>CM039513.1:13544084-13769084 GCA_022432975.1 Begonia masoniana
AAGAGGATCTTGCATATGTACGAATGTGGGGAGGAGTTCATTAACACACAAGGGGATACTTTTTGCTTTTAAATTGGGACGAGATCGATCTCAAGTCGAGGGAGCGCGCAAAAACAGTATCATCACGGGAAGTTAAGAAGTGGTGGCGAAAGAAAGATAGAGTAATTATTTGTTAAAGCCTTTATTTTTTAACTTTGTGAACTCAGAAATATTTTTATATATGGGCGTGGCCCGCAGAAGTAAGAAAATTGCCGAAATGCATTACAACCGCCTGTCTCTTTTAATTTCTACATATTTATAATTGTCCATCATTGCATTAATTATCGGGAGTTACACGAAACACTCTGTGTGACAGTTCAGCACTTCTTGCTCGCCTTCCGTAAACTCTAACTCAAGAATCAGCGAGGCAAAAATAGAGATTTTAAGCATTTCAGAGCTAAAATAAGGACGGGGAGATTGAAAAGGGATGTGATTAGAGAAGGTTATATGGATGGGCCATGCTCATATTTATTAAAGTTATAAGAATTATAAAAATATGAAGCACTGGAAATGAAGGGGTGGTAGAGCAATTTAAATAACATATGGTAGAAGGGATTGTTCCGTAAAATTTTCAATTACACTTGAGAATAAAACTATAAACTGTGTACCAACAGTGTTTTGCAGAAGTGCGTATCGATGTCACATGCATTTTCCACTTTTTACAAAAAATACCAAACAGTTCACATGAGATCGATATATTTTTAAGTTTGTAAAGTAAAATTTTTTTTTTTTTTTTTTTTTTTTTTTTTTTTTTTTTTTTTTTTTTTTTTTTTTTTTTTTTCAGGCGCAGTCTCAATCTCGACACACAAGTGGTGGAAATAAAAGAATGTGTAGCCCCCGTGTCTAGTAAAGAAAATACAGGAACGCCAGTAACCAGTATAGTACCTGCTATCACGGCTGGCTGATCCTCGTTGTCAACATCTCCAGGCTCAATAAGTGCGAAGATCCTCGGCGTAACTCTCCTCTGATCTCCGCCAAACTGATCACGGCCCTGCAGCGGACAATCTCTGACGAAGTGGCCAATATCTCCACATCTATAACACTTGTTCGTGCCAACTCGGCACTCGCCACCATGCTCCTTCTGGCACCTGGGGCACCATGGCATCAGAGGAGCCCCCTGTACTTGCTTTCCCTTGCCTCTATCGTTACCTCCCTCAAGAGGTCTCTTCACACCCCTAGGCTGTGGCTGAGGTGGCTGTGCTCTAGGCTGCCATCCCTGATTCCGAGACTGAGGACGGATCTCTCGGAAGAAGCCCTTCGCTGGCTCCCTCGGTCTAACACAAGTGGCCCTGGCAGCCTCAATGTCCAGAGCTCTAGCTGTGATGTCAGAAAAGGGTACGTCGATAATACCTGAGACCACAACATGCATCCGTATCTCCGGATTCAGTCCCTCCATAAACTGGTGCACCTTCTCCTCGTTATCGCTGACAAGACGAGGTGCAAACCTGGACAATGCCTCAAACCTCCGAATATACTCCGCAACTGAACCAGTCTGCTTCAACTGCGTAAACTCGTTCCTTTTGGCCACTCTCACTGTGTGGCTGAAATACTTGTCGAAGAATAAGAACTTGAATCGATCCCAAGTCATAACTGATACGTCCGTCGTTGCCTTGATGGAATCCCACCAGAAACGGGCATCCATCGCTAAGTGAAAGGTAGCATACGCCACCTTGCTCCCGTTCCCAACCTCGGCATAAGCCAACATGTCCTCCATCACCCGGATCCATTCCTCGGCACGCGTCGGATCCGATGACTGGCCTTCGAATACTGGAGGCCGTAGGCCTTGAAACCTCTGCATGCCCAGATTACTGGGGACTACCAGCTCCTGAGCCCTCTGATTCTCTCGCTGTTGCTCTCGATTTACTAGGTCCGTAATTTGCTGCGCTTGCCGGTCCATATGCTGGGACTGGCGGTCTAATAACTCCGTAAGACGATCCATCGCGTCGTCTCTAGGATCCCTTCCTCGAACCATATTTATAAAAATCCTATAAAATTTAAAACAAGTAATCTCTAAGAAACAAAATCAAATAAAGCTATAAACAGACTTACAGTTGATGAAGGATGTTCGCGTAGTGGCTGTGCAGTCGAGCAGTCTACAGAATCGATTTTAAAACCCGGGGGCTCTGATACCATAAATGTAACACCCCTAATTCCGTACCCGTATTTCCGTAATAAATTTTTCATTTTATACTTTTTACTTTTCTATGCTTTAAATAAAACTTTGTGCGGAATAAAAACTGAAGTTGAAAACAGAACTGAAATCGGAATTAAATTTGAACCTTAAAAGCATTTAAAACAAACTATAAAACAATTAAAAAAAACTTAAAAACATTAATTAAAAACATTTAAAATCATTCAGAAAAGGGGAGGGCAGAATCGGAAATCTGCCCTCAGAAATGTAGCAGCGATCGGGCGCTGCTAATTGCAGCGCACGATCGCTGCATTGTGCAGCGCCTGATCGCTGCACGCAGCGATCATTTGCTGCTGCAGCGATCCCCCACGGCGCCCAGTCGCCGACCCCTCTCTCAGCGATCGCTGACAGCAATCAGCGCACAGCGCCCGATCGCTGCAGCACCTCACTTCTTCCTTACTTCGTTCTTTTCTTTTCTACACTTAGGCTCTCTGGAATCTCAAACTCCAGAGAGCAGATCCCTCAGCATCCCTCTCTGGAATCCGATTCCAGAGAGCATTTTGCTCTTTCTTTTCTTACTCAATTTCTCACCTTTATCACAAACGTTGACAACTTAAATCAACCGACACGCGGCGGACTTTGCGGAGTCCAACCGCGTGGATAACTCTAAAAACCGAGCTATCCTTAACAACCTACAAACAACATTTAAACTTAATTTAAACAACCAAACAGTTCCAGAATTTCTATAACGTTTAAATAGCGGTTCTAAACCGAAACATTTTATAACGTTCATCAAACAGTTTAAACCAAAACGTTTTACATACAAGTATCAAAACGTTATCTAATCCCTATCCAGATCCAAACAACCTAAATATTCTATACAGTTATCAGATCACACATCCCAAAATAACCCCAGAGTCCATACATACATCCCCACGGGTCGTATCGCGCCTCGACTACTCAGCGCACTCCCACGAGCATCATCCATCAACTGCCTCCGACATCAGGAGGAGGAACGTCGTCCTCACCTGGATCTACGTCACCTAGCAGATCACCTACACCATACAGACACATATGAGATATTGAAATCTCAGTAAGCTACGTAAATGCAGATGCATGCGTGCGTATGCCATTCAGAAATCATGCTCAGATTCAGATTACAGATACAGAATTACAGATTACAGATTCATTACGTCACAGACAGACAGAATTGTCACCGAAACCTCTACCCACTAAGCGGAGAGGGCCCATCCAGCGGTCGGACTACCCTTTCCACCTAGAGAGGGGGGGTACACGCTTGCAACACGCACAGCCGTGCCTGAGCCCCATCCCGCGTGACCAGAAACAGACAGATTACGTTTATTCATTCAGATTTCGTTACAGATTTCATTTCAGATATACGTTCCTTTTCTTAAAAACACGTGCAGAAATTCCTTTTCATGACTTTCAAAAACCGTGATGCATGAACAGTTCATATCAGCGGAAAGTAAACAAACAGTTCATATCAGCAGACAATATAACATAACCTATGAACAATTAACCTAACTACCCAACCTAAACAACGTAAAACAAGGAACCCTCAAGGATCCTTGATACGACGACGAAGTATGGTGTAGACCTTTCGGTCAAGCAAGTCACGAGAACTTACCTTGAGCGCGCTGGATCTCAAACTTCGTCCACGGGAGTCGTGTCTGAGACAAAACACGATATTTGTCGTTAAAACCAATTTAAACGATTAAATGTCCAAACTAATAAAGTCCTTAATCTAACAAATCGAAGCTTTTAAACAACGACATAACGCTTGATAAATCTGGAAATCCATATTACGAGTTATTTCCGAAAACCCGAAAATTCTATAATTTATACTTTTTCACAAATTGGTTTATCTTCGTCCAATAACGTCCAATACGTTCGATACATGCTTAATCATGGCTAACCTATTAATTACAAGCCCTAAATCGCGTTTTTCGTCGAAACCCTAATTGCAACCCTAACCCTAAATCGAACCGAAAACTCGAAATAAACGCTTAGAGACCGAAGCTACATACCGAGGGTAGCGAGAGGAGAAGAAATGACGAGGAACGGAGGAGAAACGGAGGAGATCGGAGGTCGGAATGTTGAGGAATCGCCGCGGCCGAGAGGAGAAGTCGCAGAGGAGAAAGAGAACTTTGTTCTCTGGAAAACGATTTTCAGATAATGAAAATCGTTTAAGGCAATTGCTTTATAATGAAATTGATTTCTTAAAATGACCATTTTGCCCTTCTCAAGTTTTATATATTAGTTTCGTCCTTCGTTTCGTTAATCGTCCAACGATTTGGGTTCACCAAATTTCCTTATTTCACCGACAAGTCCAACTTACTATTTGGGATTTATTAAAACCGTCCGTTCGCAATTTGGACCTCGTTTGCTATTTTTACGAGAACGTCTCTTACATTACGAAAAGCGTATTTACTCGGAATATAGTGTTTGATCTCCGAAAATTTCCGTAAATTCCTTAAAATTCTTATTATTCGTTAGAATCGTAATGAGGCTTTCTTTTTGTGAAACGGACCTGATTTGATATATTTACCAAAAATGCCACTAATAATATAATAATAATATAATCAAAGGTCCGTACAAACCGGATATTACAGAAACACTTAAATTATCCAAACAACTCACTTGGCCAATCCGAAAATCAGGAAACAGAATCGGGTACACTTTTGCATAAAAATCGGTTTTGTGTAATTAAATTCCAATCCATAATCTAATCACTCAATTAACCTAAACTAACATATCCAAGTGTTAAATGATCAAAAGAGGAAGAAAATACAGCCAAGGAATCAAAAATTCAGACCTCACATTCTAGGGTTTCCAAACCCTCACTAAATTCACTCAAAACACACTAAAACTACGAACCTATTTGCATAAAAACAAAAACCCATGCATTCTTACCTTGAAATTTCTTGCAAAATTGAAGAAAAGGGGAGGAGGAGGGGTGGCTATGGAGGAGAAGAAGAAAGGCCGATGAAGAGTGAGGAAGAAAATGAAAAAAATAAAATTTAAACCAAACTTTCTTTCCCCTTTTAATTTCCCTCACAACTTTTAAAAATTAAAATTTTAACCCTCCCTTTTTCACTTAAATTTCCAACGTGAATTCCTTGTCTTCCAACAAGTTTTAATCACTTTTTCTTTTTCTTTTGTTTAATCCATTTACAAGCATTTTGATTGGTTTATGACTTTGACTTTTCAACTCTAGAATTTTTTTCAACTATTCACTTTTATTTTAACTTGTCAACATTCATTTCTTCTCCTTGCATTATTTCTAATTCCCTTCTCCCGTAACAATAACTATCCTAATCCAGGGCATACATGTGACGACCCCATTAGGGCCGAGACTGATTTTTAATTTTCGTAAATTATTTACACTAAGTTTACTCTCTATATTATTTTTTTTCTTTTAAACAGTACTCAAAGACAATGCCACATCTGATAAAAATTGAACCCTTCAAAAACTCGGCTCCCATATAAGACTATCGACACAGTCAGTCACAGAGTCGATCGACATGACTCAGACATCGGTTCCACAACATATTCGGGCAGAAGGAAGGTGCCCTCGGACCACTCGACTTCGTCGTTTGCGGGCTGCATGGATTTGCAGACATCTACCGATAGGAACACATTCCGCAAACGTCACGTGCACTCCGCGTGACTCAATAGACGTCGCCCAGTAGAGGACATCATCCAGCCAAGCATCTGCCGATTGTAATAATCAGCATCTGCCGATTGACATGTGCATCACACGTGACATATAATTATCATCCGATAGAAGACCTCTACGGTGAGTAAGGAATTTCTAGCATCTGCCGATTGTAATAATCAGCATCTGCCGATTGTAATAATCAGCATCTGCCGATTGTAATAATCAGCATCTGCCGATTGTAATAATCAGCATCTGCCGATTGTAATAATCAGCATCTGCCGATTGTAATAATCAGCATCTGCCGATTGACATGTGCATCACACGTGACATATAATTATCATCCGATAGAAGACCTCTACGGTGAGTAAGGAATTTCTAGCATCTGCCGATTGTAATAATCAGCATCTGCCGATTGACATGTGCATCACACATGACATATAAGCATCATCCGATAGAAGACCTCTACGGTGAGTAAGGAATTTCTAGCATCTGCCGATTGTAATAATCAGCATCTGCCGATTGACATGTGCATCACACGTGACATATAAGGACACGAGCGTTTCACGTGACTCATGGACATCGTCCGGTGGAAGACCTCTACCGATTACTAAACGACAAGGCATAATTACCCACATCATCCGATCACAAAACGACAAGACTTAATACTCACTTCTTCCGATAGCGAAAACATCAACATCTACCGGTTGACATGTGAACCACACGTGACATAATAGGCATCATCTGATAGAAGACCTCTACCGGTGAGTAAGGAATTTCTAGCATCTGCCGATTGTAATAATCAGCATCTGCCGATTGACATGTGCATCACACGTGACATATAATTATCATCCGATAGAAGACCTCTACCGGTGAGTAAGGAATTTCTAGCATATGCCGATTGTAATAATCAGCATCTGCCGATTGACATGTGCATCACACATGACATATAAGCATCATCCGATAGAAGACCTCTACCGGTGAGTAAGGAATTTCTAGCATCTGCTGATAGTAATAATCAGCATCTACCGATGACAACATCTACGAAACGAGACATCCTGACTTTCACAGACTTCAACTTGACTAAAATAAGATTGCACAGGTATAAATCATAGACTCATCCAGAATACGTGTAGCGGAAGACTTAGATAAAACATAAATCATTCTATCTCCTCATGATCATTCTTAAACTTAGAAATTCAGTCAGACAAATCCCAAAATCCATCGTGTTAAGAAAATCCCTTCCTACTTAATTTCAGTATGTATAATTCTTACTAACATCATAAGAGCAGAAAAAAAGGGTCATTCTCTCCTTTCCAGCCACAATCTGTCACCCTGAGCACCATCCAGCAACCAATCTTAGACATCCTCACTGAATTTGGAATCCTCACCTGGTAGTTCTTCACCTACATCATAAGGTTTAAACTATAAGCCTAATGCTTAGTAAGGAGTGCAATGCCGACATGTATGCATGAATGCACAGTTGAAAAGAACCCATTTACATAATCATTTCTCATTACATTTTTGTTCATGTTCTTGTTCACCGTTTACATCACGTTCTAGTTCATCATTTACATCATGTGGATTAAGGGAGGATTTGTGCCGAAAAGGGGGTTGATAGTGAAAGTGTACATAGTCCCTTGTGAGCCGTATTAATGGTCCTCCTTATGAACAGTGACATACGCCAAACCGCCCCCAACTCCTCTTAATCCAAGTTGCATAAGTTTCATATTCGTAACCTTAATCATGATGCAAAACATGCATTTAAAACACTTTCATACACTTAAAAAAATGATCATAAAGCATGAGCATGAGCATTCCTATTTCATCAGACAAAAGGGACAGATTATTCATTCATCAAAAAATCATACTATCAACTTGAGTATCATAACCAACAGACAATAGCACAGATAACCTTTAAACATTATAGACAACTTCTACCTAGTACCCTTGTGATGTAGGGCCTTAATGGCCGGGAATCTTACTCACTCACTTACCTGTTTTCCCTTAGCAACTTGAGCACTTCACCTCGGATTTTCTTCACCTAAAACATTTCACATTACAGAGTTAAAACAAAATCCTAAAAGTTCTAACCAAAAGTCATCCTAGAATCTAACATCTATGTTTCTAAATCTTCTTAGTCGAGCACCTTGAGTGCGTAGATTAAACTTCCCGAACCTAAAATATCCAGATTCAACTTAGTAACCAACCACAGATTACAAATGCCACTACTATTACTCGGCCAATGATGAATCTGAAACTACGAGTCTTGGCTGAAAACTGAGCTCTAAGTAACTAACCAGCAACTATATTGTCTAAGTCTTACTTGGAGCGTGGATTGTCGGGGTGGAGACTGAAGAATCGATCGTCGATGAAGGAGTAGCTGGCCGAGAGAGAGGGAGAAAAAGAGCTCTGGAGAAGAGGGAAATCACCGAGAGAGGAAATGTCAGCTACAGTGGGGTTTAATGAGGTTTAAGGATTTTTCATTTCTTATTTATACTAATTAAAATCCATCTTAATTACAATTGTGCCACCCAACCTAGTTTCACACTACTTAGAATTCAATAAATCAGGCATTAATTTAAAAACAAAAAGGTCGATAAAAGGTGGCAGTTAAATCAATTAAGAAAATCACCTGGCCGAAATTGTCGGGTGTTACAATACATGCGTTACAAGAAATTTCTAGGTGTTACAGGGGCGATCGATCGGCCCTCTTTGGCTACGCTCTGGAAAAAATTCCAAAGCGTGTGCCGATCGATCGCCTAGTGAAGGCGATCGATCGGCTACGTATGATCGCCAAGGGGCGATTGATCAGGAGATTGATCGCCTAGCGTATAAACGCCACAGCCAATCGATCGGCTGAAATGGCAGATTGATCGGCTCAAACTTTTCAAGGCGATTTGTCCCTTTTGCCCTCCACCGATTGTTCTGTTATTTTAAGTTTCAAAGTAATTGTTTTGTAGATTGTTTTATATTTTATTCAAATGGTTTTTATATAGTTTAAAACGATTTCAACGATTTTGATTTCGATTTAAAAAGCTTACTCAAGATTTATGATTTAACAATTTAACGAAAGGGTTCACGTGACAACGTTTAAAAAAAAAAAAAAATTATGCCGAAATCAAGGGTACAGTATTAGGGTCATTACACTTACTTAGACTTATCGTCCACAGATACGTGACTTTGTTAACCCAGTCCACGTGACTCTATTGATCTCATCCTTGGGCTACAGCTTTGGACGACTATCTTGCCTTCAAATTACCTGACGACTTTGGACGACTACTTTTTCCCGTAGAATGGACGACAACTTTGGACGACTATCTTGCCTTCAAATTAACTGACAACTTTGGATGACTACTTTTACCCGTAGAATGGACGACAACTTTGGACGACTATCTTGCCTTCAAATTAACTGACGACATTGGACGATTACTTTTGCCTGTAGAATGGATGACAACTTTTGACAATGTATTCGTCCACACAACCCAAAATCCAGACTTAAACAAAACACACTATCTGGAAACCTCAATACCAAAGACTTCTTTCCAACAAAACACGGATACAATTTCCAGAGAGTTATCAACCAAAAATCAAAACATTACAAGTCAATACTGTCATTTAAACCAGAGAGTTTTCAAACCAAAAATCAAAACATTACAAGTCAATACTGTCATTTAAACCAGAGAGTTTTCAAACCAAAAATCAAAACATTAAAAGCTATTCCTGTCAACCAAACTCAGAGGGTTTCCAAACCAAAAATCAAAACATTAAAACTTGTTTCTGTCAACTAAATTCAGACACGATTCAGCTAATCAATTATATACCAAAATGCACATACACCCCCACTGGTTAAACCGCCTCATCAGTGCGCAAAGTCATGGCATGAATGTGCTCCTCCAACTGCACCTATTCCTCATTGTACTCAGAAAACTCACCTTCAGTCACCTCAGCACCTACATTACAAAACTCATCCATTAGCCTAATGCTAAATAAGTAGAACAATGAAGAAATGAAATGCTGAAATATAAACCCCATGCATGCTGTTTCTACTCTCAAAGGTCATGTTGTAATTATGATCGTTCCCTGTTGATCCCCGTGTTCGATGGGAAGTGGATCATTTTTTCCAAAGTATAAATATCCTCCAACTCAATTAAAGGGCGGATTAGTTCCCTTAATAGTTGTTGTTGATCCCCCTGTTCGATGGGAAGTGGATCATGTTTCCCAAAGTATGAATATCCTCTGACTCGATTAAGGGACGGATTAGTTCCCTTAATAGATAATCTGATTCAATATGTTCATGCCTCACCATGCCATTATGTATGTAAATTCTGTAACACCCGACAACTTCGGTAAGGTAAATCTCTCCCTTGATAAAACCGATTTAACTGTCACTTCTTTATTGACCTTTCTGCTTTTAAATTTAATGCCAAGACTTATTTATTACAAGTTGAGTGAAACTAGGTTGGGTGGCACGTTTGTAATTAAGGTGGATTTTTATTGGAATAAATAGGTTATGGAATTCTTAAACCTCATTAAAACCTCACTGTATCTGACATTTCCTCTCTCGGCCATTCCCTCCATTCCAGAGCTCCCTCTCTGCCCGCTATTCTTTCACCGGTGACCAGTTTTTCAGCTTCCACTCCAACAATCCACGCTCTAGGTAAGACTTAGACAATGTAGTTACTGGATAACTTCTTAGAGCTCTATTTTCAACTAGGACTTAAGGTTTTGGATTCTTCAATGGCTGGGTTATTGTAGTAACATTTATAATCTGTGTTAACTGCTAAGTTGAATTGGGTTACTTAGACTTTTGGAAGCTTAACATGTACACATTAGGCACTCGACTAGAAAGATTTAGAAATATATAAGTTAGGATTTAAGATGACTTTCGGTTAGAACTTTTAAGATTTTGATTTAAGCCTGAAATGTGAAATGTCTCTAGGTGAAGAAGTTTGAAGAGAGGTGCTCAAGTTTGCTAAGGAAACCAAGTAAGTGAGTGAGTAAGATTTCCAGCCATTAGGGCCCTACATCTCGAGGGTACTAAGTAGAGGTGTTGTTTATGATGTTAAATGTATCCGTGCTAATTTCTAGTTGGTTATGGTGCTTAAATTGATGTTGTAATCTTTAACGAATGAATGACCTGCTCTGTAGCCTGATGATTTTAGAATGCTCATGCTCATGCATCATGAATATTTCTCATGCATATGAAAATGTTTTAAGTGCATGATTTTCCCCATGAACGAGATATCAACATGAAACTTATGCAACAAGGATTAAGAGAGGGTTAGGGGTGGTTTGGCGTATGTCACTGTCCAAAAGGAGGACCATGAATACGACCCGAAAGGGACTATGTACACTCTCACTGTCAACCCCCTTTTCGGCACAAATCCTCCCTTAATTCATATGATGAAAACGATGAACATGTAAAAGAATACGAACACGAAAAGATCATGAACATATGTTTTCTCTGATTGTGCATTCATATATACATGTTAGCATTGCACTTCTTACTAAGCATTAGGCTTATAGTTTAAACCTTATGATGTAGGTGAAGAACTACCAGGTGAGAATTTCAAGTCTAATGAGGATGTTTAAGGCTTGTTGCTGGAAGGTGCCCAGGTTGTCAGTGAAAGGCTGGAAAGGCGATTTAAATTCCTGGTTACTACCTTTATCATGTTAGTAAGATTATGAATACTGAGGTCTATGTAGGATGTTTTCTTAAGATAATGGATACTGGAACCTAACTGACTAACTTCTGAGTTTGAGAATGATCGTGAAATGATAGAAAGACCTGTTTTGTTAGAGTCTCTTGCTACACGTATTCTGAATGAGATTATGGTCCAACTGTGTGTTAGTTTATTCAGTATTATTGAAGTTTATGAAAGTCTGAAAGTTTCCGGTCTGTCGGATGATGTATTCCATCGGATGAGGTATTTCGTCGGATAATGTATTCCATCGGATGAGGTATTTCGTGGGATGATGTATTCCATCGGATGAGATATTTCGTCGGATGATGTATTCCATCGGATGAGGTATTTTCGTCGGATGATGTATTCCATCGGATGAGGTATTTCGTCGGATGATGTATTCCATCGGATGAGGTATTTTGTCGAATGATATCTTCCATCGGATGATGTCTTCTATCGGATGATGTCTTCCATCGGATGATGTCTTCAATCGGATGATGTTGTTTATTTTATCAGATTGAGTGTGTATAAGTTCTGTCGTTTAGCGATCGGATGAGGTTTTAATGAGTCACGCGAGATGCACATGTCAATCAGTAGATGTAGATCCTGTTTTCGGATGAAGTGTGTATAGTTTTTGTCATTTGTGACCAGATGATGTGAGCAAAAGTGTTTTGTCGCTTTGTCTATTCATAAGTGTTGTCTACTTATTGAGTTTTCCGCTGAAAAGTCGAGGGTTAAAGATGGATTTATCATCACTGAGAGAAAATTTGAAATTTTTCATAATTTCTCTTAGTTCTCTTCAATGTTTTGAGTAGCTAAACCGGGTCTGAAAGACTCGGGGTGTTACAAATTCACTTTCAGATTCTTTCAAAAACATGATACTTGTCAAACTAAAAATCATGCAAAACACACATATAACCTACTATTTTGTGATGTAGGCCCGAAGGCACACACATACTCTACTTACCTGGCCTCCTGGAAGATGTTCAGTTGTAAGCCATTTCAGGAGTTTGCTCACCTAAAACTGACCAAGAAACGACTCGTAGTTTTCGGGTGACAGAAATCCGTCGTTGCCAGCGAAGGATTCTTGGCGGAGGGCACTATGGCGTTCGCCCCTTTTCTTCATTGTTTCCATTGCTTGGAAGAAAAAGAGAGGGACTAAGAACACCCCCTAGCAGCCACAAGCTTAGGGTGCAATCGGAAGCTTTATCCAGGTGCTACGCGCCGATGAAGCACCGAGAGAAAAACTCTCTCTTTTGCTCGCGGAGAGCGCTCCGAACGGGAAGGAAAAATCCTTTGCAATTCCAAAAATATGCATCAATAGCTAACCGATTTACAGAGATGAAATGAAGCTTAAATACAAGAGGGGAGAGAAGCTTTCCGACGTCGACAGGAGGAGGAAGCCGAAGAGGAGAGCTCTGTGTTTTTCCCGTTTATAGCCGTTGGAGGGTGAACCGGTTTGGTCTAGCAGTTGTTCATCAATTTAGATACACCTCCACGTGGCATCTCCTCTTGAACTTCTTTTGCTCAATTCTTTTGGTCAACTTTTTTGAGCAATTGCCTTCTACAAGACTAATGTTTGTCTTACCAAAATAACTTGGCAATTAAAGCCATAAAATATATGGTAATTATTTGCCAACAAAATAAGATAAAACTTTCTAAAAATAATAGAAACTTGGTTACAATATTTGATAAGGGAAGACAAATTCCCCCTTTAAACCAATGGGTTGTCACCTACAAAATTAGCAAATAAATTAGGCCATAAAGATGGATAGAAGACGTACCTCAACTTGACTCGGACCTCGGGGCACATCACTTTTATGGTCAGAAAACACTTCACACTACTGACCATACAAATAGTGTCTCCAAATCTTTAATGCAAAAACAACTACGGCTAATTCCAAATCATGAGTGGGGTAATTATGTTCATAACTCTTCAGTTGCCTTGAGGCATACGCTACAACCTTGCCTTCTTGCATCAAGACACATCCTAGTCCTACTTTGGATGCATCGCAATAAACACTAAATCTCCCTTCCTCAGTTGGGAGTGCCAAAAGAGGGGCTGTCGTCAACTTCAGTTTCAAGGTCTAGAAACTCTCTTCACAAGCCTCAGTCCAAGAGTACTTGGTGTCCTTCTTTGTTAAACTAGTTAAAGGCTTAGCTATCATAGAGAATCCCTTAATAAACTTCCTATAATAACCTGCCAGACCAAGGAAACTACGGACCTCGCTAGCATTCCTTGGCTGTGGCCAGTCCTTAACAGCCTGGATCTTGGTTGAGTCTACGGATATGCCCTCAGCAGAGATAACATGACCTAAAAAGTTGACCTTATCTAACCAGAACTCACATTTGGACAACTTGGCATAGAGCTACTACTGATTTAAAGTCGCCAAAACCACTCTTAGGTGTTCTTCATGGTCAGCTTTAGTCCGTGAATATATTAAGATATTATCAATAAACACAATCACAAACTTATCCAAGTACTCACGAAACACTCGATTCATCAAGTCCATAAAGGCTGCAGGTGCATTTGTCAGTCCAAACGACATCACAAGAAATTCATAGTGTCCATAGCGGGTTCTGAAGGCTGTCTTTGGTATATCTCCCTCCTTAACCTTCAGCTGGTAGTAACCTGAACGTAAGTCGATCTTTGAAAACACTTTGGCTCCTTAAAGTTGGTCAAACAAATCGTCAATACGGGGCAAAGGATATCTATTCTTGATTGTCAACTTGTTTAACTCTCTGTAATCTATGGACATTCTAAGAGAACCATCTTTCTTCTTAACGAATAGGACAGGTGCACCCCAGGGAGAACAGCTGGGGCGTATAAATCCCTTGTCTACTAATTCCTGTAGTTGGACCTTCATTCCTTCAACTCAATAGGTACCATGCGGTAGGGGTTCTTAGACACAGGTAAAGCCTCGGGATATATATCGATTACAAACTCGATTTCCCTATCAGGTGGTAGCCCAGGCAAGTCGTCCAAAAATGTATCTGAGAACTCTCAGACTATGGGAATATCATGAAGTTCTACCTTACTCTTTACTCGGACATCAATTATACTAGCTAGATAACTCTTACAACCACCTTTCAGTAACCGTTGAGTCTCTAGCGAGGATATAACCGGTATTTTACTTATTTTTGGAATAGCTTGAAAGGAATACCGATCTCCGTTTTGGGGTCGGAACTCAACCAATCCTGACCTACAACTTATCGTGGCATAATGTCTGAATAACCAATCCATCCCTAGTATAACTTCATATCCCTTCATGTCAATTACGATCAGTTCTACGTATAACTTCTTATTTCCTAATGACACAACATCACCTTTTATTATTCGTTCGGAATGTAAAGACTTACCCGATGGTAACATGACACTAAATGACCTCTAGGCTGGCAAGAGTTCTAATTTATGCTTATATACAAACAGGGTTGATACAAACGAGTGAGTGGCTCCCGTATCTATAAGTGTATAAGCAGAAATACCACAGATCATAATTGTACCTGTTATGACCGTATGCTGCACTGCATCCTCATCCTCCATCAAAGCATAGACCCTAGGCGCTACTCTTGCTCGGTTCGGGTCTGGCGGCATGGGGCAATCTCTGACCATTTGTCCAACCTTGTCACATCTATAGCAACGGCTAGAATATAGTTTACATTCGCCATGATGATTCTTTTGGCAGGTGGAACATAGGGGAGCTAGAGGTTGCTTTCCTTTTCCTTGATCATCATTTGGATTGAAGGGTCTCTTCACACCTTTCTGCTGTTGCTGCGGTCCTCTATTTGGTTGTGGTTTCCAACCTCTGTCCTGGCGCGGTGGTGGCTGAGTATCCTTGATGAACTTCCTTGGTGGTTCACGTTGTCCTTGTATTGTTAACTCAACTTCCTCCAATTCCAAAGCCTTAGCAGCCACTTCGGAATAAGGTATGTTATGGATCCCTACAGTCTTTACTCCCTGGAAGAGGCTCGGCTTCAGTCCATGGACAAACTGGTGAATCTTGTCTTCCTCATCATCCACCAGACGGGGTGCAAACCTGGACAAGGCCTCAAACTTACAGATGTAGTCAGCCACAGAACCGGTTTGGCGCAGCTACATAAATTCCATCTTTTTGCTGGCCCGAACCGCTCAGGTAAAATACTTGTCATAAAAGGCCGTCTTGAACCACGCCCAAGTCATAGTTTCTGCATTCGTAGTGCTCTGAATTGAATCCCACCAATGCCTTGCACCCAATGCAAGATGAAAAACAGCACATGTGACCTCGTCCCATTCATCGACCTTGGCATACTTGAACATGTCCTCAATTGTCCGAATCCACTCCTCAGCATAAATAGGATCCGAAACTTGACCATTAAATACAGGAGGTGGAAGGCGGTGGAAACGCTCGCTTCCATTGTCGTGAGTCGTATTTGAGCTAGAATTCCCTTGCTCATCCCTAGTAGTCACCCACTGCTCAATTTGGCGGGACTGGCAGATAACCAACTCGGTTAGCTGAGTGATGGTGTTACTATCCTCATTGCTCTCTCTTTGTTGACCCCTTACTATTTTGAGATTCCTAAACAAGTAATCATAAACACATCTTAACGTAAGACATTACTAAAATCGTAAATACTTACAGTTGCTGAAGTGTACTCAGGTGGTAGTCAGTGCTGGAAGGTAGTCTACAGAATAAATTTTAGAACCCGGTTTCGCTTTGATACCATAATTGTAACGCCCCGAGTCTTCCAGACCCGATTTTGCTACCCAAAACATTGAACTGAACTAAGAGAAATTACGAAAAATTTTAAATTTTCTCTCAGTGATGATAATTCTATCTTTAATCCTCGACTTTATAGCGGAAAACTCAATAAGTAGACAACGTTTATAATTAGACAAAACGTTAAGACATTTGGCTGAAGGGAATTGGACACTCAAGGACATCTACCAATTGCAAAACGACAAAGCATGGTGCACGCTCCTACCGATTGACACATGCATCCCACGTGATTCATTAAACCTCATCCGATCATAAAACGACAAAGCATGGTGCACGCTCCTACCGATTGACACATGCATCCCACGTGTTTCATTAAACCTCATCCGATCACAAAACGACAAGACTTAGTATCGACTTCTACCGATTGACACATGCACATCACGTGACTCATTAAACCTCATCCGATCACAAAACGACAAGACTTAATATCGACTTCTACCGATTGACACATACATCCAACGTGATTCATTAAACCTCATCCGATCACAAAATGACAAGACTTAATATCGACTCCTACCAATTGACACGTGCATCCGATCACAAAACGACAAGACTTAATATCGATTTCTACTGATTGACACATACACATCACGTGACTCATTAAACCTCATCCGATCACAAAACGACAAGACTTAATATTGACTTCTACCGATTGACACATGCACATCACGTGACTCATTATACTCCTTCTGATAGAAGACATCATCCGATGGAAGACATCATCCGATAGACAGGAAACTTTCAAACTTTCACAAACTTCAACATGACTGAATAAACTAACACACAGTTGGACCATAGTCTCATCTAGAATACGTGTAGCGAGAGACTCTAACAAAACAGATCATTCTATCATTTCACGATCAATGATAAAAGTAGTAACCAGGAGTTGAAATCGCCTTCCAGCCACTCACTGACAACCTGAACTCCTTCCAGCAACCAGCCTTAAACATCCTCATTAGACTTGAAATCCTCACCTACATCATAAGGTTTAAACTATAAGCCTAATGCTTAGTAAGGAGTGCAATGCTAACATGTATGCATGAATGCACAAATTAAAAGAAACACATGTTCATGATCTTTTCGTGTTCTTGTTCTTGTTCATGTTCATCGTTTTAATCATATGGATTAAGGGAGGATTTGTGCCGAAAAGGGGGTTGACAGTGAGAGTGTACATAGTCCCTTGCGGGTCGTATTCATGGTCCTTCTTTTGGACAGTGACATACGCCAAACGGCCCCCAACCCTCTCTTAATCCTTGTTGCATAAGTTTCATGTTCATATCTTGTTCATGGGAGAAATCATGAACTTAAAACATTTTCATATGCTTGAGAAATATTTATGATGCATGAGCATGAGTAATCTTAGTTCACCAGACTACTGAACAAGCCATTCATTCATCAAAGGATCATAACATCAACTCGAGTACTGAAGACAACCAGACGTTAGCACAGGTACTTTTAACATCATAAACAGCTTCTACTTAGTACCCTTGTGATGTAGGGCCCTAATGGCTGGAAGTCTTACTCACTCACTTACCTGGTTTCCTTAGCAACTTGAGCACTTCTCTTCAAACTTCTTCACCTAGAAACATTTCACATTACAGTGTTAAATCAAAATCCTAACTAAAAGTCATCTTAGTATCTAACATAAATATTTCTAAATCTTCATAGTCGAGCGCCTAGTGTGTACAGATTAAACTTCCAGAACCTAAATAACCGGACTAAGTCTAACAACTAAACACGGTCTGTTATCTTAATGTCCAGAATCGAATCGGAAATGTCATTACTAACACAGATCATGATTGTCACTACCATTACTCTGTTAGTGAAGAATCCGAAACCTCAAGTTCTAGCTGAAGACAGAGCTCTAAGTAACTACCCAGTAACTACATTGTCTAAGTCTTACCTAGAGCGTGGATTGTCGAAGTGGAGGCTGAAGAACTGGTCGCCGGCGAAGGAATAGCTGGCAGAGAGGGAGCTTTGGAAGGAAGGGAATCGCCAAGAGAAGAAATGTCAGCTACAGCTAGGTTTTAATGAGGTTTAAGAATTCCCATAACCTATTTATAACAATTAAAATCCACCTTAATTACAAACTTGCCACTTAACCTAGTTTCACTCAACATATAATAAATAAGTTTTGGCATTAAATTTAAAATCATAAAGGTCAATAAAAGGGTGACAATTAAAATGGTTAAGAAAATCACCTGGTCTAAATTGTCGGGTGTTACACTTGGAGTCCCTCGCAGGTGTCACTCCCACAAAGTCGCTCGCAAGTGCCACCCTAACGCGACTGGGCAACTCCCTTGGAGTCCCTCGCAAGTGTCACTCTAACGCGACTGGGCAACTCTACTATATAGTCCCTCACAGGTGCCACCGTAACGTGACTAGGCGACTCACACGGAGTCCTTTGCAGGTGTCACCCTAACGTGACTGGGCGACTCAACTATAGTCCCTCGCAGGTACCACCTTAACGCGGCTGGGCAACTCCATGGAGTTCCTCGCAGGTGCTACCCTAACGCGACTAGGCGACTCCAACACCACCACACTACATTTCAACTCACACCACCCCTTACGTTTCAAGCTCACCATTCAAAACCATGCTCAAAACTCGTTCGTTTCGTAGTTTGAAAACCATGATGCATGTCCAGGCAATACTCAAACACCAAATGAAATAAACAACCAAACAAAATAAACAAACAATTCCCTACCGTTCCCTGGTGTAGGCCCGAAGGCAAAACACAATCATCCTCTACTTACCTAACTGTTCGGCTTTACGGTGCTCACTTCTATCGATCAATGCACTCGTCTGATAACCTATCAATTATAGAAAATAACTTAGCAATTCACTCATAAATTTCTAAAGGATCCTGAAAAGGATTCTAAAATCAAAACTAAACAACAATTCCCCCTAAAACCACAAAACCCGATTTTTACCAAAATTTACAATGTCCAACTTCAAACAACCGTAACTTCCTCGTTTTTCAACTGATTTCGACGTGCCACCCCAATTCGTAAACCTCAACACGTCTACTATCTATTGAAACACTCAAATTAACCAAACAACACACTTGGCCAACCCAAAATTGCTAGAACAGAATCGGCCACCCTAATGTTCATAAACTGGTTTTTGTGTAACACTCCTCCAAATCCTTAATCTAATCACTCAAACAACCCAAATCATCATATCCAAGGTTTTAATCATCAAAAGAGGAAGAAAATTAACCAAGGGAAAGTAAAATTCGGAATCTCCAAATTAGGGTTTTCAAAACCTCACTAAATCCACTCCAAACTCACTAAAAACTCAAACAAACTTCACCTAAAGTTATAAAAACCAAAACCCATTTGATTTTATCTTGAAATCACTTGCAAAATTGAAGAAATGGGGAGGAGAGGAGTCGGCTATGGTGGAGAGGAGAAAGGAGAAAGGGCCGATGGAGTTGAAGAAGAAAAAGGAAAAACTTAACATTTATTACAATTTTTTTTTCTTCTTTTTCTTTCTTTATTTTATTTCCTTCCTAATTGCATTTGAAATTACAATTTAATCCTCCCTTTTCCCCCCCTTAGCAGCCAACGTGAAATCCACCTAAAATCTATATATTTTATTTTTTTTACTAAATTCCGATTGGTTCATGAATTTGACTTTTCAAACACACTTTTAGTTTTGAATTGTCAAACCATTTTCTTCTCTCTTCTCATCCATTACACTTCAAGGCATAACATCAAACTTGTATAAATTAAACTCTTATAACACGTCTAATCTATTGCTACACATGCTACGAAAACTCTGGGTGTTACACTTACGGTCATTCTTCGTGGTTCCAAATCAAAACTCTCTACTATACTCTCTAACATCGGCCTTAAATTCACATTGCCTACTTTTGATTTGATCGTACACGTCCTTACTCAAGTATTGAGAATAATTAAATTTTTCAATCTCAAACCAATTAACCCAACGACATATTTGTCACCTTAATATTTGCGCATGCATCAACTTTCAACTTTCACTTAATCACTCATAGATTCAATCTCCTAAGAATACTAACTTCAAAGTTCTCTTTTATTGGCGTTTTTCATCTGTTGTCCCTTTAGGTCAGTGCTATGCCTAAGCTTCCTAACGCCAGCTAAATTGAATGCCTACAATTTCTTCCAACTCCTGGGCTGCAACCCAAATTTCAACATAATTTCTTCGACTCTGTCCGCAGTCGGGATGCACACCTACTGAATTTCTATATTAACCTCATAACTGTATCTCTCACTTTCAATTGGTCTAAACACGCCATCACTTACGTAACGAATCTGACCAAATTTCCTAAGCCCTCAATCAAACGATCTCTAACTGTGTACTTGACAGCTGACGACTCGCGCCCGCGTTGGTCTATACTTTATCATCCAAAACGTTAATCTCTCTAACTTATCAACTAGTCTCTACTAAAAATTGTTTCTTATCCTCAACCCTCAAAATAACTTCAATTTCCTAACGTCATTTGGGTTGAATATCGTTCAAGGATTCCTAACAACACCCAGGTTGTAATTCAAACTTCTCTCTATTTTAACTTCAACTCTTCGAATTGAGTTCCATTAGTTTCTAACTTTCTTAATTCCGTGTCTATCGAATACGTACCTAACCACTTCACGCCCTCAAAGTCTTCTCAAATTACTTACTCTAACAATAAATCTCAATTACACTACGACCTTATCCACCTATCGGGTATAACAGTTTATATATCAGAGCTGTAAACTAAACTCGTGTATAAGTTCGTTGACCTTAACATTAGTCACTATTACAACCACTCGGCTTCACATTTCTCTAGTAATGCTCCCATATAACTTCTTCGTCAATAGTATCCAAATTGTACACTTCCTTGGGCACCTCGCAAGTCCTAATAAAATTCTCAACTAATTTTGCGTTGCTACACTTCACAACTATGTCATTAGAACACCTCCTGGTCTCGATGAGTCCAACCGGAAGCTAAAGTCGCTATTCACTTAGGATCTTTGTCCCATTGTAACGAAGATCCTATAAACATCACATCTCATTTTGAACTACCTTAATGAGTTCTATCGCTATATCCTTAATTAACTTTCCCTTACTATATACGTTACGCTAATTTGTTTAACTCAATTCCTTGTTAACTCCAAGTACAATTGAATCCCCAGGTTTTGCCATAGATTCACTCTAACTATTTATTCTAACCTTAAATCATCCATGTGTCCATCGATCTCGACCTGATAAACACTAGTCTTTTGGAACCTTTTCTAACTTAATCTCACTCTAAGTTTACTTAAGTGGGCTTATTGCACATCTTTGTCCTTCCTATTCTATAAACCGCAAATTTCACAAATTGTTTGTCGTGTAACACTGATCTAAACTTCCAGCCTTAACCCTTCAGTCCATCGATCTCCTTCACTTATTCCTAATATCACACAAGGATTTCTTCATAGTTTACTAATTAGCCTATCCTTCTTCATTCCTCCTTGTTAGGTTCTAGATATTCTACTTGACTCCCGTGTAATGATTCATCAAACGATCTTCTTGTTTGAAAACTTGTTGTAGTTAAGTTTACGTCCTTAATCCGAATCTCCTCAAGTTCCCAAATCTTACTATTCTATATTCTAAAGCGTGTTAGAAACACCTCTTCATTAAGGTTTACCCCGCCTAGTTCCTCGAAAGTTAATGTAACGACCCTAATACTGTACCCATATTTTCCCGTAATATTTTTTTTTTTATCCTAATATCTTTAATTAAACTCTAGGCAGAAACTAAACCGAAATCGAAACCAGAATCGAAATCGGAATTGAAATCTAACTTTAAAATCATTTAAAACAATACAATTTAAAACCAATAAAACAATTTAATAAAACTATATTTAAAACAATTCTTAATTAAAATAAAAGGGAGGGCATTTTGGGAAAAAGGATCGCTGCACAATGCAGCGCTCGATCGCTGCACTTTGCATCGACCCAGCCCTTATCTCCCCCCGTTTTCGCCTTTCTCCACTCCTTTTCTTGTTTTCATTTTTCACAAGTACTCTCTGGAACGAATTCCAGAGAGCATGACTCTACAATTTTTCACTAACACTCTCTGGAAACCATATTCCAGAGAGTAACTTCTTATACTTAACAAAATTTACCACCAATAACAACCATCGATTTAGAATCTAACTCAACCGAAATATATTCTAAATTCCACCAATTCACAGCGGACTTTGCGAAATCCAACTGCATGGATATATCTAAAATCGAGACTATCCATAACCATCAAAACATTTCTACAACGTTAAATAAAAGCTTTAAACCAAAACATTTCCTATATACAGTTTACCAAACATCCTATAACGTCTATACAATTCATCAAACATCCCAAAATATACCAAAAAGACCCTCAAAATCTGTACATATGTCCCCACGGGTCGGTGAAGCCTCGACTGTGCCAGCACACCACCGCAGCCATCCTCGATCAACTGGACTCATGCCTCAGGAGGAGGAATCCCATCCTCACCTGGATCCTCGGAGTCTACGTTACCTACACCATACAACACACTATGAGATAAAAATCTCAGCAAGCCACGCAAATGCAGATGCGTATGTCATTCATAAACATGCAGATGTCATATTCAGATAACAGATTCAGACAACAGATTCATTCAGATTCAGATTTATTACGTCGCAGACAGAACGTCACCGAGATCTAACCAATCTCGTCGTGACCAGATAACAGATTACGTAGATTTATTTCGTTGGTTCATTTTACTTTTTAATTAGGTCGCAGACAGATTGTCACCGAGGCTACCTCACCTCGACGTGACCAGATAACAGATTACGTAGATTAATTTCGTTGGTTCATTTTGCTTTTTAATTAGGTCGCAGACAGATTGTCACCGAGGCTACCTCACCTCGACGTGACCAGATAACAGATTACGTAGATTAACTCGTTGGTTCATTTTACTTTTAATTAGGTCGCAGACAGATTGTCACCGAGGCTACCTCACCTCGACGTGACCAGATAACAGATTACGTAGATTAACTTCGTTGGTTCATTTTACTTTTTAATTAGGTCGCAGACAGATTGTCACCGGGGTTTACACCACCCCGTCGTGACCAGATACAGATTTCGTAGATTAATTAGGTCCATTACTTTCCTTAAAACACATGCAGAATTCATTACCCGTGATGCATGAACAATTCATATCATACATTAAACAAACAACCATGTATACCATCAAGACTATAAAACTTAATCTTTAAAACAAATAAACCTAACTACCCAACCAAAATACAATTAAACTATCGCATCTCCAAAATCCTCGAGACGACGTTCGAGCGTACGGTGGTAGGCCAATCGGCCAGAGAAGAATCACGAGAACTTACCTCGTGTCCGTTGCACTTCTAGCTCCGTCCACGAGCGTTGCTGGTCTGAGGCAAAACATAATATTCGCTGTTAAAACGGATTTAAACTACTAAACGTCCAATTTAAACAAAACCTTAACTAAGGAAACTTCCTAAGGTTCTATTTCAATTTATTGAGCCATATTTCGAGCAATTTACGCTCGGCACCTAAATTCTCAATTTACGATTTTTTTCCTAAAATCTCGAAAATTTACAATTTTTAACATTCGTCCTAAATTAATCAAATTCATCCATTATCGTCTAATACGTTTGCTATAACCTTAATTACGGCAAACCCCTAAATTTCGAATCCAAAATCGACAATTTCAACGAAACCCTAATGAAAACCTATTAGTTTAAACTTGACTAAACTCCGATTTTAATGCTCTAAAACTATAAAGACTTACCGAGGGTTGCGAGAGGAAGAGAAACCGTGAAGAAAACGGATCGATCGGAGGGCTTGAGTCGCCGGAATGAGAGAACGCCGTGGGAGGGAGAGAGAGAGAATCGCTCTCTGGAGTTTGGCGGAGCAGGGAAGAAGAGAAATGAGGGAGAGAAGAAAAAAATGATATTTATTAAATAAATTTTGGTTTGACAATTACCATATTGCCCTTGCATTTGTTTTTATATTTGTTTCGTTCTTCGGTTTGTCAATCGTCCAGCGATTCGGATTCACCAAACTTCCTTATTTCACTAATAAGTCCAACTTAATATTTAGGATTTACTGAAACTATCCGTTCGCAATTTGGACCTCGTTTACTATTTTTACTAAAACGTCATTTACGCTTCAAAAAAACGTATTTATTCGGAATATAGCGTCATTACTCCGAAAATTCCCGTAAATTCCTTAAAATTCTTATTATTCGTTAGAGTCATAATGACGCTTTCTTTTCGTGAATCGGACCTGATTTGACATATTTACGGAAAATGCCATTATTTAATAGAATATTAATATAATATATTATATATGAAATCCGTACTAGCCGGATATTACATTCCACCCTCCTTATTCAGAATTTTGTCCACAAAATTTGCTGTAGCTTATAGTCCTTGACATTAACGTCCCATGTTTTGCGGTCTTATCCTTCGATTAATCATCAGTACCTACGGTTATATCTAATGATTCTAAACCAAAACCCTCCACCATATTCTCCTACATCGGCCTTAAATTTGTATTCACTACTTCCGACTTAATCATTTACTTTCTTTCTAAAGCGTTGAGCACAATTTAAATCGGTAATCTCACATCCTAATCAATTAACCTGGCGACATATTTGTCACTTCAACACTTACGCGTGTACCAACCTTTGACCTCCACTTAATCTCCCGCAGACTAAATCCGTTAATAATACTAGCTTCAAAATTCACTATTTATTGACGTCTTTCCTCTAACGCCAGTCAAATTGAATGTCTACAATTTCATTCAGTTTCTGGGCTGTAGCTTATACCTCAACGCAATCTCCTCAATCCAGTTCAAAATCGGAATGCATAACAACCAAATTTCTACACTAATTTTCTAATTGTATTCCTCGTTTTCAGTCCACGCATCAAACCTTACTAAATCTCTAAGTCTTAACCACACGACCTCTAACCGTGTACTTGACATCTAACGTCATGAGCACACCTTGGTTTGTATTCAGTCACCCAAAACATTAAACTCTCTCTAACTTACTTATTTTAACACTAAATCTCCATTACACTACGACCTTATCCGCTTATCGGGTATAGAAATTTCTATATAAATATCGGAGTTGTAAAACTAGTCTCACGTATAATTTCGTTGGCCTCAACTTTAGTCTCTTTTATGACCACCCTAATCCACATTTCCCTAGTAAGGTTCCCATAGAACTTCTTCGTTAACAATATCCAAATTGTACACTTCCTTGGGCATCTCGCGAGTCTTAATAAAAATTCTCAACTAAAATTCAAATCTCCAATTTCACAAACCATCTCATCGAGATTACGCCGGGGTCTCGACGAGTCCATAGGGAATAAGGTTACTACTCGCTTACGATTGATTCAGGTCTCCTTGTAACTGGGATGTTGTAAACATCACATGTTCTAGACTATCTCGGTGAATTCTATTGTTACGCCATTACTAATCTACTCATACTATTTCTGCTATAATCCTTTGTCTTAACTTGAGTCTCCATCAACTCCGAGCATCGTCAAGTCTCTAAATCTCCTCATTGATGCGCTCTAAACTAGTCATTCTAACTTAAGTCATTTATGCATTACATGGTCTCGGCTTGCCAATTACGAGTCAATCACTAGAAATTTTGTAACGCCCCGAGTTATCTGAACCCGGTTCGCTACTCATTACTTGACCATGACTAAGAAATTTCAAATAAATTTAAAACTTCATTCGACATACAAAATTTGACGTTTACTAAACGTTCAAAACATTTGAAAACTTTGCAGCGGAAAAATTATTTAAAACTACAATGGGGTTAAACCAGCGGTGAAAATATTGTTGGAAAGATTAATGGAAATATTTCAAGTGTCCGGTCAAAAGAATTAAGGTTTTAAGTGATAGACTACTCAAGGAATTACAAAAGTCGAATTCATCTGCCGACGACAAAGTCAACAGAAGAAGCAGAAGTAGAAAACCAAAGGCTTCTGCCGATGACGTCTACACGACTTCACCCACAACTTCATCTGCCGATGAAGTCGTGAGAGCTTCATACACCACTTCATCTGCCGATGAAGTCAACATAACTTCATCTGCCGATGAAGTCAGCGCAATTTCATCTCTCAATAGATAAACACACGACATCTTCCGATAACAACAATATGACTCCTTCCGGTAGAATTAAAACATACACTACATCTTCCGATTCACTAAACGACAAACAGATTACCCTACATCTTCCGATTCACTAAACGATAAACAGATTACTCTACATCTTCCGATTCGCTAAACGACAAACCCCCTTAACTCTCTCAGACTACACCTGCCGACACGTGCTTCTCACACGACTCCTTAAGGCATTTGCCGATAGACTTTCATCTTCCGACAGACTGACACACCACATCTACCGATAGACTTCTTTCTTCCGATAGACATCAACACGATTTCCTTCCACAGAACGCAATAAACCTCTACACATATCCACTGATACAAAAATTATTCAATTCCTACCAATGGACTAAACAACCTGTCTATAACCCGAGAAAACTTCGACTATCTAACAGACTTAAAACATTTTACCAAAAATCCATTCATAACACTCCAAGTCATTGTATTGATCAAAATCAGTAAAAACATGAAAATCAGAAATTCTCGAAAACAAAGTCAAATAGCTGTAATCTCATTTACTAAAAAAAAACTTCATATACTCGATTAAATCATTATCCACTAAACCTCCACATCTGTAGACAACATGCTAAACCGCCCCATCAGTTACCATGCCGAAGCCTGAATGCACTCCTCGAACGTCCACTATTCCTCAACACGATCAGGAGACACACCTGCTAACACTTCTTCACCTACATCACAAAACTCATCTATTAGCCTAATGCTAAGTAAGTAAAGCAGTATATGAATGAAGTAAAATGCTGAACTTAAACTCCTAAATATGCAGTTTCTATTTTTCTCATCTCAGTGGCATACGCATTCGTTCATAACATGATCTGATCCCATAGTTCCCTTGGGAGTGGGATCAATTCTCTCAATGTCTACATCCTCCTACTTAATTAAGGGGCAGATGAATTCCCTTAACACTTGATCTGATCCCATGGTTCCCTTGGGAGTGGGATCAATTCTCCCAATGTCTAAATCCCTTCATAAGTTAAGGGGTGGATTAGTTCCCTTAATAGCTTGTCTGTCGCATACAGTTCATACCTTACCATTCCTTACATGAAATTTATTTTCGTAACTTTTAACAAAACATGATGCATGGACAATAGAAACATTCAAGCATACATAAACCTACTGTTTTGTGATGTAGGCCCGAAGGCACAAGCAATACTTTACTTACCTGGCTCCTGGAAATCTGTCTGGTTGCTAGCTACTTCGGAGGTCTGTTCACCTAAGTTCATACAGAATATAAATCAAGGCTTCACTAAACCTTTCAAAATATCAAACAGCGGTTCGAGAGATCTAGTTAGAAACTCTACTACCCGAGCATTCCTACTTATCGCTAAAACCCGAATCTACACTCAATCTCAGCATCCTCAAAATCCTCACATTGCAATCCTCCAGGCATTTCACCACTATACCACAAGAGAAATAAGGAAAAGAAACTTACCTAAGTCGAAGGAGAACCGAGCGAGGAGAATCGCCTAGAGATCTCGGCTGCTTGAGCTGAAAGTTTCCAAAGAGAAGAGTATGAGAGGGGAGTGGCGGCTACAGTGCAATAAACCCAACCCTTATCCTTAAATACGTTACCCAACTTTTGAACATTGTAAATTACTCTAATACCCTTAACAAGTTGTTCAATAACCTTATTTAATTCATTACCTAGTCAAGTGTATTACTTTAATAATAAAAGGCTGGTTCGATAGAACCAGGTGCTACAAATTTGCTAGCTTAATCTCACTTCTAAGCTTACCTAACTAGTTTCGGTGATAATTCTCACTCTCCTTATTCTATAAATCGCAAAATTCACAATTTGATGTCCGTTAAACGCCAATCCACTCTCTCATTTATTCCAACGATCTACTTCACCTTCACTAAAGTCCTCAAGGCTACTTCGAGTTCGTCGACTAGTCTATTTTATTTTTAACTTTTTCTAGTCAGGTTCCAACTATTCTACTCGACAATTATTCTAAGTTTAACTCTTGGATTCTTTCTTAATCTAGACACTCTTAACTTCATACCAATCCCCAATATACGAGTTCTACGGTATTTGATCTATTTAAACATTTCAGGTATTACAACAATCTAGTGTATCCCTTAATAGGTTTATATCTAACTTTCGTCTTTCTTGATTAGTCATATTTTGATGCTCCAAGGGGGGTTGTCAATTAGACATAATCCCTACCTACTTAAAACCATATTTCATAGGACGTATTCCTCTAATTCTTTATAAACCTTAAGTGCGGAAACTCCGTTGATTAAATCAAAGTAATATTACTAATGTATAATTATATTTCTATTAGGTCCTTATTGTCCTATACGCTTTCTCTTTGAGGTCCGCCTAGTAACCATTCTTATTCACCTATATTTCTCTTTCTTACTAATTTCAGGTCTTTACCTATCACATGCATATTATCATACAAGTAATTAAAACAATACCTGCAATTGCAGAAGGCTGGGCCACATTGCCGACGTCGCCAGGCTCGATAAATGCGAAGACCCTGGGCATGACTCTCCTCTGATCTCCACTCAACTGATCACGGCCCGGCTTCAGGCAATTTCTAACAAAGTGGTCTACTCCACCACACCTATAACATTTATTTGTGCCTACCCGGCATTCACCACTGTGTTCTTTCTGGCACATAGGGCACCAAGGCATCTGGGGAGCCCCTTGTACCTGTGTCTTTTTGCCTCGATCATTGCCTCCCTCTACAGGCCTTTTAATTCCCCTCTGTTGTTGCTGTTGAGGCTGTGCTCTCGGTTGCCAGTCCTCATTTCTGACCTGAGGGTAGATCTCGCGAAAGAAGCCCTTTGACGGCTCCCTCGGTCTGGCAGAACTCTGATCAACTGCCTCAATATCAAGCGCCCTGGCCACAATATCGTCGTAGGATACATTCCGTACCCCTGATATAGTAAGGTGCATCCGGAACTCCCGGCTAAGTCCCTGAAAAAATCTCCGTACCTTATCTTCGTTGACGCTGACCTGCCGTGGAGCAAATCGAGACAATGCCTCAAATCTCCTAACGTACTCGGCAATAGAACCAGTCTGTCGCAACTGCATAAACTCCGCCATCTTTGCTTCCCGCACGGTGTGGCTGAAATATTTATCGTAGAACAACTCCCTGAACTTCTCCCAGCCCATAACAGTCACATCGGTGGTAGTCCTCACGGTGTCCCACCAGAATCGGGCGTCCAAGGCTAGGTGGTAAGTCACTAATGCCACCCTCTCACCATCCTCAATGCTAGCATACGCCAGCATGTCCTCCATAGTACGAATCCACTCCTCAGCTGCAGAGGGATCCGTAGACTGTCCGCTGAATACAGGGGGCTGAAGCTTCTGGAATCTCTCCATTCCCCGATTGCCCATAATAGCGGTCTCTCGAGCTCTAATGCCCTCTCGGTCAATCATAGTGCCCAGCTGCTGTGACTGTCTCTCCATCTGCTGAGACTGTCTCTCCATGTGCTGAGACTGCTGGGCGATGAAATCCTTAAGAGTATCAATCGTGTCATCTCGGTCGTCTCTGTCGTCTCGGTGATTTCTTTGACGCACCATATCTATATATCTCCTATAAAATTTTAAAGGCAAACAATACTAAGAAAACTGAAATCAAACGAAGCTATAAGCATACTTACAGTTGATGAAGAATGTCCGCGTAGTGGCTGTGCAGTCGAGCAGTCTACAGAACCGATTTTAAAACCCGGGAGCTTTGATACCATAATTGTAACGACCCTAATACTGTACCCATATTTTCCCGTAATATTTTTTTTTATCCTAATATCTTTAATTAAACTCTAGGCGGAAACTAAACCGAAATCGAAACCAGAATCGAAATCGGAATTGAAATCTAACTTTAAAATCATTTAAAACAATACAATTTAAAACCAATAAAACAATTTAATAAAACTATATTTAAAACAATTCTTAATTAAAATAAAAGGGAGGGCATTTTGGGAAAAAGGATCGCTGCATTGTGCAGCGATCAGGCGCTGCAATGTGCAGCGCCCAGTCGCTGCACAAATGCAGCGATCGAGCACTGCACAATGCAGCGCTCGATCGCTGCATTGTGCAGCGACTGGTCGCTGCACTTTGCAGCGACCCAGCCCTTATCTCCACCCGTTTTCGCCTTTCTCCACTCCTTTTCTTGTTTTCATTTTTCACAAGTACTCTCTGGAACGAATTCCAGAGAGCATGACTCTACAATTTTTCACTAACACTCTCTGGAAACCATATTCCAGAGAGTAACTTCTTAATTAGGTCGCAGACAGATTGTCACCGAGGCTACCTCACCTCGACGTGACCAGATAACAGATTACGTAGATTAACTTCGTTGGTTCATTTTACTTTTTAATTAGGTCGCAGACAGATTGTCACCGAGGCTACCTCACCTCGACGTGACCAGATAACAGATTACGTAGATTAACTTCGTTGGTTCATTTTACTTTTTAATTAGGTCGCAGACAGATTGTCACGAGGCTACCTCACCTCGACGTGACCAGATAACAGATTACGTAGATTAACTTCGTTGGTTCATTTTACTTTTTAATTAGGTCGCAGACAGATTGTCACCGAGGCTACCTCACCTCGACGTGACCAGATAACAGATTACGTAGATTAACTTCGTTGGTTCATTTTACTTTTTAATTAGGTCGCAGACAGATTGTCACGAGGCTACCTCACCTCGACGTGACCAGATAACAGATTACGTAGATTAACTTCGTTGGTTCATTTTACTTTTTAATTAGGTCGCAGACAGATTGTCACGAGGCTACCTCACCTCGACGTGACCAGATAACAGATTACGTAGATTAACTTCGTTGGTTCATTTTACTTTTTAATTAGGTCGCAGACAGATTGTCACGAGGCTACCTCACCTCGACGTGACCAGATAACAGATTACGTAGATTAACTTCGTTGGTTCATTTTACTTTTTAATTAGGTCGCAGACAGATTGTCACCGAGGCTACCTCACCTCGACGTGACCAGATAACAGATTACGTAGATTAACTTCGTTGGTTCATTTTACTTTTTAATTAGGTCGCAGACAGATTGTCACCGAGGCTACCTCACCTCGACGTGACCAGATAACAGATTACGTAGATTAATTTCGTTGGTTCATTTTGCTTTTTAATTAGGTCGCAGACAGATTGTCACCGAGGCTACCTCACCTCGACGTGACCAGATAACAGATTACGTAGATTAACTTCGTTGGTTCATTTTACTTTTTAATTAGGTCGCAGACAGATTGTCACCGAGGCTACCTCACCTCGACGTGACCAGATAACAGATTACGTAGATTAATTTCGTTGGTTCATTTTACTTTTTAATTAGGTCACAGACAGATTGTCACCGAGGCTACCTCACCTCGACGTGACCAGATAACAGATTACGTAGATTAACTTCGTTGGTTCATTTTACTTTTTAATTAGGTCGCAGACAGATTGTCACCGGGGTCTACACCACCCCGCCGTGACCAGATACAGATTTCGTAGATTAATTAGGTCCATTACTTTCCTTAAAACACATGGAGAATTCATTACCCGTGATGCATGAATAATTCATATCATACATTAAACAAACAACCATGTATACCATCAAGACTATAAAAACTTAATCTTTAAAACAACCAAACCTAACTACCCAACCAAAATACAATTAAACTATCGCATCTCCAAAATCCTCGAGACGACGTTCGACGTACGGTGTAGGCCAATCGGCCAGAGAAGAATCACGAGAACTTACCTCGTGTCCGTTGCACTTCTAGCTCCGTCCACGAGCGTTGCTGGTCTGAGGCAAAACATAATATTCGCTGTTAAAACGGATTTAAACTACTAAACGTCCAATTTAAACAAAACCTTAACTAAGGAAACTTCCTAAGGTTCTATTTCAATTTATTGAGCCATATTTCGAGCAATTTACGCTCGGCACCTAAATTCTCAATTTACGATTTTTTTCCTAAAATCTCGAAAATTTACAATTTTTAACATTCGTCCTAAATTAATCAAATTCATCCATTATCGTCTAATACGTTTGCTATAACCTTAATTACGGCAAACCCCTAAATTTCGAATCCAAAATCGACAATTTCAACGAAACCCTAACGAAAACCTATTAGTTTAAACTTGACTAAACTCCGATTTTAATGCTCTAAAACTATAAAGACTTACCGAGGGTTGCGAGAGGAAGAGAAACCGTGAAGAAAACGGATCGATCGGAGGGCTTGAGTCGCCGGAATGAGAGAACGCCGTGGGAGGGAGAGAGAGAGAATCGCTCTCTGGAGTTTGGCGGAGCAGGGAAGAAGAGAAATGAGGGAGAGAAGAAAAAAATGATATTTATTAAATAAATTTTGGTTTGACAATTACCATATTGCCCTTGCATTTGTTTTTATATTTGTTTCGTTCTTCGGTTTGTCAATCGTCCAGCGATTCGGATTCACCAAACTTCCTTATTTCACTAATAAGTCCAACTTAATATTTAGGATTTACTGAAACTATCCGTTCGCAATTTGGACCTCGTTTACTATTTTTACTAAAACGTCATTTACGCTTCAAAAAAACGTATTTATTCGGAATATAGCGTCATTACTCCGAAAATTCCCGTAAATTCCTTAAAATTCTTATTATTCGTTAGAGTCATAATGACGCTTTCTTTTCGTGAATCGGACCTGATTTGACATATTTACGAAAAATGCCATTATTTAATAGAATATTAATATAATATATTATATATGAAATCCGTACTAGCCGGATATTACAGTTAATCCTTCTACCTCCATTCTGGAGCTAAGCCTCATATTTGTGGCTCTTAACTTAAATTGTATCAACTATAGATTCACAATTTAACTCTTATATTTTTGCTTCATAATCTAGTCAAGCAGCACCAAATGCCTGACGTGTCTACAACTCCTTGATCACGCTTAGTTTCATTAGATCTCCTCCTTATAGTATGTGGGTCGAAATCTTTTCACGAATCAACAATCGTCCTTAATTGACTAGTCATTTCAGACAATACTTATCTTCTGAAGATCGGCTAAACTTTGTATCTCAAGTATTACCTTTTGTATAACTTTAACCCTTTATTGTCTCAAATTTCATTAACCTTCCAACTTCGAGTAAATACCCTTATCTTCTTCATCGATATAGGTTGATACGAACACCCCTACGTAATCGCGTCTTCAACGTTGAGTTGTTCCATCACCCCTTTACAAAAGAAGTAGACGCATTGCATACCCCTTCAACAATCTACTTAAACTAAACTTTTGACTGCCACCTTTGTCTAGTTGCTTCCAACTTCTCGTGGATCTAGGTTATTTAAATTCCTGCTATATATTTTTTTTATCTACTTGTACGCACTAACGATACCTTGACAATCTAGAACATTCCCTAGTAAGTCTTACATCTAAACTCCAAATTTCTCCTCGATTGATTTCATTCTAAACTCTAGGAGTCTGTCAATTAGGGTCTAGTTCCCATTTATTTAAACCTTATATCCCGTAAGTTGTACCTCTCTTATGGAAATTGAATTTTAAGCGCTCAATTCTCACGGTTATACCGGGTCATGGGCTTTAACGAATAACTCTATCCTTCCTTTATTCGAAGTCTACGTTGTCCCCTCTCTATTCTTAAGCTTACTTCAACCTATTACACAATTATCATATCCAAAATTTTAACTCTATACTACATCTCTACTCTAATATCCGTTACTCCATTAACTGTCGAAATAAAACTATACCTCAAACGACTGAGGATTGGGCATTATCCTCGTCTTTGTCGGGGCAATCATCATCGGTGTAACCCTTTTCTGATCTCCGCCAGGTTTCGGGCAATCTCTGACGTAGTGGCTAACTTCACCATATCTATAGCACTTATTAGTGCCTACCCAGCATTCACCCCTGTGCTCCTTCTGGCACATAGGACACAAATGTCTCAAAGTAGTTCCTTGTACGTGCTTTCGTCGGCTTTGTTTGATTTCTTCCTTGCCCATCCTCTTCATACCATGATTATTGGGAGTGACCACCCCTTAAGTCCTTGGGTTTTCCCGGTTTGTCAATATCTTGAGTTGAAGAGATTGCCTATCTATATGCTGCGCTTGTCGGTCAATGTGTCGGGATTGTTAGGCAATGACACCCCTCAATAGATCTATGGTGTCGTCCCTATCTTTATCTCTACGAACCATTTTTGTAGTCCTATAAAATAAAAGACAATAATTCTAAACAAAAATTGAAATCAAATAAAACTTATAAACGTACTTACAGTTGAGGAATGATGTCCGTGTAGTGGAATGCGCAGTCTAGCAGTCTACAGAACCGATTTTAAAACCCGGGGCTCTGATACCATAACTGTAACGACCCTAATACTGTACCCTTGATTCCCGTATAAAATTTATCTTTTTTTTAAACGTTGTCAAGTGAACCCTTTCGTTAAATTGTTAAATCATAGATCTTGAGTAAGCTTTTTAAATCGGAATCAAAATTGTTGAAATCTTTTTAAATTATATAAAAACCATTTGAATAAAATATAAAACAATTACTTTGAAACTTAAAATAACAGAACAATCGGTGGAGGGAAAAAGGGACAAATCGCCCTGAAATGTATGAGCCGATCAATCGGCCATTTCAGCCTATCGATCGGCCATTTCAGACGATCGATCGGCTGTGGCGTTTATACGCCAGACGATCGATCACCTAATTGATCGCCCCTTGCCGATCATGCATAGCCGATCGATCGCCTTCACCAGGCGATCGATCGGCACATGCTCTGGAATTTCTTCCAGAGCATAGCCAAAGAGGGCCGATCGATCGCCCCCCTTTGGCGATCGATTGGCACACTCTCTGGATTTTGAAATCCAAAGAGTCGCCTCCCTTCTCCTTTTCTCTTCTTTCTTTCCATTCCCCTGCACACTTTACCTACTTCACATACACCCTAAAACTTTTCAACATAAAATCATTCATACTCATTTCTCATTTCATCAACCACAAAATAAACAACCCGAAACATGTAACGACCCCTTTTCCCAGCAAGATATTGTCAGCTCTGGGGATTGGGCCGCAGCCCAATATCCTCCCCTCACGGCTTTGTTTGGTGAGAACTTCCCGGAAGGTCACCCAACCTGGAATTGCTCTCGCCGAAGTACATTTAACTTCGGAGTTCTTATGGGATCTGTTGCCAATTGTGCTCCAACACGCGTCTTGCTAACTTGGGAGGGTCTCTTTACATATGTTTCATTTCCACATACTTTTCCAAGCAATGTGGGATTGTGACGACCCCCTTTTTACGACCCGGGATTCGCCTATACTCGAGTCCGGGATTCGCCTACACTCGGCTTAGGTCCCAAGGTTTGCCCCACAACCTGAGGTTTGCCTCGCAGTCGTACACATACGTGCATATTCGGGTCATCACAATCACCCCCCCTCGGGGGCCCAACGTCCTCCTTGGCCACATTTCCGGTTGGGTACAGACTCTGATACCATTTGTAACGACCCCTTTTCCCAGCAAGATATTGTCCACTCTGGGGATTGGGCCGCAGCCCAATATCCTCCCCTCACGGCTTTGTTTGGCGAGAACTCCAAGGAAGGTCACCCAACCTGGAATTGTTCTCGCCAAAGTACTTTTAACTTCGGAGTTCTTATGGGATCCGTTGCCAATTGTGCTCCAAAACGCGTCTTGCTATCTTGGGAGGGATCTCTTACATATGTTTCATTTCCATGTACTTCCCCAAGCGATGTGGGATTGTAACAACCCCCTCTTTACGACCCGGGATTTGCCTATACTGGAGTCCGGGATTCGCCTACACTCAGCTTAGGTCCCGAGGTTTGCCCCGCAACCTGAGGTTTGCCCCGCAACCTGAGGTTTGCCTCGTAGTCGTACACATACATGCATATTTGGGTCATCACAAAACATATCCTAGAACGTATTTAAAAACGTAGTAAACTTTCGTAAAAAAGAACTACGTGGATCTGTTTAAAACTAAACAATTTCCATTGTGTAAAAGAAAATTCCAAGTAGTTCATAAAGTCCGGATAAAAGCCTTAACAAAACATTTTATAAATTAAGTTTACCAAAACATCAAACTATCAGCTATCCAAATTTCCAAACATCCTAATATGTTCAACTATACAATCATTGTTCATATCTAACTATCGTGTCCCCAAAATACTTACATACATCCCCACGTGTCAGATTAAGCACCGACTACCCAGCACACTCCCACGGGCCATCTTTCTTCAACTGATCATTCCTCAGGTGGAGGGATCTCGTCCTCACCTGTATCAAGATCACCTACACCATACAGACAACTATGAGCTGGAGGCTCAGTAAGTTTCGTAAATGCAGATGCATGCTGTGCATATGAGGTTCAGAAATCATGCAGATTACTTATTAGGACAGATCATTACAGATAACAGATAACAGATAACAGAGATGACACCGAGGTCTTAGCCCTTTTCACATAGTAGGGGGGAAAACATGCTTACATCCGTAAACAGCCATGCCTGAACCCCACCTCGCCATGACCAGATAAAAGATAACAGATTACGTATTTTCGTTTCATTAATTATTTCCATCTAAGCAATGTGGTATTGTGACAGGCCTTTTTCAGCCTTCGCAATAGATCGATAACCCCCTTTTGGGCCACATCACTTTTCCTGAAAACGCAGTGCGGAAATTCATTTTCTATGCTTATTTGAAAACCGTGATGCATGGACATGTGCATAATGTAAACATACAACATATATACCATCAAGACGATAAAAGCATAATCTATAAAGGAACTAATCCTAACTACCCAACCAAAGCATTTAAACATAAACATCACCAAATAATCCTCGACATCGAAACTCAACTTATGGTGTAGACCAATCGGTCACAGTAAGTCATGAGAACTTACCTGTCGTTCGTTGCACACCGAGCTCCTTGTTTTGGGCTTTGTCACCTAAGCCAAAACCACAATAATCATTATTAAAATCGGTTCTAGGAGATCGAATTCCGAAGTCTAGCGAAACTCTTAGCTAAAGGAAATTTTCCTAAAACTCTAATTAAGTTCAATCGGGCATTTCGTCGAGCAATTCGCGCTCGCAAAATACAAACCTCCATTTATAGAGTTTTCCATAATCTCCTATCACCAAAATTCACAACCCAAGTACTTATACTCGCTAAATAAGTCCAATAATTGTACATAAAGCAACATATAACCTTTTCTAACAAATCCGGTTATTTTCGACAAAACCTAACAAAACCCTAACCGTTAAAACCTCTAGAAATCAAGAACTAAGGCCGGGAAATGCTAGAGACTTACCTAGAACTGTGATGGTGGAAGAAAACGTGAAGGAACTTGACGATCGGAGGAGCAGTTGATGAAGAACCGTGGAGAAACGCCGTAGAGGAGCTTGAAGTCGCCGAAGGGGAAAAGCTCTCTGGAGCTTCGTGGCAGAAGAGAGAAAATGAGGGAGGGAGAGAAGAAATGTGTTATTAATAAATTGGCTTGGCAAATTACCTTTTTGCCCTTCCTTTGATTTTCTATTTGTTTCATCCTTTGTTTCGTTAATTATCTAACGATTCGTTTTCTCCAAATTTCCTTATTTCACCAATAACTCCAACTTATTGTCAGAGCTTTATTAAAACTGTCCGTTCACAAATCGGACCTCATTTACTATATTTACTAAAATGTCCTTTATATTACGAGAAACACAAATCTCGTAATTTAGCGTTACAACTTCAAAAATGTAACGCCTCCGAACCCGTCCTGGCTCGGTGCGCTACTTTGCTATGCTATCCCGCGTTTAAAACGACGTTTAAAAAAATTTCGATAATTTATCGACTTGGTTTTCGGGTTTTATTAACCCTCGAGGCGATCAGTGCCCCAGCGCTTCTCCCTGTGCGCGCCCTCACGCCCCAGCGCGTGCCCCCTTCAGCCCTTATCACTTTTCTTCAAAATTTTCCCAAGCCAAACTCTTCCAAAAATCCCGAAATTTTTACCACTCTATCCTGGCACCCAAAACTTCATGACTCGTAAAAATCTAAAAAAAAAACCGACTCAAAATAGTCATTGAAATCATATAGCAAAACAACCCGACGTTATTGACTTTTTAACAAAAACCGACAATATAATGCCTAAAAGTTTCTAATCCAAAACCTGAAAAACAAACCACATTTAAAGCCACAATTCAAACCCAATTTACTCCAGAATAAATCCACAATTATCTACAGTAAACAACTCTCAACAACTCTCACAAAACCAACCATAAAATCTCAAAATCTCAACTACAAACCACACCAGTATCACCCAATTCTATATATACCAATCCAGCCTAACCAACTAACCAAAACATCTCCAGCTACAAAACAAAATATACACAAACTAACCACCAAATATCCAATCCCAACAACCACACATCCCCAAGAATCAGGTCGAAGCGCCCCGACAAATGGCCTGCACCGGCGAGCTCCGTGGATCTCCGACTGCCCCTAGTCCTGTTCATCGCTCTCAAGCTCACCTGTAAATGCTCCGTCACCTATACCACAGAACACACACACCCACGTAAGCTTACGCTTAGCAAGTAGGGATAAGAAATGCAGTTTAAAACCATGCACTATCCCCAACAACACTCACACACACTCTAACACATGCGGTTTCTAACCCTCGGTTGTGTTCATTTCAATTTCTTTTCATTACTCTTTCACTTTTAGCACTTTACATCGAAGCGTTCGCGGAACCTTCTGCTAAACATCGAAGCGTTCATGGAACCTTCTACTTAACATCGAAGCGTTTACGGAACCTTCTGCTTAACTTTTTACATTCCACTCCCACAATTTGCAAACAATGTTCAAACAATGCAACCAACACAACAACGTAACGCAACAACTTTACACAACACGGTACGACAACACAACACAACACCAAACAAAACAACCAACAAAACAAACAAATAATTTCCTACTGTTCCATGGTGTAGGCCCGAAGGCAAAACACAAGCACTCCACTACTTACCTGAATGCTCGGCTTCCAGTTGCTCAATTCTACAGGTCAATTCACTCGTTTGACGACCTAAAATAATCAAACTTAGCTTAATAAGTTACAAATAAAATCTAAAGGATTTTCTAACTAAAACTAAACAATACTTAAAACACATTTCACTCTCAAAACACAAAACCCGATTTTTTTTCCCAATCGTCCAAGTTCAAACGGTCATAACTCCCTCATTTTTCAGTAGATTTCGACGCGCGACCCCAATTCGGAAACCTCTACATGTCTACTATCCATTGAAATACTCAAATCAACCAAAAAAATCACTTAGCCAATCCGAAATGCACAGAACAGAAGCGGCCACCCTAGTGTTCCTAAACCAGTTTTTGTGTAACACTCCTCCAATCTTCAATCTAACCACTCAATTAACCTCAACTAACATATTTAATGATTAATTGATCAAAAGAGGAAGAATACCCTCAAGGAGAACCAAATTTTCGGACTCACCAATTTAGGGTTTTCAAACCCTCACTAAACTCACCCTAAACACCTCAAAAACACTCAAAATCTTCAACTAATTGCATAAAAACAAACTAGACCAGTGATCGAGGATGCAAGTTTAGAGATCTATTTAGAGTTATAAAAGCCAATACAATTGAGTTAAAACTTTATGTTAGATACTCAGATAAGAAAACCGGTTGATCCTTAAGGAAGGGGTACTGTCTTAGGAGATTACTCAATCAAGGGTGGTTGTAGATGTGCGAAAACATTTCTGAGCGGCGTGGTTTTGGGAGAATAGTTAGAACTCGAGTTGGTAGAGCAAAAGAGAGTAGATTAGTTAGTAATATTTTGAGAGAAAACAGAGTGAAGTCAGATATTGTATAAACGTTGAGAAAATTTTAGGTGTTGAGAAATTGGGAACGAGATTTGGAATAGTATCATACAGAGTTGGGAAAGTTAGGAATTTTGTTAGAAAGTTTGACGGTTCGACTTGTATGAAGGCCGATTGACAGATCCCACAGCTGCAGACAGGTGGATTCATACTATTAAGAATATGTTTAAAGTTGCTGAGGTTGAAGAAGTCAACAAAGTTAAGTGTGCCACTTTCCATCTAACCAACAACGCCCAGAGTTGGTGGCAGATGATGGAGACTACTTTGGGTTACCAAGGCTGAACCTGGAAAGAGTTCAAAGATTTGTTCTTCGACAAATATTACAACCAGACGGCTCAGGCTGCAAAGAGGATGGAATTCATGGCGCTGAAGCAAACGGGATCAGTGGGAGATTATATTAAGCAATTTTAACTGTTGTCTCAGTTTGCCAGCCATATGGTCAGTCGGGAGGAAGATAAGATTTAGGGTTTTCAAACCCTCACTAAACTCACCCTAAACACCTCAAAAACACTCAAAAGCTTCAACTAATTGCATAAAAACTAAAACCCACTCATTTTACCTTGAAATCACCTTGAGACACCTTGAGAAATTGAAGCAAAGAGGAGGAGAGAAGTCGGCTATGGTGGAGAGGAGAATGTAACACTCGACATTCTCAGTCAGGTGATTTTCTTAACGGAATTAACGGTCACCTCTTTATTTGACCTTTTATTTAATAATTATATGCCAAAGCTTATTGGATTTTTATTGTAGTGGCAGAATTGTAATTAAGGAGGAACTTATTTGGTATAAATAGAAAATGGAAACTTTTAAACCTCACAAAAACCCCACTGTAGCCGACATTCTCTCTCGGCGATTCTCATCCTCCCAGAACTCTCTCTCTCGCAGCAGGTAGCCTTCTTCATCAACAACCGATTCTCCTTCGTTCTCGCCGATACTCAGCTTACCAGGTAAGACTTAATGAATATAGTTACTGGTAGATAAGCTCTGTTTTTAGTTAGAACCCGAGGTTTCAGATTCTTTAATGGCAGAGTAATAATAGGATCATTTCTATTACGCGTTTAGTAAAGGCATTTCCGAGTTGATTCTGGACATTTAGATAGCCGTATGCGATTAGTTACTGGGCTGAATCTGGTTATTTAGATTGTAGAAATTTAATCCGCGCACGCAAGGTGCTCGGCAGAAGAATATAGTAATACAAGTAGGTTAAGCATTAGGATGATTTTTGGTTAGCACTATCAGGATTTTATTTTTTACTTGGTAATGTGAAATGATTTAGGTGAAGAAGATTTGAAAGGAGTATTCCATTTGCAAAGAACACCAGGTAAGTGAATGTATTAAGACTTCCGGCCACTAGGGCCTTACATCTTAAGAGTACTAAATTAGTTATGTGCTTGATGTTTGTTTTAAGTTAGTAAGATAGTTGTACTTGGATGATTTACGAATGTTTGAGAACTATATAATGTGATGTTCTGTTGAGCCTATGAAATCAACTGTCTAGAATGATAATTCCATAGCTTGATGATTAAGAGCATTCATGTCATGCATCATGATTTACTTTTCAAGCATATGAAAATGATTTATGAGCATGTTTTTCCCCATGAGCAAGATATGAGAATGAATATGAAACTTATGCAACCGGATTAAGTGAGGGTTGGGGGCGGTTTGGCGTATGTCGCTGTCCAAAGAGAATGACCATGATTACGGCCCGAAAGGGACTATGTACACTTGCACTGTCATCCCCCCTTTTACGACACAAATCCTCCCTTAATCCATATGATGAAAGTGATGATCAAGAACACGAATAAGAACAAGAAAAGAGCATGAAACGAACATGATCATGATTTTTTTTTGTAACTATGCATTCACGTATACATGTTAGTATTGCATTCCTTACTAAGCATTAGGCTTATAGTTTAAATCTTATGATGTAGGTGACGAGATATCAGGTGAGGATTCCAAAGCTAATGAAGATGTCTAAGTCTGGTTGCTGGAAGGTGATCAGGGTGCAATTCTGTGGCTGGATGGCGATTGAGACCCCTGGTTAATGCTCTATGATTTTGTTATGATTAAGAACATGGTAGTTAAAGCAGGATGAGTTTATTTTTATAACATTGAGTTTGAATTTGTCTGGTTGACTACTGAGTCTGGGAATGGTTATAAGGATTATTAAATGATCTGTTGTTAAGCCTTCCGCTATATGTATTTTGGATGAGTCTCTGATTTTCATTTATAAGAGTGATTAGTCAATGAAGTTAGGAGTCTGTACATATCTATTTCCACTAATAGCTGTACTCTATTGGATGATGTTAGGAATTTGCATCCACCGATAGATGTTCTCTATCGGAAGATGTATGAGCTTGCATCCACCGATAGATGCTCGCTATCAGAAAATCTCTTAAAAGAGCATGTGGATTGCACACGTCTATCGGTAGATGCTGTGTATCTCAAATACCGGATGATGTAAGTGTTGTGTTGTCGTCTGGTGATCGGTAGATGTGTTACCATCGGTCGATGTGAGTCTATGACTCTATCGGTAGATGTAGTTTAAGAGATGTTTAGGAGAACAGATGTGTCGCGTGGCGGGCACGTGACCATCGGTCGATGTGAGTCTATGACTCTATCGGCAAATGCAGTTTAAGAGATGTGTAGGAGAACAGATGTGTCGCGTGGCGGGCACATGACAATCGGTCGATGTGAGTCTATGACTCTATCGGCAGATGCAGTTTAAGAGATGTTTAGGAAAACAGATGTGTCGCGTGGCGGGCACGTGACCATCGGTCGATGTGAGTCTATGACTCTATTGGCAGATGCAGTTTAAGAGATGTTTGGAAACAGAAGTGTCGCGTGGCGGGCACGTGACCATCGGTCGATGTGAGTCTATGACTCTATCGGTAGATGTACTTTAGGAGATGTTTGAAAAAAAAAAATATAAAACACTAATAATGAACAAGGTGCATGAAGTAAGAACCGATTGATTAAGAGGTTAAGTTATGAATTACGTGGCGACTCCAACTGGGGTTGTTACAGAGAAAGCCGAAGAAGATGGTGGAAAAAAAATGAAAAACCACCATTTAATGCCACCATCTTATTCTTTATTTTATTCCTTTAATAATTACCATTTGAAATTACAATTAAAACCCTCCCTTTTCTCCTTAGCAGCCAACGTGAAAGCTACTTAAAATCACCTTTTTTTTTTCTTTTTCATTCACACAATTTGTTTGAATTTTATTGGTTCCTTGAATTTGACTTTTCAAACAACAATTTTCAACCAATCACCATACTTCATTCCCTCCCATTTCACACATGATTTCCAACGTGAGAACTCACCACTTTCATTAAAATTTTCTACGTTTTTATTTCATTAATTACAAATTTTCTATTGGTTCCTTTAATAGTTGAGTTTTCCAACCCTTTTGTTTTTGAATTGTCAACTTCCTTTCCTTTTGTTTTTATTAGTTTAGAACCCTTCATCACTTAACGTTAATCTCTCATACAACCTAGGGCTACGCACGTTATTAGAATTTTCTGGGTGTTACAATCTACCATCCTTACAAAAATTTTGACCTCAAAATTTTACATACCTTATTCTTCTTCAATATACTCACTCAAACTCTACCTTTTAGCTTCATGAGTTGCCACTCTAACTTACTATACCATTTAGAACTTATCACTTCCACTACTTGTGTGACTACCCATTTTCCCAGCAAAATATTGTCCGCTCTGGGGATTGGGCCGTAGCCCAATATCCTCCCCTCATGACTTTGTTTGGCAAGAACCTCCCAGAAGGTCACTCAACCTTGAATTGCTCTCGCCGAAGCACTTTTAACTTCGGAGTTCTTATGGGATCCGTTGCCAATTGTGCTCCAAAACGCGTCTTGCTATGTTGGGAGGGTCTCTTTACATATGTTTCAATTCCATATACTTCCCCAAGCGATGTGGGATTGTGACGACCCCCTCTTTACGACCAGGGATTTGCCTATACTCGAATCCGGGATTCGCCTACACTCGGCTTAGGTCTTGAGGTTTGCCCCGCAACCGAGGTTTGCCCCGCAGTTGTACTCATACGTGCACATTCGGGTCATCACAATCACCCCCCCTCGGGGGCCCAACGTCCTCGTTGGCCACATTTCCGGTTGGGTACAGGCTCTGATACCATTTGTGACTACCCTTTTTCCCAGCAAGATATTGTCCGCTCTAGGGATTTGGTCGTAGCCCAATATCCTCCCCTCACAACTTTGTTTGGCGAGAACTTTCCAGAAGGTCACCCAACCTGGAATTGCTCTCGCCGAAGCACTTTTAACTTCGGAGTTCTTATGGGATCCGTTGCCAATTGTGTTCCAAAACGCGTCTTGCTATGTTGGGAGGGTCTCTTTACATATGTTTCATTTCCATATACTTCCCTAAGCGATGTGGGATTGTGACGACCCTCTCTTTACGACCCGGGATTCGCCTACACTCGAGTCCGGTCCCGAGGTTTGCCCCGCAACCCGAGGTTTATCCCGCAGTCGTACTCATACGTGCACATTTGGGTCATCACAATTGTGATGACCCAGATGTGTACGTATGAGTACGATGGCTGCAAGAATCGGAACCCGGATGGCGATACGTCCGCGCGGGCGAATTGGAAGGTGACGGGTCGTAAAAAGGGGGTTGTCACAATCCCACATCGCTTGGGAAAGTATATGGAAATGAAACATATGTAAAGCGACCCTCCCAAGATAGTAAGATGCGTTTTGGAGTACAATTGACAACGGATCCCATAAGAACTCCGAAGTTAAAAGTGCTTCGGCAAGAGTAGTACCAGGTTGGGTGACCGACTGAGAAGTCTTCGCCAAACAAAGCTGTGAGGGGAGGATATTGGGCTGCGGCCCAATCCCTAGAGCGGACAATATCTTGCTGGGAAAAAGAGGTCGTTACAAATGGTATCAGAGCCTGTACCCAACCGAAAATGTGGCCAACGAGGACGTTGGGCCCCCAAGGGGGGGTGATTGTGATGACCCAGATGTGTACGTATGAGTACGATGGCTGCACGAACCGGAACCTGGATGGCGGTACGTCCGCACGGGCGAATCGGAAGGTGATGGGTCATAAAAAGGGGGTTGTCACAATCCCACATCGCTTGGGAAAGTATATGGAAATGAAACATATGTAAAGCGACCCTCCCAAGATAGTAAGATGCGTTTTGGAGCACAATTGACAACGGATCCCATAAGAACTCCGAAGTTAAAAATGCTTCGGCGAGAGTAGTACCAGGTTGGGTGACCGACTGGGAAGTCTTCGCCAAAAAAAGCCGTGAGGGGAGGATATTGGGCTGCGGCCCAATCCCCAGAGCGGACAATATCTTGCTGGGAAAAAGGGGTCGTTACAACTTGCATCTACTTACCTCGGACCATCACCATGCTTCATTCACCTTTCGAATACCATACTCGTACTCCAGGCCCTCACTACTTAGATCTATCCCTTTATCAACTATCTCAGCTCTCACTCTTCACCCGACAACATCATCGGTGTATAACCTTTCAATTCCATCCCATAACTTAAGTGTCTAAAGTTGCATAACTCTTTCAAAATATAAATATATATATATATATTTTTCCTATTCTACTCCCTCTTTTCTTCAATTTTCTTTCTACTCTATTATCTCATAACTCACTTATCACTCACTTATCACTCCCATCTCATACCCTCATTTTTTCCAAATAATCATGACATTTATTATTTATTTTCCAACCCAACTCTCCTACTCAAAACTCTCACAACTTAAATTTATCAACTATTCTCTCAATATTTTTTCGGGTAATTATTTGAACGTTTCGACCACTAAAGCTCTGATACAAACTTGTAACGCCCCCGAACCCGCCCTGGCTCGATGCGCTACTTTGCTATGCTATCCCGCGTTTAAAACGACGTTTAAAAAAATTTCGATAATTTATCGACTCGGTTTTTGGGTTTTACGAACCCTCGAGTCGATCAGTGCCCCAGCGCTTCTCCCTGCATGAGCCCTCACGCCCCAGCGCGCGCCCCTTCAGCCCTTATAACTTTTCTTCAAAATTTTCCCAAGCCAAACTCTTCCAAAAATCCCGAAATTTTTACCACACTATCCCGGCACCCAAAACTTCATGACTTGTAAAAATCTCAAAAAAACCAACTCAAAATAGTCATTGAAATCATATAGCAAAACAATCCGACGTTATTGACTTTTTAAAAAAAACTGACAATATAACGCCTAAAAGTTTTTAATCCAAAACCTAAAAAAAAAACCACATATAAAGCCACAATTCAAACCCAATTTACTCCAGAATAAATCCCCAATTATCTACACTAAACAACTCTCAACAACTCTCACAAAACCAACCATAAAATCTCAAAATCTCAACTATAAACCACACCAGTATCACCCAATTCTATATATACCAATCCAACCTAACCAACTAACCAAAACATCTCCAACTACAAAATAAAATATACACAAACTAACCACCAAATATCCAATGCTAACAACCACACACCCCCAAGAATCAGGTCGAAGCGCTCCGACAAATGGCCTGCACCGGCGAGCTCCGTGGATCTCCGACTGCCCCTAGTCCTGTTCCTCGCTCTCAAGCTCACCTGTAAATGCTCCGTCACCTACACCACAGAACACACATACCCACGTAAGCTTACGCTTAGGAAGTAGGGATAAAAAATTTAGTTTAAAACTATGCACTATGCCCAACAACACTCACACACACCCTAACACATGCGGTTTCTAACCCTCGGTTGTGTTCGTTTCAATTTCTTTTCATTACTCTTTCACTATTAGCACTTAACATTGAAGCATTCGCGGAACCTTATGCTTAACATCAAAGCGTTCACGGAACCTTCTGCTTAACTTTTCATATTCCACTCCCACAATTTGCAAACAATGCAACCAACACAACAACGTAACGCAACACGGTACGACAACACAACACAACACCAAACAAAACAACCAACCAAACAAACAAATAATTTCCAACTGTTCCATGGTGTAGGCCCGAAGGCAAAACACAAGCACTCCACTACTTACCTGAATTCTCGACTTCCAGTTGCTCAATTCTACCGGTCAATTCACTCGTTCGACGACCTAAAATAACCAAACTTAGCTTAATAAGTTACAAATAAAATCTAAGGGATTTTCTAACTAAAACTAAACAATACTTAAAACACATTTCACTCTCAAAACACAAAACCTGATTTTTTTTTCCCAAATTTGATCGTCCAACTTCAAACGGTCATAACTCCCTCATTTTTCAACGGATTTTGACGTGCCACCCCAATTCGGAAACCTCTACACATCTACTATCCATTGAAATACTCAAATCAACCAAACAAATCACTTAGCCAATCCGAAATGCATAGAATAGAAGCGGCCACCCTAGTGTTCCTAAACCAGTTTTTTTGTAACACTCCTCCAATCTTCAATCTAACCACTCAATTAACCTCAACTAACATATTTAAGGATTAATTGATCAAAAGAGGAAGAACACCCTCAAGGAGAACCAAATTTTCAGACTCACCAATTTAGGGTTTTCAAACCCTCACTAAACTCACCCTAAACACATCAAAAACACTCAAAAGCTTCAACTAATATCATAAAAACTAAAACCCACTCATTTTACCTTGAAATCACCTTGAGACACCTTGAGAAATTGAAGCAAAGAGGAGGAGAGAAGTCGGCTATGGTGGAGAGGAGAAAGGGCCGAAGAAGATGGTGGAAAAAAAATGAAAAACCCACCATTTAATGCCACCATTTTATTCTTTATTTTATTCCTTTAATAATTACCATTTGAAATTACAATTAAAACCCTCCCTTTTCTCCTTAGCAGCCAACGTGAAAGCCACTTAAAATCACCTTTTTTTTTCTTCCTTTTTCATTCACACAATTTGTTTGAATTTTATTGGTTCCTTGAATTTGACTTTTCAAACAACAATTTTCAACCAATCACCATACTTCATTCCCTCCCATTTCACACATGGTTTCCAACGTGAGAACTCACCACTTTCATTAAAATTTTCTACATTTTTATTTCATTAATTGCAAATTTTCTATTGGTTCCTGTAATAGTTGACTTTTCCAACCCTTTTGTTTTTGAATTGTCAACTTCCTTTCCTTTTGTTTTTATTAGTTTAGAACCCTTCATCACTTAACGTTAATCTCTCATACAACCTAGGGCTACACACGTTATTAGAATTTTCTGGGTGTTACAAAAAATCCTTATATTTCTCCTAAAATCCTTATCAATTAATAGGATTCCAATAACGCTTTTCGTTCGCGAAGCGGGTTTAATTTGACATATATTCAAAAATGTCATTGAACATTGGAATATTAAAATCTGCAAAATCAGGTGTTACAGTAAGTCTATGGACTTTTGTCTGTGGACAATGAGTTTATGTAGCCCATGGACGTTGAAGTCACGTGGTCTGTGGATGACAAATTTAAATAAGTCACGTGTCTGTAGAAGATAAGTCTAAGTAAGTCTATGGACATTTGTCCGTGGACAATGAGTTTATGTAGCCCGTGGACGTTGAAGTCACGTGGTCTGTGGATGAAAAATTTAAATAAGTCATGTGGTCTGTGGACGAAAATCCGTAGGCATTAAATCTATGTAGTCGTGGACGAGAACATCGTCCACAATTGTGGCACGTTGTCATCTGAAACGATGTCGTCTAAATTAAGGCTGTCTGTAGCGACATCGTCCAAAGTTGCTTGTCTAGAGCTCGTCGTCCAGAGTTGTAGACAGACTCTGTGATCGAGAAATTGCTTAGTATTGTCGAACTGTTTGCAGATGTCGCGGAGAAGTTTTTTTAACAATTTTGAACTCAAGGTTTTGCTAGTCTGTTTTCGTCTTGATTCTGTTTTTACATAAATGTTTTCCGCTGCAAGATTTTGATGTTTCGAAGTAAAGTTGATTTTAGACGTTGAGTGGAGTTTTAAATTTTTTCCAGAATTTCATGGTTCTGTTCAGTGAGTATGAGTAATAAATCGGGTTGATGAAATTTGGGGCGTTACACCAAGCGTACAAACAACATTGCAAACTTCCTCACAATGAATAGACAATTCCAACCATTAATTTCATTTGTTACAAATTATTGTCAATTTCCTATTCGTAATTATAGAGGCAAGTCCAAGCGTACAAATAGCATTGCAAACTTCCTCACAATGAATAGGCAAGTCCAACCATTGGTTCCAATTGATACCAATCATTGCCAACTTGATTTAAGACACCATTTTCAAAACATTTTGTTTAAATCCCACAATTCAATTATGAATATACATCTCTTTTCACAAACACAATTTCAATAAACACAATTCAATTCACAGAACACTTTCAATTCACATTCGAAAACAATATCCGATTTTCATCAAACACAACATCCAATTCACATCATCTACAATATCGGTTCCATCATTTCAATTTCACAATCAATTATAGTTCTTTTCACAAACACTAGCAATTCACACCCAATAACATCAATCAATTCAACAAAATTCAACAACATCATCTCATTCAACAATACAATCCAATTCAACCTAAGACAATTTAAATCCACCATCAAACAATACAAACAATTTTCAATAACACAATTCATTTCATTTAATGGATTACATACACAATCACAACATAAACTCTTTAGAATTCACAATCAACACATATAACCCTTTACAATTTATCACCCAACAACATAACCTTTACAATTCACAATCCATCAATAAAAATCATTTATTTCTTCAATTTCACAATACAAAAACCTAACTCATCAAAACCCACATCAATTCAATCACGCCAATTTCACACTACAAATTATTCCAACCTAAATCAAGCGATTCATCAACTCTATTCACAATAAAAAAATACCCAATTCATTAATTCTATTCACAATTAAAAACAATATCCAATTAATTCTATTAAATCCACAATCCCAAAAATATCAACCCAACCACAATCCGAAAATCGAATATAACCACAACCAAAAGATTAAACTCTATCTCTTTCTAAATTATGCAATAAAGCTTAAATTAATTATTATAAGGTTGGATTTACTTACTGTACGTCGACCTCTGAAAATCTCCACCTCTTGAATCGGTTCTTGGACCAAAAGAACCGTCTCACCTAGACAAACAACTTTCTCTTCAGGAGCTAGGGAAAAACCCACATTTTCCTCTTCCTTTCTCCTCTTCTTTCTCTCTCGCTTGTCTCTGTCTCCTCTCTCTCTCCCTCTTCTCTAGTTTCTTACGTAAAATGGAGGGTGATTTTCAGACAACAAAGCTTCTAAAGGAAGCTTTGGGGACAATTTACCATTTTGTCTTTTTCTTTATGATTCTCTATAAAATTACCATTTAACCAACTTCATCCATTCAACTTTATCATTTTAACATCCTAAATTTAATTTATTACCAAAATACAATGGTTAATTATTTATTAATCATACTTACTTAAACTAATCATTTTTTTAGTTTTAATCTAATCATCCATTTATTAATCCCTCCAAAATTGTCAAATTCTTCTAAACTTTGAAAAATTCTTTCCATACAATTTTAATCACTTAGATTTACATATCCATTCCTTAAAATAGTGTAAATCTACTATTACAATTGAGTTCTAAAAATTCAAACCATTACATTAAAGCTAAAGTTGAAAATCAATTAGATTAATCGATCAAGTGTCTTCAATCAGATCGATGAGGTGAATACCGTGATAAGGAGTTCAAGGATTACCTATTAGTGCATGAGATAATAACTCAGCTAACAGTACCTGGCCTCCTCAGCAAAATGGTGTGGTGAGATGAGAAATAGGACTTTACTTAACATGGTTCAGTCCATGATGAGTTACTCTTCACTTCCAAAATAATTTTGGGGATACGCCACATAGACAACAACTTTCATTTTGAATGTTTTCCCATCTAAGTCTATTCATAAGATAACTTTAGAGTTGTTGAGTGGTCACAAATCTAGTTTGAGAAACATTCTCATATGGGGGTGTCCAACACATGTGCTGGTTGGTAGGACTGGAAAAGTAAAACCTCAATATGAGGGATGCATGTTTGTTGGGTATGAAAAAGGCACAAGAGAAGGTTTGTTTTATAGTCCTCAAGATAACAAGGCATTTGTATTAACAAATGTCACGTTTTTTGAACATAACTATATGACAAACTTCAAACCTCAAAGAAAGATCATCTTGGAGGAGATTCATGCTGATGAGATGAGATCAAAAACAACAAAAATTGTTATTCCACATGGTACTCAGGAGACTACTACTTCTAGTCAGATCATCGTGCCACTTAGATGTAGTGAGAGCATAGTACGACCACCAGCTCGATACAGACAGGTGGGTGAAGCATGAGTTACTGTCGCTGATGATCAAATGGATGATCCATTATCATTTAGATATGTAATGAGAGATACTGACAAAGAAGCATGACTTGAAGCTATGAAATGCAAAATGGAATCAATGTATTCTAACTTCGTCTTGGATCTTGTACATCTACCTAAAAGGGTAAAAAACTTATGGAGTGTAAATTGATCTATAAGATAAAAAAAGAAGTGGACGAGAATGTGGAGACATTCAAAGTTAGACTTATAGCTAAGGGTTATAACTAAAGAGAAGAGGTTGACTATGAAGAGACTTTCTCTCTTGTAGCTATGTTTAAGTCCATTCGTATGTTGCTATGTATTGTTACTCATCATGATTATGAGATTTGACATATGGATGTCAAGACGAACTTTATGAATGGTCATGTTGAAGAATCATTCATATGGAGTAACTAGAGTGTTTCGTAGATAAGGATGCACAACAAAAGATTTGCATGTTAAATAACTCTATTTATAGACTTTTAAGCAAGCATCTAGATCATGAAATATGAGATTTGATGAAGCAATCAAATCTTATGGGTTTACGCAGTGTTTTGATTAATCTTGTGTATACAAGCTCACCAAAGACATGCATGTGATCTTCTTAGTTGTATATGTTAATGATATTCTATTAATTGAGAATAATATAGAATTATTATCAGACATAAAAGTATGGTTGACTATGCAATTTCAAATGAAAGATTTAAGAAATGCAAACTACATTCTTGGGATTTGTCTTATAAGAGATTGCAAAAAAAGAATGTTGGCTTTGTCTCAGACATTGTATATTGACAAGATACTTGTCAGATATTCAATGCAAAACTCCAAGAAATGTTACTTATTTTTAAACATTGAGTTATTTTTTCTAAAGAGTAGTGTCCTGACATACCTCAAAAGGAAGAATATATAAGACGTTATATACATTAGCTATTGGAAGCTTAATTTGTGCTATGTTATGCACGAAGCCTGACATATGTTGTGCAGTAGAGATAGTTAACTGGTTATAGTCAAATCTAGGATTAGATCACTAGATAGCAGTCAAAACATATTCTCAAGTATCTAAGGAGAATGAGAAACAATATGTGGCAACCCTTAGACTATTCTTATTTTTTTTTCCGTACAATTTTTTTTTTAAATCGCGAGTAAACCCTTTTTGTTGAATCGTTAAATCAATGTCTAGAGCATTGAAAACTATTGAAAACCCTTTAAATAAAAACAATTAAACAGTGAAGACAATCGACCAAAGCAACAAAGGGAAAAAGGGCAACCGTGCCCAATTTGCATGGCCGATCGATCGGCCATTTCAACCGATCGATCGGATGTGCTAAAAACAGGGGGGGAGATCGATCACCCCACACATCAGGCGATCGATCGCCCCTGCGATCGATCACCAGTAGATCGGCAACTTCTCTAGATTTTTTCAGAGAAGTTACCACTTCTTGCCGATCGATCGTCCCTCTTGGCGATCGATCGGCAGACTCTCTGGACTTTGAAATCCAGATAGCTGCTCCTCTCCTCTTCTCCTTCTTTTCTTTTTCTTTCACCCTACACACGCCCAAAACACACACCACAATTCACACTTCTATTCCAAAACACATCTCATAAGACTAAACTCCTCATTCATTCCTCACACATTTTCTTACTTCACCAATCACCAAAACTGACTCAAAACGTATCCTAAAACACAATAAAAATGAGATTAAAATCATAAAATCTAACTGCATGGATAGCTCTAAAACTCGAGCGTATCCATACTGAACCTAAAATACTTCCAAACAATTTCGTAAAAAAACCAAATAAAAAGCTTGGCAAAACATTTTATAAATCGAGTTTACTAAAACATCAAAACATTGTTTTATCTACTATCCAGATACCAAGCATCCTATAATGTTCAACTATATAATTTTTCTTAACTAATCACCCGTCAGCCCATTTACGCCCAAAAACCCTCAAAATACCTAACTGTTACCTCCACGGGTAAAAATACGCGTCGACTGCCCATGCACACCACCACGAGCATTCTTTTTCAACCATCTTGTATATCGGGTGGAGGAGCATCGTCCTCACCTGTTTCGATATCACCTACACCATAGAGACAACTATGAGCTAAAGACTCAGTAAGTTTCGTAAATGCAAATGCATGTTGTGCATATGAGGTTCAGAAATCATACAGACATTTCTTTAATCATTACGTCGCAGACAGATTGTCACCAAAGTCTCAGCCCGCTAGATGGAGAGGGCACGTCCGGCGGTTGGACAGTCCTTTCCACATAGCAGGGAGGAAAACATGCTTACATCCGTAAACAGCCATGCCTGAACCCCACCTCGCCATGACCAGATAACAGATTACGTAGATTCATTTTATTAGTTCATTTCCTTTTAAACGATGTAGTATTGTAACACCCGAGAATTTTTACTTATCTAAATTTGAAAGGAAAGATTGGAGAGAAAATAAAAGGATAAGGTGGTTGTTCAATAAAATAGTTGTTTTAATTAATTTAAAAGAAAAGTGAATGGTTTCTTACTTTAGGTTCTGGTATTCCCAATGTAATTAAGCCGGGGGGTTATAATTTAAGAACGAGATTTAGCCCAATTTGAAATGGTCGAAAACGCGGGAGGGCAAAATGGTAATGATGCTTTATTAATGTTTTAATAGGAATTATTATTGATTATTATTATTATTATTAAAAACAAAAACAACAGAATAGCTCGAAGCCATTTTGTTGTTCGTCGAGTGCCCGACGGCCGAGAGGAGAACAGGGGAGAGGGGGAGGCAACGCGAGGGATGTTCAGTACAGTTCACTGGCGATTGTCGACGTTCTCTGGCCAGACGACGGCGATGAGCAGGTTCGGTTGTCTCCGTGCACGAACCGATAGGTAAGGCCGATTTTTACCCTGTTTTGGTTTTGTTCGGAGCTGTGGGTCGCCGAGCTGCTAGAGGCTCCGATCACCGGCCGATTTGGGTGACCTCAACTTGGATTTACTGACCCTTGAACCGGCGATCGCCCTTGAACCATGAGGAGCTCAGTTGGGCGAAAATCAGTAAGCTCTCGGTTTGCGCATTTCGGTTTTTACTGTGTGTAGCCTGGTTATTTGGTTAGATTATGTTAATTGGGTGTGGGGGTGATCGATTGGTGAGGAATTAGGTGAAAATTGATGAAAAACCAAAATAGAAAATTTCGAACCTTAAGGCCCGGTTCTATTTTTGGGGGTTTTGACCTAGCTACGATGGTTTGTTTTAAAATTTCTTTTGGCAGGTTAAAATAGGGTATTAGAGGAGTACGTGGCCGCTAGAATCGTTCGATTCCGATATCCGACGTGAAAGTTATGCACGTTTGAAGTTTCAGTCGGTTTTTACCGAACCCTAATTAGTGACCCGTTTAGTTAGGTTTTAGTTGGATTAGGCTAGAAATAGTAGTTTGAGAGTAATTAGTGGATGTAGGCTTGATTTTAATGAAATTTGCATATTTGTCGTAGGTCGAGCTGTAGGTGGATAGGGAACCGAGAATCCTCAGCGAGCTAGGACGCCAAGTAAGTAATGGATTGTGTGTTTTGTCGCCTTCGGGCCTACACCACGGAACGGTAGAATTTATTGTTTGATAGTTGCTTTGTTTTGTATTAAGTAGGGTGGAAATGAATTTCTTGGTTGTTGTTTGGTGAATTCTTGGATGTTGTTTGGTGTTTGAGTATTGTGTGAGTGGGCATGCTTGGTTGTTGTTTGTTGTTTGGTGTTTGAGTATTGTGTGAGTGGCATTTTTGGTTGTTGTTTGGTGTTTGAGTATTGCGTGAGTGGCATGCATGGTTGGAATTGTGAGTATAAAAGGCTGAGTGTCTCGTAAGAGATGTACGCTGGGTGTCTCGTGAGAGATGTACGCTGGGTGTCTCGTGAGAGACGTACGCTTTGGGTGTCTCTAGTAGAATGGAATTCTACGAGAGACGTACGTCTACGATTCGAGAAATGAGAATGGATTGAGCACAACCGAGCGAGTAGAAACAACGTGTGTTAGGGTTGTGTGGGTGGTGCATTGTGCATGTTTATATTCGTTATTCATTACTTGCTAAGCGTAAGCTTACGGGTGTGTGTGTGTTCTGTGGTGTAGGTAACGACGCAGTTACAAGTGAGCTAAGTGAGTCAGCTAGGACTTGGGAGCAGTCGGAGATGCACGGGGCGTGCCGGTGCGGGCAGTTGTCGGGGCGTCTCGACCATGGTCTTCGGGGATGTGGGGCTTTATATTTTGATAGTTTATTTTAGATGTCTGTTTGTAGAAATGATGGGAATGCGTAACTAATTGTATTTGTTGTATATAGTCATAGTTAAGGGTGATGCGTCGCCCTATACTACAGACTTTCTTATCTTAGGGATGTTAGTATTTTAGTTTCCATCTTTACTACTATTTGGTGATTTCGTATGCTGGATAAGTCGAGTAGCAGTATTCTGGATTGGTTGGGATTTATTCGTTTGCAGGTACCTAGCATTTTGGAGGCGCTATTTTCAGGCGTTACTTTGCCGAAATCTTCGGGAAGGACGCCGTGGTGCTTAAAGGTTAGGAATTTAAAGGAAATTAGTGAGTCTAGGCAGCTAGGTATGATATAAGAGAGCTTCGGGAGATTTAGTTTTAAATTCCGCTATGTCAGTTTTATTTTATACCTAGGTGTTTATAAGAATTCTCGGGGTTAGAGTGAGCAAAGTAGCGCACCGAGCCAGGGTGGGTTCGGGGGCGTTACAGGTATTGTTACAAGCCCCTCACAGCCCTCACAATAGATCGACAGCCCTCTTTCAGGCCACATCACTTTTCTTAAAAACGTAGTGCAGAAATTCATTTTCTATGCTTATTTGAAAACCATGATGCATGGACATGTACATAACATAAACATACAACATATATACCATCAAGACGATAAAAACATAATCTATAAAAGAACTAATCATAACTACCCAACCAAAGCATTTAAACAAACAAATCACCAATGTTCCTTGACACAACTTTGACATACGGTGTAGGCCAATCGGCCATAGTAAGTCACGAGAACTTACCTCGCGTCTGTTGCAATCCAAGCTCCATCCACGAGTGTTCTTCACCTAAGGCAATTCACAATAATCGTCGTTAAAACGAGTTTAAATCTTTAAACGTTCAAACTAACGAAACCCTTAACTAAGAAAATTTCCTAAAACTCTATTTTAACTCATTAAGGTATTTTATCGAGCAATACGCATTCGACATTCAAAACCTCCATTAATGGAGTTATCCAAAACTCCAAATTTCCAAAAACCCTAACGTTCCTCAATAAACCAATAAACTTCGTCCAATAACGTCCAATACGTCCTTTATATTCTCAAATACGGTAAACCTATTGGTTTCAAACTCAAGTTCACGTTTTTAACAAAAATACTAAACAAACCCTAATCGTTTTACAACCTGAAAATCACGAATAAACTTTCCAAAACCATAGAACCTTACCTAGAGTGTCGATTGAAGGAGAAAACGTGAAGAACGGAAGTCGATCGGAGGAGTTCTCGTTGCCGGAAGAGGAATCGCGCACGGAGGAGAAAGAAATAGCCTGGGAGGAGAATGCAGAGAGGTTTCATGTGAAGTGCTGGAGAAGAAGAGAAATTTTATGTTTTAATATAATTTTGACGTGCAAAATTACCGTAAGCCCCTCCATTGATTCCCTATTTGTTTCCTCACTTATTCCGTTATTTGACTCTCGATTCGATTTCTCCAAATTTTCCTATTTCTCCAATAATTCCATATAAATCCTTAGCATTCTAATAATGCTCTCTGCTCGCAAAACAGAATTAATTTGACATATTTACAAAAATACCAATATTTATTGGAATATTAAAGTCCCGTAAAATCGGGTGTTACACAATATGCTTGTATATTCTAAAGTTTTAGGAGTTCCAGTGATATCAGTTATGCGAGCTTAAAGATTATTGAATTCTGGATGCATTGGAATTCTGGCCAATACTATATGTTTTAAACTTGAAGGAGCTATGACTTTGGATAAGGTGCCGATAGTTTGTGAATATTCGAATGTCTTTCCTGATGACTTGACAAAATTACCATCTGCAAGAGATGTGGAATTCAGCATTGATATGCTACATGGAATTGCGCTGATCTCTAAAGCTCCTTATAGAATGACACCAATTGAATTAAAGAAGTTAAGGGTCAACTTGATGATTTGCTGGAGAAATGATTTATTCAACCGAGTTTTTCACCCTGGAGCACCGATATTATTTGTGAAGAAAAAGAACGGATCTATGAGGATATGTATTGGCTATCGAGAGCTCAACAAAGTTACTATTAAGAACAAGTATCCACTGCCGAGAATTGATGATTTATTTGATCAACTAAAGGGTGCGGCGGTTTTCTCGAAGATTGATCTCAGATCTGGCTATCATCAACTAAGAATTAAGGAAGATAATGTGTTCATAACGACATTTCACACAAGATATGGCTATTTTGAATTTCGAGTTATGTCGTTTGGATTAAGTAATGCATCAGTCTCATTTATGAATTTGATGAATCAGATTTTCAAGTCTTTTTTGGATGATTTTGTGATAGTTTTTATCGACGACATCCTTATCTACTCGAAGAATAAGGAAGAATAAAGAACACTTAAAGATTATTTTATCAACGTAGAAACATGAGAAGTTATATGCAAAATTCTCCACGTGTGAATTTTGGATGGAGAATGTGACTTTTTTCGGCCACATTGTTTCGAATGAGGGTGTATCAGTGGATCAAGTGAAGATTGAAGCTGTTAGTAAATAGCCACAACCAAAGACCCTAGCTGAGATAAGGAGTTTTCTTGGTCTTGCGGGTTATTATCGGAGATTTGTAGAAGGATTTTCAAGATTAGTCAACCCGCTTACGAAACTAACCAAGAAAGGTGTCAAGTATTTATGGACTGAATAGTGCGAATAAAGCTTTCATGAGCTAAAGAAGAGATTGATCTCGACACCTATACTTACTATACCATATGGATCAGGAAAATATGTGATGTATAGTGATGCTTCAAAGTATGGACTGAAATGTGTTATCATGCAAGAAGGAAAAGTTGTAGCTTCTGCCTCGAGACAATTGAAGGATGATGAGAAGAACTACTCAACTCATTATTTGGAGCTTGCAGCGGTGGTTCATGCATTGACAATTTGGAGACACTATCTTTATGGAGAAAGATGAGAAATTTATATTGATTATAAAAGTCTGAAGTATTCTGACTCAGAATGATTTGAATATGAGGCAACGCAGATGATTTGAATTAGTAAAGAACTATGACTGCGAGATTATTTACCATCCTAGCAAGGCTAATGTTGTAGCTGATGTGTTGAGGAGAAGAACATCGTCGCAAGTTTCATCGTTGCGATGAATTTCAAGAAGGTTAATTAAGGAGATGTAGAAATCTTAGATCAAAGTTGTACCGTTTTGATTATTGGAAAGTTGTCTGCTATGACGTTTCAGCTAAGTTTGCTTGAGCAAATCTAGGATAAACAACGTGGCGATGCATTTATTTGCAAGATGAGAGACAAATTAGAGGCTGAAAAAATGTTTGAATTCTCTATATTGGATGACGAGATTATCCAGTTCAAAAAGAGATGGTGTATACCTGATGATGCTAGATTAAAGAGGGCTATATTGGAGGAAGCACACTCAATCCCTACTCTTTCAACCAAAATGTATCGAGATTTGAAGCAGCATTATTGAGGTTAAGCGTACTCTGTCAACTTTATGTAAGGCAGAGTTTGGTTTTTTGGGGGAGAATTCCGCGTAACTGGCCAAGCCGCTAAAATAACTAAAGTAGTGATAAACGTCGTCAATAAAATAGGTCCTATAGAAAGACCATATATTCCCAATCTCCAGTAAAAATTCATGGCATGGATTGAAAGTGGATGTAGCTAAATTCGTCAAAAAATGTCTCACTTGTTGGCAAGTCAAAGCGGAGCATCAATCACCTGCTGGTACAAGTACATTGCAACCACTCATGGTGCCTCAGTGGAAGTTGGAGCATATCACTATAGACTTTGTGGTGGGACTTCCTAAGATAGTTAAGGGTCACGACACTATTTGGGTTATAGTTGATCGACTGACCAAATCGGCATATTTTCTTCCTGTAAGGACTACATATACTATGGATCAGTATACTCGGCTTTATGTTTAAGAGATTATCAGACTTCATATTACGCCTATTTCTATCGTGTCTGATCAAAATGCACATTTTACCTCTAAATTTTTGAAGAGTATGCAGAAAGCTATGGGTACTAAGTTAAACTTCACTACAACTTTTCATCCTTAGACATATGGACAATCGAAAATGACGATTCAAACCTTAGAGAATATGTTACGGGCTTGTGCTATTGATTTCTAAGGGAATTGGAGTAAAAACCTGTCACTAGTGGAGTTCGCCTACAACAACAATTATCAAGCTTCGATTGAGATGACACCTTATGAAGCTTTATATGGCAGAAAGTGCAGATCTCTAGTGCATTTGAATGAAGTGGGTGAAAGAATACTTGTTGGAGCAGATATTTTGAGACAGACTGCTGAGATTGTTACGTTAATCCAGAAAATAATTCTTACAGCCAAAAGTAGACGAAAAGTTATGCTGATCGGAGAACAAGAAAGTTGAAATTTGCAACAGGAGATCAAGTTTTCTTGAAAGCCTCATCAATGAGAGGCATGATACGTTTTGAAAAGAAATGAAAGTTGAACCTAAGATTTATAGACCCATTTGAGATCTCGAGAAGAGTGGGAGAAGTCGCTTATCAGTTGAATTTTTCGGATTCATTCAAGCACGTTCACAATGTATTTCATGTCTCGATGTTGAAGAAGTATGTTCTAGATTCCTCACATGTCTTACCGGGAGATCGCTAGACTTTGCAATCAATCTTGACCTATCATATGAAGAAAGGTCGATTCAAATTCTAGATTCAGAGGAAAGAGAATTAAGGAATAAAAAAGTCTCGCTTGTCAGAGTGCTATGGAAAAATCGAAACATTGAGGAAGCAATTTGAGAAAGAGAAGAGGTCACGAGAAAGGCCTATCCAAAGCTATTTAGGTAATAATTCAATTTTTTAGGAATTTCAAGGAGGGGAGATTGTAATAGTTTAGAATTTCAAATTTTAAATTTAAATTTTGAAATTCCCAAATCAATCGAAAATCAAAACTTAATCTATGATTTGATTCTTAAAATCGCAAAAAAAAAAAACAGCTTAAAATCATATTGATATCTGATTTCAATCTCCCTAACCAAATAATCAGCCAATACATAGCTAGGAATCCTATTTGGAGATTGGGTTTGATGATTTTCAGCAAAAAAATCCGAGTGGATCTCGGATTTGGAGGGGGGGAGAGAACTGTTACGAATCTCTCATATTGTCAAGACCCGTACACGTTTTTTTTTTTTTTTTTTTTTTTTTTTTTTTATATCTTTCACTTTAACTGTACTTAAGCGGAAACTTTAATCATAATCGAAATCGGAATTCGAATCGAAGTTCGTTCAATAACTCATTTAAAACAAACCATTAAAACAATTTAAAACTTAAACAAATAAAACATATAAAAACAATTAACTATTTAATTTAAATTCTTTTTTTTTTATATATGACATGGCAATCAATAGCCACAAAAGTGGCTACTGATCGCCCATTCCATACAAGGGTATGGCGATCAATAGCCACTTTTGTGGCTATTGATCACCATATGGGCGACTAGCAACAGGCGACTAGTCGCCTGTTGCTTAGTCGCCACACTCTCTGGATTTTCTCCAGAGAGTGGCGTCCTCATTCGCCCTCGAGGCGATTACTCGCCTCCCAGAGGCGAATAATCGCCAGGCTCTCTGGATTTCTCCAGAGAGCCGACCCTTCTCTTTCTCTTCTCTTCGCCAATCCACTCCCTGCACTTCACGGTTAAACCCAAAATACACAACACTCAAAACACTAATTTCTCTTCACACAATCATCACCTACTTCTTGCTTAACACTTCCACACTAAATTTACCCAAAACTCCACATACCTCCATAAATACCCACCAAACACAACATTTACACCAACATCCAAAAACGACACAATACACTTTAAATACTATCAAATTTCATAAAAAACGAACCACGTGGTTCCGTTTAAACATTTAACAATCCTACCTATTTTAAAAACATCAAAATCATCCCAAAACATCGTAAATTATCTACACGGTCACCAAACACCCAAAATACATCCAATCGTACAATAGTCTATACGAATCCACTATTAACCCCAAAACTTATCAAAATGTACTAAACCTCCATCAATTTCATCCAAATTTCCATACATCCTAAAGCGTACCAAATCCTACAATTATCATAATCCCAATATCTCCCAAAAACTCTCAAAAATACCTAACCATGAGTCAACCGATCCTGCCAAAACACAAGCCGCCGCCACGAGCTCCAACCATCGACCGCTACACTTGATCGTCATAAGGTGGTTCCTCATCTTCGTTCTCGTTACCTACATCATACAATAACTACGTTAAGCCTAATGCTTAGTAAGGAGCGTACTAAACATAACTTTACATTTATGCATGACATGTGTAAAACATTTTCGTTTCATTTCTTTTAAACTGTTTTCTTGCCACGTAGTACATTCATGACTTGCCCTGTAGTACATTCCTAACTTGCCCCGTAGTACATTCGTGACTTGCCCCGTAGTACATTCGTAACTTGCCCCGTAGTTCATTCGTAACTTACCCGTAGTTCATTCATCATTCATCATTCATTATCGTTCTTTAAGTCAACATTTTCATAGAACATGCAATAAATAGTTCGTATGCACTTTAGAAAACATGATGCATGAGGTAATACATACGTAAGGAAGAACCTATCAAACGAGCACTACTTAAATCACTAAAGCACTACCTAAAACTACCCGTCCTTTCCACCAACCCCTATTTCCACATCAATCAAATATTGCACGACGTAGGGCCTTAGTGGCCAGAAAGCCTAACGCTCACTTACCTGGAATCCTAGCAATGCCGAGCACCGTCCTTTGAGCTTGGGTCACCTAAGGCATTTAACAACAAACCATTAATATTGACTCTCGTACACTAAATCTAACAAATTGTCTTCACGAGCTAGAACAAATTCTTCTAAACACTCTACTTCCCTTCACCTAGGCATTCATCAAACACTTGGTGTTCACAAGCTTTAAAACTCCATTAATGTCCTTCAAATCATTTTCAACAACCTAGAACTAAACTTAATTCTCAACCAACATCATCATCTACTCAAGACTACCTCCAATATTACTATACTATCATTAATGAGTATATATCACCTCAACGATTCCTACAGCCTAACGATGAAAACTTAACAAATAAACATATAAAAACAAGTAACTCTTTATTTAATTCTTTTTTTGTTTATATATGACATGCAATCTAGCCACAACAGTGGCTACTGATCGCCCATTCCTACAAGGGTATGCATCATAGCCACTTGTGGGCTAGTGTCACCTATGGGGCGACTAGCACAGGCGACTATTCGCCTTTGCTTATCCCCCCTCTCTGATTTTCTCCCTAGAGTGGGCGTCCTCATTCGCCTCGAGGGCGATACTCGCCTCCCCGAGGCGAATACTCGCCTGCTCTCTGGATTTCCCCAGAGAGCCGCCCTTCCTTTTCTCGTCTCTTCGCCAATCCATTCCCTCACCTTCAACGTTTAACCCAAAATACACAACACATCAAAACATATTTTCTCTTCACACAATATCACCTATTCTTGTCTTAACAACTTCCCACTAAATTTACCCCAAACTCCACATACCGTCCATAAATACCCCCAAACCAACATTTACACAACATCCAAAAAACCCGACACAATACACTTGAATACTATCAAATTTCATAAAAACAACCAACTGGTTCCGTTAAACATTTAACAATCCTACCTATTTAAAACATCAAAATCATCCCAAACTCGTAATTAGCTACAAAACGGTCACCACACACTCCAAATACATCAATCGTACATAGTCTATACAATCCACTATTAACCCCAAAACTTATCCAATGTCTAAACCTCCATCATTTTCATCCAAAGTTCCAGAACCCCGAACGACCAAATCCTATACATTAATCATAATCCCATATCTCCCAAAACTCTCAAAAATACCTAACCATGAGTCAACCTCTCCTGCCAAAACACAAGCCGCCGCCACGAGCTCAACCATCGACACGCTCCTTGATCGTCTAAGGTGTTTCCCATCTTCGTTCTCGTTTACCTACACAACATAACTACGTAAGCCCCTCATGCTTTTAAGAGCCGTACTACACTAACTTTTTTTTACACTTTATGCATGACATGTGGAAAACATTTTCGTTCATTTCTTTTAAAAACTGTTTTTCCTTGCCACGTAGTACATTCATGACTTCCCGTGTATACATTCCTAACGTGCCCCGTAGTACATTTTCGTGACTTGCCCCGTAGTACATTCGTAACTTGCCCCGTAGTTCATTTCGTAACTTACCCGTAGTTCATTCATCATTCATCTTCATTATCGTTCTTTAAGTCAACATTTCATAGAACTGCAATAATAGTTCGTTGGCACTTAGAAAACATTAGGCATGACGTAATACTACGTCAGGAGAACCTATCAAACAGCACTACTTAATCACTAAGCACTACTAGAAACTACCGTCTTTCCACCAACCCCTATTTCCACTCAACAATATTGCACGACGTAGGGCCTTATTGGGCCAACAGCCTACCGCTCACTTACCTACCTTGAACCTATCAATGGCGATCACCGTCCTTTGACTTGGGTCCCCTAGGCATTTAACAACAAACCATTAATTTGACTCTCGTCACTAAAATCAACAATTGTCTTCCACGAGATAGAACAATTCTTCTAACACTCCCCCTACTTCCTTCACCTAGCATTCCTCAAACACTTGGTGTTCCAAGGTTAAACGCCATTAATCCTTCAAATCTTTTATTCACAACCTAACTTAACTTAATCTCCTCACCAACTCATCAATCTACGCAAACTACCTCAATAATTCCTAAAAATATTAATGAGTTATAAATAATCAACCCACGATTCTAACACAACGCCCTAAGTTTCGTTCAAACCCTAGACTAAATAAACCCTAAATCACAAATAAACTTAACCAAAACAGGACGCTTACCCTACAGAGTCGATTTGGGGAAGAAACTAGAGAGAAAATTCCGGAACTCGGAGCAGTGGTTGATCGATGAGATGTCATGTAGAGGAAGAAAATCGCCTAAGCAGAGGTTTTCGGTGGCGTGGAGAGGAGAAGTGTTGCGAGATAAGAGTTATTTAGTTTTTATTAACATTTTGACTCCCAAAATTACAAAATTACCCTTAGCTCTTTTCCTTAGTTTAAATCACCGTTCCGTCTATCGATTTAACTTCTCCAAAATTCCCTTATTTCTCCAAATATTTCTATTTATTCTTAAGGCTCTAACGAAACTTCCCGTTCGTCATTTGGACTTAATTTAATATTTCTACGAAATAGGAACTCTATATGACTTATAATTTAAAACTCGGCAATTATCGCTTAAAACTAGAAATCAAGGTTTCCGGGTGTTACACATATAAATAGAAAGGCTCGGTGAAGGGGGAAAACACATAAAAGCTCTCTCTCTAGTTCTATATTCAGAGAACTTTTACCTCTATCTCCAATCCCCACTCGGCCTTCAGACGCAGCAAGAGCTATGGAGAAATTGAGACATTAAGGAAGCAATTTGGGAAAGAGAAGAGGTCACAAGAAAGGCTTATCAGGAGCTATTCAGGTAATAATTCAATTTTTTAAGACAAAATTTCTTTTAAGAATGAGAGATTGTAACAGTTTAGAATTTCAAATTCTAAATTTAAATTTTAAAATTCTCAAATCAATCGAAAATCAAAACCTAATCTACGATTTGATTCTTAAAATTGACAAAAAAAAGCCTAAAATCATATTAATATCTGATTTCAATCTCCCTAACCAAACAATTAGCCGATATATAGCTAGGAATCCGATTTGTAGATTGGGTTGATGATTTTCAGCAGAAAAATCTGAGTGGATCTCGGATTTGGGGAGGGGGGAAAAACTGTTACGAATCTCTCCTATAAAGAGAGAGGCTCGATGAAGGGGGAAAGCACATAAGAGCTCTCTCTCTAGTTCTATATTTAGAGAACTTTTACCTCTATCTCCAACCACCACTCGGCCTTTAGACGCAACAAGAACTATGGAGAAATCGAAACATTGAGGAATCAATTTGGGAAAGAGAAGAGGTCACAAGAAAGGCCTACCAAGAGCTATTCAGATAATAATTAATTTTTTAGGACGAAATTTCTTTTAAGGAGGGGATATTGTAACAGTTTAGAATTTCAAATTCTAAATTTAAATTTTGAAATTCTCAAATCAATCGAAAATCAAAACCTAATCTATGATTTGATTCTTAAAATCGCAAAAAAAAAAAAACAACCTTAAATCATATTGATATCTGATTTCAATCTCCCTAGCCAAACAATCAGCCAATACATAGCTAGGAATCCGATTTGGAGATTGGGTTTGATGATTTTCAGCAGAAAAATCCGAATGGATCTCGGACTTGGGGGGGTGGGGTGAAGAACTGTTACGAATCTCTCCTATAAATAGAGAGGATCGATGAAGGGGGAAAGCACATAAGAGCTCTCTCTCTAGTTATATATTCAGAGAAATTTTACCTTTATCTCCGACCACCACTCGGCCTTTTAGACGCAGCAAGAGCTCCGAGGAGGTAGTAGCTCCGCTCGAGCAATTGAGCTTTCCGACAAACCTCCTTTGATTCGGGTTTTGCTTTTAACCCAGAACTGGTTCACTTAAAGGTTGTCCAACGAACCGGCCCAGCAAACCTAACCGACCCAGCTGAACAAGAATCGGTCTAATTGAACCGGCCCAGCAAAACGAATCGACCCAGATGAACCATAATCTGTCCAATCGAACCAAACCCAACCCCAAATTTGACCAGAATTGCCCCAAAATGAGCAGGTTTCTTCCGGATCATCAAAATTTGACCAAAAGCTCTCTAAAACGATCATAATCTGACTGAACCGATCTAAGAATAAACCCATAAGAAATTTTTGTTTAAATCCTTTTAGAAATGGATTTATTAAGGTAAATAATAATATCAAATATTTTATTTAGGTAGAAAAAATTTCGAAAGTCTTTCGGATCGATTCAATTTGACCTTATCCAACCTAAGAGTACACGTAAAAAATTTCTGCCTAAATTCTTTTGAAATTAGATTTTTTAAATTAAAATTTGATACCAATATTTTATTTGGGCATGATATTATTTGAAATATTAAAAAAATCCTGATAACCCTAATGTAACGACCCTTAAACTTAACCCTTAAATTTCCGTGAAAATTTTTCTTTTTAAACACTCCCAAGTGAACCCCCTTCGTTAATTTGTTAAATTATAGTATACCCGTTGAACCATATTTAAAAGAAAATAATTTAAATAAAACCTTGGAAAACAAAAGAGGAATCGGCCAAGCAGAACAGAGGGTAAAAAAGGCCCAAGCCCAAAAGAATTTCCCTATTCACATCTTCTGGTCACTTCTGCCTAGCAACATCCACCGCTCAACACTAACTCTCTCAGCCGAATACTTAACTTAACTTTATCGTCCACTGAAGACATCTGCCGATGACTTCTACCGAAGACATCTGCCGATGACTTCTACCGAAGACATCTGCCGATGACTTCTACCGACGACATCTGCCGAAGACTTCTACCGACGACATATGCCGAAGACTTCTACCGACGACATCTACCGAAGACGTCTACCGAGACATCTACCGAAGACGTCTACCGATGATCACATCCACCACTCATATTCACTATACGCATCCACCGCTCACTCACATCCACCGTTCATTATTCATTCACATCTACCGCTCACTCACATCCACCGCTCACTCACATCCACCGCTTGACTTAAACCAAACACTTATATAAATTTCTACCGAGCTACATCCACCGGTGATGTCAGCTGGATGACTTATTCACCTAGCATCCACCGGTGAACAGTAACCGAACACCCAACCTAAATCATCAAATCCCGACATAAAACTTCGATTTCGACTTAAAACACAAACCTATCTTCCAATCACCAAAAACTCATCCAAAATCTATTCTATTTCATCAAAACATTCCACAATCATCAATATTCACCCAAATACACATCAACATCAATTCTCAACCTATCTAGATACCAAACATCCTAATATGAATTTCTATTCATTTCCTTCTATATTTCTATACAATTCAAGTACCCATCAGTCCATTTAAATCCAAAATCCCAAAACACATAACCTATGCTCCCACGGGTCATGTACGCATCGACTACGCCAGCCGTTCCCACGAACATCCTCCTTCAAGCTGCAGGCTCGTCTAAGAGAGGAAAATCCTCCTCACCTTGCTCTATATCCCCTACACCATAAAAACACCTATGAGATAAAAATCTCAGTAAATTCTACGTAAATGCCAATGCATGATCATGTATGCTCAATGCTAAGAAAACCGTCCATGTCATTTCATATATCGGTAAGTGTCAGTCTATGGTTATCGAAAACGCTCGACAAATGGATAGGGCACGTCAAGCGGTTAGACAGCCTACACCATCTGAAGGGAGGAAAACCCGCTCACCACGGAACGCCAGGTCTGAACCTCATCCCTGATAACCCCATGCCATGGTTGTTTACTGTGATACTTTACTTGCCTTTACATGCATATTCTTTTCATAAAACCCATGCGTAAATTCATTTTCAAGATGTTTTGAAATCATGAATCATGAACAGTTTAATATGCACAATATAACATATATAACGTGAATACCATCAAAACCTCACAAATACCATCAAAACATCACAAGCACAGACTATAAAGTAATTAACCCTAAACTACCCAACCAAAGCAATTAAACAGGCAAGCACCAACATTCACCAACAATCCTCGAGGGACAATGCTTGACATATGGTGTAGGCCAATCGGCCATAGTAAGTCACGAGAACTTACCTCAAGTTCTCAGCACACCAAGCACTATCCGTGAGCTTGTTCTGTAACATTCGGTTTTATTGAACTAACTTACTTAACTAACTTGTAGCGTACGTTTTATGGAATAAAATTGGGAGAATTAGTTATTAGGTTAATAAATGACTAAGTAATGGCATAATGGTAAATAGAGGATTATAGTGATAACCTATTTAAGGAAATAGGTTTTATGATTAATACACCATAGCCGCCACTATTTTTCATACTTTCTCTCTGAATTCTGCTCAAGCTCAGCAGAGCTCTCTAGGCTATTCCCTCTTCGATTTTGCCCCAAACTAGGTGAGTCTACTTCGATTTCGAGTTGCATTATAACTAGTGATGTTAGAGAGGATTATAGATGTGAGCTTTGGTGAATGCTGTAAGTGGGAGTTAGTTTCGGTTTTGTGGTGAATCGAGCATGCAACATGTATAGAGCTCCCAAACTAGATTCCTTAGATTTCTAAATAGATTAGAATGAGGTTTAGTAAAAATCTAATTGATATTCTGTTTATGACTTAGGTGAGCAAAAAATTCCTAAGTAGTTCGAAACCGAGCATTTCCAGGAAGCCAAGTAAGTAGAGTATGTGTGTACCTTCAGGCCTACATCACAAAATAGTAGGTTTATGCATGTTATGTATGGTTTCAGTTTGTCATGTATCATGTTTTAAAAGTACACGAAAATGAATTTAAATGTATGATGGCATGGTGAGGATTGAATCGATTGAAACAGATCAGTTATTAAGGGAACTAATCTGCCCCTTAATCAAGAGAGAGGATGTATGACTTTGGGAGGAGTGATCCAACTCCCAATTTCATAGGGGGATCAGAGCAGAAACGAATGCATATGCAACTGAGATATGAAAGTAGAAACTGCATGTCTAAGATTTATGTTTCAACATTTCATTTCATTATTGCTTTACTTACTTAGCATTATGCTAATAGATGAGTTTTGTGATGTAGGTGCTGAGGTTTCAATAGGTGAATTCTCAGAGTTTACTGAGGAATAGGTGAAGTTGGAGGCGCACTTTTATGCCACGGTTTGGTGCTCTGATGAGGCGGTTTAACTTCTGTCAGTATGTAAGGTCTTAGTGGTTAAGTGTTTTGATGAAGTGTCCTGAGGATTTTCATGACAGTAGTAGTTTGATGTTTTCTTTTTTAACACTTATGTGGTCCTTTTCTGAATATGGAATCATGATTTTGATTTTAGTTGTAATTTGTTATTCTGAAATTTTTAGGAAAATTGTGGATTTATGTTGTTGAATGATTTCAGTAATGTGTACAAGTTCTTTAGCAGTCGAAGTTGTTCCTTAGTTAGAGTGTTTTTGATCTATCGGTAGATGATGTCTATCGGTAGATGTTGAGCGTATTATTTATCGGTAGATGCTGTCTAACGGTAGAAGTCTAGAGTATTTTGTCTATCGGTGGATGTAGTCCATCGGTGGATGTTGGAGTTTTGTCTATCGGTGGATGTAGTCCATCGATGGATGTAGAAGATTTGTCGTTTTGTGATCGGCAGATGTGAGTAGAAGATTTGTCGTTTTGTGATCGGCAGATGTGAGTAGAAGAATTGTCGTTTTGTGATCGGTAGATTGTGAGTAGCCGACGTGGCGTCGGTAGATGTGAGTGAATGATGCGTGATAGTCGACGTGTCGTTCGGCTGACGCGAGTGGTGGATGTAGGAAACAGAAGATGTCTTTTATTTCTGCTTCTACCGCTGGCACTGTTCAGCGGTGGACGTCGCTTGTAATCACTTCTTCCTCTGGCACTGTTCGGCAGTAGATGTGCTTTGAGTTTTTGTTTCTCCCAGTCAACGTTCTAATATTTTGTCTATTCGTTTCATTTTTTTATAAAATGTCGTTTTTACGAAAGCTTTCCGCTGTAAGATTTGAAAATTTAAAGATTTAAATTTTTTTATCGTTGGGTTAAATTTTAAAACTTTCCTTAAGATTTCTTAGTCCCGTTCTATGTCATGAGTAGCGAACCGAGTTCAGGAAACTCGGGGTGTTACAGTATGGTATCAGAGACATTTTGTTAAACCGTTCAAAAGATTACTCATCAGTACCGATCGTCGCATGGGAGTACTCCAACAACTGTAAGTGTTTATGTTAGCCTTAGTTATTAGATGTTTATGAGAGTAGCTAACCCTGTGCAGGAATCTAGTAAGATGTCTAGACGACCAGGAAGACCAAGAGTACCAAGAGAGATACCGAATCCGGGACGTGAAGAAAATCCTAGCGTAATTAGGCAGCTGACAGATCTGGTGCGTCAACAAACAGACTTAGTGCGTCAGCAGTCCGATCAGTTAGGAGTGCTGTTGAACCAAGAAGTACAAGGAAGTGCCAACTCGAGTTCTAGCAATGAACATTCTGGAGATAGATTCAGGAGGCTACGACCACCCACGTTTGATGGACAATCATCTGATCCGGTTATTGCTGAAAGAATGTGTGCTGGACCAAGGGAGGTCCCACAAAAGTTTATCTAGCCACACCAACAGAGAGGAATGAAGAGGCCTAGTGAAAGCCAGAATAGCCAAGAAACAGGAAGGAAAATATAGAATACCATGAAATTTCCCCAGTTTCCTAAGTGTTTGAAGAACCACCCAGATGAGTGTAGATTGAACTTTGGGAAGTGTTTCAACTGTGAGGAGGTTGGACACACGTTCAAAGAATGCCCGAAGCCTAGAATCACCAGATGCTACAATTGTAACAAAGTCGGCCATATTAGCAGAGACTGCCCAGCTCTTAAGAGTGGCCCTGATAAGATTAAACAGAGGATATTCTCCATGATGGAATCGGGTGAAGAACAGCCCACTGTAGTGTCAGGTACAATATTGATCAACTTTATACCTGCTTTTACTTTAATAGATTCTGGTGCAACGCATTCATTTATAGCATCTGTATTTGCTGTTAAGTTAGATGTACAACCTACGCCATCTGAACATGTGTTTAATGTCACGTTACCCTCTGGTGAATGCATGCACTCTAGCCGAGTGATGCTTAATTGTATTGTGTTAGTAGGAAACAAGAATTTACCTGCTGATCTCATTATTATGGATATAATGGGATTTGATGTGATCATAGGGATAGATGGGTTGTTCAAGCATTACGTCACAATTGATTGCAGGACTGGAGTAGTTAGTTTTCAACTTCCTAACGGTTTGAAACATACCTTTCAAGCCTTGAAGAAGAGTAAGGAAATGTCTGTGATGACTTCTAGACCTTCCCCATGTGGAGAGTATTTGTACTTCTTAGCTAGTGTTTTAGACACAACTTGTAGGAAAGGCAGGTCCTCAAAATGTCTTAGTTGTCCAAGACTTTCCAGAAGTATTTTTAGATGACCTTCCTGGCTTACCGCCAGATAGGGAAATTGAATTTGTTGTAGATGTTTACCCCGGCGCCAAGCTTGTGTCCAAAAATCCATATAGATTAGCACCAACAGAACTTAAAGAATTAAAGAAACAGTTGGAGGATCTATTGGAGAAAGGGTTCATACGTCCTAGCTTTTCACCATGGGGTTCACCTGTCCTTTTTGTCAAGAAGGAGGATGGATCAATGCGGATGTGCATCGATTATCGGGAATTAAATAAGTTAACTATCAAGAACAAATATCCATTGCCAAGGATTGATGATTTATTTGACCAGCTTAATTGTGCGCGAGTTTTCTCTAAGATTGACCTACGGTTAGGTTACTATCAACTAAAAATTAAATTTGAAGATATCCCAAAGACTGCCTTTTGCACAAGGTATGGACATTATGAGTTTTTGGTCATGTCCTTTGGATTAACGAATGCACCAGCAGCCTTCATGGACCTAATGAATAGAGTGTTTCACGAGTATTTTGAAAAATTTGTCATAGTATTTATTGATGATATCTTAATCTACTCACGTACCAAGGATGAGCATCCAAGGCATCTGAGTTTGGTGTTAGGAGAACTAAGACAACACCAACTTTATGCTAAGTTTTCCAAATGTGAGTTTTGGTTGGACAGAGTTCACTTTCTTGGTCACGTGATCTCTGGAGATGGAATATCTGTCGATCCAACCAAGGTTCAAACAGTCAAGGAGTGGTCCCAACCGAAGAGTGCTGTAGATATTCGGAGTTTCCTTGGACTAGCAGGATATTACAGAAAATTTATTGAAGGATTCTCAAAGATTGCAGCACCCCTCACTCGGTTAACAAGGAAAAACATCAAGTATGCTTGGATAGAGGATTGTGAATCTAGTTTCCAGACCTTGAAAAAGAAATTGACCAATGCCCCTATATTAACACTACCCGATGAGAATGGAAAGTTTAGCATTTATTGTGATGCTTCCAAGATTGGTCTTGGTTTTGTTTTGATGAAACATGGGAAAGTGATCGCTTATGCCTCTAGACAGTTGAAAATACATGAGAAGAATTACCCTACACATGACTTAGAATTAGCCGCAGTGGTTTTTGCACTTAAGATTTGGAGGCATTACTTGTATGGATAACCTTGTGAGATATTTTCAGACCACAAAAGTCTTAAGTATATTTTCACACAGAAAGAGCTAAACATGAGACAACTTCAGTAGTTAGAGTTTGTCAAAGATTATGATTTTGAAATTAAATACCACCCCGGCAAGGCGAATGTTGTGGCTAATGCATTGAGTAGAGTGACGACTTCAGCCTCAGCCTTGATTCTTGACATGCTATTAGGCTTAGAGTCAGAATTTCAAAGATTTAACTTAGAAGTTGTGTCCAGTGTGTCAACCATGATTTCAGCCATGTCTTTGAAGCCTACACTTTTGGATAGGATAATGGAAGTTCAGACAAATGATGTAGAGTGCAACAAGTACAAATTAAGCTTGGAGTCTACTGGTAAATCGGATTTCAACTATTCTGATGATAGAGTCCTTAAGTTTAGGAATAGATGGTTTGTTCCTGCCATTATAGAACTTCAGAAAGAGATTCTTTTGGAGGCACATTCTTCCAGACTCTCCGTCCATCCTGGAAGTACAAAAATGTATAGAGACCTTAAACAACTATATTGGTGGCCAAATATGAAAAGAAGTGTGGCAGAGTACGTAGGATTGTGTTTAGTTTGTCAACAAGTTAAAGCTGAACATCAGAGACCTGCAGGAATGTTACAACCCTTACCAGTTCTCGAATGGAAATGGGAGCAAATAATGATGGACTTTGTGGTGGGATTGCCTAGAAAAACTAGGGGATATGATGCAATTTGGGTGATAGTTGACCGTCTAACCAAATCTGCCCATTTTCTACCCATAAAGATGACTTACTCGATGGATCAGCTCGCCGAGTTGTATCATGAGGTTGTTAGATTGCATGGAGTTCCTAGTACCATAGTTTCAGACCGAGATTCTAGATTTACATCTAAGTTTTGGAAGAGTTTACACACTGCTATGGGTACACAGCTCAACTTTAGCAGAGCTTTTCACCCTTAAACAGATGGACAATCCGAAAGAACCATCCAAACATTAGAAGATATGCTTCGTGCATGCACATTGGATTTTCAGGGTTCTTGGAGTAAGTACTTATCATTGGTGGAGTTTTCTTATAATAACAGTTTTTAGGCAACAATTGGAATGGCACCTTATGAGGCATTGTGTGGACGAAGATGTAGATCTCCTCTGTACTGGGATGAAGTTGAAGAATCATGAATGATTGGTCCTGACATTGTGCAACAAATAGTTGAGAAGATTACTCTCATCTGACAGAGAATCTTCACAGCTCAGAGCCGACAGAAAAGTTATGCTGACTGCAGACGTAGAGAATTGGAATTCGAAGTAAGTGATGAAGTTTTTCTTAAGGTATCACCATTCAAAGGAGTTGTGAGATTTGGGAAAAGAGGCAAGTTGAATCCCAGATTTATTGGACCTTTTCCAATCTCGAAAAAGATTGGAAAAACAGCATATCAGTTAGAGTTACCAACCTCTATCGAAGGAATCCACAATGTGTTCCATGTTTCTATGCTGAAGAAGTGTATGCGGAATCCAACTCAGATTGTGGAACAGCAGAATATTGAAGTCCATCCTACTCTTACTTATGAGGAGAAACCAGTAAGGATCCTAGACTATGTTGTGAAGGTGTTGCGCAACAAAGAAGTTCCACTGGTAAAAGTCTTATGGCATAACCAGAACATAGAGGAGACAACCTGGGAGCGCCAGCAGGATATGATGGACCAATATCCAGAATTATTCAGGTAACGAATTTTGAGGACAAAATTCTTTTAAGGACGGTAGATTGTAACACCCGGTTTTATTGAACCAACTTACTTAACCAACTTGTAGCGTACGTTTTATGGAATAAAATTGGGAGAATTAGTTATTAGGTTAATAAATGACTAAGTAATGGCATAATGGTAAATAGAGGATTATAGTGATAACCTATTTAAGGAAAGAGGTTTTATGATTAATACACCATAGCCGCCACTATTTTCCATACTTTCTCTCTGAATTCTGCTCAAGCTCAGCAGAGCTCTCCAGGCGATTACCTCTCCGATTTTGCCCCAAACTAGGTGAGTCTACTTCGATTTCGAGTTACATTGTAACTAGTGATGGTAGAGAGGATTATAGATATGAGCTTTGGTGAATGCTGTAGGTGGGAGTTAGTTTCGGTTTTGTGGTGAATCGGGAATGCACCATGTATAGAGCTCCCAAACTAGATTCCTTAGATTTCTGAATAGATTAGAATGAGGTTTAGTAAAAATCTAATTGATATTCTGTTTACGACTTAGGTGAGCAAAAACTTCTGAAGTAGTTAGAAACCGAGCATTTTCAGGAAGCCAACTAAGTAGAGTATGTGTGTGCCTTCGGGCCTACATCACAAAACAGTAGGTTTATGCATGTTATGTATGTTTTCAGTTTGTCATGTATCATGTTTTAAAAGTACACGAAAATGAATTTAAATGTATGATGGCATGGTGAGGATTGAATCGATTGAAACAGATCAGTTATTAAGGGAACTAATCCACCCCTTAATCCAGAGAGAGGATGTATGACTTTAGGAGGAGTGATCCAACTCCCAATTTCACAGGGGGGTCAGAGCAGAAACGAATGCATATGCTGTATCAACTCTAGCCTAAGCTGTAACACCCCTAACACTGTACCCAATTTACCTGTACTTTTTTTTATCTCATTACTTAAAATAAACTCTAAACGAAACCTAAACCGAAATCGAAATCAGAATCGAAATCAGAATTGAAATCTAACTTTTAAACCTTTTAAAACAAACATAAAACTAATTAAATAAAACTTTTAATAATTAATAAAACAAATTAAAATTAAAACAGAACAGGAGGGCCAAATCGCCATTCTGCCGAGGGAGGAGAAGCAGCGATCATTCGCTGGAGTCGCTGCAATGCAGCGCCCGATCGCTGCACAATGCAGCGACCAGTCGCTGCATATTGCAGCGACCAGTCGCTGTATTGCAGCGACTAATCTCGTCTCTGGAATCCAAGATTCCAGAGAGTTAACCCAATATTTCCCAGAGACTTTCTTCCTTACTGATTCTCCACAAACTTATCTCATTTTCATGTCATCAATCAACGAATTAAACAACCTAAACATACGTTGAACTTTCATAAAAACGAACTGCATGGATATATTTAAAAGTTGTCAAAATCCTCCTGTTTTCAAATTACCAAACAGTTCTAAAATAGACTTTCCAAACGATTATAAAACAGTTTTCAAAACGTTTAAAAACTCTAACGTAAACCTATCAACTACCAGAGCCAAGCATCCTAAAATGTCTATACAATTATCAGCCCAAAAACCCTCAAAATCTATACATACATCCCCACGGGTCGGGTAAGCATCGACTGTGCAACACACCACTGCAATCTATCTTCCGTCAACTGCCTCACACATCAGGAGGAGGAACGTCGTCCTCACCTGGCTTGATGTCACCTAAAACGTCACCTACACCATACAGACACACTATGAGCTAAAAGGCTCAGTAAATTCTACGTAAATGCAGATGCGTGCAGTGCATATGGAGTTCAGAAATCATGCATAACAGAGCGTTGCAGACAGTATATCACCGAAATCTCATCCCCCTAACCGAAGGGGGCCCATCCAGCTATCGGACTACCCCGTGCGGTTAGAGGAGGGGGGTACACGCTTACAACACGTACAGCCGTGCCTGAGCCCCACCTCGCGTGACCAGATAACAGATTACGTTCATTAATTACAGTACATGAGATGTGGTATTGGCCAGACCCTCAATCGGTCCGCACAATAGATTTGAGCCCCCAATTTCTGGGCCACATCGGTTTTCAGAAAACATCGTGCAGTGCAGAAATTCGTTTTCATGCCAAGTTAAAATACGTGATGCATGAACAGTTCAATATAAAAGTAAACAAACAAGCATGTGTACCATCAAGACTGTAAATGGAATAACCTACAAAATGTTTAAACCTAACTACCCAACCAAAGTAATTAAAACAAACAATCCTCTAAGATCCTCGACGCGACATCGAAGTACAGTGTAGGCCAATCGGCCAGAGTAAGTCACGAGAACTTACCTTGAGCGCGCGGAATCTCAAGCTTCGTCCACGGGAGTCGTGTGTCTGAGGCAAAACACGATATTCGTCGTTAAAACCAATTTAAGCTATTGACGTCCAAATTACAAACCTTAACTAAAGAATTTTCCTAAATTCTTAACTTAGCTAATCGAAGCGTTTATAACGTCAATTAATGCTCGATAATCCAAAACCTCAATTAACGAGTTTTCCTTAAAAACCCGTAAATCTACAAATTTTAACTTTTTCACAAATTGATTTAACTTCGTCCAATAACGTCCAATACGTTCAATATATACTTAATCACGGCTAACCTATTAATTACGAACCCTAATTCGCGTTTTTAACGAAAATTAATCGAAACCCTAATTGCATACAACGCCGTAAACGTCGAAATAAAAGCTCTAAGATTGTAGGCTCATACCTAGGGTTGCGAAAGGAGGAGAAATTGCGAAGAAAACGGAACGAACAGAGCGCGAATCGGAGTTGGATTGGAGAAATCGTCGGCGGCCAGCGAAGGAGAGCTCCCTGGTTCGTGAATGGCAGAGAAGAAAAGGGAGAGAAGTGAGGGAGAGAAATGATTTTGGTTAATTTATAATAATAGATTGGTAAATTACCAAATTACCCTTTCCTTTGTTTTTATATAAGTTTCGTCATTCGTTTCGAAAATCGTCCAACGATTCGGATTCTCAACAATTCCTTATTTTGCCAATAACTCTAACTTATTATTTAGGTTCTATTGAAACTGTCCGTTCGCAAAACGGATCTCGTTTACCATTTTTACTAAAACATCTTTTATTTTACGAGAAACTTCATTACTCGGAATATAGCGTCCAAACTCCGAAAATTCTCATAATTTTCTTAAAATTCCTATTAATCGTTAGGATCGAAATGACGCTTTCCGTTTGCGAAACTGATTCGATTTGACATATTTACAAAAAATGTCATTATATAATAAAATATTAATATAATATATTAAATCAAAAAATTCGTACAAGCCAGATATTACATAAGCTATTTACAACATCAGCAGTTTCAACTTTGTTACGTACGAGTTGAACCCTTGCACTGTTTAACTTATCCAATTCTCATTGTCCTTCCAACTCGCCCAGTCTCCTGCCCGTTACATTTCTACAATGGTACTCATTCATTCTAACTATACCTCTTAACACTCAATAGTCTATTTCATTGTTAGCCTCACTTAATTTGACAATCAATCAAACTTATAACTTCCTCTCACTTAATTTTCATAAAGTTCATCAAATTTTCCCCTTAACAATTTACTTAAGCTAGGCACTTGAATACAATCTGCATTTATATGCTTCTAATCTCCTATGACGGTCACTAAATCCCTAAAGATTCACCAATTATAATCTGAGTTTCGTTTCACCTCACAAATATACTTCAATCCTCTAACATATCATATTTAAGGCAAAGAGAAGAAATGAAATGGACAAGTAAAAAAAAAAATCATGTTTGAAAAGTCAAAATGCATTCAAAATGCATTAACCAATAGGAATTTGGGGAAAACCCATGCAAGCCCTAAAAGAGGAAAATATCCCAAACAAATTCCAGAATACCTCAGAACATAAATTCAGAATCTATACATCGTTTTTAAATCTTAGAAGCAGTACAGAATTTTGACATACACTTCCAGGATTTCTAACAAAGTTTTTAAAACCAAAACACCATAATCTAAGTAGAATTTACAGACATAAACTTCACTTTAGAAACTTAAACCTCTGAACAGAAACATGTCTGGCTGCAGCAAACAACCCCACGCAAGCTCGAACCACCGATCACTTATTCATCAGACTGAGGCACGAACTCCTCATCCACGGGTTCATTACCTACATCAAGGATTTCATCTATGAGCCTAGAGCTCAGTAAGAACATAAAAATATAATGCAGTGATGCATATGCTATGCATGAATTTTCAGAAATACGGTGACAGTACAATACATTACATTTTAGTGGCAGAGGGGTATAAGTGGGGCTTATAGGGGAACTGGCAAGTGCACGACAGACACATAACAGATTTACAAAAACAGAAACAGAACAGAACAGACTGAGCTATACAGTAGGCCAGTCCCCGTCCCGCACTTAACCAATACATTTCAGTCAGATTTTGTCTTGCTTAGTTTCAAACCGTGTACAGAAAACAGTTTTGCATGAACTTTCAGGAAAAATCGTGTATACATGGACATTCACAGTGCTTACAATTGAAACAACAGACAACATAAAACAATAGAACAGATCCTAAAGGAAGAACAGACTACTCGGAATTTAACTTCGACTTATCTACCCGAAACCTCCCAACAGAAATGAAAGCCTAGAGTCTCCATGATGTAGGGCCTTAAGGGCCAGCCTTCGGGTATGAACTTACCTGTTTGCTGTAGAGTTGATGTTCTTGATCGTCTCGGTAATGCACGAACCTGAACATGCACGGAAGGAAAATAAACACGCTGCAAATGTTAACTAATAACTTGTAGGATATGTTTCTAACTCAATTCAGGCTTTTAGAAATCGATCCAAAGTGTTTTCATCCCAAAACAGTGAGTTTTTACCAAAGTATCATAACCCTAAACTTCAACAAAACTCACAATTTAACTTATCCAAACTCACTAGCATAAGCAGATGTTTACCTTCGCTGGGGAAACAGGAGAATGAGAGTCTTTTGGAAAGGTTGAAATCGCCTGGAGGAGAGAAAACAGAGGGAAAATGGAAGGAAGAAGAGAAGAGAAAGTGAGGGTTTCACGTAGGAGGGGAGAGAAAATAGCATGGCTTCTTCAACAAGTTGCCAAGTGTCGATGGCCAATTGACTCCTTCCCACCAACCTTAATTCTTACCTAAACAGCCCATCCATTTGATTTTTAACTAAATTTCTATTTAGTTCTTCGAATCGATTTTACAATCACATTCGTTTAACTGAACACAGTCGACAATTTCATTATAAATAGTCATTGTATTAATATCGGAGTAATTCCGCTTACATATCCGGGGAATAAATACATAGGCAAAATGCTGAGTGTTACAAAAGCTGTTAAGATCAGACGGGAGTACCTGAGTAAAAACGTTTCTCAAAGTTGTATTTTTTATTATTATTCTATAATCTAAATCTAATATTTTTCATTAATGTAAGTTGTTTACATTTTTTGAAAAATACATATTTCTCAAAATATTTTCTTTTATATTAACGATTCAATTTGTAGTTATTTGTGATTTTAAAATCACAAGAGTAATGCGTGTCACTGTTATTATGAATAACAGTGAATTCCGCCATGCGTAGGGACCATCAAAACCAACAACCTTTTCAAAAGCTGAAACAAGATTGTTCCACCTCTTCTTAGCTACAGACACATTACGAGAAAAAGTGAACGTGAGATGATTAAGATGAAGCATCCTCCATCTAAACATCTTAAGAGGTAGATGTGGGATGAAGATCTAACATGGGACATAGCTGCAAAACTTTTTTTTTTTTGAGAAATTACAGAGTTAATCATCCCTCAAATCTTCGCCATTGAAATTAATAATATCATCACTAGAAAAAGCGTCAAGGAAAATAATAGATTTAGCATCAGTTCCACCATAATTGTACTTGTACAGGATCTTCTGTTGGTTTTGATAGTTCCTACGCATGACGGAATTCACTATTATTCATAATAATAGTGTATGAGTTACCCTGTGACTTTAAAACTATTTTCAAATCATCAAAAAACCATAAATTGAATTGTTACTCTAAAAGAAATTATTTTTGAGAAATATGTATTTTTTCAAAATGTAAACAATTTACATTAAGAAAAATTATTAGATTTAGATTATGGAATAATAAAAGAAAATACCTATTGGAGCAACGCTTTTACTCAGGTACTCTCGTATGATCTTAACAGCTTTAACTCAGAATCAAGTGTTTTTTCCGAAGATTTTGAAACCGTCGAGTCTTCTCTGAAGATCTTTTATACTTAAATTTCCTGACGTGTGAGCTTCTGATTGACGAGAACAACGCACTCTTATATTTGTGGAGAGACGTATTCTTAACACATGAGACGTCTCTTTTCGATCTTAGAAAATATTTTTCTAAAACTGAATACGGAAATGTCACACCTTTTCTCTCGGGATTAGATCTCTCTATCTTATTTTTCTATTTCCTTTTTCTCTTTCTTCTTTTCCTCTTCCTTTTTCTCTGTCAAATTACATTTGACAATTTTATAGATCTGTTATAAAATAATTTTTTAGATTTATTTTAATAAAAACTAATTTGATTAGCAGTTGATTTATCTAATAAATCAATTTATTGATTAATCGTATAATCTTAAAACAGTTTTTAGAATATATTTATGAAAACTATTTTTCAAGATAATATTCTTCAGATTTACTTTTAAACAATAAACAAACTATAAGTCAATTTGTGACGACCCCGAACCACGCCGGGCCGTCATGGGACTCAAAATGGACGACTGAAATGGACAACAGAATGGACGACTGAAATGGACAACAGAATGGACGACTGAAATGGACAACAGAATGGACGACTGAAATGGACAACAGAATGGACGACTGAAATGGACAACAGAATGGACGACTGAAATGGACAACAGAATGGACGACTGAAATGGACAACAGAATGGACGACTGAAATGGACAACAGAATGGACGACTGAAATGGACAACAGAATGGACGACTGAAATGGACAACAGAATGGACGACTGAAATGGACAACAGAATGGACGACTGAAATGGACAACAGAATGGACGACTGAAATGGACAACAGAATGGACGACTGAAATGGACAACAGAATGGACGACTGAAATGGACAACAGAATGGACGACTGAAATGGACAACAGAATGGACGACTGAAATGGACAACAGAATGGACGACTGAAATGGACAACAGAATGGACGACTGAAATGGACAACAGAATGGACGACTGAAATGGACAACAGAATGGACGACTGAAATGGACAACAGAATGGACGACTGAAATGGACAACAGAATGGACGACTGAAATGGACAACAGAATGGACGACTGAAATGGACAACAGAATGGACGACTGAAATGGACAACAGAATGGACGACTGAAATGGACAACAGAATGGACGACTGAAATGGACAACAGAATGGACGACTGAAATGGACAACAGAATGGACGACTGAAATGGACAACAGAATGGACGACTGAAATGGACAACAGAATGGACGACTGAAATGGACAACAGAATGGACGACTGAAATGGACAACAGAATGGACGACTGAAATGGACAACAGAATGGACGACTGAAATGGACAACAGAATGGACGACTGAAATGGACAACAGAATGGACGACTGAAATGGACAACAGAATGGACGACTGAAATGGACAACAGAATGGACGACTGAAATGGACAACAGAATGGACGACTGAAATGGACAACAGAATGGACGACTGAAATGGACAACAGAATGGACGACTGAAATGGACAACAGAATGGACGACTGAAATGGACAACAGAATGGACGACTGAAATGGACAACAGAATGGACGACTGAAATGGACAACAGAATGGACGACTGAAATGGACAACAGAATGGACGACTGAAATGGACAACAGAATGGACGACTGAAATGGACAACAGAATGGACGACTGAAATGGACAACAGAATGGACGACTGAAATGGACAACAGAATGGACGACTGAAATGGACAACAGAATGGACGACTGAAATGGACAACAGAATGGACGACTGAAATGGACAACAGAATGGACGACTGAAATGGACAACAGAATGGACGACAGGAATGGACGACAGGAATGGACGACTGAAATGGACAACAGAATGGACGACAGGAATGGACGACTGAAATGGACAACAGAATGGACGACTGAAATGGACAACAGAATGGACGACTGAAATGGACAACAGAATGGACGACAGGAATGGACGACTGAAATGGACAACAGAATGGAGACTAAACATGGACAACAAAATGGACGACTTGGGATGGACGAGAGGAATGGACGACTGAAATGGACAACAGAATGGAAAACTGCAATGGACAACACGAATGGACGACTGAAATGGACAACAGAATGGACGACAGGAATGGACGACTGAATGGACGTGTAACGCCCCCGAACCAGCCCTGGCTCGGTGTGCTACTTTGCTAACCAACCCTACGTTTAAAATAATTTTCGTAAATTTTTCGACTCGGTTTTCAGGTTTTTCAAACCCTCAATTTTTGTTGGAAAATGTGTCTAAAATACGTTGGAAAATGTCGGGTTAAAATAATTTAGAATTAGGAATTTAAAAAATAAAAATAAAAAAAAAAACATAGGTTGGGGCGCTGCTGGGCGCCGCGCGCCCATCCCCCCCCCCCCCCCCCCCCCCCCCCCCCCCCCCCCCCCCCGCGCATGCCATGGGCGATCGATCGGTGCCCAGCAGCGATCGATCGCCACCCGCTCTGTTTTTATTCCCAAAATGCGTCCCGTGGGCGATCGATCGGTGCCAAGTGGCGATCGATCACCACACGTGCTGTTTTTCACCCCAAAAACGTCCAAAATTGACTTTTTCCCGACTTTTTGACTTTTATTCATTTTTCTCCAAGCAAAACACATCCAAAAATTCTAAAATTTTAACCACACACTCCCGACACCCAAATCTTCAAATCCCATAAAAATTTTGGAAAACCGACTTAAAACAGATAATGGAGAAAATAGCGAACGTAAACCTGAAGTTATTTACTTTAAAATCAAAACGGGCGGCATAATGCCTAAAATTTCTTTAAACCAAAACCTGCAATTAACCCATAAAACATATAGTTCAAACTACAGCACAACAGACTCGCAACCCTTAAAATATTTACGAAAACAGTTACACATACAACGTATCAAAACCTTCCAAACAAACATTTACAAAACAAAACTATTGACACCAAAACATTCACCTCCCACACTACCCAAGGAAGACAGTGGCCAAGACACCCCGACAACAGCCTGCACTAGCGTACCCCGCACTCCTCCGACTGCTGCCTAGTCCTCGGTCGTCTCCTCTACCTCACCTTATAGAACTCGTCACCTACACCATAGAACACAAAAAGTAAGCCTAACGCTTAGCAAGTAGGGAAATAATGCACATTAACACACTAGATGCTCGACTCATCCTAATATGCAGTTTCTACACACTCTGTTGTTTTCTTTTCATTTCGGTTACATTTGTCTTTCACTTTCAGGTAAATCAAGTAGGCACACGCCCCCACACAGTCCAGGATGGCCACGCCTTGATCCACGGAGCAAGACCGGAGGCACACGTCCTAACACAGTCCGGGACGGCCAACCGAATCTCCCCCAATCGATCGTAGAATCCTCATTGTGCCTTCAAGCACGAACAGGTCGAGGCATTCATACTCACAACACATTACGTAAATTAGCATAGCATCTCGAGTAAAATCCCTCGCGGGGTGCTCAACGAGCCACTTTCCCGACGAAGCTATTCTACTCGAGACCAAGTTGCATATCAATTCTTATCTTTCATCCTCGCCACTCACACATGAAAAATACGTGGTTTCGTAGTTTAGAAAACAATGATGCATGACACACGATGCATGACACAAATTAAAACACAGCAACAAGCAAATAATCCCTACCGTTCTATGGTGTAGGCCCGAAGGCAACAAACACTCATCCACTACTTACCTGGTTGCTCGAATTTCAATTGTCCACTTCGTCCGATAATTCACTAGCTCGATCACCTAAAATAACGAAAACTTAACTTAGTAAATTCCTAACAACCCTAAGGAAATTCTTAAACCTAAACTATGTCACAATTCAACCTAAAACAACAAAACCCGATTTTTACACAAGTTTTACCGTCCAACTTTAAATGGCCATAACTTTCTCATTTTTCAACGGATTTCGACGTGCCTGTAACACCCAGAATTTTTCCTAAAAAGTACATAACCCTAGTTTAGGTTATGCCATGGGAGTTTAACATTAACCTAGGTTTGATTTAGAAAGTGAGGAATTGATGAGATAATACTAGGTTTTTGATGTATTGTTGAATTAAGGTAATGAAATAAAGTGACATAGGAGGGTTTGAAGAGAAGGAATCACGGTGGAAATGAGTAGGAGGCAAAGGAAGAAAAGGGTAGGTAATTCAAAGTTTAGGAGAAGAAGTGAGTTTGAAAAAGTCAAAAGAGTAAAGGGAGTTGAAAAGTCAAAAGTATGTAACAACCAATAGGAAAGAAGTAATTGTGATGAAAAGTGATGGGAAATTGAGGGATTAAAGAAGGATGGCACGTTGGAAAATCAAAGGAGCATAAGGTGGGGTTTAAATTAAAATTTGAAACAAAAATTGGGGAGGAAAAGTAAAAGTAAAAGATGGTTTTTATAAATTAAAGGAAAGTGAAGGAGAAAAACATCAAAACCTCTTCTTCTTCCTCTTGCCCTTCACGGTTCCTTTCAGCCATTGAAGCCCCTCTAAATCTTCATTTCATCAAGAGTTTTCAAGGTATTTTGAGACAAATTTAGTGGGGTTTTAGTTTTATACCATTAGGTGTTAGTATGTGGTGTTTTTATGGTAGTTTAGTGAGGTTTGATTAGGGTTTGGAAAACCATAACCATGGGGTCCGAAATTTGAGGTTTAAATGGTGTTTTTCTTCCCTAATTTCATGATTAAGAGGTTAGATGAATTTAAAGGGTTGATTTTAGGGATAGATTGGAGATTTGAAAGGTGTTATGCAAAAATCGGTTGTGTGGAGTAAGAACACCGGTTCTGTTCTGTTATTTTTGGATTTTCCCTTGTTTTGGTTTGGTTAATTTGATGTTTCAATGGATAGTAGACATGTAAGGGTTTACAGATTGGAGTGTCCCGTCGAAATCCGTTGACAAACGAGTAAGTTATGGCCGTTCGAAGTTGGACGCTGAAAATAGTTAGAGAAAATAGGGTTTTGTGGTTTTAGGTTGAATTGTGGTGTAGTTTTGGTTAGCGGTACGAAGTGACAGAACTTTTCGGGAGCGATCAGGTAAGTAATGGATTGTCGCCTTCGGGCCTACACCACGGAACGGTAGGATGTATTGTTTGATAGTTTTGTTGTTTTGGTTGATAGTTGTGTTGTTTTGTATTAAGTGATGTGGAAATGAAATTCTTGGTTGTTGTTTGGTGTTTGAATATTATGTGAGTGGCATGCGTAATGTTTAAGCTACGAAAATAAGTTTTGGGGCATGATGTGAATGGTGAGCATGAGGTGAATGGTGAGCATGGAACGTGTAGCAAGTAGCGCTAGAGGGTTGAATGCCTCGTCGTTAAAGTGCAAGTAGCACTAGAGGATTGAACACCTCGTCGTTAAAGTGCGAGTAGCACTAGAGGATTGAACGCCTCGTAGTTAAAGTGCGAGTTGTAACGCCTCCGAACCCACCCTGGCTCGGAGCGCTACTTTGCTCACTAATCCCACGTTAAAGCTTAATTTAAAATAACATTGACATAGTTGTCTAGACTTCCTAATTTTCCTTAATCCTAACCTTGAAGCACCACGGCGTACTTTCCGAAAATTTCGGCAAAGTAACGCCTGAAAAATAGCGCCTCCAAAATGCTAAGTACCTGCACACAGCCCAATCTCAACCAAATCCAGAATACCTATACTCAACTATCCAACATACGAAATGAGAAATCTCCAAATAGCAGTAAAGAGGGAAACTAAAATGCTAACATCTCTACGTAAAGAAAGTCCACAGTACAGGACGATACATCACCCTTAACTATGACTATATACCACAAATACACATAGCTATACCACAACCATTCAAACATCAACTAAAAAGAGATACATATTCCCAACATTTCTACAAACAGACATTAAAATAAACTACTAAAATACAAAGCCCCACATCTCCGAAGACCATGGTGGAGTCGCCCCGACAACTACCTGCACCGGCACGCCCCGTGACGTCTCCGCTGCTCCCAAGTCTTGCTGACTCACATATCTCACCAGTACACCTTCGTTACCTACACCACAGAACACCACACACAAGTAAGCTTACGCTTAGCAAGTAGAGAATACGAATGCGACAACACACAATGCAAGCAACCTAACACATGCAGTTTCTACCACTCAGTTGTGTTTATTTGCTGTTCGTTACTTTAATCGTTTCATAAGCCGTGTGATTTGAGTAGGCACACATCCCATAACCATCTAGGACGGCCAAACTAGGATCCCAGAGCAGACCAGACAGCTCACATCCCATACCGTCTAGGATGGCCATACATGATCTCCCTCGTCGATCGTAGAATCCTATAACCGTCTAGGAATTCATACTCACACCTTTAACGTATTTAGCCAACCATCCTTCATAGAGTTCCCTTCGGGTGCTACTGCCAAGCACCGAATCCTAACATGCATCTAATCCTAACATGCATCTAATCCTAACATGCATCTAATCCTAACATGCATCTAATCCTAACATGCATCTAATCCTAACATGCATCTAATCCTAACATGCATCTAATCCTAACATGCATCTAATCCTAACATGCATCTAATCCTAACATGCATCTAATCCTAACATGCATCTAATCCTAACATGCATCTAATCCTAACATGCATCTAATCCTAACATGCATCTAATCCTAACATGCATCTAATCCTAACATGCATCTAATCCTAACATGCATCTAATCCTAACATGCATCTAATCCTAACATGCATCTAATCCTAACATGCATCTAATCCTAACATGCATCTAATCCTAACATGCATCTAATCCTAACATGCATCTAATCCTAACATGCATCTAATCCTAACATGCATCTAATCCTAACATGCATCTAATCCTAACATGCATCTAATCCTAACATGCATCTAATCCTAACATGCATCTAATCCTAACATGCATCTAATCCTAACATGCATCTAATCCTAACATGCATCTAATCCTAACATGCATCTAATCCTAACATGCATCTAATCCTAACATGCATCTAATCCTAACATGCATCTAATCCTAACATGCATCTAATCCTAACATGCATCTAATCCTAACATGCATCTAATCCTAACATGCATCTAATCCTAACATGCATCTAATCCTAACATGCATCTAATCCTAACATGCATCTAATCCTAACATGCATCTAATCCTAACATGCATCTAATCCTAACATGCATCTAATCCTAACATGCATCTAATCCTAACATGCATCTAATCCTAACATGCATCTAATCCTAACATGCATCTAATCCTAACATGCATCTAATCCTAACATGCATCTAATCCTAACATGCATCTAATCCTAACATGCATCTAATCCTAACATGCATCTAATCCTAACATGCATCTAATCCTAACATGCATCTAATCCTAACATGCATCTAATCCTAACATGCATCTAATCCTAACATGCATCTAATCCTAACATGCATCTAATCCTAACATGCATCTAATCCTAACATGCATCTAATCCTAACATGCATCTAATCCTAACATGCATCTAATCCTAACATGCATCTAATCCTAACATGCATCTAATCCTAACATGCATCTAATCCTAACATGCATCTAATCCTAACATGCATCTAATCCTAACATGCATCTAATCCTAACATGCATCTAATCCTAACATGCATCTAATCCTAACATGCATCTAATCCTAACATGCATCTAATCCTAACATGCATCTAATCCTAACATGCATCTAATCCTAACATGCATCTAATCCTAACATGCATCTAATCCTAACATGCATCTAATCCTAACATGCATCTAATCCTAACATGCATCTAATCCTAACATGCATCTAATCCTAACATGCATCTAATCCTAACATGCATCTAATCCTAACATGCATCTAATCCTAACATGCATCTAATCCTAACATGCATCTAATCGGGGGCGCAACCCCTCGGTTGTTGTCAACCGAGCTTACCTTGGAAGCTCTTTGCTCCAGGCTTCTTCTTCTTCTTTTGAGAGAGAAATCCGTGGGTGCTCATAAATAATCCAAAAAAAGTTACAAACACCAATGCCATGAATATATAGACCTAATGGTGGGCTTGGGCTTGGGCTTGGACATGTCTTCAACTTCAATGGGCCAAACCAAGCCACCAACTAATCCTATCATTCATCTAATCCTAACATCCATATAATCCTAACATGCATCTAATCCTAACATGCATCTAATAAAGTTTAACAAGAAGGCCAACGTTTGCCAATAAGTTTGAAATTTCAAAAAAGCAACAAATATTAAAGCTCGGGAAGACAAATTCCCATGTGAGCATTAAGGTGTCTCTTTAGTCTTTCCACATGAGGAGATGCTTCGGTTGGTCAACGTCTCCAGCTTTAATCTCCCACTTCAAGTCGTCCACGGTGTCCTCCAAGTCTTCACGCGAACCATGACCTGCAAAAGAGACAAGTGTGTTAGTCAAATTGTGGACTTGGGTCTGGGATCGTGTAATGGGCCTATGGGGCACATCATCCTCCCTAGGTGATTGAGGATTTGACCTCAAATCCTTTAAGTCAGGCCTCTCGGAGTTTTCTTCATCGCTTATATAGGGTGATAGGTCCATGACATTGAACGTTGCCGATACTCCATAATCTCCAGGCAGTTCAATCTTATAAGCGTTATTATTGATCCGCTGCAACACCTTGAAGGGTCCATCCGCACGAGGAAGAAGTTTAGATTTTCTTTTGTCGGGGAATCTATCTTTTCGTAGGTGTAACCAAACCAAATCTCCTTCATTAAAGATAACCTCTTTTTTGCCTTTGTTTACTCGTTTGGCCACGCTCGCATTTCTCTTCTCGATGGCTTGACGCACGTTCTCATGTAATTTCTTAATCTGTTCGGCCTTGTTTTCTCCTGATGGGTTGGCTAGTTCATTAATGGGTAACGGAACAAGGTCCAACGGTGTACATGGATTAAACCCATAGGCAACCTCAAAGGGCGTTTGCTCAGTAGTGGAATGAAGGGTGCGATTGTAGGAAAATTCTAATCCGGGAAGGACTACATCCCAACTGGATAGTTTCTTACCTACAATACTGCGTAAGAGGGAGCCTAAGGTCCTGTTAACAACTTCCGTTTGGCCATCAGTTTGGGGGTGGAAAGATGTGCTAAAACACAGCTTCGTCCCCAACTTCTTCCACAAAGTGGTCCAGAAGGAGCTCAAAAATTTAGTGTCCCGGTCCGACACTATGGAATGCGGTATACCATGTAGGCGAACGATTTCTTTGAAAAATAGGTCAGCTATAGAAAAGGCATCATCCGTTTTTGCACAAGGAATGAAATGTGCCATCTTAGAGAAACGATCCACAACCACCATGATCGAATCCTTATTACGAGCAGTTCGTGGCAATCCCAAAATGAAGTCCATACTAACTTCGGTCCAAGGGTGCGAAGGAATGGGTAAAGGCATATACAATCATTGTGGTAGAAACTTACTCTTGGCTTTCTTACACACGATGCATGTCTCCACCATGCGGTGCACGTCTCTTTTCATATGTGGCCAAAAGAAGTGTTCCTTAAGCATATCGAGGGTCTTCTTCTCCCCGAAATGACTCGCTAATCCTCCACAAAGGGCTTCTTTTACAAGACATCACCTTAAGATTCCTTGCGGAATACATAATTTTCCTCGCCCTTAGTAAATAGCCGTCCATAAGTCGATATTCTCCTTCAGCTTTTTCCTCGCACTTGGTGTAATAAGATCCAAAGTCAGGGTCAGATTCGTAATTATGTTTGATCCATTCAAATCCAAAGAATCGAGTCCCTAATTCGGTAAGAAGAATGCGTTTCCTCGAAAGTGCATCGGCGACTACATTATTTTCCCCTTTCACATACTTTAGAATGTACGGAAACCTCTCCAAGAATTCCACCCACTTAGCATGCCTCTTGTTTAACTTGTGTTGACCCTTGATATATCGTAAAGCTTGATGGTCAGTATTGATAACAAATTCTCTTTACAAGAGGTAATGCTGCCAGTGCTCTAATGCTCTAATAACATCATAAAATTCCTTATCATAAGTTGAGTAATTGAGCACGGCTCCTTTCAGTTTCTCACTAAAGTATGCAATTGGCTTCCCCTCTTGCATGAGTACGGCTCCAATGCCAACTCCAGAAGCATCACTCTTAATTTCAAATACCTTGTTAAAGTCGGGGAGTGCTAACACAGGTGAGTGGCATAACTTGTTCTTGATTAGCTCAAAGCTCTTTTGACAAACTAGGGTCCAAGTAAACTCTTTTCCCTTCTTAGTGCAATCAGTGAGCGGTGAGACTATTGAACTAAAGTCTTTTATGAACCTCCGATAAAAAGAGGCCAGACCATAGAAGCTACGTAATTCGGTTAAAGAGTTGGGGGTAGGCCAATCCTTAATAGCCTTAATCTTGTCAACATCGGCTTCCATGCCATCTTTAGAAATGACAAACCCTAGAAAATAAACTTTATCTTGCGCGAATGAGCATTTGCTTAAATTCCCAAATAATTGAGCTTTTTGTAGGGTTTGGAAAAGAACACTAAGATGGTTGAGGTGTTGTGGGAGGTCTAGACTGTACACCAAAATATCGTCAAAATAGACAACAATAAATTTTCCTAGGAAATCTTTAAGCACGTGGTGCATAAGTCTCATGAAGGTACTGGGCGCGTTAGATAATCCGAAGGGCATCACCATCCACTCAAAAAGCCCGTACTTAGTCTTAAATGCCGTCTTCCACTCGTCACCTTCTTTCATTCTTATTTGGTGGTAACCACTCTTGAGGTCCACCTTAGAAAATATTGAGGCTCCACTGAGCTCATCCAACATATCCTCGAGCCTTGGAATAGGGTATCTATATTTTACGGTAATTTGATTCACGGCTCGGCTATCAACACACATCCTCATTGTGCCGTCTTTCTTAGGTACCAATAGTGAGGGAACTGCACAGGGGCTCATTGACTCTCGTATGTATCCTTTATCCAATAAATCTTGAACTTGATCTTGAAGTTTCTTGGTTTCTTCGGGGTTCATTCTATAGGCCGGTCTATTAGGAAGGGTGGCCCCGGGTATGAGGTCAATTTGATGTTCTATACCACGTAGAGGTGGTAATCCTTGGGGCAGTTCCTCAGGAAACACATCTTGGAATTGATTGAGCAACTTCTTTACAGGGTCAGGGATTACTCCTAGCTCCATAACTCTATCTCGAAATAGTATAAGGATCATGGGATCTCCTCGAAGCACCGATGCCTCTATCTCCGATCTAGTCATAAAAAGATTTGCTTTATTCTTTGCTTCTTTCCTAGCGGCATCGTCTTTGGATATTTCCTCGGGGGTCAAAGGTGCTAACTTAATTGTTTTACCATCAAACTTAAGGGAATAGTAGTTAGAATATCCATCGTGGTTCACTCTTCGATCAAATTGCCAGGGTCGTCCAAGAAGTAAGTGGCTAGCACTCATGGGCACGACATCACATATAACAGAATCTTGATATTTTCCCATAGCAAAATCTACTCTCACTTGTCGAGAGACCTTAACATCATCCCTATCATCTAGCCATCGTAACTTATAAGGGTGGGGATGCGTAGTTGTCTCTAATCCTAACTTCTTAACTAACTCATCAGATGCCACGTTGGCACAACTTCCTCCATCTATAATTAAAGAGCATATCTTATCCTTGATAACACATCTACTATGAAAGATATTCTCACGTTGGCAATTTTCTCCTGAATTCTTAGTCACAAGGACTCGCCTCCTAACCATCAACAAGGGTCCCTCAGGAGCGCGCACGACTTCGTCCTCAGTGTCACTCTCCTCAACATCTTTGTCATCTACTCCAACCTCGTGGTCATCCTCACTCTCAACTTCTCCCGTATCTTCCTTGATAATCATCACCCTTTGATTCGGACATTGAGCCATATAATGACCTAGACCTTGACATTTATAACACTTGATTTCTCTCGCCCTAAGTGGGTTGGCTTTATCGACTAAGGTTTTGCTACTTGACTCCTTAAGTGGCCAACTAGGGTTAAAAGGCTTCTTTCCTTCAGCCTTGTCAAAGGGCTTGATTGGCACGGGTGACTTAGGGGTGACTTTGGGTGGTATGTGGGTGGTAAACTTAGGAGGGTAGGTGGATTTCCTCTTTCTATTGAGCTGTCGCTCAATCGTCATAGCCATATGAACAATTGCATCTAAGGACTCTGCCGGGTGTATTTCAACGGTGTCTCCTATGTCTCTATTCAATCCTCGAATGAATCTAGCAATAACTTGCTCCTCAGGTTCTTCCATATCTACTCGTATCCTTAGAGTTTCAAATTCGGCTAGGTAAGCCTCAACGGATCGAGTTCCTTGTCGTAGGTTTTGGATTTGAAGGAATAGATCTTGACGGTAATGGGTGGGTATGAACCTCTTAGTCATGAGCGACTTCATTGCTCTCCATGTCGTAATGGGGGTATCTCCTATCCGTCGTCTTTGGAGCTTAATATTGGACCACCAGAGGGCCGCATATCTCGATAGCTCTACGGATACTAATTGGATCTTTACTTTATCGGAGTACTCATAATAGTCGAAAATTTTCTCTACCTTATCAATCCATTCTAGAAAGGTATCTCCATCGCAAGTCCCGTCAAATGGGGGTATATGTAGCTTGACATTTCTAAGGTCCTCTTGATCCTTTCGTCTATTTGGTCGAAAAGTCTCTTCTTCATCTAAGGTCCATTCTTCCTCCTCCTCATAAAGCGGGTTTCGTCTCCTAGGATACTCAGGTCTTTCTTCATCCGAGGTGGGATATGGTTCTTGAAATCGTCTCCTAGGATTTCTGGGTCTAAATCGAGGTGGGGGTTCTCGGGTCGCTTCATTTGGAATTCTCGCATTAAGGACTTCCATCATGTGTTTCATGCTAAGGGTTAAGTCCTTAAGTTGTTGGCCTATATGGTTAACTTCTCCACTAAGTCCATCTAATTGTCCTTGCATGCTAGACTCTCCCTCTTGTGGGGTGTGAGTCTCGGGTTGGGGAATGTCCTTGTCCCGGTTCGGTTCTTGATTCATATCTTGGTTTAGCTCTCGGTTAATTGCACTCCTAGTCTTCATTCATGTGAATACTAAAGTTTTAGGAAGGAAATATTAATTAGGTTCAAGTTGATCACGGGTGTTAGGGAAGGTAAAGGTGGGAAACCTAACTAGAATTTCAATCCAGAAATTTTGAAACGCATTTTTGAGGGTCTAAACGACATTTTTTTGGGGTCAAATGTGGGTGTCATAGATGTTAATGTATGACAACCTTGTAGATCTTTTTGATAGCTTCGATTTGCCAGGTGGCTCGTCGAAAACTGACACTTGTAGCAAAAGTTATGGCCGTTTTAGTGGGGAAAGGTCAAATTCACTAACAAACAAGCTTTAAATCCACTAAACAGAGATAATCGATTCGTACGTGCTCTTTAACGTTTTAGTGAACTTAATACATATGTTTCCAAACATGCAATTACAAGCAAATATCTTACCAACAGAACCTTATTAATTTAAATCTCATCCAAACACAAAGTGAAAGCGACATAAAGCAAATACCAAAAGTAGAAGCTAGTTTAGGTTATGCACTTTTACTTAACTTTCACTCCTTTTAGCAACGTTTTACTTTACCAATGTAATTCAAATGAAAAGGCAAATATTCTCAGCAGATTAATGTACTAAGACTGCATCAACAGAAGATTATAACATGAAGCTCGGATTTAAATATGCAACAACATTAAACTATAACACTAAACAGCAACTTAAACTACCAAACAGCAACACGAAATGCTGTTAATCAAACATATTTCTTAATGCTCAGATCTGTGATTATAACAACATGCTCTTAAGTGCTGGAAAAGTAAGACACACAACAGCCAAGTCAGCAAAACCAAAAGAGAAAGAAAAACAGCAAGTACAAAGTTTGTTAGGGTTTGTTCTACCAAAAAGGGAAGGAAAATAAGCAACATAAAAATGGTGGAATAATTTTCAAAAAACTCAAGCTAAAGTTGCAGACAACTAATAAACGTTCTGGAAATCGTTTTTTTTTTTTTTTTGGGCAAGAAACTAAAAGAAACTAAAAGAGAAGGTAAGAAAAACAGCAAGAACACCAAACCGAAAATGAAGAACGGCAAGCACCCGGTTTTGGTGCCTCGGTTTTGGGCAACCAAATGGGTTTGGAAAACATACCCGATCTGGTTTCCCTCACCCTAAGGGAGCTATCCAAGCTCTGATACCAGCTGATGAGCTCTGACCTGCAAAAAGGACTCAAGAACTCGAAGAAGACCGGTTAGCTCCGGGTGACACAAATCCGAGAAAACCGAGAATGAACAATGTAAAAGAAATATCAAACGTGCTCGAAACTTAATGAAATTTTAGGTGAATCTTGTGAAGTGAGTGAGGTGTGTGCTGGTGAAAATCGTGGTCCAGATTCGTTAAGATGAAGGATTTATAAAATGTTTTCCGAGAATCGGCCGGTGGGTGCTTCAATGGAGCTTCCGGCAAGAGTTTCTTCCAAGGAAGAAAACTCGATTCAAGGAACCGGTTAAGGCCACTCCTTGCTGTTTTCCGCTCTCAAAAGAGTGGAGAAGGAGGTGGCAAAATCCACTCCAACTAGCTACCAAGCTAGAAGAATGGTTCGGGGGCGCAACCCCTCGGTTGTTGTCAACCGAGCTTACCTTGGAAGCTCTTTGCTCCAAGCTTCTTCTTCTTCTTTTGAGAGAGAAATCCGTGGGTGCTCATAAATAATCCAAAAAAAGTTACAAACACCAATGCCATGAATATATAGACCTAATGGTGGGCTTGGGCTTGGGCTTGGGCTTGGACATGTCTTCAACTTCAATGGGCCAAACCAAGCCACCAACTAATCCTAACATCCATATAATCCTAACATGCATCTAATCCTAACATGCATCTAATAAAGTTTAACAAGAAGGCCAACGTTTGCCAATAAGTTTGAAATTTCAAAAAAAGCAACAAATATTAAAGCTCGGGAAGACAAATTCCCATGTGAGCATTAAGGTGTCTCTTTAGTCTTTCCACATGAGGAGATGCTTCGGTTGGTCAACGTCTCCAGCTTTAATCTCCCACTTCAAGTCGTCCACGGTGTCCTCCAAGTCTTCACGCGAACCATGACCTGCAAAAGAGACAAGTGTGTTAGTCAAATTGTGGACTTGGGTCTGGGATCGTGTAATGGGCCTACGGGGCACATCAGTAACACACTAAAGGATTCTAAGGAAATCAACTAACCAAACTAACAACACTTAATCCAATTTCTTACTCTCAAGCTCTAAAACCCGAATTTATGTAAAAATAACAACGTCCAACTTCAAACTTCATTAAATCAAGCTTACATTCCCCAATCTATTCTCAAACTCCTATTTCTAACTTAATCCAATTAAAATCTAACTAAATGGGCCACTAATTTGGGTTCGGTAAAAACTGACCCGAAACTTCAAACGTGCATAACTTTTCCATCCGTTATCGGAATCGAACGATTCCGGCGGCCACATACTCCTCTAATAACCTATTTTAACCTGCCAAAAGGAATTTGAAAACCAACGACCTTAGCTAGGTCAAATTGGCAAAAACCCGAACTGCTCCTTTACCCGGAAAATTCCCATTTTCGGTTTTTTATCAGTTTTCGCCTAATTTCTCACCAATCGACCACCCACACCCTCAATTAGCCTAAACAATCAAAATCCCGAGACTACACATCCCCAAACTCGAAATGCCCAAATCGGAGCCCTCTGATTTTCACTCAATTCGGGCTCACCCTTGCTCGGCAATCCTTGCCAGCACTGAGCTCGGCAATTCGACGCCGAGAGTAGCCATAAACGGCCGGTGATCGGAGCTCTAGCAGCTCGTCGCCGTCGGCCCTAAACAGAACCAAAACAGGGGAGGAGAAACTACCTGTTTTTGGTCGGTTCTGGCGCGGAGAAAACCGGGCCCAGCTCGTCACCGTCGTCTGGCCGGAGAACGCCGGAGTCACCGGTGCTCGGCGCCGAAGATCCCTCGCGTCGCCTCCCTCCCTCTCCCTTGTTCCCCTCGCGCTCGGCGTCGGGCACTCGACAGAATAGCTTCGGCTATTCTGTTGAGTTTTATTTAGTTATTATTTTTTTTATATATAATAATAATAATAATAATAATAATAATAATAATAATAATAATTTCTATTAAACATTAACAAATCATCAATTACCGATTTGCCCTCCCGTACTTTCGGCCTCTTCGAATTTCGTTAAATCTCGTTATTAATTTAACCTAACCCTCAGCTTAATTTCATGAGAAATACTTGAACCTAAAAAAACCATTTACTTTTCTTTAAATTAATTAAAACAACCAATTTTATTATTCTTTTAAAAAAAATCCCGGGTGTTACAATCCACCCTCCTTACAAAAATTTTGTCCTCAAAATTTGTGGCCTTGTTATTTCTCAACTTCCTCATTCCAAATTTCTCTCCTAACTTTTGGTTACCATATTGACTCTCAGCTACGCTTCGGTCCTATACATTTATCGGGTGCCCATAATCACTTCCCAAATAATGATCATTCCATCATCTCCAAAATCTTAAATTCCCTAACTATGCCCTCCATAGCTCACCTACTCATAAGTCCTTGGACTCTAACTTGAGTACTCATTATTTAGATCATTAAATCTCTCTCACTTAGTTATCAACTCTAGTTTATCCTCAGGCTAAGTTAATCTAATTCCTCATCTTTCTACTCTCTACCTAAATCCTTGGTCACCAAATTTTTCTAATCTAATGTTCATCAAACCTTACATTACAATCTCAAATTTCCAAAGCTACCTCAATGTTGTGGCCTCAAGAACTTAAAATATACATCATACATCTTACCCTAAACCTCAAATCTACATTCCCTTTCCTCTCACTATCTCGCACCTATTTATCTCGAACTATCATTCTATTATCCTTCACATAATCCGAATTCTCACTACCTAAATATGCACTTAGGTCATTCTAACCGCTACACCCCAAACTATACACCACAACACTCAACAATTCCAATAATTATTGACTTCACTACACTTTTCTACCTCTCCCAAAGTTTTCACTTTCCTAACTTTGTTCCTTATAGCTTGATACACTTTCATACTTTTCCAACTTAATTTCAACTCTAACTCCTCTACTCCAATGTTCATCAATATTGACATAAACATCCATAAGTTTTAACTTTCTTTCTACTCTACCATCTCTCTCCTAACTGATTACTTCTATCTCTTACACTTACTTCTCTCAGCCAATCAAGACAATTTTTACCTCGAACAAGCATGACATTTTATTAATTATTCCAACACAATCCCTCATACACAAAGCTCTCATCTCTTAAGCCTATCAACTATTCCTCAAAGTATACTATGACTCTTTCTACTTACATTCGCTATGCTTACTTGGTCTAACTCACGTTCACTACACTCAATTTGTCTAACTCCTAATTGCAGTCATTACCAAACACTCAAATTCTTAGGTCTAAACAAACTTGTTCCCAACTTGACACTCAACACTCATCACCCAAATACCTTAAATGCTCTACACTCACTTTAGCTTCAACCTTATGAATTTCAAAATTGAAACTTTTACAACTTAACTCTCTTCTAAGTTCTTCAGCTTCATATGAAAGACACAATTTCTACACAATTTCTAATAGCTAACCCTCTTAATAGCTTAACTCTCCTTCTTCCCTATGTCCGTCCGCAATCTAGAAGTTACTCTAATTTAATCTAATCGTTCTTATAGCTTACATCTTCCAACCTCTATTTTCTTATTCATCCTCTATTTGAGTTCTTAACCTTTCACTTTTACTCTTCACAATGTACTACCTACTACACTCTTGAGTCTTCATACACCTCTAACTCTCATTACAACAAGTCACCCAACAACCTCTTTGTTTGCAAACTTGTTGTAGCATAATTAACACCCAAAATCCCAACTTCCTACCTATTACCTCGACAAGTCACAATTTCTCCTAACATCGTGCGCATTAATCTAAACCTCATAGCATTATTTTAATTTAAGAGGTTAGACTTTTCTCTACTTAGAAATACTAACTTATCTCGAGAAAGCACACTACCTACTTACCTCGAGTAAACTTAAACTCAATTTATCCAACTATACCTCAATCAGTCATCACCAAACATTCTCAAAGCCTTAAGTCTAAACTAACTCTTTCCCAACTTACTACAATCCTCAAAGTATACGCACTCACATAACACCAAGAATCTGCCGAGTAAACTTCCTATCGAAGTTCTCAATTTTACCTTGAAGGATCACTACATTCCATTAATCATACTAACATCATTCCCATTTTCCTTTCTAATTTATCACTCTTACCCAAAATTCTATAATTCCTCAAGTCATACACTACTGGTCGCCCACACATTGATTAATTGCATCCTCTAAAACACCCCGGCAATAACTAATTCTGATACTCTCCCAACTATTTACTTAAATTAAACCCTTAAATACCGTCTGCATCTACATACTCCCACCATACATAAATTTAAATATATTACCTTTTGTTATATCCGAAGGGTACTACAATGACAGTCACACCTCGTTATCTGATTTGATGCACAGCTTTCTCATTCTAAGGTCTACTTCCTCTAACATTTAATCTACCACACCCTTATCATTTTCACACTAGGACGTAACTCACGCTTTCCCCAACTACTATCACTTCCACTCAAGCTACCGCTTACACTCACCTCGGAACGTTCAAACCCCTTATAAGTTATCAGATTTCCATTCCCATCTTAAGGTCCTCTAATTTCTCTAATTGCAAATCTTACTTCTATCTATTCTAAAAATGTTACTTGTCCGTTTTTTTTTATTTTTATTTTTCAAATAAAACTCCTAGTTGTTCGAACTATCAATTCAGTACGTCTATGAGTCGGCTCATGAGATCCACCTAGATTGTCTCGGTATCGTTGAGACTCTCTAGTCCACTATTATCACAAAACAAACAGGGATTAGCATCTAATAACATACAAAATTCTAAACACTTAACCAGGTTGTCTCGGTACTCCCGAGATTATCGTTCTAATCTATTACAGATCCAAAACAAACAGGGTTAAACAATCTCATCTTATCATTTTAAATCTCAACTAACTAAAAGTAAAGAAATACTTACAGTCGGTGAAGCACGTTGCATGGCGGCCGGCATTGTCGGGTAATCCTTTGAATGACTCGACCATTTATGCTCTGATACCATCTTGTAACGCCCCCGAACCCACTCTGGCTCGGAGCGCTACTTTGCTCACTAATCCCACGTTAAAGCTTAATTTAAAATAACATTGACATAGCTGTCTAGACTTCCTAATTTCCCTTAATCCTAACCTTGAAGCACCACGGCGTACTTCCCGAAAATTTCGGCAAAGTAACGCCTGAAAAATAGCGCCTCCAAAATGCTAAGTACCTGCACACAGCCCAATCTCAACCAAATCCAGAATACCTATACTCAACTATCCAACATACGAAATGAGAAATCTCCAAATAGCAGTAAAGAGGGAAACTAAAATGCTAACATCTCTACGTAAAGAAAGTCCACAGTACAGGGCGATACATCACCCTTAACTATGACTATATACCACAAATACACATAGCTATACCACAACCATTCAAACATCAACTAAAAAGAGATACATATTCCCAACATTTCTACAAACAGACATTAAAATAAACTACTAAAATACAAAGCCCCACATCTCCGAAGACCATGGTGGAGTCGCCCCGACAACTACCCGCACTGGCACGCCCCGTGCGTCTCCGACTGCTCCCAAGTCTTGGCTGACTCACATAGCTCACCAGTACACCTGTCGTTACCTACACCACAGAACACACACACACAAGTAAGCTTACGCTTAGCAAGTAGAGAATACGAATGCGACAACACACAATGCAAGCAACCTAACACATGCAGTTTCTACCACTCAGTTGTGTTTATTTGCTGTTCGTTACTTTAATCGTTTCATAAGCCGTGTGATTTGAGTAGGCACACATCCCATAACCATCTAGGACGGCCAAACTAGGAATCACCAGAGCAAGACCAGACAGCTCACATCCCATAACCGTCTAGGATGGCCATACATGATCTCCCTCGTCGATCGTAGAATCCTATAACCATCTAGGAATTCATACTCACGACCTTTACGTATTTTAGCCAACCATCCTTCATAGAGTTCCCTTCGGGGTGCTACTGCCAGCACCGTATCCCGACAAGGCACACTATTCCAGATCTCGTATTTTAGCCAGTCTCTCATAGAGTTCCCTTCGGGGTGCTACAGCCAGCACCGTATCCCGACAAGGCACACTATTTGAGATTCATTACCATTCACTTTATCTGATTACGTTCATACTCACAATGCCAAACAATGCCACTCATCTCTAGCGTAGCGTACTATAACTCACGATGCATGTTTCAACAAAGATATGCAATACCACACGAAACCATCAACACAACAACACAAGTCAACAATACAACATCAAACAAACAAACATCCCCCGAGGCTATGGACTACGATGCATTTTACACTATGATGCAAGTCGCACAAATACTTAACCAGACCAGACCAAAACAAAGCAAAGCAATCATCCAACAATGCTCAACCAACAAAGAAGACAACCAAACAACAAACAACAAACCTACCGTTCCGTGGTGTAAGCCCGAAGGCAAAACAAACGTCCTCTACTTACCTGGTTGCCCGATACGTTCTCGTTCACTACGTCCAACCAAATCACACGTCCGTTTTCCTAAAATAACGAAAACTCAACTTAGTAACACACTAAAGGATTCTAAGGAAATCAACTAACTAAACTAACAACACTTAATCCAATTTCTTACTCTCAAGCTCTAAAACCCAAATTTATGTAAAAATAACAACGTCCAACTTCAAACTTCATTAAATCAAGCTTACATTCCCCAATCTATTCTCAAACTCCTATTTCTAACTTAATCCAATTAAAATCTAACTAAATGGGCCACTAATTTGGGTTCGGTAAAAACCGACCCAAAACTTCAAACGTGCATAACTTTTCCATCCGTTATCGGAATCGAACGATTCTGGCGGCCACGTACTCCTCTAATAACCTATTTTAACCTGCCAAAAAGAATTTGAAAACCAACTACCATAGCTAGGTCAAATTGGCAAAAACCCGAACTACCCCTTTACCCGGAAAATTCCCATTTTTGGTTTTTTATCAGTTTTCGCCTAATTCCACACCAATCGACCACCCACACCCTCAATTAGCCTAAACAATCAAAATCCCGAGACTACACATCACCAAACTCGAAATGCCCAAATCGGAGCCCTCTGATTTTCACTCAATTCGGGCTCACCCTTGCTCGGCAATCCTTGCCAGCACTGAGCTCGGCAATTCGACGCCGAGAGTAGCCATAAACGGCCGGCGATCGGAGCTCTAGCAGCTCGTCGCCGTCGGCCCTAAACAGAACCGAAACAGGGGAGGAGAAACTACCTGTTTTTGGTCGGTTCTGGCGTGGAGAAAACCGGACCCAGCTCGTCACCGTCGTCTGGCCGGAGAACGCCGGAGTCGCCGGTGCTCGGCGCCGAAGATCCCTCGCGTCGCCTCCCTCCCTCTCCCTTGTTCCCCTCGCGCTCGGCGTCGGGCACTCGACAGAATAGCTTCGGCTATTCTGTTGAGTTTTATTTATTTCTTATTTTTTTTATATATAATAATAATAATAATAATAATTTCTATTAAACATTAACAAATCATCAATTACCGATTTGCCCTCCCGTACTTTCGGCCTCTTCGAATTTCGTTAAATCTCGTTATTAATTTAACCTAACCCTCGGCTTAATTTCATGAGAAATACTTGAACCTAAAAAAAACCATTTACTTTTCTTTAAATTAATTAAAACAACCAATTTTATTATTCTTTTAAATTTCTTTCCAATTTTCTTTTAAAAAAAATCCCGGGTGTTACACGAGTAGCTGTAGCGACCCTAATATGTCTATACGTCAGCCAGCCCAAAATATCCAAAACTCTCAAAATCTGTACATACTATCCCCACGGGTCAGGTAAGCCTCGACTGCGCCAGCACACCACCGCAGCCATCCTCTGTCAACTGAATCATGTCTCAGGTGGAGGGACATCGTCCTCACCTGGTACCTCGAAGTCTATGTCACCTACACCATACAATATACACTATGAGATAAAATCTCAGTAAGCTCTACGTAAATGCGATGTATGCTGTGCTATGAGTTCATTAAACCATGCTTTATTTCTTTTATCTTACTATGCAATGCACTATAGGTGTCACCGAGATCCTATACCTTCTAACCGGATAGAGCTCATCCAGCGGGCGGACTACTCTTTCCAGCTAGAAGAGGGGGGTACACGCTTACAACTCGTACAGCCGTGCCTGAGCCCCACCTCGCGTGACCTGTAAACTGTATGCCCGAAGGCCTGTATGCCCGAAGGCCAATGCTATGCTTTACGTTATCTTTAAAACTCTGTGCGGAAGTTCATTTTCATGCTTTTCTTTAAAACAAGTGATGCGTGAACAGTTCTCTATCATAAAGTAAACAAGCAATAACGTGTACCATCAAGACTGTAAAAGCATAAACTATAAACTCTTAAGACCTAGCTACCAAAACCGAGCAAAACTAACTAAAGGCATCTCCAAAACTCCTCGAGACGACATTCGACGTACGGTGTAGGCCAATCGGCCAGAGAAGAATCACGAGAACTTACCTCGTGTCCAAAGCAGCTCAAGCTCCGTCCACGAGCGTTGTTTGTCTGAAGCAAAATACAATTTCGATGTTAAAACGAGTTTAAACTATCGATCGTCCAAATTTACAAAACCTTAACTAAGGAAATTCCTACAGCTCTAATCCAATTCATTGAGCTATAAACTCGGAGCAATTCGCGCTCGGCACCTCAATTCTCGAATTACGAACTTTTCTGAAAATCCTAAAAATTCTCGGATTGTAAACTTTTTCATGAATTGATCCACTTCGTCCATAACGTCCATACGTTTAATAGACACTTAATCACGGCTAACCTTATTATCGACCCTAATTCGCGTTTTTAACGAAAATAAATCGAAACCCTAATTACCTAAACGCTACAAAACTAAGATTTAACGTTCTAAAATTGTTGAGACATACCTAGACGTCGATTGGAGGAAGAACGGAGAAAACGAAACGAACGGGAGAAAGATCGGAGTCGGAAATGTTGAATCGCCGCGGGCAGGGGAGGAGGCCGAGGGTTTGCCCTCTGGAGATCGTGAATTCCAGAGGAGGAGAAGAAGAATGAAATAGAAATAGATTTTAGGTTAGTTTTTATAATATTGATTTGAAAAATTACTAAAACGCCCCTCTTTGATTTTTATATAAGTTTCGTCGTTCGGTTCGTTAATCGTCTAGCCAATCGGTTTCACCAAATTTCCTTACTTCACCACTACGTCCAACTTATTATTTGGGACTTAATAAAACTGTCCGTTCGCAATTTGGACCTCGTTTACTATTTTTACTAAAACGTCATTTACATTACGAGAAATGCATTAACTCGGAATATAGCGTTTAATCTCCGAAAATTCCCATAATTTCCTTTAAATTCCTATTAATCGTTAGGATCATAATGACGCTTTCTTTTTGTAAAACGGACCTGATTTGACATATTTACAAAAATGTCATCCAATAATCTAATAATAATATAATATACAAGTCTGTACAACCGGGTATTACATTCTACCCTCCTTATTCAGAATTTTGTCCACAAAATTAAATCATGCAAATAGATCAGGATATTTAGTAATCATATCCTGCTGTCGTTCCCACGTAGCCTCTTCCACCTCGTGGTTCCGCCACAAAACTTTGACCAATGGGATCTCCTTGTTGCGCAATACTTTGATAGACGACTCCAAAATGCGTACCGGCCTCACCTCATAGCTCAAGGTAGGCTGTACCTCGATCTCTGTAGCCTCCACGATATTCGACGGATCGCGCAAGCACTTCCGAAGCATAGATACATGAAATACGTCGTGGATACCCTCCATAGAAGCCGGAAGTTGCAACCTGTACGCCAGCTTCCCGATCCTCTTCAGAATAGGAAAGGGCCCCACATAACGAGGGTTTAGCTTACCCCTCCTTCCAAATCTCACAATGCCCTTGAACGGAGAAACTTTGAGATACACCTCATCACCTTCCTCGAACTCTAGCTCTCTCCGTCTAGTGTCAGCATAGCTCTTCTGCCTGCTCTGTGCTACCTCTATACGCTGTCGAATGATGGCAATCTTCTCTGCCGTCTGCTGTAGAATCTCAGGACCAATGATGCTGGCCTCGCCAACCTCGTCCCAATACAACGGAGATCTACACTTCCGACCATACAACGCCTCATACGGAGCCATGCCAATAGTAGCCTGGAAGCTGTTATTATAAGAGAACTCGATCAGTGGCAAATACCTGCTCCACGATCCCTGAAACTCCAGCACACATGCTCTGAGCATATCCTCCAGAATCTGATTCGTCCTCTCTGTCTGTCCGTCAGTCTGAGGATGAAACGCGGTGCTGAAATTAAGCTGAGTCCCCATAGCTTTGTGAAGACTCTTCCAGAACTTCGAGGTAAATCTCGGATCTCTGTCTAAGACAATAGAAACTGGTACGCCATGTAGTCTGACAATCTCCTGCACATAAAGCTCGGCGAGCTGATCCATAGACGATGTCATCCTCACAGATAAGAAGTGGGCCGACTTTGTCAATCGGTCCACAATAACCCAAATGCCGTCATGGCCTCTCGTAGTCCTCGGGAGTCCCACAATGAAATCCATGGAGATCTGCTCCCACTTCCACTCCGGAATCGGCAGTGGCAATAACGTTCCGGCCGGTCTCTGGTGCTCTGCCTTTACCCGCTGACATACTAGGCAGGTCTCAACATACTTGGCAACCTCCCTCTTCATGTTCGGCCACCAGAAGTGTTGTTTCAAATCCCGGTACATCTTGGTACTTCCCGGGTGCACGGAATATGCCGAAGAATGTGCCTCGGCCAATATCTCCTTCTTCAGGTCCTCGTCGCTAGGCACGTACCACCTATGCCTGAACTTCAGAATACCATCATCCGATAAATGGAAATCTGACGAGTCTCCCAATGTCATGCTCGATCGAAGGTCCATACACTCTGTATCACTCTGTTGAGCCTCGCGTATACGATCAAGAATAACCGGCCTGAGAGAAATGTTGGCAAGCATACTGGACAACTCTGCCACTATCTCCATATCAAACCTCTCAATCTCAGACCGCAGCGTAACTGACATCGCTGCAAGTGAAGACTGACTCGCAGAAGGCACTCTACTCAAGGCATCAGCAACCTTGTTCGCCTTTCCTGGTTGGTACTTGATATCAAAATCATAATCTTTGACGAACTCAAGCCATCGTCTCTGTCGCATGTTCAGCTCCTTCTGCGTAAATAAGTACTTCGAGCTCTTGTGGTCAGAAAATACCTCGCACTGCTGCCCATATAAATAATGCCTCCATATCTTCAGTGCGAAGACCACTGCTGCTAACTCAAGGTCGTGCGTAGGGTAATTCTGCTCATACGGCTTCAGCTGCCAAGAAGCATAAGAAATAACTCTCCCCTCCTGCATCAATACACAACCGAGTCCCACTCCCGATGCATCGCAATAAATACTGAATCTGACACCTTCGACAGGTAGCGCCAGTACTGGAGCGGTGGTCAATCTCTGCTTTAACTCCATAAAACTATCATCACAAGCAGACGACCAGACAAATCTCTCGTTCTTCCGAGTCAAACGAGAAAGAGGAAGTGCGATCTTCGAGAATCCCTCTATAAACTTCCGATAATAACCGGCCAATCCGAGAAATCCACGCACCTCACGTACGTTCTTCGGCTGTGGCCAATCTCTGACCACCTGAATCTTACTCAGATCCACAGAAACTCCGTCCTGTGATATAATATGGCCAAGGAAGCTCACTCTGTCAAGCCAGAACTCGCACTTCGAAAACTTTGGATACAGCTGGTGCTGACATAGGGTCCTCAGAACAATCCTCAGATGCTCCTCGTGTTCTTCCTTCGTCTTAGAGTAGATCAATATGTCGTCGATGAAAACCACCACGAACTTGTCCAGATACTCCTTGAAGACACGGTTCATCAAGTCCATAAACGCTATAGGGGCATTAGTAAGTCCAAAAGACATGACAAGGAACTCATAATGCCCATACCTCGTTCGGAATGCCGTCTTCGGTATATCATCCATCCGGACCTTCAGCTGATTGTAACCCGAGCGTAGATCAATCCTAGAAAATACTCGGGCACCCTGTAGCTGATCAAATAAGTCGTCAATACGAGGCAGTGGATACTTATTCTTCACTGTGAGCTTATTCAGCTCCCTGTAATCAATACACATCCTGAGGGTCCCGTCTTTCTTCTTGACAAACAGAACGGGCGCACCCCAAGGTGAAACACTGGGTCGAATAAACCCCTTCTCTAACAGCTCATCCAGCTGAGTCCTCAACTCTCTCAACTTGGCTGGTGCCAATCGATATGGGTTCTTAAACCTCGGTGCGGAGTTAGGATACACATCAATAGTGAACTCAATCTCCCAGTCCGGCGGCAATCCGGGAAGATCATCAAGGAAAATACCAGAGAACTCTCTGACAATAAGAATGTCGCTCGGCATCAATCCGCTGAGCAACTGACAATCAAAGACAGAGGCCAAATAAATAGAGCACGCACCTTTAAACTGCTCGTTGACCATCATGGAATAAGAGATAGGCGAGCTACTCAATCTGCTCATCGCCTGATAAGAAAACTCAGCTTTACCCGGAGGTCGAAAGGTGACAATCCCGGATCGACAGTCGATGGTGGCGAAGTGCTGCGATAGCCAATCCATCCCTAAAATAAGATCATAATGCTCGATGCCCATAACAATAAGGCGAGCATAGAGAGTACAGGTCCCCAATCGAGATAATGTTGCCCTGGACTACACGACCAGACTGCATACGCTCTCCTGAAGGTAGCATCACACTATACTCGCATTCTGCTAACTCAAGCTCAAGCCTCAATCTCGACACACACGCGGTGGAAATAAAAGAATGCGTAGCCCCCGTGTCTAATAAAGAAAATACAGGAACGCCAGTAACCAAGATAGTACCTGCAATAACGGCAGGCTGAGCCTCATCATCAACGTCGCCAGGCTCAATAAAAGCGAAGATCCTGGGCATAACCTTCCTCTGATCACTGCCTGGCTGATCTCGGCCGGGCTTCGGGCAATATCTAGCGAAATGGCCCGGGTCCCCACATCGATAACACACACCTGTGCCCAATCTACACTGGCCACTGTGCTCTCTCAGACACTTAGGGCAAACAGTTACCTGAGAAGCACCCTGTACTTGTTTACCCTTACCCCGGTCATTACCTCCCTCAAGAGGTCTCTTCACACCCCTCTGCTGCTGCTGGGGCTGTGCTCTCGGCTGCCAACCTCGGTTCAGAGACTGAGGTCGAATCTCACGGAAGAAGCCCTTAGATGGCTCCCTCGGTCTAGTAGAACTCTGCTCAACAGCCTCAATGTCGAGGGCTCTGGCCACTAGCTCGTCATAGGATACACCACGTACCCCTGATATCGTAAGGCGCATCCGGAAGTCCTGGCTAAGTCCCTGTAAGAATCGGCGTACCTTATCCTCATTAACGCTGACCTGTCGTGGTGCAAATCGAGACAGCGCCTCAAATCTCCTAACGTACTCGGCAATAGAAGCAGTCTGCCGCAACTGCATAAACTCGACCATCTTCGCCTCGTGAATGGTATGGCTGAAATATTTATCATAGAACAGCTCTTTGAATCTCTCCCAGTCCATAACAGTCACATCGGTGGTCGTCTTGATGGAATCCCACCAAAATCGGGCGTCCAGAGCTAAGTGGTAGGTCACCAATGCAACCTTCTCTCCATCCTCTATGCTAGCATACGCCAGCATGTCCTCCATAGTGCGAACCCACTCCTCAGCTGAAGAGGGATCCGTAGACTGTCTGTTAAAAATAGGGGGCTGGATCTTCTGAAATCTCTCCATCCCACGGTTGCCCGATACCGCTGTCTCTCGAGCTCTAACGCCCTCACGGTCTATCATAGTACCCAACTGCTGAGTCTGCCTCTCCATCTGTTGAGTCTGTCTCTCCATATGCTGAGACTGCTGGGCAATAAAATCCTTGAGCGTGTCAATCGTATCGTCTCTGTCATCTCGGTCGTTCCGTGGACGCACCATTGTTATAATAAAACTCCTATAAAAGGTTAAAACAAACATTCTAAGAAACTAGTAATCAAATAAATCTATAAACATACTTACAGTTGATGAAGAATGTCCGCGTAGTGTCTGTGCAGTCGAGCAGTCTACAGAACCGATTTTAAAACTCGGGGGCTCTGATACCATAACTGTAGCGACCCTAATATGTCTATACGTCAGCCAGCCCAAAATATCCAAAACTCTCAAAATCTGTACATACTATCCCCACGGGTCAGGTAAGCCTCGACTGCGCCAGCACACCACCGCAGCCATCCTCTGTCAACTGAATCATGCCTCAGGTGGAGGGACATCGTCCTCACCTGGTACCTCGAAGTCTATGTCACCTACACCATACAATATACACTATGAGATAAAATCCCAGTAAGCTCTACGTAAATGCGATGCATGCTGTGCTATGAGTTCATTAAACCATGCTTTATTTCTTTTATCTTACTATGCAATGCACTATAGGTGTCACCGAGATCCTATACCTTCTAACCGGAGAGAGCTCATCCAGCGGGCGGACTACTCTTTCCAGCTAGAAGAGGGGGGTACACGCTTACAACTCGTACAGCCGTGCCTGAGCCCCACCTCGCGTAACCTGTAAACTGTATGCCTGAAGGCCTGTATGCCCGAAGGCCAATGCTATGCTTTACGTTATCTTTAAAACTCTGTGCGGAAGTTCATTTTCATGCTTTTCTTTAAAACAAGTGATGCGTGAACAGTTCTCTATCATAAAGTAAACAAGCAATAACGTGTACCATCAAGACTGTAAAAGCATAAACTATAAACTCTTAAGACCTAGCTACCCAAACCGAGCAAAACTAACTAAAGGCATCTCCAAAACTCCTCGAGACGACATTCGACGTACGGTGTAGGCCAATCGGCCAGAGAAGAATCACGAGAACTTACCTCGTGTCCAAAGCAGCTCAAGCTCCGTCCACGAGCGTTGTTTTTCTGAAGCAAAACACAATTTCGATGTTAAAACGAGTTTAAACTATCGATCGTCCAAATTTACAAAACCTTAACTAAGGAAATTTCCTACAGCTCTAATCCAATTCATTGAGCTATAACTCGAGCAATTCTTGCTCGGCAACTCAATTCTCGAATTACGAACTTTTCTGAAAATCCTAAAATTCTCGGATTTTAAACTTTTTCATGAATTGATCCAACTTCGTCCAATAACGTCCAATACGTTTAATATACACTTAATCACGGCTAACCTATTAATTACGAACCCTAATTCGCGTTTTTAACGAAAATAAATCGAAACCCTAGTTACCTAAAACGCTACGAAACTAAAGATTTAACGTTCTAAAATTGTTGAAACATACCTAGAACGTCGATTGGAGGAAGAAACGTGAAGAAAACGAAACGAACGGGAGAAAGATCGGAGTCGGAAATGTTGAATCGCCGCGGGCAGGGGAGGAGGCCGAGGGTTTGCTCTCTGGAGATCGTGAATTCCAGAGGAGGAGAAGAAGAATGAAATAGAAATAGATTTTAGGTTAATTTTTATAATATTGATTTGAAAAATTACTAAAACGCCCTTCTTTGATTTTTATATAAGTTTCGTCGTTCGGTTCGTTAATCGTCTAGCCAATCAATTTCACCAAATTTCCTTACTTCACCACTACGTCCAACTTATTATTTGGGACTTAATAAAACTGTCCGTTCGCAATTTGGACCTCGTTTACTATTTTTACTAAAACGTCATTTACATTACGAGAAATGCATTAACTCGGAATATAGCGTTTAATCTCCGAAAATTCCCATAATTTCCTTTAAATTCCTATTAATCGTTAGGATCGTAATGACGCTTTCTTTTTGTAAAACAGACCTGATTTGACATATTTACAAAAATGTCATCCAATAATCTAATAATAATATAATATACAAGTCCGTACAACCGGGTATTACAGTAGCACTAGAGGGTTGAATGCCTCGTCGTTAAAGTGCTAGTAGCACTAGAAGGTGGAACGCCTCGTCATTAAAGTGCGAGTAGCACTAGAGGGTTGAACGCCTCGTCGTTAAAGTGCGAGTAGCACTAGAGGGTTTAACGTCTCGTCGTTAACGTGCATGAGTAAGAAAATAGCAGAGTGAGTAGCATTGGCATGTGTTAGGAGGCGGTGTGCGTATTGTGTTTGTTTACATTCATGTTATTCATTACTTGCAAAGCGTAAGCTTACGTGTGTGTGTGTGTGTTCTGTCGTGTAGGTGAAGAAGACAAGAGCAGGTTAGGTAGATGAGACAGCCGAGGACTAGGCCGCAGTCGGAGGAGTATGGAGTCCGCCGGTGCAGGCTGTTGTCGGGGCGTCTTGGCCACTGTCTTCCTCGGGTAGTGTTGGAGGTGAACGTTTTGTGGTAAATGGTTTTGTAAATGTTTTGTAAAGGGTTTGTTTGAAGTCAAGTTAGAAAAGTAGAAGTTTTAGTACATTGAAGCTGTCAATGTTTTCGTAATGATTTTGGAAAGTTTTCGAGTCGGTGGTGTTGTTTGATTGATGGATAATGATCGTAAATATTTGTGGGTTGAAACTATATGTTTTCGGGTTTAATTGCAGGTTTTGGTTTAAAGAAATTTAGGCGCTACGCCGCCCGTTTTGATTTTTAAAGTAATAACGTCGGGTTTACGTTCGCTATTTTTCCATTATCCGTTTTAAGTCAGATTTCCAAAATTTTTACGGGACTTGAAGATTTGGGTGTCGGGAGTGTGTGGTTAAAATTTTAGAATTTTTGGAGGTGTTTTGCTTGGATAACAATGAAGAGAAGTCGATAAAGTCGGGAAAATGTCAATTTTGGGCATTTTTGGGTGAAAAAACAGAGCGTGTGGCGATCGATCGCCACTGGGCGCCGATCGATCGCCCACGGGTTGCGTTTTGGGAGAAAAAACAGAGCAGGTGGCGATCGATCGGCGTCAGGAGGCGATCGATCACCCATGGCACGCGTAGGGCGCGCGCGGCGCCCAGCAGCGCCCCAACCTAAATTTTTTAAGTTTTTTTTTAAAATTTCCTAATTCCAAATTATTTTAACCCGACATTTTTCAACGTATTTTAGACACGTTTTCCAACAAAAATTGAGGGTTTGAAAAACCCAAAAACCGAGTTAGAAAATTTACGAAAATTATTTTAAACATCGTTTTAAACACGGGTTGGGTTTGCAAAGTGACGCACCGAGCCTGGGCAGGTTCGGGGGTGTTACAGTGCCACCCCAACTCGGAATCCTCTACACGTTTACTATCACTTGAAACACTTAAATTAACCAAATACACAACTTGGCCAACCCGAATTCCAGAAAACAGAACCGGTGCACATATTGCACAAAACCGATTTTTGCATAACACCTTTCAAATCTCCAATCTATCCCTAAAATCAACCCATTTAATTCATCTAACCTCTTAATCAAGAAATTAGGGAAGAAAACCACCATTTAAACCCCAAAATTCGGACCCCATGGTTAGGGTTTTCCAAACCCTAACCAAACCTCACTAAACTACCATAAAAATACCACAAACTAACACCTAATGGTATAAAAATAAAAACCCACTAAATTTTACCTTGAATCCTTGCAAACCCTAGATGTGGAGAAGGAGAGGAGATGCAGCAATGGGGGAAGGGAAATCGTGGGAGGGTGAAGGGGAAAAGAAGCAAACATCACCTTTAAACCTAAAATTTTCCTTCACTTTTTGTTTCTTTCCACCATTTTTCTAAAATTACAAATTAAACCCACTCTTTTCCTTCCTCTATTCCATCCAACGTGATTGCTTCTTAATCACTTCATTCATAAAAGTTTCCATAGTTTTTATTTCATTAAATGACAAATTTGCTATTGGTTAAAACAACTTTTGACTTTTCCAACCTTCCCTTTTGCCTTGTCAACCCTCTTCCTTTTCTATATCTTGTTTTCCTTTCATACATATGAGAACTCTCGACTACGGCTTCGTACAGTAAATGAAATTTTTTGGGTGTTACAGGACGACAGGAATGGACGACAAGAATGGACGACAGGAATAGACGACTGAAATGGACAACAGAATGAACGACAGGAATGGACAATAGAAATGGACAACTGAATGGATGACAGGAATGGACGACTGAAATGGACAACAGGATGGATGACAGGAATGGACGACATGAATGGACGACTGAAATTGACAACAGAATGGACGAAAGGAATGGACGACTGAAATGGACAACAAAATGGATGACAAGAATGGACGACTGAAATGGACAACAAAAGACATGGACACCTCTCTGTATCACACCTTTGTGACCTAATAATTCCACAACCATACTACTAAACTTCTTTGGACACAAAAGGCTTCAAAACCCCGAAGAAACCGATTCAAAACCTGATTTTAATCATTCTAGAAAACATGACGGGAATTCAAGAAAACTGACTGCATGGATAGCTCTAAAACTCAGATCAACCCATGCACAACCAAATAAAAGATTCCAAACAATTCCAGTATATTTCAAAATACAACTGTCAGAACAGAGGTTTTAAAACATCGACACAGATCCTATACATCACCTAAATCCAAAAATAAAGCTATACAAACATGACATCCACTTCAAGACATTACCCCACAGGTCAAAAATGTGCCTGACTACTGCAACCAACCCCACGAGCTCGTCCTGCCAACCGCACCTATACATCGGCCTGAGGCTCAAAGTCCTCGTCCGTGCTCCGTACCTATAACAGGGTGTGACGACCCGTCTTTCAACGACAGTTTGGGACCACCCATGCTCCGCGGATCCTTAGAGGACGTATGTACCCGGTTGGAGCCGGAGTATGGGTAAAGCTCCGCGGATCCTGGGGCTGACTTGGGCCGGAGGGTTCGTCCGTTGAAAGAGGGGCCGTTACGAACCCACATCGCTTGGGGAAGTACATGGAAATGAAACATATGTAAGAGATCCCTCCCAACATAGCAAGACGCGTTTTGGAGCTCAATTGACAACGGATCCCATAAGAACTCCGAAGTTAAGAGGGCTTCAGCGAGAGTAATTCCAGGTTGGGTGACCTTCGGGAAGTGTTCTCACCAAACAAAGCCGTGAGGGGAGGATATTGGGCTGCGACCCAATCCCCAGAGCAGACAATATCTTGCTAGGAAAAGGGGGCGTTACAAATGGTATCAGAGCCTGTACCCAACCAGAAATGTGGCCAACGAGGACGTTGGGCCCCCAAGGGGGAGTGATTGTGACGACCCGTCTTTCAACGACCGTTTGGGACCACCCATGCTCCGCGGATCCTCAGAGGACGTATGTGCCAAGTTGGGGCCGGAGTATGGGTAAAGCTCCGCGGATCCTGGGGCTGACCTGGGCCGGAGGGTTCGTCCGTTGAAAGAGGGGCCGTTACGAACCCACATCGCTTGGGGAAGTACATGGAAATGAAACTATGTAAGAGATCTCTCCCAACATAGCAAGACGCGTTTTGGAGCTCAATTGACAACGGATCCCATAAGAACTCCAAAGTTAAGAGGGCTTCGGCGAGAGTAATTCCAGGTTGGGTGACCTTCCGGGAAGTGCTCTCGCCAAACAAAGCCGTGAGGGGAGGATATTGGGCTGCGGCCCAATCCCCAGAGCGGACAATATCTTGCTGGGAAAAGGGGTCGTTACAAATGGTATCAGAGCCTGTACCCAACCGGAAATGTGGCCAACAAGGACGTTGGGCCCCCAAGGGGGGGTGATTGTGACGACTCGTCTTTCAACGACCGTTTGGGACCACCCATGCTCCGCGGATCCTCAGAGGACGTATGTGCCCGGTTGGGGCCGGAGTATGGGTAAAGCTCCGCGGATCTTGGGGCTGACCTGGGCCGGAGGGTTCGTCCGTTGAAAGAGGGGCTGTTACGAACCCACATCGCTTGGGGAAGTACATGGAAATGAAACATATGTAAGAGATCCTTCCCAACATAGCAAGACGCGTTTTGGAGCTCAATTGACAACGGATCCCATAAGAACTCCGAAGTTAAAAGGGCTTCGGCGAGAGTAATTCCAGGTTGGGTGACCTTCCGGGAAGTGCTCTCGCCAAACAAAGCCGTGAGGGGAGGATATTGAGCTACGGCCCAATCCCCAAAGCGGACAATATCTTGCTGGGAAAAGGGGTCGTTACACAGGGAGTTCAACTATGAGCCTAGAACTCAGTAAGATCATACAATGCAAAGTGATGCACGTGCTATGCATGAACATTTTCAAATACATGAACATTACTTTACATTACATTCAAGTGGACAAGAGGTATAAGTGGGGCTTATAGAGAAACAGGCGTGACAGGAGTACGTAAAGTACATAACAGGATGCCAGTCCCCGTCTCACACTTAACCGTACACTACATTCAGGTTTTATCTTTCTTAACTTCAAATTGCGTGCATAAAACATTTGCATGACTTTGAAGAAAAACGTGTATGCATGAACATATACGGTGCTTAAACGTAACATAAACAGGCTACTGGATAACAAAGCAAGACATAAAGCAAAGCATATTTAACTTAGAATGTAAACTACGACCTAACTACCCGAACAACCAAAAACCTAGTATCTCCGTGATGTATGGCCTTAAGGGCCAATTTATACGCATCAACTTACCTGATGTCCGTAGAGTTACAAGTCTCGCACGTAAGTCCTCGGTGATTCACGAACCTATATTATGTATAATCAGACCATAAATCCTAAACTTCAATAAAACTAACGAATAACTAACGTAGAGGGTTACCTTAATCGGAGAAAATGGGTGGAAAATTGGAAGAGATGGCTAGAAAATCACCACTCGTCGTCTGGAAGAGAGAAAGGCAGAGAGGAGAGGAAAAGAGAAGTGTTTTCACGTGGAAGAGAAGAGAAGGGAGGAAGAGAGAGGTAGCATGGCTTCTTCAACATGCTTGGACACTTGGCATCCATCCATTGGCTCCTTCCCAACCACCTTAATTCCTTCCCAAATTGCCCCTCCATTGGTTTCTAACTAATTCGTTATTTAGTTCGTCAATTTTTTTCTCCAATATTCTCTTTTTCCACTAACATCCCAACAACATCCAATGAAATATTCATTATTTTAAAAGCAAAGTAATCCCGCACAATAAATTCAAGGGATTATTACATGGCAAAAAATATCGGGTGTTACACAATTTGTAGATCAAATCTAATCTGATCAGATTTTCCAGATCTACTTTTATTCAAATTTTAAAAAATATGATTTGATAGTTTGTTAAATAACTACTTTCAATTTAAATTTGAAAATTAAATCTCATCTGATAAGATTCCTCAAATCTAATTCAAATCTTTTAAAACAATCTCATCTAATGAGATATTTTATTTTGAATTCCAAATATAATAACTATTTATATATTTTGAATCACAATATATTCATTTGAGTGTCTATAAATGATTAATCATTATTAATCATTTATATATTTATTCTTGTAACATAGAAATTAAATAGTGATATAAGATAGCAGAGGGACCGATGGACCTATAGCCCTAAGCTCCAATAATATTTGTTAATTAATATAAACTTTTTATATTAAATAACACAATTATTAACTCTAGAGTAATTCCACTAAATACCTAGAGTTGCACTCTTAGAACTATAAAGTATATTTACTCAAAGTAATATCCATTGATATAGTCATTACATATGTATTAATCCTCCATAAGATTCGTAATAGAGCTAGATATAAAATTTGTTACCCTCTCATATTACATCTTTATCATTGACTACCATTAGTTCTTGATTGAATAATTAATTCATAACATTTATGAATTTGTGCGCTAATTGTTCAATCCCTAAAATAACAAACAAGAGAATCTTGTATTATAGATTTCACTGTATCAATGTTAGCATTCCCAGTTACTCATTTAATTTATTCGCAGGATACAAGGTTTATGTAATGCAACTCATACAAAACTGTACCGAGTAAATCAAGGAATAAATTAAAATGAAATATGGGTCTACTAAATAAGATGAATTAAGATCATACATATATGATCATCATTATGATAAAATTAATTTTTCTTCATTTAACGGATATTATAAGAATAATATAATTTCATCTGGTCCAGTCTTATATAATCATATTATATAAAATACAATCATTTTATGTCATTGCATATATAGTCGGGATATGACTATACGTTCTCAACTAAGTGAACTGTATTTATGACTTATTAATTTGAAGATCCTATACTTCAAATATAAGTCATGGACTATTGTGATTATTTCTTTTTAAACTTAATTCCACATATATCAACATATATGTAAATTTAAAATTGCACAAATAATCTAGGGTTTTTCTTTGAATTTATAAATCATATCGAATAATGCAAACATAAAAATTAATCATAAAATTTATTTATTAATTACAACAATAAAAATGTTCATAACATTTGCTTGTTGGGCACATTATTCCCAACAATCTCCCACTTGCCCTAAAGTAAATGAGACATGTCTCTAATCCCTAATCCTTCTAGATGTTTATCAAAATTCTTTGCAGACAACATCTTGGTGAAGGAATCTGCAAGATTCTCAGTGGCTGGAATCTTCAAAACGGCGACGTCTCCACGTTGCACGATCTCTCTAATAAGATGATATTTTCTTTCTATATGTTTTGATCTTTTGAGGCTTCTCGGTTCTTTAGAATTCGCCACTGCACCTTTATTATCACAATAAAGTGTGAGTGGTCTATTCATATATGGAACAATTTCTAGATCACTAAAGAACTTGCGGAGCCAATTAGCTTCTTTAGCCACTTCTGAAGCAGCTATGTACTCGGCTTCCATAGTCGAGTCAGAAACTCCTCCTTGTTTGGTACTTCTCCAAACGATGGCTCCACCACCAAGAGTAAATAATGATCCAAATATCGACTTTCGATCATCTATATCAGATTGAAAATCAGAATCCGTATATCCTGTAGGAATCAAATCCCTACTTGAATATACAAGTATATATTTTCTCGTTCTCCTAAGATACTTGAGAATGTACTTGACTACTATCCAGTGATCTAATCCTGGATTAGACTGAAAACGGCTAACTATCCCTACTGCATAGCAAATGTCAAGTCTTGTGCATAACATCATAGCATACATCAAGCTACCAACTGCTAATGTAGCGTCTCATATCCTCTTCCTTTTGAGGTGTGTTAGGACACTGCTTCTTAGAAAGAGTAACTCCATGACGAGAAGGTAAATTACCCTTCTTAGAGTTCTGCATTGAATATCTGACGAGCATCTTGTTAATATACAATGCCTAAGACAAGGCTAACAACTTATTCTTGCGATCTCTAAATAGACGAATCCCAAGAATATAGCTCGCTTATCCCCAATCTTTCATTTGGAATTGCTTAGCCAACCAAGCTTTTATGTCTGATAATAATCCTACATTATTCCCAATAAGTAGGATGTCATCGACATAAAGAATTAGAAAAACCACTTGTTTCTTATTGAAGAGCTTGTATAAACAAGACTCATCAAGACATTGCACAAATCCATAAAATTTGATTGCATCATAAAATCTCATATATCATGACCTGGATGTTTGCTTGAGTCCATAAATAGACTTATGCAATTTACAAACTTTTTGTTTTGCATCCTGTACTATGAAACTTCTAGCTGCTCCATGTAGATAGTCTCCTCAAGATGGCCATTCAAAAAAGTGTTCTTGATGTCCATCTGCCAAATCTCATAATCATAATAAGCAGCTATGGAAAGCAGAATACTAATAGACTTAAGCATTGCTACTGGTGAGAAGGTTTCTTCATAATCAATCCCTTCTTTTTGGGTGTAACCCTTAGTGTATCACCCGGCATTTTTGGCCATGTAATTATCCCTTATCATAATCATAATGAGCAGCTATGGAAAGCAGAATACGAATAGACTTAAGCATTGCTACTGGTGAGAAGGTTTCTTCATAATCAATCCCTTCTTTTTTGGTATAACCCTTAGTGTAACACCTGGCATTTTTGGCCATGTAATTATCCCTGGAATTATTAAACGAGATTAATTGGATATTAATACAATGTATGTTTTTGTGAATTTGTTGGTGTGTTTTGTGGAAAGAGAGTGTTTCGGAGAAAACCAAATCGAAGAACTAAATAACGATTTAGTTAGAAACAAATCGAAGGGAAATTTGGGTAGGAATTAAGGTGGTTGGGAGGGAGCCAATGGATTGATGCCAAGTGTCCAGGCTTGTTGAAGAAGCCATGCCTTCTCTCTTCCTCTCTTCCTCTATTCTCTTCACTCCTACGTGAAACACTTCTCTGTTTTCTCTCTTCCAGGCGAATGCGACCATTCCAAAACTTCATTTCTCCGATTTTCTCCTGTTTCCTCTAGTAAAGGTAACCATTTTTCATTAGTTAACAAGTTTAGGTTAGTTACTCTTTAGTTTTAATGATGTTTAAGGTTAACGGTCCGATTATACACAATATAGGTTCGTGTATTGTCGAGGACTTACGTGCGAGACCTACAACTCTACGGACATGAGGTAAGTTCATACGCATAGATTTAGCCCTTAAGGCCCTACAGCATGGAGATACTAGGTTTTTGTTTGTCTGAGTTGTGGTCGGGTAGCTAGGTAGTAAATTACATTCTGAGTTGAATGTTTTATGTTATATGTCTTGCTTTGCTATTTTGTCGCATGTTTATGTTATGTTTAAGCACCATAAATGTTCATGCATACACGTTTTCCTTAAAGTCATGTAAATGTCTTATGCACGAGGTTTGAAGTTAAGAAAGAAAAAAACCTGTAATGTAATGTACGGTTAACTATGGGATGAGGACTGGTATCCTGTTATGTACCTGTTATGTATCCCTGTAATGTGCCTGTTGTGCACCCCTGTTATGTGCCTGATAGTGCACCCCTGTTGCGCCAGTTCCTCTATAAGCCTCACTTATACCTCATGTGCACTTGAACGTAATGTAAAGTAATGTTCATGTATTTCAAAAGTTCATACATAGCATATGCATCACTCCTCTGTATGTTCTTACTGAGCTCTAGGCTCATAGTTGAACTCTCTGTTATAGGTATGGATTCTCCAAATGAGGACTTTGTGCCTCAGGCCGATGAGTAGATGCAGTTGGCGGGACGAGCTCATGCGGTTGGTCGCGGTAGTCAGACGAATCTTTACCTGTAGGGGTGTATTTTTGAAGTGTATGTCAAGTTCTGTACAGCTTTTGGGATTTTAAAACGATGTATAGAGTTTTTGTTGATGTTTTAAAACTTCTGTTCTGACAGTTGAATATATATTTTGAAATATTCTGGAACTACTTGGAGTCTTTTCTTTTAGGTTATGCATGGATTGTCTTGGGTTTTAGAGCTATCCATGCAGTTAGATTTTTGAACTTCTGTTATGTTTTCTGATATGTCCAAACTTATGTTTTGAATCAGTTTTTTTGAAGTTTGAAGCTTTTTGTGTCAAGAGATGTAAAGTGTCAAACAGAGAGGTAGCCGATCGATCGGCTGTGGTAGCAGATCGATCAGTGAAGTGTTGAATTTTAAAAACAGTTGTCCATTTTTCCCTTTTCAGTTGTCCACACCTGCAGTTGTCCACACCTGCAGTTGTCCATTCCTGTTGTCCATTCTGTTAACTATTTCTATTGTACACAGCTTCTGCACTTCTGTCGTCCACAGCTTCTGCACTTTTGTCATCCACAGCTTTATCACTTTTGTCGTCCACAGCTTCTGCACTTCTGTTGTCCATTCATGTTGTCCATTCTGTTGACTATTTCAGTTATCCACTCTAGTTTTTAAGTCTTCTAATTATCATGCCTTCTGACTTCTATCGTCCATTTCTGTTTTCCATTTTTTGCCTTTGATTTTATGTCTGGCCATTTTAAACGTTCAAGAGTTTTAAAAAAGTCAAAAAATTTACATCCAAAAAGATATTAATGTCAAAGTCAAGTCTCGTTCCCGTCCCGGTGGGTTAGGGTCGTCACAGTTATGGTATCAGAGCCCCCGTGTTTTAAAAGCAATTCTGTAGACTGTCGGACTACGCAATCCGCCACGTGATATCGCTCCACCAACTGTTAGTGTTTAAGTTTTCGCATAAGTTTAAATTTATTAAACTGAGTTTATTATTATGTATAGGATTCTCTTAGAAATAGTGAGGGGGAATCAAGGTGATGCAAACGACAGAGGCGACGCCCTCGATCGTCTAACTGAGATAGTCGGCGTTCAGTCACGCATGATGGAAGATAATGGGAACAATAACCATGCGAATGCTCCATGTGACACCAGTGAAGACAGATTCCGGCGACTCCAACCGCCTATGTTTGATGGATTATCGACGGACCCTACTCACGACGAGGAATGGATCTGAGCGATAGAGAGAATGTTCAACTACGCAGAGGTGGAAGAAAGCAAGAAAGTGATATGTGTCACGTTTCATCTCACCAAAAATGCTGGATTTTGGTGGGACATAGTGTAGTCGACTACAGTAGCATTAAGCTGGGAAGGATTCAAGAAGATCTTCTATGAGAAGTACTTCGACCACAGTGTGAGGAAGGAAAAGTTGATTGAATTCTCTCGACTGCGACAATATGGGTCAGTGGCTGAATATGTTCAGAAGTTTGAGTCACTATCCCGTTATGCATCTCATCTAGTGGACACCGACGAGAATAAGCTACACCAGTTCATTCAGGGTCTGAAGATGGACCTTTTACGAGGGCTATCACGTTCGAGATTGCCTAATGCCCGACATGAGGTCGAATCGTGTCATGCCAAGAGTATTTGCTATAATAGAAAACGATGACGATGCCCAGCACACAGCAATCACAGGTACAATTTTGATATGTAGTACACCTGCCTATACGTTGTTGGACACGGGGGCCACACACTCGTTTGTGGCTAGGGACTTCGTGGTTAGGGAGAAATTTTGTCTTGTGCCGACAGATCAACCCTATAGTGTCATGCTACCATCCAGAGAGTTTATGCACTCCGAGCCGGAAGTGCAAGGCGATATAGTGTCAGTAGTGAACCATAAATTATATGTCAATCTTATCATCATCGATATGAAAGGAAACGATGTAATTCTGGGGATGGACTGGCTGTTTAGACATCACGCCACCATCGACTGCAGGTCCGGGCTTGTGTCCTTTAAGCGCTCGAATGAGAAAGAGTTCTCCTATCAGGCTATACCAAAGGAGCACTCTATGCCTATTGTATCCTCCTTAGAAGCTCAAAAGCTAATGAGGTCGGGATGTGACGGATTTCTTGCCTACGTGGTAGATGCTCAAAGGTAAGGTGAGATGGAACTCCAAAGCATTCCGGTTGTTCGAAACTTCCCAGAGGTCTTCTTAGACGACCTGTCGGGATTATCACCGGATTGCAAGATTGAGTTTGAGATTGAGGTTTGTCCTGGTGCTGAACCGGTATCAAAGAATTCGTACCGTATGACGCCAATAGAACTGAAGGAGTTGAAGACTCAGCTAAAGGATCTTGTGGACAAGGGCTTTGTACGCCCTAGTTTCTCTCCGTGGAGCGCTCCCGTCATGTTCGTTAAGAAGAAGGATGGGTCCCTACGCATGTGTATTGATTACCGTGAGCTGAACAAGTTAACCGTCAAGAGTAAGGACCTGTTGTCGAGGATCGGCGTTCTATTTGACCAGCTGCAAGGGGCTCGGGTATTCTCAAAAATTGATTTACGCTCCGGTTATTACCAATTGAAGGTTAGAGCTAATGATATTCCAAAGACCGCATTCAGGACCTGATACGAACACTATGAGTTCCTGGTGATGTCGTTTGGATTGACTAATGCCCCAGCAGCATTTATGGACCTGATGAACAGGGTATTCCAGGATTTTCTAAACAAGTTTGTGATCGTCTTCATCGACGACATCATGGTTTATTCTCAAAATGAGGTAGAGCACGAAGAGCACTTGGAGATTGTGCTATCAACTCTGAAACAACACCAATTGTATGCCAAACTGTCAAAGTGTGAATTCTGGTTGAACAGAATTAACTTTCTGGCCACGTGGTGTCTACAGCAGGAATATCTGTGGATCCAGCCAAGATTCAGGCTGTGAGGGAATGGCTGAGGCCGAGGAATGCCAGTGAGGAACAAAATTTTATCGGGCTAGCTGGTTATTACAGAAAGTTTATCAAGGGATTTTCTGTGATAGCAAAGCCTATGACCAGCTTAACGAGGAAAGATGTCAAGTTCAAGTGGTCTGAAGTGTGTGAAGAGAGTTTTCAGATGCTCAAACAGAAATTAACCACTGCTTCTATGTTGGTATTGCCGGTTGAAGACGTCAGATTTAGTGTGTATTGCGATGCGTCAAAGGTTGGTTTGGAATGCGTATTAATGCAGGAAGGAAATGTGGTGGAGTACGCGTCTAGACAATTGAAGAACCACAAGCAAAACTACCCTACTCACGACCTTGAGTTAGCGGCAGTTGTTTTTGCACTGAAAGTATGGAGACACCACTTATATGGACAATCATGTGAGGTGTTTTCTGATCAGAAAAGCGTGAAGTATATATTTACTCAGAAGGAGTTAAACATGAGGCAACTGCGGTGGCTCGAGTTTGTAAAAGATTATGACATCGAGATTAAATACCACCCCGGGAAAGTTAATGTGGTAGCCGATGCGTTGAGCAGGATGCCAGCTACTATGCAAACGACTATGTCGGCCATATCAATGCCTTTGAAGACAGAAATTCAGAGGTTCGACTTGGAGGTAGTTTCTGAACTGTCGGTCGTACAGGCGGACCTATCAATACGGCCAACCGTTCTGGACCGAATTAAGGAAGCCCAGAAGATCAATTCAAAGGAGATGGCCGATATAGTGAGCAAATTGCCTTTGGCCTCTTCCGAGTTCATTCATTCGGGAGATGGTATTTTGAAGTTTAAAGACCGGTGGTACGTTCCGAGAGATGAAGAGCTACGAAAGGATATTCTTTCAAAAGCCCACTCATCTTCTTTCTCAGTACATCCGGGAAGCACGAAGATGTATCGAGATTTGAAACTACACTTCTGGTGGCCAAATATGAAGAACGAGGTTGCCAAATATGTGGAGTCTTGTATGGTATGTCAACAAGTGAAGGCTGAACATCAACGACCAGGTGGAACACTTCACCGTTTCCTGATCCCCGAATGGTAGTGCGAGAACATCACAATGGACTTTGTTGTTGGCTTACCGAGAACGACTAGAGGCCATAATAGCATATGAGTCATTGTGGACAGACTGACGAAGTCGGCCCATTTTATGCCTGTAAAGACCACAATCTCTGTGGATCAGTATGCAGAGTTATACATTAGTGAGATTATCAAGCTGCATGGTATTCCGGTGTCAATCGTTTCGGACTGGGATCCTAGATTTACTTCTAGGTTTTGGAAAAGTTTGCAAAACTCCTTGGGTACTAAGTTAGATTTCAGCACGGCATTTCATCCACAAACTGACGGACAATCCGAGAGAACGATTCAGATACTGGAGGATATGTTAAGGTCGTGCATATTGGAATTTCACGCTCCTTGGAGTAAGTATTTGCCGCTGGTGGAGTTCTGTAACACCCGACAATTTTGGCCAGGTGATTTTCTTAACTGATTTAACTGTCACCTCTACTAATGATCTTTTCGATTTACAATTTAAATGCCAAAGCTTATTAAATTTCTATTTGTGTGGTGGCAGAACCGTAATAAAGAGGGATTTTATTTAGTATATATAGGAAATGGAAATCCTTAAACCTCATTAAAACCTCACTGTAGCCGACATTCCTCTCTCGGCGACCTCATTTTCCCCAGAGCTCTCTCGGCCAGCTACTCCTCCATCGACGATCGATTCTTCAGTCTTTTCCCCTGACAATCAACGATCTAGGTAAGACTTAGACAATGTAGATGTTGGTTAGTTACTTGGAGCTCTGTTTCCAGCTAGAACTTGTAGTTTCAGATTCATCAATGGCTGAGTAATAGTAGTGACATTTGTAATCTGTGGTTAGTTACTAGGTTGAATCTGGTTATTTTTAGGTTCTGTAAGTTAATCTGCGCACACTAGATGCTCGACTAAGAAGATTTAGAAATATATATGTTAGGTTCTAGGATGACTTTTGGTTAGAACTTATAGGATTTTGTTTAACTATGGAATGTGAAATGTTTTAGGTGAAGAAGTTTGAAGAGAAGTGCTCAAGTTTACTAAGGAAACCTGGTAAGTGAGTGAGTATGATTCCCAGCCTTTAGGGCCCTACATCACAAGGGTACTAAGTTAAAGTTGATTATGATGTCCGAAAGCTGTTTGTATTATTGTCTGTATGGTTATAATATGTGAGTTAGCAACATGATTTATTGTTGAATGATTGATCTGTCCTTTTAGTCCGATGAAATAAGAGTACTCATACTCATGCTTCATGATTGTTTTCTTTTTCAAGCATATGAAAATGTTTTAAGTGCATGTTTTCCTTTACGATCAAGATATGAACATGAAACTTATGTAACAAGGATTAAGAGAGGGTTGGGGGCAGTTTGGCCTATGTCACTGTCCAAAAGGGGGACCATGAATACGGCCCGCAAGGGACTATGTACACTTTCACTGTCAACCCTCTTTTCGGCACAAATCCTCCCTTAATCCACATGATGTAAACGATGAACAAGAACATGAACAAGAACATGATCAAGAATATGAACAAGAATGTGACGAGAAATGATTATGAAAATGTGTTCTTTTCAACTGTGCATTCATGCATACATGTTAGTATTTCACTCCTTACTAAGCATTAGGATTATAGTTTAAACCTTATGATGTAGGTGACGAATTATCAGGTGAGGATTTCAAACCCAATGAAGAAGTCTAGGACTAGTTGCTGGATGGTGCTCAGGGTGACAGATTGTGGCTGGAAGGCGATTTCAACCCCTGGTTACTACTTTTATGATGTTAGTAAGGATTATGAATACTGAGGTCTAAATAGGATGGGTTTTTCTTAAAACGATGGATTTTGGAAATTGTCTGGTTCAATTCCTAAGTTTGAGGATAATTATGAGGATATAGAATGATCTGTTTATTTAAGTTTTCTGCTACATGTATTTTGGATGAGTCTATGGTTCAACTATGTGTAGTTAATCTCGGTCATGTTGAAGTCTGTGAAAGTCTTAATGTTTTCTATCAGAAGATGTTAAAAGTGCTTGTCCATCGGTAGATGTTTTCTACTGGTAGAAATTTATCTATTGTGTTAAGAGTCCCTGTTCACCGGTAGAAGTCTTCTATCGGGTGATGTTTAATGAGTCACGTGGGATGCACATGTCAATCGGTAGAAGTGAGTATTACGTCTTGTCATTTTGTGATCGGCAGATGTTGTTTATTTCTATCGATAGATGCTATTTATTTTATCGGTAGAAGTCTTCTGTCGGGTAATATTTAATGGGTCACAAGGGATGCACATGATAATCGGTAGATGTTATTTTTTATACTATCGGTAGGAGTGGGAATTATGTTTTTTCGTTTTGCAATCGGCAGATGCGAGAAGAAAATCTTGTCGTTTGCAATCGGTAGATGTTGTTGTTTATACTATCGGTAGAAGCGGGAATTATGTTTTGTCGTTTTGCGATCGACAAATGCGAGAAGAAAATCTTGTCGTTTGCGATCGGTAGATGTTCTTTGATTTCCAATTCCCTCAGCCAAATGTCTTAACGTTTTGTCTAAATATAAATGTTGTTTACTTATTGAGTTTTTCGCTGTATAGTCGAGGATTAAAGATAAAATTTTTATTATTGAGAGTAATGTCAAAATTTTTCGTAAGATTTCTTAGTCCAGTCCTATGTCATGGGTAACAACAAATCGGGTTTGGGAGACTCGGGGTGTTACAAGTTCGCTTATAACAATAGCTACCAGGCTACGATCGGTATTGCTCCATATGAAGCTCTTTATGGCAGAAAATGCAGATCTCCTTTGTGTTGAGATAAAATTGGAGAATCCAGGCTTGTCAGCCCCGAGTTGTTACAGCAGATGTCTGAGGTGATTGCTACTATCAAACAGCAAATCAATACTGCTTAGAGTCGACAGAAAAGTTATGCGGACCGGAGGAGGAGAGACTTACAGTTCGCTAAAGGCGATGAAGTATTCTTGAAGGTGTCACCTTTCAAGGGCGTGATGAGGTTTGTTAAGAAAGGGAAGCTCAGTCCAAGGTTCGTTGGACCATTTCTCATCATGAAGAAAGTAGGAAGCCTGGCTTACGGACTACAGCTACCAGCGTCCATGAATGGAGTTCACAACGTCTTTCACGTTTCAATGCTGAGGAAATGTGTGCGAGATCCTACTCAGATCGTGGAACTGGTGGACATAGATATCACGGCGACGTTGACGTATGAAGAAAGGCCTATAAAGATTTTGGACTCCTCACTCGAAGTGTTACGCAACAGAGTGGTCCCATTGGTGAAAGTTTTATGGCGCAATCATAACGTGGAGGAAGCCACTTGAGAAAGACAACAGGACGTTAGGGCCCAATATCCGGAGCTATTCGCTTAAACAAATTTTGGGGACAAAATTCTGTTAAGGTGGGTGGGATGTAACACCCGGTATTTTTGGCCATGTAATTATCCCTGGAATTATTAAACGGGATTAATTGGATATTAATACAATGTATGTTTTTGTAAATTTGTCGGTGTGTTTTGTGGAAAGAGAATGTTTCGGAGAAAACCAAATCGACGATCGAAATAACGATTTAGTTAGAAATAAATGGAGGGGCAATTTGAGTAGGAATTAAGGTGGTTGGGAGGGAGCCAATGGATGGATGCCAAGTGTCCAGGCTTGTTGAAGAAGCCATGCCTTCTCTCTTCCTCTCTTCCTCTCTTCTTTTCACTCCTACGTGAAAAGTTTTGTACAGCTTTTGGGAAGACGAGCTCATGGAGTTGGTCGCGGTAGTCAGACGAATCTTTACCTGTAGGGGTGTATTTTTGAAGTGTATGTCAAGTTCTGTACAGCTTTTGGGATTTTAAAACGATGTATAGACTTTGTGTTGATGTTTTAAAATCACTGTTCTGACAGTTGAATATATATTTTGAAATATTCTGGAACTGCTTGGAGTCTTTTCTTTTAGGTTATGCATGGATTGTCTTGGGTTTTAGAGCTATCCATGCAGTTAGATTTTTGAACTTCTGTTATGTTTTCTGATATGTCCAAACTTATGTTTTGAGTCGGTTTTTTTGAAGTTTGAAGCTTTTTGTGTCAAGAGATGTAAACTGTCAAACAAAGAGGTAACCGATCGATCGGCTGTCGTAGCAGATCGATCGGTGAAGTGTTGAATTTTAAAAACAGTCGTCCATTTTGCCCTTTTCAGCAGCTGTCCACACCTGCAGTTGTCCATTCTTGTTGTCCATTCTGTTGACTAATTCTGTTTTCCATAGCTTCTGCTCTTCTGTCGTCCACAGCTTCTACACTTCTGTCGTCCACAGCTTCTGCACTTCTGTTGTCCATTCCTGTTTTCCATTCTGTTGACTATTTCAATTGTCCACTCCAATTTTAAGTCTTCTAATTATCATGCCTTCTGGCTTCCGTCATCCATTTCTGTTTTCCATTTTTTGCCTTTGATTTTATATCTGACCATTTTAAATGTTCAAGAGTTTTAAAAAAGTCAAAAAAATTTACGTCCAAAAAGATGTAAATGTCAAAGTCAAGTCTTGTTCCCATCCCGTGATGGTCCCAGCGGGTCGGGGTCGTCACACTTAACCACCAGACTAGCTTTGAATGTCTCTACATTCCCGTCTATGCCAAGTTTCCTCTTGTAGATCCATTTACACCCAATGGGTTTTATCCCTTTAGGTAAATCTACAAGATCTCAGACTGAGTTAGAATACATAGATTCCATTTTAAGTTTCATAGCTTCAAGTCATGCTGCTTTGTCAGAGTCTTCCATTGCACATCTATATGTTAATGGATCATCTTTTCCATCATCAGTGATAGCAACTTGTGCTTCACCATCGTGTCAATATCGAGATGGTAGTCGTACTACCCTATCGCTACGACGGTGTGTAATGATAGGCTGACAAGAGAAAGTGGTATTTTCTATACCTCGTAAATCAACAACTGTTGTTGGAACAGGTCTAACCTTATCAAATAGAATCTCTTCTATGACAATCTACTATGAGGTTTATAATTTGTTATATAGTCACGTTCTATGAATGTGACATTCGTCGATACAAATACCTTATTATCCTTAGGACTATAAAACAAACCTCTTCTTGTGCCTTGCACATATCCAACAAACATGCATACCTCAATTCTTGGTTCCAGCTTCCCAGTCTTACCTACTAAGACATGTGCAGAACATTCTCATATGCGAAGTGTCTCAAACTAGGTTTGTGACCACTCCACAACTCTAAGGGTGTTTTAGAAATAGACTTAGATGGAACTACATTGAATATGTAGGTTGCTATTTTTAAAGCATATCCCTAAAACGATTTTGGAAGAGAGGAATAGCTCATCATGGATCTTACCATATTAAACAATGCTCGATTTCTTCTTTCAGCAACACCATTTTGCTGAGGCGTAGCTGGTGCTGTTAGTTGGGATACTATCCCATTTTCTAACAGATAATCCTTGAATTCACTATCAAGGTACTCACCACCTCGATTTGATCGAAGACACTTGATTGTCTTACCTAATTGGTTCTCAGCTTCAGCTTTAAATTCTTGAAACTTTCTAAAAGTTTCAGATTTAAGCTGAATTAGGTAAGTATATCCATATCTTAAGTAATCATCTATGAATGTCACAAAGTACTCATAGTCACCTCTGGCCCGTGTTGATATTGGGCCACATACATCTGAATGTATTAGCTCAAGTGTTTCTTGAGCCCTTTGGCCCTTTCCAATAAAAGACCTCTTGCTCATTTTACCTTCTAGACATGATTCACAAACAGATAAAGATCCAACAGTTAGATCTTTTAAAGGACCATCATTAACAAGTCTGTTAATTCTATCAAGGTTAATATGATCAAGTCTAAGGTACCATAGATATGTATCATCGGTATGTGAAATCTTTTGCTTCGCAGTATTCAACAGTGATGAATTTATGATGGGTCTTATCATATAAAGCTCATTTTTCATTGAGCCTGAACAAATATTTAAACCATTGGGAGAAATAATAACTGCATTATTATTAAAAGAAATAGTATATAATTGTTCAATTATTCGAGAAACATAAATGAGGTTTCTAGTAAACCCCATAATAAAATAAATGTTTCCTAAAAAAAATATTTATTGTTCTCAAAATAAATTTTGGCTTCTCCCACTGCTGAATATGAAACAACCGCTCTGTTGTGAACTCTGACGGTGAATTCTCCATAAGCTAGTCTCCTGTAGGAATTTAGCATCTGCAAAGAACAACAAACATGATTAGTCGCACCTGAATCAATTATCCAGGGTGATAAATCACTTTCAACTAAACAAGACTTAATAATTAGTAAATCAAATTTACCTTTTTTCTTTTTCAGCTCCTAGAGATACTGATTGCAGTTTCTTTTCCAATGACCATCTACCCCACAATGAAAACATTTTTCTTTGGGCTTTAGATGGTCTGATATTCTCTTGTTTGACTTGTTCTTTTTCTTGAGCTTATGTGCTCCCTTTTATTTCTCTTCTTAAGAGAAGAATTGGATGGAGAAGGTTCCACAACATTTGCTACATAAATAGACTCAAAAATGGTCACCTCATTCAGCAACTGAGTCAGATCATAATTCAATTTATTCATGAAATAATTGCTTTTGAAGTGAAGGAATTATGGACTTAAGCTTTCTAAAACCATGCCCACTTAGGTTGCCTCATCAATATGAACTCCATTAATTTCAGCTTCATGAATAGTACTGATCATCATCAGAACATGTTGACGTATGGAGACTCCTGCTTTCATCTTAGAATTCATAACTCTCTCTATTGCTTCATGTCGGGCTTGGTCAGACGGTCTGTCAAACATACCTTGAAGAGACTCCATTATCTCATAGGCAGTCTCACAATTCTCAAATTTTGCACTGAGAATATCAGACATGGTTGCAAGCAAATAACAACGGGCTTTTGATATTTGTTTTGATCCATGTATCATAAGCATCTTTCAGAGCCCGTTTTGCATTAGTCACAGGAGTAGAAGGACATTCTTCCGTCAGAACGAATTTCAAGTTGTCATGCAAAAGAATGAGATTCAAATTCTTTTTCCACTTAACAAAATTGTCTCCATCTAGCTTTTCAGTCGCAAGAAAATTTATCATTAATTGAGACATGATGCTGTAATAAATAAACAAAATTAAAATCAATTTTATGCTATATAATTCAAAATGTTATGGCATGCTAGTATGATGCATGAACATATTAATCACAAAAATATGTAAATTCTACTATAACCCGATAACATAATAAATCTCCTTAGGGTAGAAATATTATCAAAATAAATTTACTCAAAATATCTCATATTTTCGAAATTTATTAACTTACCGAAAATTTTGGTCAAAATATAATTAACACTTTCTGTTATATTTTCATGAGTGTGACCCACTGTTTTGGATTTATGAAACTTAACTTATAGTCGCCGCCTTAGGGTCGGACAACTATAAAATACATTTCACATATCCTATCTCTAAAAGATCAACCTTGGTATTGACCTAAGTGAACACTCTCGTTAGGGAGGATGATAATCAAAGTCATCTCGGAGCCCCACTTAGATCTCACAGTGTTGTGCCAACAGTGGAGATCATGAGATGTTACACCTAACTTCCCGCTCCCACTCATTATTTTGAATTAGTGATTATGGAATATCAAATATTCCCTTATAATGAGAAATTAATCATATTAATTTCTCATAACTTCAATTATTAATCTTATAATCATATTATAAAATTAATAATTTCAAATAATCAAATTATTCGAATTTTCTAAAAATAAAGTAAATTTTTAACAAATTAAAAATTACTTTATTTTATATTCTCACATAATTAATTAAAATGAATCACTATTGGTTTTAATCAAATTAAAACTAATTTATTTTATAAACTATTTATTAAATCAATATGCAATTTAAATAAACCAAAATGCATGACATGGGAAAAATTTAAAATAAACCTAAACATGCATGATCTATATGACATGTGATTGCATGACAATATAACAAATTATATCAACATAAAAATAAAAGAAATAGTGACTGGATTGACCTTTGGGTATTTCTAAAATTACAACCCCAAAATTAAAATAAAAAAAAATAAGATTCTAAATCTTCGTATTCTTTGAAACTGTCTCATCCAATCATCAAAAATTCACACATCAAATTTGTGAATTCAGATTTGCTCCATGCTTGGTCTTGTAGTCTTTGATCTCCATCGTAAAATTACAATTTTGATAATAAAAAAAAATATGTCATTTAAAAATCCTAACCCAAACAACCGACTTAATTTCGATCACTATTTCATGTCATGCAAACATTCATCCACAATATATATTCATAAATATATATAATGTATAAAATCTAGTTCTAACACATATCACAATTTACATTAAATTGTATCATCAAAAATATTTTTAGACTAATAAACAATGGCTCTGATACCATTTGTTGGTTTGTTGGTTCCTACGCATGGTGAAATTCACTATTATTTATAATAATAGTGACATGCGTTACCCTGTGTAACGCCCCGAATTATACAATCTGGTTCGATACTCATAACACTGGACAGAACTAATAAATACTGGGAAGAATTTTTTTAAAACTTCGCTCAACGTTTAAAATCGACTTTTCTTTAAATCATCAAGACTTGCAGCGGAAAACATTTACATGGAAATATAGACTACATCTACCGATAGACTACATCTACCGATAGACAAAATACTCGACATCTACCGATAGACTACATCTACCGATAGACTACATCTACCGATAGACTACATCTACCGATAGACTACATCTACCGATAGACAAAATACTCGACATCTACCGATAGACAAAATACTCGACATCTACCGATAGACAAAATACTCGACATCTACCGATAGACTACATCCACCGATAGACAAAATACTCGACATCTACCGATAGACAAAATACTCGACATCTACCGATAGACAAAATACTCGACATCTACCGATAGACAAAATACTCGACATCTACCGATAGACAAAATACTCGACATCTACCGATAGACTACATCTACCGATAGACTACATCTACCGATAGACTACATCTACCGATAGACAAAATACTCGACATCTACCGATAGACAAAATACTCGACATCTACCGATAGACTACATCTACCGATAGACTACATCTACCGATAGACTACATCTACCGATAGACTACATCCACCGATAGACAAAATACTCGACATCTACCGATAGACAAAATACTCGACATCTACCGATAGACTACATCTACCGATAGACTACATCTACCGATAGACTACATCTACCGATAGACTACATCTACCGATAGACAAAATACTCGACATCTACCGATAGACTACATCCACCGATAGACAAAATACTCGACATCTACCGATAGACAAAAACACTCAACATCCACCGGTAGACTACATCTACCGATAGACTACATCTACCGATAGACAAAATACTCGACATCTACCGATAGACAAAATACTCGACATCTACCGATAGACTACATCTACCGATAGACTACATCTACCGATAGACAAAATACTCGACATCTACCGATAGACTACATCTACCGATAGACTACATCTACCGATAGACTACATCCACCGATAGACAAAATACTCGACATCTACCGATAGACTACATCTACCGATAGACAAAATACTCGACATCTACCGATAGACTACATCTACCGATAGACTACATCTACCGATAGACTACATCTACCGATAGACAAAATACTCGACATCTACCGATAGACAAAATACTCGACATCTACCGATAGACTACATCTACCGATAGACTACATCTACCGATAGACTACATCCACCGATAGACAAAATACTCGACATCTACCGATAGACTACATCCACCGATAGACAAAATACTCGACATCTACCGATAGACAAAATACTCGACATCTACCGATAGACTACATCTACCGATAGACAAAATACTCGACATCTACCGATAGACAAAATACTCGACATCTACCGATAGACTACATCTACCGATAGACTACATCCACCGATAGACAAAATACTCGACATCTACCGATAGACTACATCTACCGATAGACTACATCTACCGATAGACAAAATACTCGACATCTACCGATAGACAAAATACTCGACATCTACCGATAGACAAAATACTCGACATCTACCGATAGACTACATCTACCGATAGACTACATCCACCGATAGACAAAATACTCGACATCTACCGATAGACTACATCTACCGATAGACAAAATACTCGACATCTACCGATAGACAAAATACTCGACATCTACCGATAGACTACATCTACCGATAGACTACATCTACCGATAGACTACATCTACCGATAGACTACATCTACCGATAGACTACATCTACCGATAGACAAAATACTCGACATCTACCGATAGACTACATCTACCGATAGACTACATCTACCGATAGACAAAATACTCGACATCTACCGATAGACTACATCCACCGATAGACAAAATACTCGACATCTACCGATAGACTACATCCACCGATAGACAAAATACTCGACATCTACCGATAGACAAAATACTCGACATCTACCGATAGACTACATCTACCGATAGACTACATCCACCGATAGACAAAATACTCGACATCTACCGATAGACTACATCTACCGATAGACAAAATACTCGACATCTACCGATAGACTACATCTACCGATAGACAAAATACTCGACATCTACCGATAGACTACATCTACCGATAGACAAAATACTCGACATCTACCGATAGACTACATCTACCGATAGACAAAATACTCGACATCTACCGATAGACTACATCTACCGATAGACAAAATACTCGACATCTACCGATAGACTACATCCACCGATAGACAAAAACACTCAACATCCACCGGTAGACTACATCTACCGATAGACAAAATACTCGACATCTACCGATAGACTACATCCACCGATAGACAAAAACACTCAACATCCACCGGTAGACTACATCTACCGATAGGCAAAATACTAGACATCTACCGATAGACAAAATACTCGACATCTACCGATAGACTACATCCACCGATAGACAAAAACACTCAACATCTACCGGTAGACTACATCTACCGATAAACAAAATACTCGACATCTATCGATAGACTACATCCACTGATAGACAACAACACTCAACATCCACCGGTAGACTACATCTACCGATAGACAAAATACTCGACATCTACCGATAGACAAAATACTCGACATCTACCGATAGACTACATCCACCGATAGACAAAAACACTCAACATCCACCGGTAGACTACATCTACCGATAGACAAAATACTCGACATCTACCGATAGACTACATCTACAGATAGACAAAAACACTCAACATCCACCGGTAGACTACATCTGCCGATTGACATGTGCATCACACGTGACATATAATCATCATCCGATAGAAGACCTCTACCGGTGAGTAAGGAATTTCTAGCATCTGCCGATTGACATGTGCATCACACGTGACATATAATCATCATCCGATAGAAGACCTCTACCGGTGAGTAAGGAATTTCTAGCATCTGCCGATTGACATGTGCATCACACGTGACATATAATCATCATCCGATAGAAGACCTCTACCGGTGAGTAAGGAATTTCTAGCATCTGCCGATTGACATGTGCATCACACGTGACATATAATCATCATCCGATAGAAGACCTCTACCGGTGAGTAAGGAATTTCTAGCATCTGCCGATTGACATGTGCATCACACGTGACATATAATCATCATCCGATAGAAGACCTCTACCGGTGAGTAAGGAATTTCTAGCATCTGCCGATTGACATGTGCATCACACGTGACATATAATCATCATCCGATAGAAGACCTCTACCGGTGAGTAAGGAATTTCTAGCATCTGCCGATTGTAATAATCAGCATCTGCCGATTGACATGTGCATCACACGTGACATATAATCATCATCCGATAGAAGACCTCTACCGGTGAGTAAGGAATTTCTAGCATCTGCCGATTGACATGTGCATCACACGTGACATATAATCATCATCCGATAGAAGACCTCTACCGGTGAGTAAGGAATTTCTAGCATCTGCCGATTGACATGTGCATCACACGTGACATATAATCATCATCCGATAGAAGACCTCTACCGGTGAGTAAGGAATTTCTAGCATCTGCCGATTGACATGTGCATCACACGTGACATATAATCATCATCCGATAGAAGACCTCTACCGGTGAGTAAGGAATTTCTAGCATCTGCCGATTGACATGTGCATCACACGTGACATATAATCATCATCCGATAGAAGACCTCTACCGGTGAGTAAGGAATTTCTAGCATCTGCCGATTGACATGTGCATCACACGTGACATATAATCATCATCCGATAGAAGACCTCTACCGGTGAGTAAGGAATTTCTAGCATCTGCCGATTGACATGTGCATCACACGTGACATATAATCATCATCTGATAGAAGACCTCTACCGGTGAGTAAGGAATTTCTAGCATCTGCCGATTGTAATAATCAGCATCTGCCGATTGACATGTGCATCACACGTGACATATAATCATCATCCGATAGAAGACCTCTACCGGTGAGTAAGGAATTTCTAGCATCTGCCGATTGTAATAATCAGCATCTGCCGATTGTCATGTGCATCACACGTGACATATAAGCATCATCCGATAGAAGACCTCTACCGGTGAGTAAGGAATTTCTAGCATCTGCCGATTGACATGTGCATCACACGTGACATATAATCATCATCCGATAGAAGACCTCTACCGGTGAGTAAGGAATTTCTAGCATCTGCCGATTGACATGTGCATCACACGTGACATATAATCATCATCCGATAGAAGACCTCTACCGGTGAGTAAGGAATTTCTAGCATCTGCCGATTGACATGTGCATCACACGTGACATATAATCATCATCCGATAGAAGACCTCTACCGGTGAGTAAGGAATTTCTAGCATCTGCCGATTGACATGTGCATCACACGTGACATATAATCATCATCCGATAGAAGACCTCTACCGGTGAGTAAGGAATTTCTAGCATCTGCCGATTGACATGTGCATCACACGTGACATATAATCATCATCCGATAGAAGACCTCTACCGGTGAGTAAGGAATTTCTAGCATCTGCCGATTGACATGTGCATCACACGTGACATATAATCATCATCCGATAGAAGACCTCTACCGGTGAGTAAGGAATTTCTAGCATCTGCCGATTGACATGTGCATCACACGTGACATATAATCATCATCCGATAGAAGACCTCTACCGGTGAGTAAGGAATTTCTAGCATCTGCCGATTGACATGTGCATCACACGTGACATATAATCATCATCCGATAGAAGACCTCTACCGGTGAGTAAGGAATTTCTAGCATCTGCCGATTGACATGTGCATCACACGTGACATATAATCATCATCCGATAGAAGACCTCTACCGATTACTAAACGACAAAGCATAATTACCCACATCATCCTATCACAAAACGACAAGACTTAATACTCACTTCTTCCGATAGCGAAAACATCAACATCTACCGGTTGACATGTGAACCACATGTGACATAATAGGCATCATCCGATAGAAGACCTCTACCGGTGAGTAAGGAATTTCTAGCATCTGCCGATTGACATGTGCATCACACGTGACATATAATCATCATCCGATAGAAGACCTCTACCGGTGAGTAAGGAATTTCTAGCATCTGCCGATTGTAATAATCAGCATCTGCCAATTGACATGTGGATCACACTTGACATATAAGCATCATCCGATAGAAGACCTCTACCGGTGAGTAAGGAATTTCTAGCATCTGCCGATTGTAATAATCAGCATCTGCCGATTGACATGTGCATCACACGTGACATATAAGCATCATCCGATAGAAGGCCTCTACCGGTGAATAAGAAATTCCTAGCATCTGCCGATAATAATAATCAGCATCTACCGATGACAACATCTACAAAACGAGACATCCTGACTTTCACAGACTTCAACTTGACTAAAATAAGATTGCACATGTATAAATCATAGACTCATCTAGAATACGTGTAGCAGGAGACTTAAATAAAACATAAATCATTCTATCTCCTCATGATCATTCTTAAACTTAGAAATCCAGTCAGACAATTCTCAAAATCCATCGTGTTAAGAAAATCCCTTCCTACTTAATTTCATTATGTATAATTCTTACTAACATCATAAGAGCAGAAATCACAGGTCATTCTCGCCTTTCTAGCCACAATCTGTCACCCTGAGCACCATCCAGCAACAAGTCTTAGACATCCTCACTGAATTTGGAATCCTCACCTGGTAGTTCTTCACCTACATCATAAGGTTTAAACTATAAGCCTAATGCTTAGTAAGGAGTGCAATGCCGACATGTATGCATGAATGCACAGTTGAAAAGAACACATTTACATAATTATTTCTCATTACATTCTTGTTCATGTTCATGTTCATCGTTTACAACACGTTCTTGTTCATCATTTACATCATGTGGATTAAGGGAGGATTTGTGCCGAAAAGGGGGTTGACAGTGAAAGTGTACATAGTCCCTTGCGGGCCGTATTCATGGTCCTCCTTTTGGACAGTGACATACGCCAAACCGCCCCCAACCCTCTCTTAATCCAGGTTGCATAAGTTTCATATTTGTAATCTTAATCATGATGCAAAATATGCATTTAAAACACTTTCATACACTTAAAAAAAATGATCATAAAGCATGAGCATGAGCATTCCTATTTCATCAGACAAAAGGGACAGATTATTCATTCATCAAAAGATCATACTATCAACTCGAGTATCATAACCAACAGACAATAGCACAGATAACCTTTAAACATTATAGACAACTTCTACCTAGTACTTTTGTGATGTAAGGCCTTAATGACTGGGAATCTTACTGTGACACCCCGAGACCAGACCCGATTGGAGTCCGGGATCGGAGCCGTCACTCCGGGACAGTCAACGGGAAACGGTGACTATTTGTTTTTGACATAATACTTTTAAACTGGGACAGAGAGGGAAAAACTACAGTGAGTAACAGAGAACATTTATAGGGAGAGAGAGAAAGTTCCTGGGTGTAGAAATTTAAAACAGGTTTCAATAATGGATAACAGAACAGAACTTAGCATAAGACTAGCGAAAGAGGGAACAGGGGACATTGGCGGAAGATTAGAGCTATCGGTGGATTCAGATACGACAAAAGATGAACAGTATTCAGCGGAAGAGGCTGAGTAAAACTGGGCAGAAGATGTGGTGACGTCAGCCGGAAGATGGGTGACGTCAGGCGAAAGACACAGACAGTAACTGAGATCGGATGTGGAGATGACGTCAGCCGGAAGATGGATGACGTCAACCGGAAGATATAAGCATTATATTGGCGGAAAAACTGGGATGACGTCAGCCGGAAGACATATTTACACTGGGCGGATGACTTGGGTGACGTCAGCCGGAAGACGGAGTCTTAAACTGGGCGGAAGACTTATGCTGACATGAGCCGGATGATGTAAATAACTGAGCGGAAGACTTAGGTGACGTCAGCCGGAAGACGGAGTTTTAAACTGGGCGGAAGACTTATGCTGACATCAGCCGGATGATGTAAATAACTGAGCGGAAGACTTAGGTGACGTCAGCCGGAAGATATAATTTAACAGAAAGAAACAGGCAGCGGTGGACTTGGATTTTACACTTACCGGTGGATGTGACTTTTAAAACGGGCAGCGGGTAGCGGTGGACGTGATCGGATGATATAGTTTCTAAGGTGAAACTTAACAATTTTAACAGGAAGTCCTAGGAACATAAAACTTCAAATAGAAGGCATAAGGGCTTCAAACCCTCAAACCCGATTCTAAACACAGTTTTAAAACATGCATGGGCACATGACAGAAGTTAGAAAACTTAACAGAAGATCAAGGAAACAACTGCATGGATTATTCCAAAACCAGAGACGATCCATGCACAGATTATGAGAGAATACTCCAAACCATTTCAGAACACATCAGAACATAATCCAACTTTCAAATACAGCAGAAACAGAATGTGTAAAGGTTATAGACCTTCAATACCTGATTCTAATCAAGATATTGGAACATACTTTGCAATTGACAGATTCAAAGAAACAGACTGCATGGATACTTCCCAAAACTAGAGGTCATCCATGCACAAACAAATAAAAGCATCCCAGCAGTTTCAGAATAATTTCAATACACAAATACAACTGTCGAATACAGAGATTTTAGACATTGACACAGAATCTATACATATAATTATAGAATTTCCCAAAACAGATGTTTCTACAGAGTTTTTGACGCAAAAACAAGAATTTCAGAGGACATTACAGATATAAACATTTAAGGGAAACTTAAAACCTCAGGACAGAAAATTTATGCCTGACTGCAGCAACCAAAATCCCCATGAGCTCGAGCCACCAGCTACATCAGATCATTGTCCTGAGGCACAAAGTCCTCATTATCGGGTTCAGTACCTACATCAGAGAGTTCACCTATGAGTCTAAAACTCAGTAAGGACAGAATACAGATGCAGTGATGCTAAATGTTATGCATGCAGTTTTCAGAATACAGTGACAGAACAAACTTTACATTTCAGTGGCAGAGGGGTATAAGTGGGGCTTATAGGGGAACTGGTTCAGTAGGTGCACTATCAGGCACGGCAGTTTTTCAGATTCCCAGGGAGGGATAAAACCAGAGGGTCCTTGCCAGGGACAATATTTTCAGATTCCCAGGGAGGGATAAAACCAGAGGGGCCAGTCCCCGTCCCACACTTAACCAGTACATTACAGACAGCCAGATTTTTATCTTGTTTAGTTCAAACAGTGTACAGAAATCAGTTTTTGCATGGATTTTCAGTAAAACGTGTATGCATGACATTCTCAGTGCCTGAACCTATAACAACAAACATCAGAAATAGCAGGGCATATTATGAGACAGAAAACAGACAACTCGGAACATAAGCTGAACAGACAACACAAAACACAAACTGAACAGAAGCTATAACATTTCTACCCAAAACTACCCGACAGAACTGGGACCCTAGTACCTCTGTGATGTAGGGCCTTAAGGGCCAACCTACGGTCATGAACTTACCTGTTTGCTGCGGTGTCAGATGCTCGAATGTCCCTAGAATACTCGGACCTGTAGTATGCATGAAGAGGTATTAAACAGCTGCAAATGCTAACAAATAAGTTAGATGAGTTTGTTCCAAATTCATTCAAACCCCTTAGAAAACAAACCGGTGTGTTTTCATCCAAGAACAGTGGGTTTTTCTCTAAAAACTATAACCCTAAACTTCGGTAAAAACTCACATTATACTTGTCCAAACTTGCTAGCATGAGTAGATGCTTACCTTCGCTGAAGAAAACGGAGAAATGCTGGAGAAACAAGGTGTGGAAGTTTTGTTTTAAATCGCAAGGAAGAGAGAAAGCCGAGAGAGATGGGAGGAAGCAGAGAAGTGAATGGACATTCACGTAGGAGGATGAACTTAGCTTCCTCAACAAGTTGCCACTTGGCAATCATCCATTGGCTTACTCCCACCAACCTTAATTTCTCACCAATTTACCCTTCCATGCATTTTAAACTTAGTGTTTTGGTTTAGTTACACATTAGTTTAGTTCTTTACTAATTATTCCAACAATATAACCAAAACATTCATTGTATTAATATACAATTAATTCCATTTAAATGATTACGTGGAAAAATGCCGGGTGTTACAATGAGTCACGTGAAACGCTCGTGTTCATCAGATGATGTCCTCTAGGCGACATCTATTGAGTCACGCAGAGTGCACGTGACGTTCGGGGAATGTGTTCCTATCGGTAGATGTCTGCAAATCCATGCAGCCCGCGAACGACGAAGTCGAGTGGTCTGAGGGCACTTTCTTTCTGCCCGAACATGTTATGGAACCAATGTCTGAGTCATGTCGATCGACTTTGTGACTGACTGTGTCGATAGTCTTATGAGGGAGCCGAGTTTTTGAAGGGTTCAGTTTTGTCAGATATGGCATTATCCTTGAGTAAAAGAAAAAATATATATATATATATAGAGTAAACTTAGTGTAAATGATTTACGAAAATTAAGAATCAGTCTCGGCCCTAATGGGGTCATTATAATTATGGTATCAGAGCAAAACCGGGTTCTAAAATCGATTCTGCAGATTGCCTTCCAGCACAGATTGTCACGTGAGCACAGTTCAACAACTGTAAGTGTCTATGATTTTGGTAATGTCATTACGTTAAGATGTGTTTATGATTACTTGTTTAGGAATCTCAAAATGGTAAGAGGTCAACAAAGAGAGAGCAATGAGGATAGTAACACCATCGCTCAGCTAACCGAGTTGGTTATTCGCCAGTCCCGCCAAATTGAGTAGTGGGTGGCTGCTAGGGATGAGCAAGGGAATTCTAGCTCAAATACGACTCACGACAATGGAAGCGAGCGTTTTCACCGCCTTTGACCTCCAGTATTCAATGGTCAAGTTTTGGATCCTATTTATGCTGAAGAGTGGATTCGGACAATTGAGGACATGTTCAAGTATGCCAAGGTCGATGAAGGGGACAAGGTCACATGTGCTGTTTTTCATCTTGCATTGGGTGCAAGGCATTGGTGGGACTCAATTAAGAGCACTACGAATGCGGAAACTATGACTTGGGCGTGGTTCAAGATGGCCTTTTATGACAAGTATTTTAGCCGAGCGGTTCGGGCCAGCAAAAAGATGGAGTTTATGCAGCTGCGCCAAACCGGTTTTGTGGCTGACTACATCTGTAAGTTTGAGGCCTTGTCCAGGTTTGCACCCCGTCTGGTGGATGATGAGGAAGACAAGATTCACCAGTTTGTCCATGGACTGAAGCCGAGCCTCTTCCAGGGAGTGAAGACTACGGGGATCCATAACATACCCTATTCCGAAGTAGCAGCTAAGGCTTTGGAATTAGAAGAAGTTGAGTTAACAGTACAAGGACAACGCGAACCGCCAAGGAAGTTTATCAAGGAGACTCAGCCACCACCGCGCCAGGGCAGAGGTTGGCAACCACAACCGAATAGAGGACCGCAGCAACAGCAGAAAGGTGTGAAGAGACCCTTCAATCCAAATGATGATCAAGGGAAAGGGAAGCGACCTCTAGCTCCTCTATGTTCCACCTACCAGAAGAATCACCATGGCAAATGTAAATTATATTCTGGCCGTTGCTATAGATGTGACAAGGTTGGACACATGGTCAGAGATTGTCCTATGCTGCCAGACCCAAATCGTGCGAGAGTAGCGCCAAGAGTCTATGCTTTGATGGAGGATGAGGATGTGGTGCAGCATACGGTCATAACAGGTACAATTATGATCTGTGGTATTTCTGCTTATACACTTATAGATACGGGAGCCACACACTCGTTTATATCAACCCTGTTTGTACGTAAGCATAGGTTAGAACTCATGCCAGCCGAGAGGTCATATAGTGTGATGTTACCTTCAGGGAAGTCCTTACATTCAGAACAAATAGTGAAAGGTGATATTGTATCTTTAGGAGAAAAGAAGTTATATGTAGAGCTAATTGTAATTGATATGAAGGAATATGAAGTCATATTAGGAATGGATTGGCTATTCGGACATTATGCCACGATAAGTTGTAGGTCTGGATTGGTTGAGTTCCGACCCCCGAACGGAGATCGGTATTCCTTCCAATCTATTCCAAACGTAAGTAAAATGCCAATTGTATCCTCACTAGAGACTCAACGGTTACTGAAGGGTGGTTGTGAGAGTTTTCTAGCTAGCATAATTGATGTTCGGGTAAAGGATAAGGTAGAACTCCAAGATATTCCTATAGTACGAGAGTTTCCAAAAGAATTTTTGGATGACTTACCCGGGTTACCACCTGATAGAGAAATTGAGTTTGTAATCGATACATATCCCGAGGCATCACCTGTGTCTAAGAACCCTTACCGCATGGCACCTATTGAGCTGAAATAGTTAAAAGTCCAACTCTAGGAACTTGTTGACAAGGGATTTATACGCCCTAGTTGTTCTCCCTGGGGTGCACATGTCCTATTTGTTAAGAAGAAAGACGATACTCTTAGAATGTGCATAGATTACAGAGAATTGAACAAGTTAACAATCAAGAATAAATATCCCTTACCCGGAATTGACGACTTGTTTGACCAACTACAATGAGCTAAGGTATTTTCAAAAATTGACTTACGTTCGGGTTATTACCAACTGAAGGTTAAGGAGAGTGATATACCAAAGACAGCATTCAGAACCCGATATGGACACTATGAATTTCTTGTGATGTCGTTTGGATTGACAAATGCACCTGCAGCTTTTATGGACTTGATGAACCGTGTGTTTCGTGAGTATTTGGACAAGTTTGTGATTGTGTTTATAAATGATATCCTAATTTATTCACGGACCAAAGCTGACCATGAAAAACACTTAAGAATAGTTTTGACGACATTAGAACAGCAGCAACTCTATGTCAAGTTGCCCAAATGTGAGTTCTGGTTGGATAAGGTCAACTTTCTAAGTCATGTCATTTCTGCTGAGGGCATATCTGTAGATCCAACCAAAATTCAGGCAGTAAAAGATTGGCCCCAACCGAGGAACGCCAGTGAAGTCCGTAGTTTCCTTGGTCTGGCAGGTTATTATAGAAAGTTTATTAAGGGATTTTCTATGATAGCTAAACTTTTAACTAGTTTAACACAGAAGGACACCAAGTACTCTTGGACTGAAGCTTGTGAAGATAGTTTTCAGACACTAAAATTGAAGTTGACGACCGCCCCTCTTTTGCGCTCCCAACTGAAGAAGGGAAGTTCAGTGTTTATTGTGATGCATCCAAAGTTGGTCTGGGGTGTACCTTGATGCAAGAAGGCAAGGTTGTGGCGTATGCCTCCAGGCAACTAAAGAGTTATGAACAGAATTACCCCACTCATGATTTGGAATTAGCCGCAGTTGTTTTTGCATTAAAGATTTGGAGGCACTATTTGTATGGTCAGTAGTGTGAAGTGTTTTCTGACCATAAAAGCCTGAAGTACCTTTTTACTCAAAAGGAGTTGAACATAAGACAAAGACGTTGGTTAAAGTTTGTTAAGGATTATGACTTTGAAATTAAGTATCACCCGGGTAAGGCTAATGCTGTAGCCGATGCATTAAGCAGGATGTCATCGACGATGCAACCTGCGATGTCAACCATGTCTGTACCATTGAGGACGGAAGTTCAAAAGTTTGAATTGGAAATAGTTTCTGAGCTGTCGGGACTACTTGCAGAAGTAACCATTCAACCAACTATCTTGGATAGGATCAAGGAGGCACAACAAAAGGAATCAAAGGAAAATAAGAGCATGATGAGTAAGTTGAAGGACGCCTCCTCAGAGTTCAGCCTTTCCGCGGATGGTAATTTGAAATTTAAGAATCGGTGGTATATTCCAAGTGATGAGGAATTACGTAAGTTGATCTTGGCCGAGGCGCACTCGTCTCCCTTTTCTGTACATCCTGGCAGCACCAAGATGTATCGGGACTTGAAGTTACTCTATTGGTGGCCGAATTTGAAGAGGGATGTTGCCAAGTATGTAGAGTCGTGTTTGATATGCCAACAAGTTAAGGCAGAACACCAACGTCCAGGAGGTACCCTTCAACCCTTCCCGATTCCCAAATGGAAGTGGGAAAACATTGCCATGGACTTTGTTGTGGGATTACCTAAGACAACTAAAGGTCATGATAGTATTTGGGTTGTAATTGACAGAATGACGAAATCAGCTCACTTCCTACCTGTAAAGACAACGAACACGATGGATCAGCTTGCTAATCTGTATGTTCAGAAAATTATCAGATTGCATGGGATTCCGATATCCATTGTCTCAGATCGTGATCCCAGGTTCACCTCAAGGTTTTGGCAAAGTCTTCGAGGCACGCTTGGTACAAAGTTATCCTTCAGCACTGCATTTCATCCTCAGACAGATGGCCAATCTGAATGGATAATTCAAACACTCGAGGACATGTTGAGGGCATGTGTGTTAGATTTCCAGACATCTTGGAGTCGATACCTGCCCTTGGTTGAATTTTCCTACAACAATAGTTACCAGTCCACCATTGGTATGGAACCATATGAAGCACTGTATGGCAGGAAATGCAGATCACCCTTATATTGGGATGAAGTTGGCGTAGCAAAACTCCTAGGCCCCAAAATTTTGCAGCAGATGTCAGACAAGATTACCATTATTAGGAAAAGAATGATGACAGCACAGAGTCGACAGAAAAGTTATGCAGAACAAAGAAGGAGGGATCTTGAGTTTGCTGTCGAAAATGAGGTCTTGTTAAAGGTTTCACCATTTAAGGGAAGATTTGGCACGAAGGGAAAGCTTAATCCACGATTCATTGGACCATTCCCTGTCTTGGAAAGGATTGGCAGTACAGCCTATAAGTTGCAATTACCTCCATCACTGGAAAAGGTTCACAATGTTTTTCACGTGTCTATGCTAAGGAAATGCATACGTGATCCGACGCAGGTTGTTAAGCCAACAGAGATTGATATTGAGCCAACACTGATGTATGAAGAGAAACCTGTTCGAATATTAGAATCTGCAGTTAAGACTCTGCGGAATAAAGAAATTTTACTTGTGAAAGTCTTATGGATGAATCATGGCATTGAAGAAGCCACGTGTGAGCGACAGCAGGACATGTTGGCCAAATATCCTGAGCTCTTTGCTTGATCTATTTTCGGGGACGAAAATTTTGTTTAGGAGGGGTGGATGTAACACCCAACAATGTTCGGCCATATATTTTCTTAACAGCTTTAACTGTCACCTCCACCATTAACCTTTACAATTTTGAATTTAAATGCCAAAACTTAATTGATTTTATTTGTGTGATGGCAGAATTGCAAATAAGATGGATTTCAATCGATATAAATAGAAAATAGAAATCCTTAAACCTCATTAAAACCCCACTGTAGCCGACATTTCCTCTCTCGGTGATTTCCCTCTTCTCCTGAGCTCTTTTTCTCTCTCTCTCGGCCAGCTACTCCTCCATCGACGATCGATTCTTTAGTCTCCACCCCGACAATCCACGCTCTAGGTAAGACTTAGACAATTTAGTTGATGGTTAGTTACTTAGAGTTCTGTTTTCTGCTAAGACTCGTAGTTTCGGATTCATCATTGGCCGAGTAATAGTAGTGGCATTTGTAATCTGTGGTTAGTTACTAGGTTGAATCCGGTTATTTTTAGGTTCTATAAGTTAATCTGCGCACACTAGGTGCTTGACTAAGAAGATTTAAAAATACATGCGTTAGATTCTAGGATGACTTTTGGTTATAACTTTTAGGATTTTGTTTTAACTCTGTAATGTGAAATGTTTTAGGTGAAGAAAATCCGAGGTGAAGTGCTCAAGTTGCTAAGGGAAAACAGGTAAGTGAGTGAGTAAGTGTAACGACCCCTTTTCCCAGCAAGATATTGTCCGCTCTGGGGATTGGGCCGCAGCCTAATATCCTCCCCTCACGGCTTTGTTTGGCGAGAGCACTTCCCAGAAGGTCACCCAACCTGGAATTACTCTCGCCGAAGCCCTCTTAACTTCAGAGTTCTTGTGGGATCCGTTGTCAATTGAGCTCCAAAACGCGTCTTGCTATGTTGGGAGGGATCTCTTACATATGTTTCATTTCCATGTACTTCCCCAAGCGATGTGGGTTCGTCACGGCCCCTCCTTCAATGGTCGAACCCTCCGGCCCAGGTCAGCCCCAGGATCCGCGGAGCTTACCCACCTCCGGCCCAGGTCAGCCCCAGGATCCGCGGAGCATGGGTGGTCTTCACAGATTCGTTGAAAGACGGGTTGCCACAATCACCCCACCTCGGGGGCCCAACGTCCTCGTTGGCCACATTTCCGGCTAGGTACAGGCTCTGATACCATTTGTAACGACCCTTTTTCCCAGCAAGATATTGTCCGCTCTGGGGATTGGGCCGCAACCCAATATCCTCTCCTCACGGCTTTGTTTGGCGAGAGCACTTCCCGGAAGGTCACCCAACATAGAATTACTCTCGCCGAAGCCCTTTTAACTTCGGAGTTCTTATGGGATCCGTTGTCAATTGAGCTCCAAAACGCGTCTTGCTATGTTGGGAGGGATCTCTTACATATGTTTCATTTCCATGTACTTCCCCAAGTGATGTGGGTTCGTAACGGCCCCTCCTTCAACGGTCGAACCCTCCGGCCCAGGTCAGCCCCAGGATCCGCGGAGCTTTACCCACCTCCGGCCCAAATCAGCCCCAGGATCCGCGGAGCATGGGTGGTCCTCACAGATTCGTTGAAAGACGGGTCGCCACACTCATGGACATCGTCCAGTGGAAGACCTCTACCGATTACTAAACGACAAAGCATAATTACCCACATCATCCGATCACAAAACGACAAGAATTAATACTCACTTCTTCCGATAGCGAAAACATCAACATCTACCGGTTGACATGTGAACCACACGTGACATAATAGGCGTCATCCGATAGAAGACCTCTACCGGTGAATAAGGAATTTCTAGCATCTGCCTATTGTAATAATCAGCATCTGCCGATTGACATGTGCATCACACGTGACATATAATCATCATCCGATAGAAGCCCTCTACCAGTGAGTAAGGAATTTCTAGCATCTGCCGATTGTAATAATCAGCATCTGCCGATTGACATATGCATCACACGTGACATATAAGAATCATCCGATAGAAGACCTCTACCGGTGTGTAAGGAATTTCTAGCATCTGTCGATTGTAATAATCAGCATCTACCGATTTACATGTGCATCACACATGACATATAAGCATCATTCGATAGAAGGCCTCTACCGGTGAATAAGAAATTCCTAGCATCTGCCGATAATAATAATCATCATCTACCGATGACAAGTCTACGAAACGAGACATCCTGACTTTCACAGACTTCAACTTGACTAAAATAAGATTGCACAGGTATAAATCATAGACTCATCCAGAATACGTGTAGCGGAAGACTTAAATAAAACATAAATCATTCTATCTCCTCATGATCATTCTTAAACTTAGAAATTCAGTCAGACAAATCCCAAAATCCATCGTGTTAAGAAAATCTCTTCATACTTAATTTCAGTATGTATAATTCTTACTAACATCATAAGAGCAGAAACCACGGGTCATTCTCGCCTTTTCAGCCACAATCTGTCACCCTGAGCACCATCCAGCAACCAGTCTTAGACATCCTCACTGAATTTGGAATCCTCACCTGGTAGTTCTTCACCTGCATCATAAGGTTTAAACTATAAGCCTAATGCTTAGTAAGGAGTGCAATGCCGACATGTATGCATGAATGCACAGTTGAAAAGAACACATTTACATAATCATTTCTCATTACATTCTTGTTCATGTTCTTGTTCATCGTTTACATCAGGTTCTTGTTCATCATTTACATCATGTGGATTAACGGAGGATTTGTGCCGACAAGGGGGTTGACAGTGAAAGTGTACATAGTCCCTTGCGGGCCGTATTCATGGTCCTCCTTTTGGACAGTGACATACGTCAAACCACCCCCAACCCTCTCTTAATCCAGGTTGCATAAGTTTCATATTCGTAATCTTAATCATGATGCAAAATATGCATTTAAAACACTTTCATACACTTAAAAAAATGATCATAAAGCATGAGCATGAGCATTCCTATTTCATCAGACAAAAGAGACAGATTATTCATTCATCAAAAGATCATACTATCAACTCGAGTATCATACCCAATAGATAATAGCACAGATAACCTTTAAACATTATAGACAACTTCTACCTAGTACCTTTGTGATGTAGGGCCTTAATGGCCGGGAATCTTACTCACTCACTTACCTGTTTTCCCTTAGCAACTTGAGCACTTCACCTCGGATTTTCTTCACCTAAAACATTTCACATTACAGAGTTAAAACAAAATCCTAAAAGTTATAACCAAAAGTCATCCTAGAATCTAACGCAGATATTTCTAAATCTTCTTAGTCAAGCACCTAGTGTGCGCAGATTAACTTACAGAACCTAAAAATAACCGGATTCAACCTAGTAACTAACCACATATTACAAATGCCACTACTATTACTCGGCTAATGATGAATCTGAAACTACGAGTCTTAGCTGAAAACAGAGCTCTAAGTAACTAACCAGCAACTACATTGTCTAAGTCTTACCTAGAGCGTAGATTGTCGGGGTGGAGACTAAAGAATCGATCGTCGATAGAGGAAGTAGCTGGCCGAGAGAGAGAGAAAAAGAGCTCAGGAGAAGAGGGAAATCACCGAGAGAGGAAATGTCGGCTACAGTGGGGTTTTAATGAGGTTTAAGGATTTCTATTTTCTATTTATATCGATTGAAATCCATCTTATTTACAATTCTGCCATCACACAAATAAAATCAATTAGGCTTTGGCATTTAAATTCGAAATTGTAAAGGTTAATGGTGGAGGTGACAGTTAAAGCTGTTAAGAAAATACCTGGCCGAACATTGTCGGGTGTTATATCGGAAGTTTGCTCACCTAGGCTGGAGAAATCGCTTGGAGAAATCGAAGGGGGAAATCTCCCAGAGCACTCTGCTGAGCTAAGAGCCGGAAAAAGGAAATGAGAAAACAGTGGCAACTAAACCTCATTAAACCCTCTCTTAAATACGTTATCCACTCAAGGTCTTTATTTACCTTTATGCCCTTACTTAGTCACTCATTAACCTAATCAATAATTCTCCCAATTTCATCCATAAAACGTACACTATTAGATGACAAGGTAAATTGGTTCAATGGAGCCGGGTGTTACACCCTGTGACTTTAAAATTATTTTAAAATCATCAAAAAACCATAAATTGAATCGTTACTCTAAAAAGAATTATTTTTGAGAAATATATACTTTTTCAAAATGTAAACAATTTACATTGAGAAAAATTATTAGATTTAGATTATGGAATAATAAAATAAAATATCTCTTGGAGCAACGCTTTTACTTAGGTACTCCTGTCTGATCTTAACAGGTTTAACTCAGGATCAAGTGTTTTTCCCGAAGACTTTGAAACCATCAAGTCTTCTCTGAAGATCTTTATATTTAAATTTCCTGACGTGTGGGCGTCTGACTGACGAGAACAATGCACTCTTGTATTTGTGGAGAGACATATTCTCAACACATGAGACGTCTCTTTTCGATCTTAGAAAATATTTTTCTAAAACTGAATACGAAAAGGTCACACATTTTCTCTCGGGATTAGATCTCTCTATCTTATTTTTCTATCTTATTTTTCTCTTTCTCCTCTTCCTCTTCCTTTTTCTCAGTCAAATCACATTCGACAATTTTATAGATCTGTTATAAAATAATTTTTCAGATTTATTTTAATAAAAACTAATTTAAAAAAAAAATAAATCTTATTAATCAAATCTAATTTGATTAGCAGTTGATTTATTTAATAAATCAATTTATTGATTAATCGTATAATCTAAAAATAGTTATTAGAATATATTTATGAAAACTATTTTTCAAGATAATATTCTTCAGATCTACTTTTAAACAATAAACAAACTATAAGTCAATTTATAGATCAAATCTAATATGATCAGATTTTCCAGATATACTTTTATTCAAATTTCAAAAAATCTGATTAGATAGTTTATTAAATAACTACTTTCAATTTAAATTTGAAGATCAAATCTAATCTGATGAGATTCTTCAAATCTAATTCAAATCCCTTAAAACAATCACATCTAATGAGATATTTTATTTTGAATTCAAAATATAAAAACTATTTATATATTTTAAATCACAATATATTCATTTAAGTGTCTATAAATGTGATGACCCGAATGTGCATGTATGGGTACGATGGCTGCACGAACCAGAACCCGGATGGCGGTACATCCGCGCGGGCGAACCGGAAGGTGACGGGTCGTAAAAAGGGGGTCTTCACAATCTCACATCGCTTGGGGAAGTATGTGAAAATGAAACATATATAAATAGACCCTCCCAAGATAGTAAGACGCATTTTGGAGCACGATTGGCAACAGATCCCATAAGAACTCTGAAGTTAAAAAGTGTTTCGGCGAGAGTAGTACCAGGTTGGGTGATCGACTGGGAAGTCCTCGCCAAACAAAGCCGTGAGGGGAGCATATTATGCTACGGCCCAATCCCCAGAGCAGACAATATCTTACTAGAAAAATGCCAGGTTGGGTGATCGACTGGGAAGTCCTCGCCAAACAAAGCCGTGAGGGGAGCATATTATGCTACGGCCCAATCCCCAGAGCAGACAATATCTTACTAGAAAAATGGGTCATTATAAATGGTATCAGAGCTTGTACCCAACCAGAAATGTAGCCAACGAGGACGTTGGGCCCCCGACGGGGGGTGATTGTGATGACCCAAATGTGCATGTATGAGTATGATGGCTGCACGAACCAAAACCCAGATGGCAGTACGTCCGCGCGGGCGAACCGGAAGGTGACAAGTTGTAAAAAGGGGGTCGTCACAATCTCACATCGCTTGGGGAAGTATGTGGAAATGAAACATATGTAAAGAGACCCTCCCAAGATAGTAAGACGGGTTTTGGAGCACGATTGGCAACGGATCCCATAAGAACTCCGAAGTTAAAAGTGCTTCGGCGAGAGTAGTACAGGGTTGGGTGACCGACTAGGAAGTTAAAAGTGTTTAGTAGTGTGTGATTTGGAGAAATATAGAGAATTTTCAGCGAGGAAATTAGAGACTATGTGACGTAAGGTAAAAAGGATGATTAGATAGATTTCGAATTGTGGATAGATTTATAAGCGTAAGTGTAAAGACTTTTAGATTTAATGGAGAGTTAAAATAAAGAGGTTAGCCGTTAGGTATTTAGGGTTTCATGTGAGATAAGTCAGAAGGTTTAGGAAGGTTTCAACTTATAAGTTACGTTGAAGTGTCTTTGCACCATTGGAGGTATTGGAAGAATAGTTTAAGGGAATTACTTTGGACCTGAGAATTTGATAGTATTTGGAGACAACCGAGGTGAAAGTTGGATAAGTCGAGCATTGTAGACACAAGTATAGAAACTTAGAGAATACATTGAAAGAAAAAGGGATGGATTTAAGTATTGAGAGTCCCGAGTACTAGGATCATGTTAGAGTGACTAATGGAACGTCATGAATGCCCAATGTCCATGGGTGTATAGGATGTGAGTGATGGATTAGAAATGAGATAGTAAGTTAGAGGAGGAATTGGAAATGGGGAAAATAGGATAAGAAAACTATGTATTAGGTCCTTAGTATTAAGTAATAGAAGAAATTTTGAGGAATTATGGTGGTTATAGGTGCGTTGGATAGACGTGGTATGAGGGAAGTAGGGAACCGATTGAATTCAATTTGAGGAAGAACTAGGGTTAAAGTTAAGATAGAAGAATTTGAGAGTCTAAATAATGGTTGGTTAAGTGGAAGTGTCATTCGACGCATAGGCAATTGAGCGATTGAGTGCCTAACTAGGAGGACTTAGAACTTTGGAGACGTAAGAAGCTGTCAATGTTGATGAATTATTGAGACCAAAGGAGTGTCGAGATTAGTATTGCGAGCATAGTTATGTAGGTAATGTGAGGGTGAGTAATTAGAAGTTTAACCAAGCAACAATTTTGAAGACAAAATTTAATTTAAGGAGGGAAGGATGTAACACCTGGGTTTTCAGGTTTTCGGATTTCTTGGGTTATTTTCGTAAATTCGTGATTTAATCCCATTTTGCAAGTGGGAGGTTTCATTAGAGCTATAGGAATTTATGAGGATTTTTAGAGAAATAAGTAAAATTTTAGAAATCCAAATCGATAAGTAATGCTAGAGTTTCCGTTTTCAGCCTTTTGGTGTTTTTATTCGTAAAAATAGTAAAATAAGCCCGATTTACGAATAGGAATTTTCGTTGGAACCCTAGGAATAAATTGAAATATTTGGAAAAATAAGAAAATTTCAGAGAAACTGAATCGATAGACTAAAAATGAGTTAAGTAGAAAGATAATTGAAAGGGCATTTAAGTAATTTGCAATGTCAAATTTTAATAAAAGGAAAATACCCCCCCTCCCCCCTCCTCTCATTTCTCCTCCCACGCCAGAACACTCTTCTCTCCCTCTCTCTGGCGCTTCTTCCTCCCACGACCAAGCTTTCTCACGCCGGCGATTTCGCGACGTTTCTTCTCCAGTTTTTCTTCCTCAATCGATCCTCTAGGTAAACTCTAAACTTTAGGCACGTTTTGTTGTTGATTTAGGGTTGTTATTCGTTAGGTTTTATCGATTTAGGATTTGTGTAAATTTAGGTTTTTGTTAGAAATTGTTAGTTTTGATGTATTGATGATGATTGATTATAGATTAATGGTTATTGATGATTTTTAGGTTGAAAATGGATATAGAGTTGGATTTTTAGTGTTTAGAAATACCGTTTTAATGTAGATTAGAATTCGGAATTTTTGGGCTTCATCGTTAGGTTTAATTCGAAAACTAACTATGGCATATTAAAGTAGATGTTATGGGTGAGATTTTGGCGTTAGATTTGTCGAGATCGGATGTCGGATTAGGGAGGAATTTGTGTTTGAATGTGCGCACGTAAGGTGTTTAATAAATTGCCTGAATGAATAGTTGAATATTCTTGGATTAAATTTATGAGGAATTGAGCTCCGATTTAGTTATGGACGTGAGAATTATGTTTTGTGGTCTCGGTATAGGATTAATTGCACTTCTGTTGTTTTTACGAAAATGAGAAATTAGTTATCCCGAGCGAGTCGTAATGCAACATTTTGATGTTTAGGATTTTCAGGTTCCACGGTTAAGATTTCAGATAGAGATAATTTGCTAAGGACGCCAGGTAAGTAGTGTATATTTACGTGTTGCCCTTTTGGCCTACATCACAAGACGTTAGGATTTGTTTGCATATTTTACGTATGTTTAGTCTATGCATCATGTTTTAGAAACGATACGAAAATGTTTTGAGCATGTGTCTTCACGAGTAGAATGTAGAAACTACAACCATGTAAATGTTTAACGTCTGAAGGAAGTGGTTCACCCTTCAGATGAAGTTGTGAAATGCCTAGAGATGTAGAAACTAATCTGCCCTCCATTGGTAGAGGATTACATGATTGAATGATAGAAACGATGGAAATGGTGGGAACGGAAACGAAATGATTATGTGTGATGAAACAGTAGAAACTGCATATGTTAGGTTAAATGTTTTAAATTCATATTTGCATTACTTGCTAAACATTAGGCTTATAGTTTGAGTTTTGTGATGTAGGTGAGGAAGAGCAACGCGGTAAGTTTTCACGAGCATGCTAGGATTACGGACGCGGTTGGAGGAGTACGACCATGGCGGTATCCCGGTGATATTGTTAGGGCAATTCCGACCGTGGTTAGTATGGGGACGTGTTTGTTTTAGGTATGTTTAAGTGTTCGGTTTTATTTAAGTAAAAGAATGGTAATATTTATGAATGTGGATAGAATGATTTGATAGAGAAATGTATGAAAAGTCGAGTTTTGATGTATATGTTGTGGTAGTGGAACGTCTAGAATGTGAAGTTTTTATTTTGGAAAATATACTGGAATTGTTTGGATGTTTTTAAACTAGAAGGGATATGCTCGGTTTTTTTAGAGCGATCCACGCAGTTGGTTTTCGTGAATTTTTAATACGTTTTTGGGCTCCGTTTTGAGTCGGGATTTTAAGGGTTGAGGTATTTTATGTTTAGAAATATTTGAATTAAGTTTATGGATGAAGTGTAGGTGAAAGAAAGGGAGTAAAGTAGAAAAAATGTTGAAAGGATGAGGTTTGGCGCGAGGGCGCGCGCGCTGCTGGGCGCCCAGGCAAGCGCGCGCTGGGGCGCGATAGCGCGGGCAGAGAGCCTGCCGATCGATCGGCACTCTGCGTACGCGCTGTTTGGGCGACGCGCCGCACCTCCCGGGAGCCAAAGTGTTTTTTTTTTTAAATTGACTTTTCAAAACACGTTTCAACCCGACTTTTTATGATACTTTTTAAATGTATTTTACGAGCGACCCCCACGTATTTTAAAGGATTTTAAGGACCTAAAAACCGAGACGACATTTTATCGAAAAATGGTTTTAGCCTAGTTTTAAATGTTTTAAAAGTCAAAAATTTTACGCTCAAAATGTCTAAGTCAAAGTTAGACCCTAAAGGTCGTTAGAGGAGGTCAATTGTCTGAGTCCATTTTCTTTTAAAGTGTTAAGTAAAAATGAAAAATTTTATGCGTAATTACGAGGGCTTAGGTCAAAGTTAAGTCAATGTAAAGTCAAGTCTTGTGACGGCCCTGGAAGAGGGTCGGGGTCTGTAACACCCGGTTTTACGGGATTTAATTTATTCCAATATAAATGGCATTTTTGTAAATACGTCTAACTAAGTCCGTTTTGCAAACGGAAAGTTTTAACGGAGCCCTAATAATAAATTGAAATTTATGGTGAAATATGAAAATTTGGAGAAAGCGGATCGTTAGTTAAATAACGAGATACGTGGAGGAATAAATAGAAAATCATAAGGAAGGGCAAAAGAGTAATTTTGCAAACCAAAAATATAATAAAATCACAAAACTCTCATTCCCCCTCACACTTACGCAGGAATCCATTTTCTCTCCCTCTCCTCGCACGATTTTCTTCTCCCTCGCGCGACCCTCTTCTCCGGCGACGATTCTCCTTCTCCGGCAACTCAACTCTTCAAGTTTCCTTCTCCTTCCTCGACTCTAGGTATGAATCTATAGTTTTGGAGCTTTAGATTTCGATTTCTAGGGTTGAAAACGGTTAGGGTTCATTAGGGTTTTCATTGAAAATGTGAAATAGAGTTTGAAACCAATAGGTTTACCGTATTTATAGCTCTAATGGGCGTATTTATGGTTGTTGGTAAGAGTTAGTTGAATTAATGAGGGTTATTAAGGTTTTGAGTGGTTGGAAGTTTTAAAAACTCCATTAATGGAGGTTTGGAAATTCACGAGCCACGAGTTGCTCGATAAAATGCCTCAATGAGGTGTTTTAGAGTTTAGGAGATTTTCTTTAGCTAGGAGTTTTTAATTTTCTAAACTCGATAGTTTAGAATTGATTTAAATGACGAATGTTGTGCATTGCCCTAGGTGAACAACGCTCGTGGACAGAGCTTAAATTGCAACGGACGCGAGATAAGTCTTCAGTGATGTTTTTGGCTATCTTGGCCTACACCATAAGAATGTACATTAAATTGAGGAATTGGAGATATACTGCGTTTGGGTAACTAGAACGGGTAGTTAGTTTTAGATTTGGTTAGATTGTTAATTGTTTAGTTTATTGGTTGTATGTTTCTATTTCGTTCATGGCATATATTTGTTCACGCATTATTGTTTTCGAAAAAGCATGAAAAAGAATTTCTATGCATGTTTTTATAAAACGAAAAGGTAACGAATGTAATAAAGGTCATGTCGGTGGCGGTGGTTCAGACATGGCTGTCAGGCGAAGCATGTTTTCCCCCTGGTTAGATACGAGGGGCTATCCAATCGACGGATGTGCCGCTCCTATCTAGCAAGAGTGAAGTCCCGATGACATAATGAAATGATTAGCAAAAATGTAGGATGCATGATTTATGAACTACACATACATAGCATTCACGTGCATTCACGTAGATTTACTGAGCCTCTAGCTCACATTTTTATTTCTATGGTGTAGGTGATTTTGAGACAGGTGAGGAAGACGTACCTCCGCCTAAAGTATAAGCACGTTGAAGAAGAATGGCTCATGGGAGTGCGCTGGCAGTCGGAGCTTATTTTGACCCGTGGGGACGTAAGTAAGTTTTTGGGATTTTGATAGATAGAAACGTAGGAAAAAATTGTATAGATAACCCATTTTAGGATGTTTGGTGACTTGATAGATAATGTATAGTGTTTTTGGTAGATTGATATTATTTTGTAGTGTTTTGGATGTTTTCAAACAGGGTAAAATGTTAAACTTTCAAACGGAACCACGCGATTCGTTTTATAAAATTTGATTATGTTTAAATGAGTTTTGAGTCGATAAACAGGTGATTGGTAGATAGTGAAATGTATGTGGGTGGTAGTGTCATTGTGTAAAAGGTTGTTATGAAATGTTAGTGGTGATTTGATGAGGGAAAAAGGGTGAAGTGTTATGTGAATTGTATAGGGGAATCGATGGATGAAGTAGAAGAAGAAAAAAGGGGAATGAAGTGAGGATGCTCTCTGGAATTTTCGGATTCCAGAGAGCATGCCGTTCGATCGCCTAAGGAGGCGATCGAATGGCATGATGGATTGGCACTCTCTGGAAAATCCAGAGAGTGTGTCGATCGATCACCCAAATAGGCGATCGATCGGTCGGCGATCGATCAAGGGCGATCGATCGGCTGGCGATCGATCAAGGGCGATCGATCGCCTGATGTGTGGGGCGATCGATCGCCCCCTCTATTTTGGCCACAGCCGATCGATTGGCTGAAATGGCCGATCAATCGGCCATGAATTTTCATAGGCAAATACCCTTTTTACCCCTGCTTCCTTTGGCTGATGTTTTAATATGTTCTTTTAATGTTTTTAATTTATTTTTCAAAGGAATTTCAACACTTATTTTAAGGTATTTTCTTTAAATGGTTTTATGGACGTTTTAATTTTAATTAGAGGTTTGAAAAGAAAAATTTATACGGGAAATTAAGGGTTAGGTTTAAAGGTCGTTACAGGGTCGTTACAATAAGCATTCACAGCTACTCATTTAATTTATTCCAAAGATACAAGGTGTGACAGCCCGAAACCCGGTCCCGATCGGGATCTGAAAGCCAAGCCATCACTCCGGACATTTCAAAACATGACATATTTTTTTTTGAACTTTACTTTTAAAACTTTAACAGAAAACAGAATCGAAAGACTGAAGACATATTAATATTCAGAAATAGACGACAGAAGACAACATGAAGAAACATAGAAAACCCTAAAAGAAAAACACTTTACTGGGAGAGAAACTACGGTGAATATCAAAATTACAGAATAACAGAGAGAGAACGAGAACTACTTTAAAACTGGGTTACCGGAGTGAATAACAGAATAAACTAGAAAAAAACAGGAAACAGAAATGGACGACTGGGGGAAATAAACAGAATAAAACAAGAAATAAAAATGGAAAAATACGTAAACTGGAAGACATACTGTGGAAGGCTACAGTAGCTGTGGACGATCGGGGGCTGTGGACATTTAAAACAACAGAGGCTGTGGACTTTTAAAAAATAACAGAGGCAAAACAGTGGACACAGGAGTCCGTTGACGTTTATAATAAAAGACTAAAATAGTGGACGCAGGAGTCCGTGGACATTTGCACTAAAAGACAAAAACAGTGGACACAAGGAGTCTGTGGACGTCTAAAATCAAAGACAGACTTTTGACTTTTAAAATAACAGGCAGACTCTCGACGAAGTTATCGTGGACGATAACACCTAGCCGAATAAAGAACTGAAACCGAAGGCAAAATAGACCTTATTTTGAAGGCAGAAGGGACGTGGACGACTGTTTTACAGAAGAGAATGACAACTGTTTTACTGAAGGCGTAGACGACTAACACTTAGCCAAATACATAAAAACTCGAAAGACAAAAACTGAAAGGCATAAAGACAGAAGGCGTGGACGACTATTTTCAAAGGCAATGTGGACGTTTAAAAAAATAACAGGCAGACTTTGAACCTTTAAAATAACAGCCTGACTCTCGGCGACGTTATCGTGGACGATAACTTTGGACGATGACACTTAGCCAAAATACTGGGAAACTTGAAAGCCAAAAACTGGAGACAGAATGGGCGATAAAATTTAAAGACGGAATGGATGACTATTTTACAAGGAGACAGAAAGCATGAAAACTTCAAAACCCCAAAACCCGATTCCAAAACACAATTTTAAAACATGCATGAAAACATGACAGAAGTTGGAAAACATGACAGAAGTGCAAGAAATCGAACTGCATGGATAGCTCTAAGACTCGAGACAATCCATGGACAACCTAAAAGAGGAGAACTCCAAGCAGTTCCAGAATAAATCAAAATATGCATTCAACTGTCAATTACAGAGGTTTAAAAACTTGAACACCAAAACCTATACATTACAAAACCCCAACAGAGTTCCCAACAAAATTTTAAAACGATAACACCAAAATCCCAACAGGGTTTCCAGACATGAAATTCACTTTAAAACTTAAACCTCGGGACAGAAATACGTCTAACTACAGCAACCAAACCCCATGAGCTCAATCTGCCAACCTCCCCAACTCATCAGCTTGAGGAACAAAGTCCTCATCTGGAGGATCCATACCTACAAAAGGGAGTTCAACTATGAGCCTAGAGCTCAGTAAGAACATGAAATGCGGTGATGCGTATGCTGTGCATGGACATTTTCAAATACGTGAACATTACACTACTTTACATTACGTTCACTGGACAGGAAGGTATAAGTGGGAAGAAGAGCTGGCGTAACAGGAGTACATGCCACAATAGGACATAACAGGAGTACATGACAGGATGTCAATCCTCATCCACACTTAACCATACATTTCATTACAGGTTTTATCTTTCTTAACTTCAAATCCGGTGCTGAAAACATTTACAGGGTTTTCCATAAAACGTGAATGCATGAACAGGTATGATGCTTAAACTCAACATATACAGGTGACAGAATAAAAACTACGGGAAACAGAACACAAAGAACACGTTTAACTTAAAGCATAACCTACAACCTAACTACCTGAACCAAAACCTAGTGTCTCCTTGCTGTAGGGCCTTAAGGGCCAACTTATATGCATGAACTTACCTGTAGTCCGAAATGCAGCAAGCTTTGCACGCACGACAACCGAGGTTCGCGAACCTAGAGTACGCAAAATCGGACATTAACCTAAACTTAAAAAAAAAAAAAAAAGAACTAACGTTTAACCTAAACTTGTTAACTAGTGAAAAAGGGTTTCCTTTACTGAAGGAAACCGAAAGAAACGGAAGAAATAAAGTTTCGAAATTTGTCTCAGGCGCCTGGAAGAGAGAAAACAGAAGAGTGCTTCACGTAGAATGAAGAGAAATGAGGATGAATGGAAGAGAAAAGGCATTGGCCCCTTCAACAAGTTTTGCCAAGTGTCAATCATCTACTGGTTCCCTCCCACCAACCTTAATTCCTTCCTCATTTGCCCTTCCATTGGTTTTTAACTAAATTTCTATTTAGTTCATCGAATCGGTCTTACAATCGCTCTCATTCAATTGAACACTCCGATAATTTCATTAAAAATAGTCATTGCATTAATATCGGAGTACATCTGTTTACATATTCGGGGAATAATTACATAGGCAAAATGCTGGGTGTTACATTCCACCCACATTAACAGAAATTTTGTCCCCAAAATTTGCCTAAGCAAAGAGGTCCGGATATTGGGCTCTAACATCTTCTTGTCTTTCCCATGTGGCTTCCTCCACATTATGATTGCGCCACAAAACTTTCACCAATGGGACTACCTTGTTGCGCAACACCTTAAGTGAAGTATCCAATATCTGTATGGGCCTTTCTTCATATGTCAGCGTCAGCATGATATCAAAGTCCACCTGTTTCACGATCTGAGTTGGATCTCAAACACACTTTCTCATTATCGAAACATGAAAAACATTGTGAACCCCATCCATGGACGCTGGCAACTGTAGTCTGTAAGCCATACTTCCCACACGCTTCAAGATGGGAAAAGGTCCAATGAACCTCGGACTGAGCTTCCCTTTCTTGCCAAATCTCATCACGCCTTTGAAAGGTGACACCTTCAAAAATACTTCATCACCTTCAGCAAACTCCAAGTCTCTTCTCCGATGGTCTGCATAGCTTTTATGTCGACTCTGAGCAATTTTTATTCATTGTTTGATAGCAGCAATTACCTCGGACATCTGCTGTAGAAACTCAGGGCCGATAAGTCTGGATTCTCCAACTTCATCCCAACATAATGGAGATCTGCACTTCCTGCCATAAAGAGCTTCATACGGAGCCATACCAATCGTAGCCTGGTAGCTATTGTTGTAAGCGAACTCCACAAGCGGCAAATATCTACTCCAAGGAGCATGAAACTCCAGTACTCATGACCTTAGCATATCTTCCAGTATCTGAATCGTTCTCTCGGATTGTCCGTCAGTTTGTGGATGAAAGGCTGTGCTGAAGTGTAACTTTGTAACCAAGGAGTTCTGCAAACTTTTCCAAAACCTGGAAGTGAATCTGGGATCCCTGTCTGAGACGATCGATACAGGAATGCCATGCAGCTTAATAATCTCATTAATATATAGCTCTGTGTACTGATCCATGGAATACATCGTCTTTACAGGCAGAAAATAAGCCGACTTCGTCAATCTGTCCACTATGACCCAAATGCTATTATGGCCCTTTGCTGTCTTTGGAAGGCCGACAACGAAGTCCATAGTGATATTCTCTCACTTCCATTCAGGGATCGGAAGAGGCTGAAGCATTCCACTTGGTCTTTGATGTTTAGCTTTGACTTGTTGACATATCATGCAAGACTCCACATATTTGGCCACTTCATTCTTCATATTCGGCCACCAGAAGTGAAGTTTTAAGTCCTGATACATCTTTTTGCTTCCTGGATGCACAGAGAAAGAAGATGAGTGGGCATCCGATAAAATGTCCCTTCGCAGCTCATCATCCCTCGGAACGTACCACCTATCTTTGAACTTCAGAATACCATCTCCCAAATAGCTGAACTCGGAGGAGGCCATAGGTAGTTTGCTTACTATATCAGCCATTTCATTTGAATTGGTCTTCTGGGCTTCTTTAATTTTGTCCAGGATGGTGGGCCGTAGTGTCAAGTCTGCTAGTATGGCCGATAACCCAGAAACTATCTCCATATCAAACTTCTGTATCTCTGTCCTTAAAGGCATTGATACGGCCGACATAACCTGTAACGACCCCTTTTCCCAGCAAGATATTGTCCGCTCTGGGGATTGGGCCGCAGCCCAATATCCTCCCCTCACGGCTTTGTTTGGCGAGAACTTCCCGGAAGGTCACCCAACCTGGAATTGCTCTTGCCGAAGCACTTTTAACTTCGGAGTTCTTATGGGATCCGTTGCCAATTGTGCTCCAAAACGCATCTTGCTATCTTGGGAGGGTCTCTTTACATATGTTTCATTTCCACATACTTCCCCAAGCGAGACCTGTCACCTTCCGGTTCGCCCGCGCGGACTTACTGTCATCCGGGTTCCGGTTCGTGCAGCCATTATACACATACTTACACATCTGGGTCATCACAATCACCCCCCCTTGAGGGCCCAACGTCCTCGTTGGCCACATTTTCAGTTGGGTACAGGCTCTGATACCATTTGTAACGACCTCTTTTCCCAGCAAGATATTGTCCGCTATGGGGATTGGGTTGCAGCCCAATATCCTCCCCTCACGCCTTTGTTTGGCGAGAACTTCCCGGAAGGTCACCCAACCTGGAATTGCTCTCGCCGAAGCACTTTTAACTTCGGATTTCATATGGGATCCGTTGTCAATTGTGCTCCAAAACGCGTCTTGCTATCTTGGGAGGGTCTCTTTACATATGTTTCTTTTTCACATACTTCCGCAAGCGATGTGGGATTGTGACAACTCCCTTTTTACGACCTGTCACCTTCCAGTTCGCCTGCGCGGACGTACCACCATCCAGGTTCCTGTTCGTGCAGCCATCGTACACATACTTACACAGCTGGGTCATCACATAACCGGTTGCATAGTAGCTGGCATCCTGCTCAGTGCATCGGCTACCACATTAGCTTTACCAGGATGATATTTAATCTCGATATCGTAATCTTTCACAATTTCCAGCCACCGTCTTTGTCTCATGTTCAGCTCTTTCTGGGTAAATATGTACTTCAGGCTCTTGTGATCAGAAAACACCTCACATGATTGCCCGTACAAGTGGTGTCTCCATACTTTCAGTGCAAACACAACCGCCGCTAACTCGAGGTCATGTGTAGGGTAGTTTTGCTCATGACTCTTCAATTGTCTAGATGCGTATGCCACTACTTTCCCTTCTTGCATTAACACACATCCCAAGCCGACCTTGGACGCATCACAGTATACGCTGAATTTACCGTCTTCAACAGGCAATACTAACAGAGGAGCAGTGGTCAACTTTTGTTTAAGTGACTGAAAACTCACCTCACATGCTTCAGACCACTTGAACTTAATGTCTTTCATCGTTAAGCTGGTCATAGGTTTCGCTATCACAGAAAATCCCTTGATAAACTTTCTGTAGTAACCAGCTAGCCCGACAAAACTTCGTACCTCACTGGCATTTCTCGGTCTCAGCCACTCTTTCACAGCCTGAATCTTGGCCGGATCCACCGAAACTCCTTCTACGGACACCACGTGGCCTAGGAAATTGATCCTGCTCAACCAGAATTCACATTTTGACAGTTTGGCGTATAATTGGTGTTGTTTCAAAGTTGATAGCACAATTTCCAAGTACTCCTCGTGCTCGGCCTCACTTCTAGAGTAAATCAGGATGTCGTCGATGAAAACGATTACAAATTTATCCAAGAAGTCTTGGAATATCCCATTCATCAAGTCCATAAATGCCGCCGGGGCATTTGTCAACTCGAAAGACACTACCAAGAACTCGTAGTGTCTGTACCGGGTCCTGAAGGCGGTCTTTGGAATATCATCAGATCTAACCTTCAACTGGTAATAACCGGAGCGCAAATCGATCTTCGAGAATACCCGAGCCCCTTGTAGTTGGTCAAATAAATCATCGATCCTCGGCAATGGGTACTTATTCTTGATAGTCAATTTGTTCAGCTCACGGTAATCAATGCACATGCGTAGGGATCCATCCTTCTTCTTAACAAATAGGACTGGAGCACCCCACGGAGAAAAGCTAGGGCGCACAAAGCCCTTGTCCACCAATTCCTTTAGCTGAGCCTTCAACTCCCTCAGCTCTATTGGTGCCATACGGTACAGATTCTTCGATACCGGTTCAGCACCAGGATATACATCAATTTCAAACTCAATCTCACGATCAGGTGGCAATCCCGGTAAGTCATCTAAGAAAACCTCTGAGAAGTCTCGAACTACCGGAATATTTTGAAGTTCCACCCCATCTTGCCTTTAAACATCTACTACGTGGGCAAGAAATTCGATGCATCCTGACCTCATCAGCTGTTGAGCTTTTAAGGAAGATATAACAGGCATACGGTGTTTCTTTGGTATTGCCTGATAGGAGAACTCTACCTCGTTCGGGCGCTTAAAAGACACGAGCCCAAACCTGCAGTTGATGGTGGCATGATGTCAAAACAGCCAGTCCATCCCCAGAATTACTTCGTATCCTTTCATACTGATAACAATAAGGTTGGCATACAACTTCTGGTCTCCTACTGACACTATATCATCCCGTACAACCTGCTCGGAGTGCATAAACTCTCTGGATGGTAGCATAATGCTGTAGGGCTGATCTGACGGCGCAATACATAAGTTCTCTCTACCCGCAAAGTCCATGACCACAAATGAATGAGTGGCCCCCGTATCTAACAAAGTATATGCAGGTGCATTACAGATTAATATCGTACCTATGATCGCCGTGTGCTGGGTGTCATCATCTTCCTCTATCATAGAAAACATTCTTGGCACGGCACGAGTCGACCTCGTGTCAGGCACTGGACAATCCCGGACTTGGTGGCCCTCCTTGTCACATCGAAAGCATCGGCCAGTAAAGAGTCTACACTCCCCCGTATGATTCCTCTGGCAACATGGGCATACAAGAAACTGGGGAGCTCCCATAGGTCTTTTCCCCTTGTCCTGATAAATGGCAACTTCATTAGGTCTCTTAATACCTCTGTTCTGTTGCTGTTGTGGTTGCCCAAACTGACCCCTTTGTTGTTGTTGCTGTAGAGGGGCATCACGCAAGATTCTCTTTGATGTATCTCTATATCTCTGAGACTTCGCCTCTAAGGCTTCCAACTGATAAGCCTTGGCCACTACCTTCGTATACGGGGCCTCGTCAAATCTCCCATATGTAATCCCCCGTAAGAGGTCCAGCTTCAAACCCTGAACAAATTGGTGCACCTTGTTTTCGTCAGTGGCCACCAAATGAGGTGCATAGCGGGATAGTGACTCGAACCTCTGAACATACTGGTCCACTGAACCAAATTGCCGGAGTCGAGCAAACTCGATCATCTTCTCCTTCCTCACGCTGCGATCGAAGTATTTCTCGTAGAAAATTCTTTTGAATCCTTCCCTGCTCAATGCCACGGTAGTAGACTGCACCGTGTCCCACCAGAATCCAGCATTTTTGGTGAGATAGAACGAGGCACATATTACTTTCTTGTTCTCCTCCACTTCGGCATAGTTGAACATTTTCTCTATCGCCCGGATCCATTCCTCGGCATGAGTAGGATCTGTTGATAATCCATCGAAAACAGGCGGCTGAAGTCGGCGGAATCTCTCTCCACTAGAGTCACGTGAAGCGTTTGCATGGTTGTTCCCATTATCGGCCATCATGCGTTCCATCATACGTGACTGAATGCCGACCAACTCGGTTAAACGATCGAGGGCGTCGCCCCTGTCATTTGCATCACCTTGATTCCCTCTCACCATTCTAGAAAATCCTATACATATTAACGAACTCAACTTAATAAACAGAACATGTACAGAAACTTAAACACTTACAGTTGGTGGAGCGATCTCATGTGGCAGATTGCGCAGTCAGACAGTTTACAGAATCACTTTTAAAACCCGATTTTGCTCTGATACCATAACTGTGACAGCCAGAAACCCTGTCCCGATTGGGATCCGAGAGCCAAGCCATCACTCCGGACATTTCAAAACATGACATATTATTTTTTGAACTTTACTTTTAAAACTTTAACAGAAAACAGAATCGAAAGACTGAAGACATATTAATATTCAGAAATAGACGACAGAAGACAACATGAAGAAACATAGAAAACCCTAAAAGAAAAACACTTTACTGGGAGAGAAACTACGGTGAATATCAAAATTACAGAATAACAGAGAGAGAACGGGAACTACTTTAAAACTAGGTTACTGGAGTGAATAACAGAAGAAACTAGAAAAAAACAGGAAACAGAAATGGACGACTGGGCGAAATAAACAGAATAAAACAGGAAATAAAAATTGAAAAAAAACGTAAACTGGAAGACATACTGTGGAAGGCTACAGTAGCCGTGGACGATCGGGGGCTGTGTACATTTAAAACAATAGAGGCTGTGGACTTTTAAAAAATAACAGAGGCAAAATAGTGGACAAAGGAGTCCGTTGACGTTTATAATAAAAGACTAAAACAGTAGACGCAGGAGTCCGTGGACATTTGCACTAAAAGACAAAAACGGTGGACACAGGAGTCTGTGGACGTTTAAAATCAAAGATAGACTTTTGACTTTTAAAATAACAGTCAGACTCTCGACGAAGTTATCGTGGACGATAACACCTAGCCGAATAAAGAACAGAAACCGAAGGCAAAATAGACCTTATTTTGAAGGCAGAAGGGACGTGGACGACTGTTTTACAGAAGAGAATGACAACTGTTTTACTGAAGGCGTAGACGACAAACACTTAACCAAATACATAAAAACTCGAAAGACAGAAACTGAAAGGCATAAAGACAGAAGGCGTGGATGACTATTTTCAAATGCAACGTGGACATTTAAAAAAATAACAGCCAGACTTTGAACCTTTAAAATAACAAGCTGACTCTCGGCGACGTTATCGTGGACAATAACTTTGGACGATGACACTTAGCCAAAATACTGGGAAACTTGAAAGCCAAAAACTGGAGGCAGAATGGGCGATAAAATTTAAAGACGGAATGGACGACTATTTTACAAGGAGACATAAAACAGAAAGCATGAAAACTTCAAAACCCCAAAACCCGATTCCAAAACACAATTTTAAAACATGCATGAAAACATGACAGATGAAACGACCCGGGAAGGATCGCCACATAATTCATGACTTTACTCACTCCTTTCACTCTTTTATATATTTTTTTTTTACTAAGCAGCAGAAATACTAATTCTGTAGTCACATGTAGGACATGGACAATGAAATAAGACATTTGGCTGGGGGATTTAAAAAAAAAGGCATCTGCCGAACTCAATGACAAAACTTCACTCTCATCTGCCGATCACTAAACGACAAGGCAGGAGAGGGCTCACATCTACCGATAAACCAAAGCTACATCTTCCGGTTATCCCGTGCATTTCACGTGATTCATTAATCACCCATCGGTAGATGTAAGTTCTCACATCAACCGACAGTCACGTGTATCCCACACAATTCATTAAACGTTCGTCGGCAGATATACAAACCGCATCTGCCGATGACGTCAGCCGGCAGATAATCAAACCGCGTCTGCCGATGTCGTCAGCAGGAAGATAAACAAACTATATCTACTGACAGAAATCTCACTACTTCTACCGATAGCAAAAGAAATCTTTTATATTTACCGACTGATAACATACTACAGCTACCGATAGAAAACACCCTGCATCTACTGATAGAAAACACACCACTCCTACCGGTAGGACTAAACAACATCTCCCAATAGACATAATCATGAACAAGTCTCAAACTTTCTAGACTTAACATTTCTGTAAGCAGAAATCAATGATTCCCTCAGAGTACATATATCGGAAGTCTTAACAAAAGATATTCAATAAACTGTACCATCCTCTATCCAGTGAGCATCCAGATAATTTCAAATCCCAGTACTATGAAATAACTTCATTCTACTTATACTTCCATATTAAAATCATTAATAATGTTCATAGAGCATAAACCAGAGAACTTATTCGCCAATCCAGCCTTCACTGTCACACTGAGCATTCTCCAACAGCCAAACTTAGACTTCCTCATTTAACTTGAATCCCTCACCTGAAAACTCGTCACCTACATCAAAGGTTTAAACTATAAGTCTAATGCTTAGTAAGGAATGCAACAATAACATGAATGCAACTTATACTTCCATATTAAAATCATTAATAATGTTCATAGAGCATAAACCAGAGAACTTATTCGCCAATCCAGCCTTCACTGTCACACTGAGCATTCTCCAACAGCCAAACTTAGACTTCCTCATTTAACTTGAATCCCTCACCTGAAAACTCGTCACCTACATCAAAGGTTTAAACTATAAGCCTAATGCTTAGTAAGGAATGCAACAATAACATGAATGCATGAATGCATAATTCAGAGAAAAACGTGGTCATGAGTCTTTTCTTGTTCATAATCATTATTCCATATTCATCATTCATAACATAGTTCACATCGCTGAAACACATTCATCGTTCGTATCATATTCCATATCGCTGAACCATATTCGTTATTCGTATCATTGTTCATGTTGCGTGGGATGAGAGAGGATTTGTGCCGGTAAAGGGGGTTCGACAGTGAGTTTGATCATGGTCCCTACTGCGGGTCGTATTCATATGTCCTACTGTGGACTGTGACATACGCCGAACCGCCTCCAACCCTCACTCGTCCACGTTGTAGGGATTTTATCATCTTATCTTGTTCATGAGAGAACATGCTTTTAAAACATTTTCATGTGCATAAAACATTGATAATGCATGAGCATGGGGTTCTTTAACTCGTCCAAGCTGTAGGACAGAACATTCAGCCAGTATGAAAAGCTTACTATCGAACCAATCGTCGACATAAATGCTAGACAGTAACATGAAAGAACTACTAATCATCGTACGAGTTTCTACCTAGCATCCTTTGATGTAGGGTCCTATTGACCGAGAAACCTATACATTCACTTACCTGGTCTCCTTAGCACTTTGAGCTCTTTCTCTTCAAACTTCTTCACCTAAAACATTCACATTGCAGTAGTTAAAACAAAGTCCTATAAGTTCTAACCTCAAGTTATCCTAGGGTCTAATAGACAAAGCCATCCTGAATCCTTAGTCTAACGCTCTGTGCAAAATCTGAAATCCAAGAACTGAAATAGACAGATTCGACTATCGGTTACTCAGGGTTGATTGTTTTTAAATGTCCAAAACTGATTCGGAATGACATTATCACTCTCAGATTAACAATGAACTATATTATTACCCTGTTGTTTAAGGATTTGAGTTACAGGTTCAAGCTGAAAACAGAGCTAAACGATTAACTGATAACTACATTGTCTAACTCATACCTCGAGCGTAAGGTAACCGAGAAATAGCAAGGGAACTGGTCGTCGAAGGAAGGATTACAGGCAGGCAGAGGGCGAGAGCTTGCGAGAGAAGGAATCGCCGAGAATGGAGGATGTCGGCTATAGTGAGTTAATGAGGTTTAAATCATTTCCACTTCCTTTAAATATCGGTCTAAGCCCTCTATTATTACAACTTTGTCACTCGACCTAGTTTAAACCCACATGTAATTAATTACACTTGTCATAAAATTCTAAACCGCGAAGATTAAATGTTCATGACCGTTAATACAGTTAGGAAAATTACCTATTCGTAACTCGGGTGTTACATCCACCCCTCCTTAAACAAAATTTTCGTCCTCGAAAATTGATTAAGCAAATAACTCCGGATAATTGTCCAACATGTCCTGTCACCGCTCCCAAGTGGCTTCTTCAATGCCGTGGTTTGTCCACAAAACTTTCACCAATGGGATTTCCTTGTTCCTTAGAGTTTTCACTGCAGAATCCAAAATTTGTACCGGTTTCTCCTCATACTCCAAAGTCGGTTCAATTTCGATTTCTGATGGCACCACAACATGCGTTGGATCACGTATGCATTTCCTTAGCATTGACACATGAAAAACATTATGAACCTTCTCCAATGACGGAGGTAATTGTAATCTGTAAGCTGTGTTTCCAACCTTTGCCAAAACAAGAAATGGTCCAATGAACCGTGGGTTAAGCTTCCCTTTCTTGCCAAATCTTAGCACTCCTTTAAATGGTGAAATCTTCAGGAAGACTTCATCACCAACAGCAAACTCGAGGTCTCTCCTCCTTTGGTCTGCATAACTCTTCTGTCGACTTTGTGCAGTCATCATCCTGTTTCTAATAATGGCGATCTTATCTGACATTTGCTACAAGATCGCAGGGCCCAAGAGCTTTGCTTTGCCAACCTCATCCCAATACAAGGGTGACCTGCACCTCCTGCCATAAAGCGCTTCATAAGGTACCATACCAATGGTGGACTGATAACTGTTGTTGTAAGAAAATTCAACTAACGGTAGATGTCTATTCCAAGTTGTCTGAAAGTCCAACACACATGCTCTCAACATATCCTCAAGTATTTGAATGGTCCTCTCTGATTGGCCATCTGTCTGTGGATGAAATGCAGTACTGAAGGTTAACTTTGTTCCTAACGTGCCTTGCAAACTTTTCCAAAATCGTGAGGTGAACCTGGGGTCACGATCAGAGACAATGGATACCGGTGTTCCATGTAACCTTAGAATTTCTTGAACATACAAGTTCGCCAGTTGGTCCATTGTGTAGGTCATCTTTACAGGTAAGAAGTGAGCTGACTTGGTCATTCTGTCAATCACGACCCAAATACTATCATGTCCTTTAGTTGTCTTTGGCAAACCTACAACAAAATCTATGGCAATGTTTTCCCACTTCCATTCAGGGATAGGTAGAGGCTGAAGGGTACCTCCAGGGCGTTGATGTTCTGCTTTAACTTGTTGGCATACCAAACATGATTCTACAAACTTAGCCACATCCCTCTTCATGTTTGGCCACAAATAATATAACCTTAAATCCCGATACATCTTGGTGTTACCAGGGTGCACAGAGAAGGAAGATGAATGGGCTTCAGCCAGAATTAACTTACGTAACCCTTCATCACTAGGGACATACCATCTATCTCTAAACTTCAGGATCCCATCCTTGGAGAGACTAAACTCGGAGGTGGCGTCCTTCATCTTGATCAATATTCTGTTATTCTCCTCTAAGTTCTTCTGTTGTGCTTCTTTGATCTTTTCCAAAATGGTTGGTTGGATAGTTAGAGTAGCAAGTAGACTCGACAGTTCAGGAACTAACTCCAATTCCAATTTCTGAATCTCTGTCCTCAAAGGTATAGACACAGCTGATATCGCGGGTTGCATTGTTGCTGACATTCTGCTCAAGGCATCAGCTACAGCATTAGCCTTGCCTGGATGATACTTAATTTCGAAGTCATAGTCTTTAACAAATTCTAACCAACGTCTCTGTCTCATGTTTAATTCTTTTTGAGTGAAGAGATATTTCAAGCTCTTATGGTCAGAAAATACTTCGCACTGTCGTCCATACAAATAGTGTCTCCAAATCTTTAGCGCAAATACAACTGCGGCTAATTCCAAATCGTGAGTGGGGTAGTTCTGCTCGTAACTTTTTAGCTGCCTAGAGACATACGCTATAACTTTGCCTTCTTGCATCAAAACACACCCTAGTCCGACTTTGGACGCATCACAATAAACACTAAACTTCCCTTCTTCGGTTGGGAGGGTCAATAGTGGAGCTGTCGTTAACTTTAGTTTAAGTGTCAGGAAGCCATCTTCACAAGCTTTGGTCCAAGAGTATTTGGTGTCCTTCTTTGTCAAACTAGATAAAGGTTTAGCTATCATAGAAAATCCTTTAATAAACTTCCTATAATAACCTGCCAAGCCAAGAAAACTACGGACTTCACTGACATTCCTTGGCTGTGGCCAGTCCTTAACAGCCTGAATCTTGGTTGGGTCTACTGATATACCTTCAGCAGAAATGACATGGCCTAAAAAGTTGACCTTACTCAACCAGAATTCACATTTAGATAACTTGGCATACAGTTGATGCTGTTTCAGGGTTGTCAAAACTATCCTTAAGTGTTCTGCATGGTCAGCTTCTGTAACACCCCCAAAGCCGTACTCATTTACCCGTATAAATTTTTCATTTTTATTTTACACTTTATACTCATATCTTTAACTTATCATTTTAAACAAACTTAATTAAACTGTAAACTAAACCTAAACCGAAATCAGAAATTAAATCTAACTTTCGAAGCTTTTAAACCAATTTAAAACAATTAAAAGTAAATAAAGTAAACTATTTAAAACAATTAAAATCATTTAAAACAGTAAACAAATCGCGGAAGGGCAAAACCGGAAAAACGGAGGGAAGCAGGTGCGGCGACTGAGCGCCTAGGCGCTGCAATGTGCAGCGCCCGATCGCTGCACATTGCAGCGATCAGGCGCTGCACTTTGCAGCGACTGGTCGCTGCACTTTGCAGCGACCATTTTCTCCTCTCCCACTCTCTGGAATCCGAGATTCCAGAGAGCGATCTCCTACTTCATTTCTCTCTATTTTTTACAAGTGCTCTCTGGAAATTCCAGAGAGCAGAACATCATCCTGCCACTTTTAGCATTTTCCACTTCCACCACTAATCACCATCAATTTATCATTTAAACTTAACTAATACGTAATCTAAACTCAATCCATTTGCAACGGACTTTGCGAAATCCAACTGCGTGGATAGCTCTAAAAACCGAGCCTATCCGTAACAACCTAAAAACATTTCAAAACATTTTCTGTAACATTCGAATAAAAGACTTAACAAAACGTTTTTAAATACGATTACCAAAACATTTGAAACGTCAAAAGTAAACCTATCAACTACCAGACCAAGCATCCTAATATGTTCTATACAAATTAACATCAGCCCAAACATCACAAAAATCCCAAAATACTTCCCCCACGGGTCAAAACGCGCCTCGACTGCCCAGCGCACTCCCACGGGCCATCATCCATCAACCACCTCAAACATCAGAAGATGGAACGTCGTCCTCACCTGGGTTTACGTCACCTACACCATACAGACATCTATGAGATAAAAATCTCAGTAAGCTCTAGTAAATGCAAATGCGTGCTGTGCTTATGAATCTATAAATCATGCATTGTTTTCTTTACTTTACTTTACTTTACTTTGCTTTGCTTTGCTTTGCTTACTATAAACTGTATACCGATTTCTTTGCTTTGCTTTGCTATAAACTGTAAACCGATGGGCCATTTAAACTATATACCGGAGGGTCATTCTTTCTTTGCATTTACTTTAAAACGTCGTGCGGAAATTCGTTTTCATGACATTTAAAACACGTGATGCATGAACAGATATGAACGTAAAGTAAACAGCCATCATGCATACCATCGAGACCGAAATAGAATAACCTAAAACAACTATAAACCTATCTACCCGACCCAAAGCAATTTAAAACAAACAATTTAAAACAACCAATCCATTGAGATCCTCGACGCTACATCGAAGTACGGTGTAGGCCAATCGGCCAGAGAAGATCACGAGAACTTACCTCGTGTCCCAAGCAGCTCAAGCTCCGTCCACGAGCGTCGTTTGTCTGAGGCAAATTTACAACATTGTCAATATGACACATCAGAACTCCCAATTGTCCAATTTAATAAAATTCTTAACTAAGGAACTTTCATAAAGTTCTAACTTAATTAATCGAGACGTTTAAACGACCAATTCACGCTCGATGGTTCAAAATCACAATTCACGAACCTTTCTCGAAAATCCCTAAATTCTCGAATTTAACGTTTTTCCACAATTCAATTTAACTTCGTCCAATAACGTCAAATACGTTTAATACATACTTAATCAAGGCTAACCTATTAATTACGAACCCTAATTCGCGTTTTTAACGAAAATCGATCGAAACCCTAATTAACTACATCTCCGTAAAACTCGAAATAAACGCACTAAGAACGTGGACTCATACCTAGGATAGCGAGAGGAGGAGAAACCGTGAAGAAATCGGAACGAACGGAGGTCGGATTGGAGGAAAACATCGCGCGGGCAGGGAGGAGGCCGCGAGCTTCTTCTCTAGAAATCGCAGAAGGAAACAAAATGAAGAAGAAAGGTTTTTAGGTTATTTTATAAATTGATTTGGCAAATTACTAAAATGCCCTTCCATAGTTTTTATATTCGTTTCGTCATTCGGTTCGTTAATCGTCCAACTATTCGGGTTCACCAAATTTCCTTATTTTAACAATATGTCCAACTTATTATTTAGGATCTAACAAAACCATCCGTTCGCAAAACGGACCTCGTTTGCTATTTTTACGAGAACGTCTTTTACATTTCGATAAATGTATCTACTCGGAATATAGCGTTTAAACTCCGAAAATTCTCATAATTTCCTTAAAATTCCTATTAATCGTTAGGATCGTAATGACGTTTTCTTCTTGAGAAACGGGCTTGTTTTGACATATTTACAAAAATAGCCATTATATATTAAAATAATAATATCCAGAAGAGCTGGATATTACAGCTTCTGTCTGCGAGTATATAAGAATATCATCTATAAACACAATTACAAATTTGCCCAAATACTCACGAAACACTCGATTCATTAAGTCCATGAAGGCTGCAGGTGCGTTGGTCAACCCAAACGACATCACCAGGAATTCATAATGTCCATAACGGGTCCTAAAAGCTGTCTTAGGTATGTCACTTTCCTTAACCTTCAGTTGGTAATACCCCGAACGTAAATCTACTTTTGAAAACACTTTTGCTCCTTGCAGTTGGTCAAACAAATCATCAATCCGGGGCAAGGGGTACTTGTTCTTAATCGTCAGTTTGTTCAATTCTCTGTAATCTATGCACATCCTCAAAGAACCATCCTTCTTCTTGACAAATAAGACAGGCGCACCCCAGGGAGAGCTACTAGAGCGTATGAATCTCTTGTCTACTAACTCCTGTAATTGGACTTTTAATTCTTTTAATTCGACAGGTGCCATACGGTAAGGATTCTTAGACACAGGTAATGCCTCGGGATATGTATCAATTACAAACTCTATTTCCCTATCAGGTGGTAATCCTGGCAAATCGTCCAAGAATGCTTCAGGGAACTCTCGGACTATAGAAATATCTTGTAGCTCTATCTTATTCTTCGCTCGGGTATCCATTACACTAGCTAGATAACAATCACAACCATCTTTCAATATCCGTTGAGCCTCTAGTGAAGTTATAATTGGCATTTTACTTATTTTTGGGATAGCTTGGACCATTTGGGGGTCAGAACTCTACTAATCCAGACCTACAACTTATCGTGGCATAATGCCTGGATAACCAATCCATCCCTAATATCACCTCATACCCTTTCATGTCAATTACAACCAGTTCTACATATAGTTTCTTACTTCCTAAGGTCACAACATCACCTTTAACAATCTGTTCAGAATGTAGGGACTTCCCCAATGGTAACATAACATCATATGACCTTTCGGCTGGTAAAAGTTCTAAGTTGTGCCAATTAACGATCTCCATTTGGGGGTCAGAACTCTACTAATCCAGACCTACAACTTATCGTGGCATAATGCCTGGATAACCAATCCATCCCTAATATCACCTCATACCCTTTCATGTCAATTACAACCAGTTCTACATATAGTTTCTTACTTCCTAAGGTCACAACATCACCTTTAACAATCTGTTCAGAATGTAGGGACTTCCCCAATGGTAACATAACATCATATGACCTTTCGGCTGTAAAGTCGGCATACAAACAGAGTTGATATAAACGAGTATGTGGCTCCCGTATCAATAAGTGTGTAAGCAGAAATACCACAGATCATTATTGTACCTGTTATGACCGTATGCTGCATGGTTTCTTCATCTTCCATCATTGCATAGACTCTAGGTGCTACCCTTGCACGGTTCGGGTCTGGCGGCATGGGGCAGTCTCTGGCTATATGTCCAACTTTGTCACACCTGAAGCATCGGCCAGAATGCAACTTGCACTCACCATGGTGGTTCTTCTGGCAGTTGGGGCATAGAGGGGCCAATGGTCATTTTCCCTTCCCTTGGTCATCATTTGGATTGAAGGGTTTCTTTATACCTTGCTGTTGTTGCTGTGGCCCTCTGTTCTGTTGCGGCTGCCATCCTTTGTTCTGACGAGGTGGCGGCTGAGTTTCCTTCGTGAACTTCCTTGGTTGCTCACGCTGTGCATATGCTGTCATCTCAGCCTCTTCCAACTCCAATGCCTTAGCCGTCACTTCTCCATAAGGTACATTGTGTATCCCAGCAGTCTTTACTTTCACGTACAAACTCGGCTTTAGTCCTTGAACAAATTGGTAAATCCTGTCCTCATCATCCTCAATCATTCGGGGAGCAAACCGCGACAAAGCATCAAACTTGCATATGTAGTCCGTCACAGAGCCAGTTTGTCGCAGGTTCAGGAATTCCTTCTTCTTGTTGGCCCGAACAGTCTTATTGAAGTACTTGTCAAAGAAAGCGATCTTGAACGTCTCCCAAGTCATAGCTCCGGCATTAGCGGTGTTCTGGATTGAATCCCACCAATGCCTTGCACCCAATTCCAAATGAAAGACAGCGTACGTGACCTTATCTCCTTCATCAACCTTCGCATACTTAAACATGTCTTCTATCTTTCGAACCCACTCCTCAGCATAGATAGGATCTGAAACCTGTCCATTAAACACCGGGGGTCGAAGCCGGTGAAAACGCTCACCCCCATGATCATGAGTTGCATTATTACTGGAGTTGCCTTGTTCCTCCTTGGCAGTCATCAGTTGTTCGATCTGGTGAGATTGGCGCATGACCAACTCTGTCAACTGAGCAACGGTATTGCTATCCTCATTGGTCTCTCTCTGCTGACCTCTAACCATATTGGGGTTCCTAAACACATAGTTATAGATACATCTTAACTTAGTGACATTTACTAAAATCATAAATACTTACAGTTGCTGGAGAGTACTCAAGTGACAGGTCAGTGCCGGGAGGCAGTCTGCAGAATCGGTTTTAGAACCTGGTTTTGCTCTGATACCATAATTGTAACGACCCGGGAAGGATCGCCACGTAATTCATGACTTTACTCACTCCTTTCACTCTTTTATATATTTTTTTTTTACTAAGCAGCGGAAATACTAATTCTGTAGTCACATGTAGGACATGGACAATGAAATAAGACATTTGGCTGGGGGATTTAAAAAAAAAGGCATCTGCCGAACTCAACGACAAAACTTCACTCTCATCTGCCGATCACTAAACTACAAGGCAGGAGAGGGCTCACATCTACCGATAAACCAAAGCTACATCTTCCGGTTATCCCGTGCATTTCACGTGATTCATTAATCACCCATCGGTAGATGTAAGTTCTCACATCAACCGACAGTCACGTGTATCCCACACAATTCATTAAACGTTCGTCGGCAGATATACAAACCGCATCTGCCGATGACGTCAGCCGGCAGATAATCAAACCGCGTCTGCCGATGTCGTCAGCAGGAAGATAAACAAACTGTATCTGCCGATGACGTCAGCAGGAAAAATATATAAACTACATCTACCGATGACTAGGCGACAAGGGAAAAAGACTCCTACATCACCCGATATAAACACACTGTATCTACTGACAGAAATCTCACTACTTCTACCGATAGCAAAAGAAATCTTTTATATTTACCGACTGATAACATACTACAGCTACCGATAGAAAACACCCTGCATCTACTGATAGAAAACACACCACTCCTACCGGTAGGACTAAACAACATCTCCCAATAGACATAATCATGAACAAGTCTCAAACTTTCTAGACTTAACATTTCTGTAAGCAGAAATCAATGATTCCCTCAGAGTACATATATCGGAAGTCTTAACAAAAGATATTCAATAAACTGTACCATCCTCTATCCAGTGAGCATCCAGATAATTTAAAATCCCAGTACTATGAAATAACTTCATTCTACTTATACTTCCATATTAAAATCATTAATAATGTTCATAGAGCATAAACCAGAGAACTTATTCGCCAATCCAGCCTTCACTGTCACACTGAGCATTCTCCAACAGCCAAACTTAGACTTCCTCATTTAACTTGAATCCCTCACCTGAAAACTCGTCACCTACATCAAAGGTTTAAACTATAAGTCTAATGCTTAGTAAGGAATGCAACAATAACATGAATGCAACTTATACTTCCATATTAAAATCATTAATAATGTTCATAGAGCATAAACCAGAGAACTTATTCGCCAATCCAGCCTTCACTGTCACACTGAGCATTCTCCAACAGCCAAACTTAGACTTCCTCATTTAACTTGAATCCCTCACCTGAAAACTCGTCACCTACATCAAAGGTTTAAACTATAAGCCTAATGCTTAGTAAGGAATGCAACAATAACATGAATGCATGAATGCATAATTCAGAGAAAAACGTGGTCATGAGTCTTTTCTTGTTCATAATCATTATTCCATATTCATCATTCATAACATAGTTCACATCGCTGAAACACATTCATCGTTCGTATCATAGTCCATATCGCTAAACCATATTCGTTATTCGTATCATTGTTCATGTTGCGTGGGATGAGAGAGGATTTGTGCCGGTAAAGGGGGTTCGACAGTGAGTTTGATCATGGTCCCTACTGCGGGTCATATTCATATGTCCTACTGTGGACTGTGACATACGCCGAACCGCCTCCAACCCTCACTCGTCCATGTTGTAGGGATTTTATCATCTTATCTTGTTCATGAGAGAACATGCTTTTAAAACATTTTCATGTGCATAAAACATTGATAATGCATGAGCATGGGGTTCTTTAACTCGTCCAAGCTGTAGGACAGAACATTCAGCTAGTATGAAAAGCTTACTATCGAACCAATCGTCGACATAAATGCTAGACAGTAACATGAAAGAACTACTAATCATCGTACGAGTTTCTACCTAGCATCCTTTGATGTAGGGTCCTATTGACCGAGAAACCTATACATTCACTTACCTGGTCTCCTTAGCACTTTGAGCTCTTTCTCTTCAAACTTCTTCACCTAAAACATTCACATTGCAGTAGTTAAAACAAAGTCCTATAAGTTCTAACCTCAAGTCATCCTAGGGTCTAATAGACAAAGCCATCCTGAATCCTTAGTCTAACGCTCTGTGCAAAATCTGAAATCCAAGAACTGAAATAGACAGATTCGACTATCGGTTACTCAGGGTTGATTGTTTTTAAATGTCCAAAACTGATTCGGAATGACATTATCACTCTCAGATTAACAATGAACTATATTATTACCCTGTTGTTTAAGGATTTGAGTTACGGGTTCAAGCTGAAAACAGAGCTAAACGATTAACTGATAACTACATTGTCTAACTCATACCTCGAGCGTAAGGTAACCGAGAAATAGCAAGAGAACTGGTCGTCGAAGGAAGGATTACAGGCAGGCAGAGGGCGAGAGCTTGCGAGAGAAGGAATCGCCGAGAATGGAGGATGTCGGCTATAGTGAGTTAATGAGGTTTAAATCATTTCCACTTCCTTTAAATATCGGTCTAAGCCCTCTATTATTACAACTTTGCCACTCGACCTAGTTTAAACCCACATGTAATTAATTACACTTGTCTTAAAATTCTAAACCGCGAAGATTAAATGTTCATGACCGTTAATACAGTTAGGAAAATTACCTAGGCGTAACTCGGGTGTTACAACAGAAGTTGGAAAACATGACAGAAGTGCAAGAAATCGGACTGCATGGATAGCTCTAAGACTCGAGACAATCCATGCACAACCTAAAAGAGGAGAACTCCAAGCAGTTCCAGAATAAATCAAAATATGCATTCAACTGTCAATTACAGAGGTTTAAAAACTTGAACACCAAAACCTATACATTACAAAACCCCAACAGAGTTCCCAACAAAATTTTAAAACGAAAACACCGAAATCCCAACAGGATTTCCAGACATGAAATTCACTTTAGAACTTAAACCTCGGAACAGAAATACGTCTAACTGCAGCAACCAAACCCCATGAGCTCAATCCGCCAACCTCCCCAACTTATCAGCTTGAGGCACAAAGTCCTCATCTGGAGGATCCATACCTACAACAGGGAGTTCAACTATGAGCCTAGAGCTCAGTAAGAACATGAAATACGGTGATGCGTATGCTGTGCATGGACATTTTCAAATACGTGAACATTACATTACTTTACATTACGTTCACTGGACAGGAAGGTATAAGTGGGAAGAAGAGCTAGCGCAACAGGAGTACATGCCACAACAGGACATTACAGGAGTACATGACAGGATGTCAGTCCTCGTCCACATTTAACCATACATTTCATTACAGGTTTTATCTTTCTTAACTTCAAATCCGGTGCTGAAAACATTTACAGTTTCCAGAAAATGTGAATGCATGAACATGTATGATGCTTAAACTCAACATATACAGATGACAGAATAAAAACTACGAGAAACAGAACACAAAGAACACGTTTAACTTAAAGCATAACCTACAACCTAACTACCCGAATCAAAACCTAGTGTCTCCTTGCTGTAGGGCCAACTTATATGCATGAACTTACCTGTAGTCCGAAATGCAGCAAGCTTTGCACGCACGACAACCGTTGTTCGCGAACCTAGAGTACGCAAAATCAGACATTAACCTAAACTTCAAAAAAAAGAACTAACGTTTAACCTAAACTTGTTAACTAGTGAAAAAGGGTTACCTTTACTGAAGGAAACCGAAAGAAACGGAAGAAATAAAGTTTGGAAATTTGTCTCAGGCGCCTGGAAGAGAGAAAACAGAAGAGTGCTTCACGTAGAGTGAAGAGAAATGAGGATGAATGGAAGAGAAAAGGCATTGGCCCCTTCAACAAGTTTTACCAAGTGCCAATCATCTATTGGTTCCCTCCCACCAACCTTAATTCCTTCCATTGGTTTTTAACTAAATTTCTATTTAGTTCATCGAATCGGTCTTACAATCGCTCTCATTCAATTGAACACTCCGATAATTTCATTAAAAATAGTCATTGCATTAATATCGGAGTACATCCGCTTACATATTCAGGGAATAATTACATAGGCAAAATCTCTGGTGTTACACAAGGTTTATGTAATGCAACTCATATAAAATTGTACTGTATAAATCAAATAATAAATTAAAATGAAATAGGAGTCTACTGAATATAATGAATTAATATCATATATATATGACCATCATTATGATAAAATTAATTGTTCTTCATTTAACAGATATTATAAGAACAATATAATTTCATCTTGTGCAGTTCTATATAATCATATTATATAAAATACAATCACTTTATATCACTGCATTTATAGTCGGGATATGACTATACGTTCTCAACGAAGTGAACTGTATTTATGACTTTATTAATGTGACAACCCCCGACCCGATTGGGGTCCGAGGAGCAATCATTCCGGGACATTCAAAACGGTGACTATTATTATTATTTTTTTTTTACAAATAAACAAAGCAAACTGAACTTTCCAAAACAAACCAACTCTTAAAACTTTACAGAGAGAGAAAACATTCTCTGGATTTGAAAGTGAAACGGGAAAACAGTTAAAATCCGACTACAGAAGGAACGGCAGAAGAAATCAGAATACTTGGAACGTTTAAATAAAAGGCTGGATGGACGACGGACATGCAGAGGACAACGTGATAAGATACATGCAGTGAACATAATAAATGAGAAATATAAACTGGAAGGCATATTGGAAGAAATGCTACAGTAAATAACGGAATCGGGTGATCTAGGGCAGAAGAAGTAGATAAACTGGGGCGGAAGAAGTAGGCAGACGATGTCAGGCGAAAAATGTAGTGAACTGGGCAGAAGATGTGGGCGGATGACGTCAGGCGGAAGATGTGGATGACGTCAGGCGGAAGATGTAAATAAACTTGGCGGAAGAAGTAGGCAGATGACGTCAGGCGGAAGATGTAAATAAACTGGGCGGAAGAAGTAGGCAGATGACGTCAGGCAGAAGATGTAAATAAACTGGGCGAAAGAAGTAGGCAGATGACGTCAGGCGGAAGATGTAAATTGTAATATCCGGCTGTGTGGATTATTATTATTTAATGTAAATGGCATTTTTGGTAAATATATCAAATCAAGCTCGTTTTATGAAAAGAAAACGTTAATGGGATCCTAACGATTAATGGGAATTTTAAGGAATTTATGAGAATTTTCGAAGTAATAACGCTATATTTCGAGTAATAAAGTTTCTCGTAATATAAAGGACGTTTTAGTAAAAATAGTAAACAAGGTCCGATTTGCGAACGGACAGTTTTAATAGAACCCAAATAATAAGATGGGTTTATTGGTGAAATAAGGAGATTCGGAGAAACCGAATAGCTAGCCAATTAACGAAACGAAGGACGAAACAAATAAAAAAATAAGTGGAAGGGCAAAATTGTCATTTAAGCATTTAATTTTTATTTAAGGCAAAAAGCCTTAAACGATTTTCATTCTGAAAATCGTTCTCCAGAGAACCCCTCTCGCGACTCCTCTCCTCCAACCGACGATCCCTCACGCCGGCGACCGATTCGTCCTCCGATCATCTCGTTGTCTCGTGCTTCCTCCTCCAATCCCAACCCTAGGTATGATTCTATAGTTTAGGAAGGTTATTGTTCGGTTTTTACGAAGTTTAAACGATTAGGTTTCGTTTAGGTTTTGTTAAAAATTGAGATTTAATGTTCGAAATTTATATGTTTATCGTGATTAAGGATATAAAGGACGTATTGAACGTTATTTGACGAAGTTAGAATGATTTGTGAGAAATGTTAAAATTTTAGAATTTTCGGGATTTTAGGAAAAGCTCGTTAAATTGTGGTTTTAAGCTATCGAGCGTTAATCGTTGTATAATCGCCTCGATTAGTTGAGGATTTTGCTAGTTTGAGCGTTTAATTATTTAAGCTCGTTTTAACGACAATTTGGTGAAATTGCTTAGGTAAACAACGCTCGTGGACGGAGCTTAGCTTGCAACGGACACGAGGTAAGTTCTCGTGATTTTCTCTGGCCGATTGGCCTACACCGTACGTCGAAGTCGTCTCGAGGAGTTTTGGTGACGCGGATGTTTAAATTGTTTTGGTTGGGTAGTTAGGACTAGTTCTGTATAGGTTATGCTTTATTGTCTCGATAGTACGAATCATGTATGTTTACTTTCTGTCATATTGAACTGTTCACGCATCACGTATTGTAAAAGAACATAGAAAATGAATTTTCGCATGATGTTTTAAAGAAAATGGCAATGTGGCCTGGAGAGGGGCATGACCTATTGTGAAGATCGATTACGGGTTTTTCACAATACCACATTTATTGTATACTCATACAGTTATAGGTCATGCGAGATGGGGCTCAGACACGGCTGTACGCGTTGTAAGCGTGTACCCCCCTCTTCTAGCTGGAAAGAGTAGTCCGACCGCTGGATGTGCTCTTTCCGATTAGGAGGCTGAGATCTCAGTGACACCCACAGAGTAAAGATAAAGAAAATGCTGCACGATTTCTAAACTCATATGCATAGCATGCATTTACAATTACTAGAGCTTGCTGAGATTTTTATCTCATAGGTGTCTGTATGGTGTAGGTGACTATGAGGAAACAGGTGAGGACGACGATCATCCTCCCGAGGCATGAGTCCAGTTGACGGAGGATGATTGCGGGAGTGTGCTGGCGCAGTCGAGGCGTTTCATGACCGGTGGGGATGTAGGTATTTTGGGATATTTTGAGTAGAAAGCGTACAGATAGAACATTTTAGGGTGTTTAGTTCTGATTAGTTGATAGGTGTACATTTTAATGTTTTTAAACGTTTTAGAAACTGGTTTTGTAAAATGTGTGATAATAGGGATATGTTCGGTTTTTAAACATATCCATGCAGTTCGTTTTCATGAGAAAATGTATTTCGTCTTAATTGAATTTTAAGTCGTTATTTCGGGTGATTGAAGAAGTGAGGAAATAGATGGAATTAAGAGTGAGTTGAGGTTGATGCTATTGTGATGTTTAGTGTGTTAAGTGTATATGTGTGTAAGGAAAAAAAATGAAGAGAAGAGAAGATGAAGGAGAGAGGAAGAAAGGGGAGGCAGAGGAGATGGCAATCAATCGCCCAGGGGTGGGGATCGATCGCCCATGGGACGCCGCGCTCTGGAAGAATTCCAGAGCGTGTGGCGATCGATCGCCACAAACGGGCGATCGATCGCCACTTGCGTCTAGGCGATCGCCTGTTGAGGCGATCGCTGGGCATGTGATGATCGCCCAAGGGAGATCCACCTGGCGAGCGATCGCCAGTGTGCGATCGCCATGGGGCGATAGATCGCCGATTTTGGGCGATCGATCGCCCCTTCATTTTTTTGGGCAACTGTCCGTTTCTGCCCTTGTTTTTGTCCGGTTCTCAGCCGATTGTTTCACTTTTATTTTAAATGATTTTTATTTAATTGTTTTAATAGTTTTAAGATTCTATTAAATGGTTTTCAAAATAGATTCGAACGTTTTACAAATTCTGGTTTCCACTTTAAATTTCCGCTTCAACGCAATTAAAGTTATTAGGATATTAAGATTAAAAAAAAAAAAATTGGGTACAGTGATAGGGTCGCTACAATTTATGGTATCAGAGCCCCCGGGTTTTAAAATCGGTTCTGTAGACTGCTCGACTGCACAGCCACTACGCGGACATTCTTCATCAACTATAAGTATGTTTATAGCTTTATTTGATTTCTATTTTCTTAGAGTTATGTGTTTTAACCTATATAGGAGTTATGGAACTATGGTGTGTCGAGGAAATGACCGAGATGACCAAGACGATACGATAGATACCCTTAAGGACTTTATTGCCCAGCAGTCCCAGCATATGGAGCGACAGGCTCAGCAAATGGAGCGACAGTCTCAGCAGCTGGGTACTCTGATAGACCGAGAGGGCGTTAGAGCTCGAGAGACAGCTATTTCGAGCAATCGTGGGATGGAGAGATTTCAGAAGCTCCAGCCCCCTATATTTAACGGACAGTCTACGGATCCCTCTTCAGCTGAGGAGTGGATTCGCACCATAGAGGATATGCTGGCCTATGCGAGCATTGAGGACGGAGAGAAGGTGGCGTTGGTGACTTACCACCTAGCGTTAGATGCTCAGTTTTGGTGGGATTCCATCAAGACGACCACTGATGTGACGATTATGGGATGAGAGAGATTCAAAGAGTTGTTTTATGACAAGTATTTCAGCCATACCGTATGGGAGGTGAAGATGGTTAAATTTATGCAGTTACGGCAAGTTGGTTCGATTGCCGAGTATGTGAGGAAGTTCGAAGCACTGTCCCGATTCGTGCCACGTCAGGTCAGCGTTAATGAGGACAAGGTACGCAGATTCTTACAGGGACTTGGCCAGGAATTTCGGATGCGTCTTACTATATCTGGAGTACGGAATGTATCACATGACGAGATTGTGGCTAGGGCGCTTGATATTGAGGCAGTTGATAGAGATTCTGTCAAACCGAGGGAGCCATCTAAGGGCTTCTTCCGAGAGATCCGTCCTCAGTCACTGAACCGAGGTTGGCAACCTAGAGCACAACCCCAACAGCAACAGAGAGGTGTTAAAAGACCTCTTGAGGGAGGTAATGATCAGATAAGGGGAAGCAAGTACAAGGGGCTTCTCAAATACCTATTTGCCCTAAATGCCAGAGGGAACACGCTGGTCATTGCAGATTGGGCACGAATGTGTGCTATCGTCGTGGAGATGCGGGCCATTTCGTCAGAGATTGTCCGAAGCCCGGCCGAGATCTGTCAGGCGGTGATCAAAGGAGAGTTATGCCGAGGATCTTTGCATTTATAGAGCCTGGTGATGTCGACGACGAGGCTCATCCCTCTATGATAGCAGGTACTATTCTGATTATGGGTACAGCTGTATTTACTTTGATGGATATAGGAGCTACGCACTCCTTCATATTGACCGCATGCATGACTAGATTGGGATTAGAGTCTGAGTTAGCTGGGGTCGAGTATAGAGTGATACTGCCTTCAGGAGAGCTTATGCAGTCAGAACGTATTCTCCAGGGCAACGTGATCTCAGTGGGGGATATTACCCTTTATGCTCGTTTGATAGTTATGAGCATAGAGCGGTATGATCTTATCTTAGGGATGGACTGGCTTGCACAGCACTTCGCCACCATCGTCTGTCGATCTGGGATTGTGACCTTTCGACCCCCGGGTAAAGCCGAGTTTTCTTATCAGGCGATGAACCGATTAATGGATCGCCTATTTCTTATTCCATGAAGGTCAACGAGTAGTTTAAAGGTGCGTGCTCTATTTATTTGGCCTCAGTATTTGATGTTCAGTTACTCAGCGGAGTGAAGCTGAGTGACATTCCTATAGTCAGAGAGTTCTTTGAGATATTCCTTAATGATCTTCCCGGGTTACCGCCGGACCGGGAGATTGAATTCACTATTGATGTTTATCCAAATGCAGCGCCAAGGTTTAAGAACCCATATCAGTTGGCACCAGCCGAGTTGAAAGAGCTGAAGACTCAGCTTGACGAGTTGTTAGAGAAGGGTTTTATTCGACCCAGCGTTTCACCCTGGGTTGCGCCGGTTCTGTTTGTCAAGAAGAAAGACGGGACCCTCAGAATGTGCATCGATTATAGAGAGTTGAACAAATTGACGGTGAAGAATAAATATCCGTTGCCCCGGATCGATGACCTATTTGATCAGCTACAGGGTGCCCGAGTATTTTCCTGGATTGACCTACACTCGGGTTACTATCAGTTGAAGGTCCGGAAGGAAGATATACAGAAAACGGCTTTCCGAACGAGGTATGGGCATTATGAGTTCCTTGTCATGTCTTTTGGACTTACTAATGCCCCTTGCAGCGTTTATGGATTTGATGAACCGTGTCTTCAAGGAATACTTGGACAAGTTCGTGGTGGTTTTCATCGACGATATCCTGATCTACTCTAAGACGAAAGAAGAACACGAGGACAATCTGAGGATTGTTTTACAGATTCTGAGTCAACGCCAACTGTATCCAAAGTTTTCGAAATGCGAGTTTTGGCTAGACAGAGTGAGCTTCCTTGGCCATATTATATCGCAGGATGGAGTTTCTATGGATCCGAGCAAAATTCAGGTGGTCAGAGATTGGCCACAGCCGAATAACGTACGTGAGGTGCGTGGATTTCTCGAATTAGCTGGTTATTATTGGAAGTTCATAGAGGGATTTTCGAAGATCGAAGTTCCTCTTTCACAATTGACTCGGAAGAACGAGAGATTTATATGGTCGGCTACTTGTGACGACAGTTTTATGGAGTTAAAGCAGAGATTGACCACCGCTCCGGTATTGGCGCTACCTGTTGAAGGTGACAAGTTTAGTATTTATTGTGATGCGTTTGGAGTTGGACTCGGTTGTGTGTTGATGCAGGAGGGGAGAGTTATTGCTTATGCTTCTCGGCAGCTGAAGCCGTACGAGCAGAATTACCCTACGCACGACCTTTAGTTAGCAGCTGTGGTCTTCGCACTGAAGATATGGAGACATTATTTATATGGGCAGCAGTGCGAGATATTTTCCGACCACAAGAGCCTGAAGTATTTATTTACGCAAAAGGAACTGAATATGCGACAGAGAAGGTGGCTTGAGTTCGTCAAAGATTATGATTTTGATATCAAGTACCATCTAGGAAAGGCGAACAAGGTTGCTGATGCTTTGAGTAGAGTGCCTTCTACGAGTCAGCCTTCACTAGCAGCAATGTCAGTTACGCTGCGGTCTGAGATCGAGAGGTTCAATGTGGAGATAGTAGCAGAGTTGTCCAGTATGCTCACCAACATTTCTCTCAGGCCGACTATTCTGGATAGGATATGCGAAGCTCAGCAGAATGATACGGAGTGTGAGGAGCTTCGATCGAGTATGACGTTGGGTGACTCGTCGGATTTTCACTTATCAGATGATGGTATTCTGAAGTTCAGGCATAGGTGGTACGTGTCTAACGACGAGGAGCTGAAGAAAGAGATATTGGCTGAGGCACATTCTTCGGCATATTCTGTACACCCGGGGAGTACTAAGATGTACCGGGATTTAAAGCAGCATTTCTGGTGGCCGAACATGAAGAGAGAGGTCGCCAAGTACGTTAAAACCTGTTTAGTCTGTCAACAGGTAAAGGCAGAGCACCAGAGACTGGCCGGAACATTACAACCACTGTCGATTCTGGAGTGGAAATGGGAGCAGATCTCCATGGATTTCATTGTGGGGCTCCCGAGGGCGACGAAGGGCCATGACGGCATATGGGTTATCGTGGACCGATTGACGAAGTCGGCCCACTTCTTATATGTGAAGATGGCGTCTTCTATGGATCAGCTTGCCGAGCTTTACGTGCAGGAGATTGTTAGACTTCATGGAGTGCCAGTTTCGATAGTCTCAGATCGTGATCCGAGATTCACATCGAAGTTCTGGAAGAGTCTGCACAAAGCTATGGGGACTCAGCTTAATTTCAGCACAGGCATTTCATCCTCAGACTGATGGACAGACAGAGAGGACTAATCAGATTCTTGAGGATATGCTCAGAGCTTGTGTGCTGGAGTTTCAGAGCTCGTGGAGCCGATATTTGCCTCTGATTGAGTTCTCGTACAATAACAGCTTCCAGGCTACGATTGGCATGGCTCCGTATGAGGCGCTGTATGGTCGGAAGTGTAGGTCTCCGTTGTATTGGGACGAGGTTGGCGAGGCCAGCATCGTTGGTCCAGAGATTCTACAGCAAACGGCAGAGAAGATTGCCATTATCTGACAGCGTATTGAGGTAGCTCAGAGCAGACAGAAGAGCTATGCAGACACGAGACGGAGGGAACTAGAGTTCAAGGAAGGTGATGAGGTTTATCTTAAAGTTTCTCCGTTTAAAGGCGTCATGAGATTCGGAAGGAGGGGCAAGTTAAACCCTCGTTATGTGGGGCCCTTTCCTATTCTGAAGAGGATCGGGAAGATGGCATACAGATTAGAGCTTCCGGCTTCTATGGAGGGTATCCACGATGTATTTCATGTATCTATGCTTCGGAAGTGCCTACGCGATCCATCGCATATCGTCGAGGCTAGAGAGATTGAGGTACAGCCTACCTTGACTTATGAGGAGAGACTGGTACGTATTTTGGAGTCTTCCATCAAAGTTTTGCGCAACAAAGAGATTTCGCTAGTCAAAGTCCTATGGCAGAACCATGAGGTGGAAGAGGCGATTTGGGAGCGACAGCAGGATATGATGGCTAAGTATCCCGAGTTGTTTGTATAGGCAAATTTTGAGGACAAAATTTTAAATAAGGTGGATGGATTGTAATATCCGGCTGTACGGATTATTGTTATTTAATGTAAATGACATTTTTGGTAAATATGTCAAATCAAGCTCGTTTTACGAAAAGAAAACGTTAATGGGATCCTAACGATTAATGAGAATTTTAAGGAATTTACGAGAATTTTCGAAATAATAACGCTATATTTCGAGTAATTAAGTTTCTCGTAATATAAAGGACGTTTTAGTAAAAATAGTAAACGAGGTCCGATTTGCGAACGGACAGTTTTAATAGAACCCAAATAATAAGATGGGTTTATTGGTGAAATAAGGAGATTTGGAGAAACCGAATAGCTAGCCAATTAAAGAAACGAAGGACGAAACAAATAGAAAAATAAGTGGAAGGGCAAAATTGTCATTTAAGCGTTTAATTTTTATTTAAGGCAAAAAGCCTTAAACGATTTTCATTCTGAAAATCGTTCTCCAGAGAACCCCTCTCGCGACTCCTCTCCTCCAGCCGACGATCCCTCACGCCGGCGACCGATTCGTCCTCCGACCATCTCGTTTTCTTCGTGCTTCCTCCTCCAATCCCAACCCTAGATATGATTCTATAGTTTAGGAAGGTTATTGTTCGGTTTTTATGAAGTTTAAACAACTAGGTTTCGTTTAGGTTTTGTTAAAAATTGAGATTTAAGGTTCGAAATTTATATGTTTATTGTGATTAAGAATATAAAGGACGTATTGAACGTTATTGGACGAAGTTAGAATGATTTGTGAGAAATGTTAAAATTTGAGAATTTTCGGGTTTTTAGGAAAAACTCGTTAAATTGTGGTTTTAAGCTATCGAGCGTTAATCGTTGTATAAACGCCTCGATTAGTTGAGGATTTTGCTAGTTTGAGCGTTTAATTGTTTAATCTCGTTTTAATGACAATTTGGTGAAATTGCTTAGGTAAACAACACTCGTGGATGGAGCTTCGCTTGCAACGGACACGAGGTAAGTTCTCGTGATTTTCTCTAGGCCGATTGGCCTACACTGTACGTCGAAGTCGTCTCGAGTAGTTTTGGTAACGCGGATGTTTAAATTATTTTGGTTGGGTAGTTAGGACTAGTTCTGTATAGGTTATGCTTTATTGTCTCGATGGTACGAATCATGTATGTTTACTTTCTGTCATATTGAACTGTTCACGCATCACGTATTTTAAAAGAACATAGAAAATGAATTTTCGCATGATGTTTTAAAGAAAATGGCGATGTGGCCTGGAGAGGGGCACGACCTATTGTGAAGATCGATTACGAGTTTGTCACAATACCACATTTATTGCATACTCATACAGTTATAGGTCATGCGAGATGGGGCTCAGGCACGGCTGTACGCGTTGTAAGCGTGTACCCCCCTCTTCTAGCTGGAAAGAGTAGTCCGACCGCTGGATGTGCTCTCTCCGGTTAGGAGGCTGAGATCTAGGTGACACCCACAGAGTAAAGATAAAGAAAATGCTGCACGATTTCTGAACTCATATGCATAGCATGCATTTACATTTACTAGAGCTTGCTGAGATTTTTATCTCATAGGTGTCTGTATGGTGTAGGTGACTACGAGGAAACAGGTGAGGACGACGATCCTCCTCCCGAGGCATGAGTCCAGTTGACAGAGGATGATTGCGGGAGTGTGCTGGCGCAGTCGAGGCGTTTCATAACCCGTGGGGATGTAGGTATTTTGGGATATTTTGAGTAGAAAGCGTACAGATAAAACATTTTAGGGTGTTTGGTTCTGATTAGTTGATAGGTTTACATTTTAATGTTTTTAAACGTTTTAGAAACTGGTTTTGTAAAATGTGTGATAATAGGGATATGTTCGGTTTTTAAACATATCCATGCAGTTCGTTTTCATGAGAAAATCTATTTCGTCTTAATTGAGTTTTAAGTCGTTATTTCGGGTGATTGAAGAAGTGAGGAAATAGATGGAATTAAGAGTGAGTTGAGGTTGATGCTATTGTGATGTTTAGTGTGTTAAGTGTATATGTGTGTAAGGAAAAAAAATGAAGAGAAGAGAAGAGGAAGAAATGGGAGGCAGAGGAGATGGCGATCGATCGCCCAGGGGTGGGAATCGTTGCCCATGGGATGCCGCGCTCTGGAAGAATTCCAGAGCGTGTGGCGATCGATCGCCACAAACGGGCGATCGATCGCCACTTGCGTCTAGGCGATCGCTGGGCATGTGATGATCGCCCAGGGGCGATCCACCTAGCGAGCGATCGCCAGTGTGCGATCGCCATGGGGCGATCGATCGCCATGGGGCGATCGATCGCCGATTTTGGGCGATCGATCGCCCTTCATTTTTTTGGGCGACTGTCCGTTTCTGCCCTTGTTTTTGTCTGGTTCTCTGCCGATTGTTTCACTTTTATTTTAAATGATTTTTATTTAATTGTTTTAATAGTTTTAAGATTCTATTAAATGGTTTTCAAAATAGATTCGAACGTTTTACAAATTCTGGTTACCACTTTAAATTTCTGCTTCAACGCAATTAAAGTTATTAGGATATTAAGATTAAAAAAAAAAAATCGGGTACAGTGATAGGGTCGCTACATAAATAAACTGGGCGGAAATGAACTTCTCACCGGTAGAAGTGATTTTTTAAAAGCAGCGGTAGATGTGATTCTAAAAGCAGCGGTGGATGTGATTTTTAAAGCAGCGGTGGATGTGATTTTAAAAGGCAGCGGTAGATGTTGTTTTAAAGCAGCGGTTGATGTGATTTTTAAAGCAGCGGTGGATGTGATTTTAAAAAGGCAGCGGTAGATGTGGTTTTAAAGCAACGGTGGATGTGATTTTTAAAGACAGCGTTTGACAACTTTTAACAAGAAAACGTATAAACAGGGAGCATAAAACAGAAGGACATAAAAGTTTAGGACCCTCAAAACCCGATTCAAAACAAGGTTGTAAAACATGCTTTACAAGTGACAGAAATTCAAGAAAACGAACTGCATGGATAGCTCTAAAGTTTGAGACTATCCATGAACAACCTAAAAAGGAAGAACTCAAGCAGTTCCAGAATGTTTTCAAAACATAGATACAACTATCAAACAGAGGTTTTAAATACTTGGACACCAAACCTATACATTATCCAAATTTCCAACAGAGTTTTAAAAACAAAACACCAGAATCCCAGTAGAGTTTACAGACATGAACTTTACTTTAAAAAAACTTAAACCTCAGGACAGAAATATGTCTGGCTGCCACAACCACCTCCGAAAGCTCGAGCCACCAGCCACCTATTCGTCGGACTGAGGCACAAAGTTCTCATCCACGGGATCCGTACCTACATTAGAAAGTTCAACTATGAGCCTAGAGCTCAGTAAGAACATATAAAAATGCAGTGATGCATATGCCATGCTTGAACTTTCATAATACAGTGACAGTGCATTACATTAGGTTTCACTAGCAGAGATGTGATGACCCAAATGTGCAAGTATGTGTACGATGGCTGCACGAACCGGAACCCGGATGGAGGTACGTCTGCGTGGGCGAACCGGAAGGTGATATGTCGTAAAAAGGGGGTCGTCACAATCCCACATCGCTTGGTGAAGTATGTGGAAATGAAACATATATAAAGAGACCCTCCCAACATAGTAAGACGCGTTTTGGAGCACGATTGGCAACGGATCCCATAAGAACTCTGAAGTTAGAAGTGCTTCGGCGAGAGCAATTCCAGGTTGGGTGACCTACCGGGATGTTCTCGCCAAACAAAGTCCCGAGGGGAGGATATTGGGCTCCGACCCAATCCCCAGAGCGGACAATATCTTGCTGGGAAATGGGGTCGTTACAAATGATATCAGAGCCTGTACCCAACCGAAAATGTGGCCAACGAGGACGTTGGGCCCCCGAGGGGGGGTGATTGTGATGACCCGAATGTGCAAGTATGTGTACGATTGCTGCACGAACCGGAACCCGGATGGCGGTACGTCTGCGCGGGCGAACTGGAAGGTGACAGGTCGTAAAAAGGGGGTCATCACAATCCCACATCGCTTGGGGAAGTATGTGGAAATGAAACATATGTAAGAGACCTTCCCAACATAGTAAGACGCGTTTTGGAGCACGATTAGCAACGGATCCCATAAGAACTCCAAAGTTAAAAGTGCTTCGGCGAGAGCAATTCCAGGTTGGGTGACCTACCGGGAAGTTCTCGCCAAACAAAGTCGTGAGGGGAGGATATTGGGTTGCAGCCCAATCCCCAGAGCGGACAATATCTTGTTGGGATATGGGGTCGTTACAAGAGAGGTATAAGTGGGGTTTATAGGGGAACTGGCATTACAGAGAGTGCACTATCAGGCACGGTGCAAAAAATCAAGCACATAACAGAAATACAGTTACAGAACTCAGAGCAGAAATACAAAACAGAGTGTCAGCCCTCGTCCCACACTTAACCGGTATATTACAGTCAGAATTTTATTCATCTTAACTTCAAAACCGTGCACAGAAAACTTTTGCATGTCTTTCGGGAAAATTGACAGGATCATAAGGAGAAATGCAGATAACTCAGAACATATACTAACTTATCTACCCGAAACCACCCGACAGAATTAAAAACCTAGCATCTCCGTGATCTAGGGCGTTAAGGGCCAACCTACGGATATGAACTTACCTGTTATCCGAAAAGCAGCAAGCTTTGCTCGTGAAACCACGATGATGCACAAACCTATGACGTGCACGAAAAGGGAAATTAACAAGTTGCAAATGCTAACTAATAACTTAGTAGAATAAGCTTCAAACTCCATTCAAACCTTTAGAAAACAAACCAACGTGTTTTCATGTAAAAACAGTGAGTTCACTCCAAATTATCGTAACCCCAAACTCCAATGAAACTCACATTTTAACTTACCCAAACTCATTAACTTTAGCAGAGGTTTACCTTAGGCAGAGAAACAAAAGAAAACTGAGGAGATCGAAGGAGCTTCGAAGGGCGTTAGTCGTCTGGAAGAGAGAAAGCAAAGGGGAGTGGAAAGAAGCAGAGGAGAAATGAGGGTTTCACGTAGGAGGGAAGAGAAGAAGAACATGGCTTCTTCAACAAGTTGCCAAGTGTCAAGCAATCATAGGTCATCCCCCACCAACTTTAATTGGCTCCCTATTTTGCCATTTCCATTGGTTTTTAACTAAATTTCTATTTAGTTCTTCAAATCGGTTTTACGAATCACCCACATTCAATTGAAACTATCGGTAAACTCATGAAAATATACATTGTATAAATATTCCCATTAATTCCGTCTAATAATTTCAGGAATATTTACATGGCAAAATGTCAGGTGTTACAATTAATTTGAATATCCTATACTTCAAATATAAGTTATGGATTATTATGATTATTTCTTTTTAAATTTAATCCCTCATATATCAACATATATGTAAATTTAAAATTGCACAAATAATCAAGGATTTTTTTTTTTGAATTTATAAAGCATATCAAATAATGCAAACATAAAAATTAATCATAAAATTTATTTATTAATTACAACAATAAAAATATTCATAACATTTGCTTGTTGGGCACATTATTCCCAACATCTTCCACATAACTCTCATAAATAGACTCTACCACTTTCAATCTTCATCTACTCGAAATCGGGAAATCATTAATGGCCCACAATATCGGAAAACCAAAATGTATTGGAAGATGAGATTAACAGAAGAAAAATTGAAGTTTGTTTGTATTAAGATGAATATGAATGATTAAATTGTATCAAGGAGAGAGATAAGCATAGAAGACAAAGAAGCCGTAGTAAACCAGAAGAAAGAGGAGGAAGAGAGCAATGAGAGCAGATTTATCTGTGGACTATATTTGAAGAAGAAGAGGATGAAAATGTGGGTAGAAGGCAGTTGAAAGTAACTAGTAAGGAGAAAGAAACAAGATGAATTTGGGAAAAAGACCCAGTTGCCGATATGATATTCAATCATAATATTTTATTACTTATTACCGAAATAATTTGGGTGGTTTCATTTTTTTGGTGTTTTGAAAATAAAAACATTTTTTTTAATCAGGAAATTCCTTTCCTTCTCACCATTTTCTTGACCACATATTTTTTCATTTTTAGGTCACGACCTGGTATTTCAAGTAACTAATTTATTTTCAAAACCATACTATATGTAGACTTTTTTTTATTTTAAATCCTAAAGTATGAGTATTTTTTTAAAAAAAAAATCCTTAAGTTTATTATTCATCAAATCAAACCTCAAAGTATTGAAAATATGCAATTTGAACCATGAGATACTGTGAACCGGCCGTCCACGAGTTTGTGGCCTTTTGGGGAGGGGACGGCCGGTTCAGCTTAACCAGCCGTTATACAAGACAAACGAGCCGAGCCGAGCCGAGCCCAGCCGAGCTGAGCCGAGCCAGAAGTAGTCTGGCTCACCGAAGCCTAACGAGTTAAACAAGTTGAGGCTACCTGTAACAACCCTTAATCTTATCCCTTTAATTCTCGTAAAAAAAAAAAAAAAATTCTTTTTTTTTTTTATAACACTTAATCAATTAAAAACCCTCCTCAAAATTTTTGAAGAAATACATTAAAATAGGAGAAAAACAATCGGCCAAGGAACCAATGAAAACGCGGGGCAAAAAGAGCAGAAGCCCATAAAATTACATGGCCGATCGATTGGCCATTTCAGCCGATCGATTGGCCATTTCAGCCGATCGATTGGCTGTGGCGTTTATACGCCAGGCGATCGATCGCCCCCCTTTTCCTCTTCATAGCCGATCGATCGCCTCCCTTGGCGATCGATCTGCAATCTCTCTGGAATTCGTTTCAGAGAGTTGCCCAATCCCTTTCTTCTTCCTCTTCCCTTTTTTCCTTTCAATCCCTTGCATACTAAACATACAAAATTCTTCCTTCAATTTACTTCTAAACATTTCATAACAACCCTCACAATAACAACACTACCACCCACATATGATTCCCACTCTATCAATCACCCGTTTACCGACTCAAAACACATTTAAAACTTAACCGAATTTCATAAAAACGAATCGCATGGATCCGTTTAAAAACTAATCAATTCCTATGAAACTTAAAAGAAAACTCCAAGCAGTTTTAGTAAGATTTCAAAAGCATTAACGACTAACCTATCCAATCGAAAGCTAACAATCGTACGAAGACTATTCAAAAGAGAATTTACTCATAATTCATCAAAATACTTTCATTAACGTTATAAACTCTCCTACGAGCACTACATCGACCTACATGTACTATTAATACATTTTCTACCCGTCTCTAACACAAAATACCTTTACATCGTCCTCCACGGGTCAAAAGTCGCACCGACTACGCCAGCGCACTCCCACGGGTACCCTTCTTCAACTTGCGTGTCCATCTAGCGGAGGAACGTCTTCCTCACCTGATTCGAGTTCACTTACACCATAGAGACACCTATGAGAATAAATCTCAGTAAATTCTACGTAAGTGACAATGCATGAACATGTATATGCAATTTTTATAAACTTTCGTGCATTCATTTCATTTATCAGTTCGTGTTAGTCGTACATTCAGTCGTCTCATTCAGTCGTATCAGTCGTCTCATTTTAGTCATCTTAGTCGTCTCATTTTTGTCAGTCTCTTTAAGTCATCACATTTCATTTCCTTTCGTGAAATCTATGCATAAATCCATTTTTCATGACATTTGTAAAACGATGATGCATGACAGTAAAAGCGTAACATAAACATACATCGTGCGTACCATCAAAACAATACAAGCACAACCTATAAAACAACTAACCCTAAACTACCCAACCAAAGCATATAAACATAAATATCACCAAATAATCCTCAACATCAAAACTCGACTTATGGTGTAGGCCAATCGGCCATAGTAAGTCACGAGAATTTACCTGTCGTCCTTAGCGCACCGAGCTCCGTCTACGAGCTTTGTTCACCTAGAACATTTCACAACGTCCTTTGTTAAAATCGAGTCTAAACCATGAAATTTCGTAAACTAACGAAACTCCTAACTAAAGGAAATTTCCTAAAATTTTAATTTACTTCTCTCGGGCATTTCATCAAGCAATTCGCGCTCAAGAATAACTAAGCTTCCATTAATGGAGTTCTTCAAGTTTCCCAATTTCGAATTTTAACCTAAATCCATCAAACTCACACCTCCTTCAATAAAAACTCTAATTCTTCGATCAAAAGCCTCAAATGTGATAACCTTAACGATTTTTAGCATAACCCGACTATTTCGGCGAAAACCCTAAACGAACACTAACTGTTTAAATCTTATAAATCGAGAATCAATCGTCCAAGAGCATAGATTCTTACCTAAAACGTTGATTGGAGAAGGAAATGTGAAGGAGCGGCGTTGATCGGAGGAAGAACGGACGTCGATGTTGGGAGAACGGCGAAAGAGAAGGGTTGCCAGAATGAGAGAGGTTTGCTCTCTGGAGAAGTGAAATCGTGAGTGGGGGACGGAGAGTTCTTTTTTTGTGTCTTTATTAAGTTTTTAATTGACAATTACTATTTTGCCCTTTCTATTAACTCTTTGTTTAATTAATCTATCGTTTCGGTCTCTCCAAATTTTTTTATTTCACCAATAATTCCGATTTATTACTAGGGCTCTAACAAAACTTTTCGTTCGTCAAACGGACTTATTTCACTTATTTACAAAAATACCCTTTATATTACGAGATACATCAAAACCCGTAATTCGGCATTACAAAAGGGGGTTCTTAAATAAGGGGAATTTAGACCGGCCGCCCTCGGTACAAAACGACAAACCTGTGACAAAAGTCATTGGTTTGTCATTTATGGGTGGGGACGACTGGTTCGGCTAAAACTCATAACTTTTTTTGCGGGTTTCTCCTCTCCAAAAAGGACTACTAGTTCAGGTGGACTGATCGTCCTCTTCAAAAAATGACCAAAACAAAATAAGAGGATGACCGGTTCACCATATCTCAATGCTCAAATTGCATATTTTCAATATTTTCATATTTAATTCGATGAATAGTAAATCTTAAGGATTTTTGTAAAAAAAAAAAATTGATATTTAAGGTTTAAAATAAAAAAATATCCTAAAATAAAGTATGCCACTTAAACGCCGTGACTTGACGGAAGCCAGCTATGCTGTTAGCCTTACCAACCGCCTAAACTGCCACATCAGATCTGATATTGGCCGTCGAATTTCCCCACCCGTTACTCATCTTCACCGTACATTCTAGGTTTAAAGAGTTTGTTGCCTTCACATTTTTCGAGTATCTTAGTTTGAGTCTCTCTCTCTTCTCGCCGTTTCTTCTTCTCCAAGTCGGATCCGATGTCTCCCCAGGTAAAGGTTTGCTCATGTTTTTTCTGTATCTTGAGGATCAATACGTGTGTGATTATCTTCTTTGTTTCGTTGTTGCGTTGGCTTGCGATTGATCAAATATTACCAAATTTTTGAATTACTCATCCTGTTGTTTGTCCAAGTTTTTCTCCGATTTGATGTGAATTCTGTGAGACCCACTATTTTAATTAGGGAACACATAGTCAATAGAGTGGTGGAAGGAGTAAACTAATTCATCTTTCCCTTCAATTATTTCCACAGGTACCATCCACTTTCTCTCCCCATTAATTTCTCTGTTTTTCGTTGGCAAGAGAAAGACTACATCCCACATTTTTCTTCTCTCATTAAATGTCATCCTCCTACCTGTCGTCTTCTCTCTCCTTAAATCTTCCTTTTCTGAAAAATTTCATCGCAGAGAACATTATTCTCTTCAGCTCTCGACTCCTCTTAGTGAAATTGCAGAGGCAATTTGAAGACCTTCGTCTTTAACTTGGTCAGAAGAAAAATACCAAATTATTTTAGTAAGTTGATTTTCTCCCCTCTTCCAATTTTCATGTCTATCAAGCACTATAGCGTAACTAAATCCTTCTCTGTTGGAAGGTGATTATTGGTGCGGTTTTATGTAATCTTGGAAGAGAGATACCTCAAATTTTTGGTGTTAAACTCTCTGAAGTGGGAGAGCCGATCCAAACTGTTTGTAGTGGTCGTCAGAGGTATAAATCTGACATCCTTAACCTAGACAAATATCATCGCCACCACAATAGCAACCAGTTAGTTTAAAAAAAAAATATAATCCTCAATAATATTCTTTGGTTGCTCCCAATCCAACACTGCCACAAACTAAGCTAGATCCAATGAAAGGTCATCTTTAAGTAACATTGTCTATTAATTATTTAAATTTAGTCATCCAAAAACAACAATTCTTGCATTGAGCATATAACTGAAGATTTTTATATTCTCACAACACACTTCCAAATGTTTCGTGCTCATCATAAGTCTTAACATGACCAATATGAAACTCAAACCCTATACATAAGAAGCATATGCAAGTCCAACATCAAATACTCCAAAAACAATAGAATAGATTTCTTAACATTTCCCTCTGATATACCAATCCATAGTAACATTAATCTAACACCTGACAATCAAATTCAGTTACATCAACGATAATGTCTCTAATTGAATCATAAAGGTACATCCCACGGGCAGTACACATGCAAGTTATAAATCATTCCATTTTGTAGGCAGACTTCTCCACTAAATTGAAATTAGTATGAATAGAGTTTATGAGGTCGGGTGGTAACCAGGGCAAATCCTCAAGAACAAACTTCAGAACACATGATCACAACTGACAAATCTAGATACTGCTTGACTGTCACATAGTCACCACTAATAAAAGAAGCACACCACCAAAATGCTTTAATCTTCTACACTCGTTACATAAGCCAATAATATAATGCCAATATAAGGCTAGCACTATGTGCTTCACTTTCACAATTGACTTTCGTCCAATGTTCACTTAACAAGCCCACAAACATGGTTAACAAGAATCGTTATGAAATAATTTTCGTACACACATGGCGACTACCAAAACACTTCAACAAAGAATGTTGAAAATATTTGAAGTCTTAAAAGTTAGAACACTGATTGAGAGTGACACCTAAGTTGACCATACTCGATAGTTATTTATAAAAGAGATTAATATAGATACACGTGTTGTACCTTTTGAACGTGTGATAATACATCCTTGTAGATTGAGGTATTGTAAAGATTAAGGTATTGAAAGTGAACCTACCCCATTTATGGATTACTGTTGATCTTAATAATCTTTTGTCGCCATGTGACAAATTTTTCGTAAGGTGAGAAAGTAAGTTGGTTCATATGTCATTTAAATGTTAATCTTACTTTATTCAACGTGATGAGAATCTCGAATCAAGAGAAAAGTTTGATTATATAAATTTGGTTGTAATTTTACATTGAAAGTCATATTAGTAAGTTAATGAAATGAGAGTGTTTTGGTTGACAACCTAAAGACTTTATATTATATTTAGTGTTAAAAGATTGAGAGCGTCTTTGTTAAGACCTAGAAGTAAAAGGTTGAGTCATTGATCGACTGGTTTCTATATATGGTCATTTGAGTAATGTAATATGAGAAAGTTGAGTTGGTGCATTTATATTTTTCAAGGATAAAATTATGAGATCAAATGACATTGTTAATGTAGTCAAATTTTGGATGGATTGTCATGGAAGTAAATGCAGTGGTATGATATGTGGTTGAACTTTGACTTATCTATAGTTTGAGACTGAATGTTAGAAACATGCTGGATTATTCAAGATTGCATATTTTGGAGTGGACATTAGGAGACATTACGATGGATTTTGTTGTCTTTGGTGGGGATTGTGTGCGGGTATTTTAATGTTGAAATATTGCATCTGATTGTGGGAAAATTTCTCTGTTTAAATTGAAAAGGCTTTTGTGAAGGACATTACTTAGTTTTATATTTTATATGAACTCAAAGTTTATTATTAAGTTTTTGAAACCATGCTGAGGATTTTGGTCAATGAAATAGCTTGGATTTGACTTATCACCTTACTACAAATGGATAGTCTAAGGGACACTCCACTCTTAAGAATATGTTGTGGATATGAGGTTTGGGTCTTAGTTGTAGTTTGTGCATCATTATTTTTTTTGTTGGGATTTTGCTATGAGATGTTTCTAAGGTGTAATTTAAATATCTCACAGGCAATCACTTGGACCAAGATATCTGTTAAGTAGAAGACTTCTTATGAAGAGCGACCTTAAACACTATTAGGGCGTGAGATTAAAATTTTGCATCACCGTGAATAATTTTGGTTTGGATTTAGTGAAGAATCACAGTAAAAGAGAAGCTACATGATAATTTGAATCGGAGATAAAAATTAAGTATCCGTAGTTGTTTAAAGATGTGTCGATAATTAATTCAAATTTCGAGGACGAAATTTCTTTAAGTAGGGGAGAATGTGAGACCCACTATTTTAATTAGGGAACACATAGTCAATAGAGTGGTGGAAGGAGTAAACTAATTCATCTTTCCCTTCAATTATTTCCACAGGTACCATCCACTTTCTCTCCCCATTAATTTCTCTGTTTTTCGTTGGCAAGAGAAAGACTACATCCCACATTTTTCTTCTCTCATTAAATGTCATCCTCCTACCTGTCGTCTTCTCTCTCCTTAAATCTTCCTTTTCTGAAAAATTTCATCGCAGAGAACATTATTCTCTTCAGCTCTCGACTCCTCTTAGTGAAATTGCAGAGGCAATTTGAAGACCTTCGTCTTTAACTTGGTCAGAAGAAAAATACCAAATTATTTTAGTAAGTTGATTTTCTCCCCTCTTCCAATTTTCATGTCTATCAAGCACTATAACGTAACTAAATCCTTCTCTGTTGGAAGGTGATTATTGGTGCGGTTTTATGTAATCTTGGAAGAGAGATACCTCAAATTTTTGGTGTTAAACTCTCTGAAGTGGGAGAGCCGATCCAAACTGTTTGTAGTGGTCGTCAGAGGTATAAATCTGACATCCTTAACCTTTTAAAGTTCTGTAAACCATTAGTTTTAAGTAGATTTATGGTTTGGGTTGCAATGAATTAAGTTTCTATCCTATTGTTATGAAAGTGGAGGCATTACTATTAAGAACTGAGACCATCATAATATGCACCGATTTTGAATATGTTTTCTAGAACAGATCAAAACTATCTCACCCAATTAGTATTGGATTAAATTGAGGAAAAATTGGGAATTTAAATGTATCGATTTTAATCCAATCTTAAACGATTTTACTATTGCTTAGGTACAAATTTATCGAATTAAGTGTGGATTCATTTACCTTGGACTTTTGGACCACTGATTATTGAGACTTGGAATTATCGGGTTTGACGTGTTGTAAGTTCACTCGAGGTAGGGGTTTATTTTATTTTCGGTTAAGTATATTTAAAGCATAAAATATCTATCTAATTTTATGCCATTGTTTTTACTCATATTCATTTTTATCAATTGCATACTTTTATCAATTGATGCAAAAACTATGGTTTTAACTATGAGTAATAGGACAGCTGAATGAGCCGTGTCCTTGGGCGAAAAACCCTAAACCTGATCAGGGTATTTGGCGTGCGACCGCAGATAGTCGATGTTTTCAAAATGGCTACGACCGCCGAGCGTCGATGTTTTAAATCATGGCTACGACCGCCGAGTGTCGATGTTTTAATCTCTTTCATACAATGTTATAAATTGTTGAGCATAATCATACATATTTTATTGCTGCTGGAAATAAACTCTACTCCTATTGAGTTTAGTCGACTCACCCCAAACGACTACTATTTTTCAGGATCTAATCAAAAGGAGCTTTAGTTACCGGATCTGAAGCAGGAATTTTCTAAATTAATAATTTTTCCTTGGAAGACTCATTGTAAATTTTAAGGTTGAATATTTATTGGAAATAGGTAAACTTTAATTTTTCTACTGCACACTGTATTTCAATTGAACTTATATCATCATGTTATCTGGTGTCACTTGTTGGACCTGTATATTTATCTATCTGGCCCCTGGCTTATATTAATTGATTAATATTCCGCTGCGATCGTTGAAATTAGGTGTTAAGGGTCGGGCGATCTAGTCCTTTTCGGGCCGGGTCGTTCCCCGTTCTGTTGCGGGTCCCCTTTGGGGCGTGACAAATTCGCTGTCTATCGTCTGGATTATCGTTTTCTCGGATGTTACGTGATATCAAATTTTTATCCATTTTTTTTAGAAATGGTCGAAGTGCACGCCAAAGTCCGATGGTTCGGGTGGTATTCTACATGGGCGGATCCGTTTTCGGCTGCTACATCATGTCTTGAGACAATTCTCTGAGCCTGATTAATGACCCGTTCTTCAGGCGGTTTGATGCGATGGCCTGGTTTCCTTCATCATGTACGCGAGGGATATGGCGATCGATCATGTTGTTGTAGCACTTAGAGCTAAAGTTAGTTGAATGATGAGAATCACAGCGAGGTAGGGTAGTTTTTTAATTTGGATGGTTAAAGGGGTTTTGATTTGTCTATGTTGGACCTTTGCCATGACAGGTGCGCTTGCGTGGCAGGTCATACAAAAAATTAATAGAAAATGCCCTTTTGTCTTGAGAGGAAGATCGCACGGGGATTGCCCGGGATCTTTCCTCTCTGGTGTGTGTGCCCTGTTGCTTTATTTTATACGTTCATATTATGATCGCGTGCTCGGCAATCAGCAGGAAATCTTTATCGCTCTACATACATGAATCCGCAAGGCCAAGAAGGTACTCGTAAACAATTATTTCTACTTCCTAATAAGAATTCTAATCCCAATTTTAAATAATTTTATTTAAAGAATTGGATATTTTTACCATTTGGTATAGTATACCATTTCATAATGCTCGAGCAAGAGTAGCTGCAGAGGTAAAATTAATATCCATTGAGAAGACCACTCAATTTGTTTAGAGAATAAAGAAATTTTGAAAAAATTTCTCGAAATGACTGCTAAATCCTCTAGTTATCTGAATATGAATAATGAAGGATTTTATATTTGTACTTTGAAAGAACCGTTTCTTCAGCACGTTATTTTGTAATCTTTATTTGAACAATATGTGATCGTTGCACATTACAGCTGAAGAAGTTGCCGATTGCTTGGATTTAATTGACTTTGAAAAAAACGCTTTGTAATCAATAGTTTCTGCTACCAATTGAATTCTGGTACGTACAAATTATCTCAAAGCTCGAACCGTGTATCGTGCGTGATACAAGCCTATTGTACTTTGGATAATCGGAGAAGACGTGCTCCTCGGTACAAGTGCTCTGAATTGAGATGGCACGCTCTCTTCCGAAAACATTTCAAGACTGTATATGAAGAAGCCGTATAATCCACCTGAGTGCAGGTTTTTTACTCTTAACATTCGTTTTATAAATTACAGATGGTTGTAGCTAGTGTTTTTGTGCATGTATAATATTTTTAGAGTTTTCAAGTTAATTAAAACTTTATTTAAACTTTATCGTTGTTTAAACTTTGTCGGTGTAATTTGTGCCAGGATAATTGTAGATTATGTTCCCCATGATTATCATTCAGTAATCTCGTCACTTTTGAAGTTTTGTAGGACAAATATGAGTAGTTTCCTTGTTCTAGTTACTTTGCTAAGATCATTTTGATTAATAGTGCTTGTTGAAATCTTAGTATTGTAATGAATATTTGTGTAATGAGAAAATTGTTAACTGCAAGTTGTCACAGCAAATGAAGCCCAAAAGAATAGAGATACGGCATTTTATCTATGTATTATATGCTTTTTGATCAAAGTCACCCATTTTCAGCTTTGCATCTTTTAAAATGTTTTACAGAGATGGGTATGTGATGGTGAATGCTGCGAAACTTACAGTACACGGGAACTGCTGTTTAAGATTGCTTTCTGTTCATTCTATTTTTCAGAGTGAATAGATTTATCCGAATGTAAAATTTAGTATATTGTTTATTCTTATTTGGGCAATGATCTAATATTTATTATGTCTTGCTAAGATATATTCGTAGCTCAAATTTGGTGGATCGCTCAAGGCCCACTGGGCTTTGAGAGGGTGATGGTTCGACCCCATCCGAATCTGCTTTTTGTAATTCTAGAAAAATGCATTTCAATATTTTTGGTTGTTTAAAACGGCATGAAAAGGATGGTCAACTAAGCCTTGGGTGCCTTGTCATGATGTATTCGTCCCACTCTTTTTAATTTCAGGTGATGTCCGCTAGAGCTTTGGCCCCCCGGATACCGTTCTTCTGGAAAGAACATCCTTCTCCAATCACCTTATGCCAACGATTTACACCCTTGGACCCAATTAAGTAAATCGTTATTCTTCGCTGTCACAAAATATAGTTTGAAAGTATTTTATTTTGCTGATATATCAATATTGGTTTTGATGGATATTATGTGTCGGTTCACTGTTGATATATTGTAGTGGAAATAATTATATGATAATGTATAGGGAAAAAACCAATTATAGACATGTACTACGAGTTATTTTCAATTATAAACACAAACTATCAATTTTTTCAATTCAAAACATGTACTTTGAATAATGTACCAATTATAGACATGTCGGACGGACGGACTCACTCTCCGTCCGTCCGGACCTCATTTTCGCCAGACAGCGGACGGACGGTCTATATTTCCGTCCGTCCGTTCGTGTCAAGCCAATTAAACGATGCCACGTGCACGAACGGACGGAACATTTCCTCGTCCGTCCGTCCGTTTCCGTCGATTATAACAGATCGACGAGTTTTAGGTCGGACGAAAAACCGTTCGAAATACTTGATTTTTCCATCAACGTTCTTCAAATCTCTTGCCAAATCGTCGACTGCAAAGAAGATCGAGAAAACCGAACTTACCGCGGTTAGAATTGGTACTTTACGAAAACTACCGCGGTAGTTCTTATAGGGTTTTTACTGAAAACTACTACGGACGGACGGTATAATAGTCCGTCCGTTCGGAGTTTGTGGCAGGTTTTTCGTTAATTTGATCAACCCGCTTCACCGGACGGACGCTGAAAGTTTCCGTCCGTCCGGAAGACGTGGCAGCAGATGATTCGTTCATTTAAGCGGACGGACGGTAAGACCGTCCGTCCGCTGTCTGGCGAAAATGAGGTCCGGACGGACGGAGAGTGAGTCCGTCCGTCCGGCATGTCTATAATTGGAACATTATTCAAAGTACTTGTTTTGAATTGTAAAAATTGATAGTTTGTGTTTATAATTGAAAATAACTCGTAGTACATGTCTATAATTGATTTTTTCCCTAATGTATAATGATAGAATGCATGAATGTTTGGTCACAGCGAATGCGTCTCCTGTACCAGAAGCTGAGACCCATTAATGGTTGGTGCCAAGGGCTTGAGGTTTCCTATTGAGTTAGGGAATTTGCGTAAATATTGTGAGACCGCGCTCCTTTGTCGAGAAAGCTAATGATGCCTAGAGATGGCATGTGTTATGGGTCGGGTAGCCTACTAAGGAAGCTCGACATGAGAAGGACTAAAATCATAAATTATTCTTGATTAGTTTAGATAGGTTTGATGTTTCCACTTAAACATCAACAGATGACTTGTGAAGGTAAAAGGTAAAATTGACAGTGATTAATATTTAATAAGGTTATTGATGATCGTTTTGAGGTAAAATTAAATTTGAATTTACCCTTTTTGCAAATTGTGATTTCTAATTTGAGTTGATTACAATTTTTGAATAATTCGATTATGTTAACTTTGAAGACCAATTTGAAAAAAAACTACAATATTTCAAATTAGGGCAAGATATTTAAATGGACAGCTGCACTCACTCACAATATTAACACACGAACATTACTAATGCAAACAAAGCTTGTATAATAAGATCTGAGTTGAGTGTATTAGAATATGATGAAATGAATTTTCTTTTTTCGGACTAAAAAAGTTCACTACAAAAATAATATAACAAAATTACGAAATTTTTTTAAAGAGTTTTTCATAGTATCAAAGGGTACTTGTTATTATTTATATTATTGTAACATAGTCAGAAAATTACGCGAATTTTGAGCTACAATTTAATGCTCATATAATACTACGTTTATTCTCTTATTCTACTTTCTTAAAATACTCGCTGACGTATCAAACAATGATGGATACAATTATGTGAAGACAACGAGAGCTCAAGTGTGAAGACCCAACTCATATAATGAGAGTGTACAATCTCACATCGTTTGGGATAATGAAAAATACATGGCTCATAAATAGAATTCTTCTTTCTACTTAGTACAATGTGTTTTTGGGTTAATTCAAGAACAAATTTGTACCGTCTCCGATGCAAAAAGCACAATATTGTATTGGGAGTATCTAGGGACAAATTATATTATATTTTATTATTTTAAAATTACAAATAAATTCATTAGACATATTTTAGCTCAAGGAATAAAGCTATGACCAAACGGGGTATTGCAAACCATCTCTTGCTACGTTTGTAGAGCAATCTTTCAATTTGCAATTTCTGGATTCCAAAACACATCAAATCAAAGATGGTGAAATTCGTTTACCTAAAAGAAAATCAGTGTGGAGCTCATCAAATCCTTCTCTGACATAGATGATCACGCCTGAACAGATCCTCCGTTGGAACGCAGAACCTCTGCGTTTGCTTCGACATTGAATTGAAGATTGGAGACTACGTGCAGGAGGTCGGTGACCGTGACCTTAGCGCCGAGCATGACGGCGGCAGCTATTCCGACCAATCCAGTACCAGCCGACCTCGAGAATGTTCAGAGGACGAGAGATTGGACCGTCGGATAAGCCTGAGATCATCGGAGTAAGAGGACTGTTTCTAGGATGACATTCAAGCTGATCGAGAAGCGTGATGAGAGTTGTGGCCGCCGGCCATAGCTGGAAGGAGAGCCCTTGCGACGGGGGCTGTCTAATCGCCACCGACGAGTTGATCGAACTGCAGCTGTAAATGCTCCAGTCCTTCCTCTCCATATTTTGCAGAGGAGAATCATAGCAACGGGGTTCACTTCATCGTCGACGTTGCTGTCTACAGCTGCCATTGCTGAATACTCCAAAGCTTCCCTTGTTCACTAGGTTTGAATGGTCTGGGCCGGAGGGACCTGACTTGCAAAGACTAATATAATTATGGGCCTTACTCGTAAACCCAACTATAGATAATGGGCCTGAATGAGCCCATAGAATTTTATTTAACCATTTGGTCTACTCTGAAATTTCCTGCGACCAAAGGTTAATTTTAAGATCAACTCACTTCAGTCTTATTCACTTCTATTTGGGACTGACTGATTGGATTTTAGAACCGAACCAAAATCGAGCTGATTTCTTTGGTTTTGCGCTGTTCAATTTTGGTTCGGTTTTGAATATTTTTTGGGTTAGGCCTTGCTTTTTTATCGGTTTTAGTTGGTTTGTCCTTGATTTGAGTCGATTTTGATCGGCTTAGTTTGGTTTCTGAAATTTTCAAATTTAAAGTTAAAAAATATATATAAATATTTAATATCGGTTCAGTTCATACTAGTTTTTCAAAAAATTGACCAAAAATTGAATTGAGAAGTTCGATTTTACTCTGTTAGGTACTAAAATCAGTTTTTCAAAATACTAATCTTGATGTGATGGTAATTTAGTCACGGGAGAAAATAGACAATGAGAAATATGGGTTCACGTTATCCGATAATCAGCTTATGCAAAATAATTTTGACACTAGAGCAGTTGCAAAACCAAACCAGATCGAAAGAGCTGAACAAAACCGCTTTCGGTCTGATCTAGTTTGATTCCTCACATTGAAGAACCGAGCTCGGTTCCAATTTCAGGAATGGAGAAATTCTTCAGTTTCCACATTCTAGAGTTTAAGAATCGAATGAACCATAAAACAAGTAAAAACAAACTCAGGAAACCACTAATTAAAACTCAAAGTAAATATTTTTCGAATAATGTTACATGTACTTGTTATCTACTATCTTAAAATATTCACTGACTGTGTCACAATAATTCATCGGTGCAATTAATCTAATAAACTATAATATTTATATATTTTACATTAAACATTTTTAACTATACCAATTCGATTATTTGACACGTCAATAGTACTTAAAGGAAAGTAGAATAACGTAAATACACGTAGCAATACTCATATTTTTCAAGCACCGTTCGGTGACATTCCATAGCCTAGGATGGTAAAACATGTAGACTGTTATGATCTTAGAATCAAGCCAGACAGGCTTGCTTTTATCGGTTTTGGTTTGTCCTTGATTTGAGTCGATTTTGATCGGCTTAGTTTGGTTTCTGAAATTTTCAAATTTAAAGTTAAAAAATATATATAAATATTTAATATCGGTTCAGTTCATACTAGTTTTTCAAAAAATTGACCAAAAATTGAATTGAGAAGTTCGATTTTACTCTGTTAGGTACTAAAATCAGTTTTTCAAAATACTAATCTTGATGTGATGGTAATTTAGTCACGGGAGAAAATAGACAATGAGAAATATGGGTTCACGTTATCCGATAATCAGCTTATGCAAAATAATTTTGACACTAGAGCAGTTGCAAAACCAAACCAGATCGAAAGAGCTGAACAAAACCGCTTTCGGTCTGATCTAGTTTGATTCCTCACATTGAAGAACCGAGCTCGGTTCCAATTTTCAGGAATGGAGAAATTCTTCAGTTTTCAATTCTAGAGTCTAAGAATCAGAATGAACCATAAAAACCAAGTAAAAAAAACTCAGGAAAACACTAATTAAAAATCAAAGTAAATATTTTTCGAATAATGTTACATGTACTCTGTTATTCTACTATCTTAAAATATTCACTGACGTGTCAAATAATTATCGGTGCAATTAATATAATAAACTAAATATTTATAATTTATTACATTAAACATTTTAACTATACCAATCATTATTTGACACGTCAATGAGTACTTAAAGAAAGTAGAATAACGTAATACACGTAGCAATACTCATATTTTTCAAGCAAGTCTGTGAAATTCCATAGCCTAAGGATGGTAAAACATGTAATGACTTTATGATCTTAGAATCAAGTCCCAGCAACTATAATTTTGATTTTTTTTTTTTTGAATTTATAGAATATTTTTTTAATATCTACAAACCATAAATTGATTATTACTTAATTATTAAGTAAATTATTGATCTAATACCTATCTACTAATTAGATTGCACCAGATCCTAATTGAATTATTAGATCAATACCTAATTAATGAGTACTATTAGATTGAATTAATTAGTGATTGAATTATTAAATTATAGCCAAATAAGTAATGAAACTATTAGATGGCATAAATAATAATTGATCGGGTCTAATTAGTAATTAAGTTATTAGTGTATTTCTTAAATAGTAATTAGATTATTGAATTGAGTTCATTAGTAATTAAAGTATTTATTTCATATTTAAATTGCTTGGTAATTGACTTACTCAACTGATTTATTTACTATGATATTTTGATTTGTCTAATGACTTATTATTTTTCTTTCGTTCTTAGAGCCTTAAAATAATTATATGATTTTTTAAATAGAAATAAAATTCTCGATTAGGTATTTCTTAAGAACAAGAAATAATTAGTTTAGTTCAACTCTAAAACAAACCGAATCGAATTAGGTCACTCCAATTAGCGTTTGGTAAACACTTCTCATAACTCAAAACCCGATTTCCCTCAACAATTTTCTAAAAGGCTATATTCTCTCTCAATATAAACGCTTTAGAACTTTGCTTTTGGGATGGGTCTTATAAATGAAATGTCATGGCCATTTATATTAGCAAAATGATCATCTCCTTGTTACCTATAATAATATTTACGCAAAACTATTTAGATTTAGTCATATATTAGTACACACGCAATATTTACTTAAATGTTTGATTTCCTTAGTGACCAACATGTCTTTTATGGTTTTATGGGATTCTAACATATTCAATAAGAGTAATGCTATAATTATTGTAACGACTCCGTTACTGTACCCAATTTCCCGTACATATTTTTTTTTTAATCTTTATACTTTAAATAAACTCTAAGCGAAATTTAAAACCAGAATCGAAATTGAAGTCTACGTTTTAAACCATTTATAAACTTAAAACAATTAATAAAACACTTAAAATTAATTAAAACAAAACAATTAAAAGAGGAGGGCAGACCCGTCAAAAGCCACGACAGGGGAGAGGAGCGATCGATCTCCTAATTCAGGAGATCGATCGCAGAGGCTATAAGCCTCCTCAGTGATCGATCGCTCAGCGATCGATCGCTGAGCGATCGATCGCTGTAGCAACAACAGGGAGGGGCGATCAGTCGCCCCTCACGCCCGCGCCCAGTCGCCATACTCCTTCATCTATCTTCTTTCTCTCTTCTTCTCTCTTTTTTTTTACAAGTGCTCTCTGGAATCCGAGAATCCAGAGAGCAAAACATCACTTTCATCATCCCTGCTCACTAAAATATCTAAACGTTTCCACACAGCTTAACTTAGTACATTCTCGTTTTATCAACCCCCAACTAAACGGCCTAACACACGTTAAACTTTCGTAAAAACGAACTACATGGATACGTTTAAAAATTGACAATCCTTCCTATTTAAATTTACCAAAACAGTTTATAAAACAGGTTTCCGAAACGTTTAAAACATCAGACATAAACTTATCCACTACCAGATCCAAACATCCTAATATGTTCAGCTATACAATTCATATCGCGTCCCCAAAACATATACCTACATCCCCACGGGTCAGAAATGCGCACCAACTGCCCAGCACACTCCCACGGGCTATCTTTCTTCAACTGTTCATGCCTCGGGTGGAGGGATCTCATCATCATCTGTGTAGAGGTCACCTACACCATAAAATAAGTCGTGAGCTTAAGGCTCAGTAAGTCTACGTGAATGCAAGTGAATATTATGCATGCGGTTTGTAAAAACATGCGTCCTACCTTTTCGCTATTCATTTCATTTCATTACATTACAGATACGTCACCGTGGCCTCACTCTCGCTAGATAGGAGTGGCACATCCCACGGTTGGATAGCCCCTCGTATCTAACCGTGGGGAAAACATGCTCCCTAAGCAGCCATGTCTGAACCACTGCCACCTCCTTGACCAGATTACATGCATTCATATCTTTTTATTGTCTTTTCCCTTTTCATGAAAACATGCATAGAAATTCCTTTTTCGTGCTTTTCAGAAAACATGATGCGTGAACATGTGCAATGCTATAAACATAATTAAAACATACAAACAATGAACATAAACATATAACACTTAACTAAAACTAACTACCCAACCTATTCACCCAACACAATCTATATTCTCCAATTTCCTCAAACAACAGAAGATCGTATGGTGTAGGCCAATCGGCCAAACAAGTCGCGGAGACTTACCTGACGTCCGTTGAATGCTAGCTCCGTCCACGAGCGTGGTGCACCTAAGGCAATTCACAACAATTATCATTAAAATACATTTGAACCGTAAATGTCCAATTTAATGAAATCCTTAACTAAGGAAATTCTCCTAAAGGTATAACTTAATTAATCGAGGCATTTTATCAACCAATTCGCACTCGATTCAACGAAACATCTAATAACAAGCTTTTCCAAAAACCCGAAATTCATTAAATTTAACATTTCTCACAAATTTAGTTTAACTTCGTCCAATACGTTCAATACGTCCTTTATATCCATAAACTCGATAAACCTATCAATCTCGAACCCTAAATCACATTTTTAACAAAAACCCTAACAAAACCCTAACGTCCTAACTCAGTGGAAACTGAAAACTAATGCTCCGAAATCATAGATTCGTACCTAGGGTTGCGAGAGGAAGAGAAAACACGGAGAAAACGAGACAATCAGGAGACGAATCGGAGGTCGGCGTGGAGGAATCGTCGAATGGGCTGGTTTCTCACGCGGCGGAGGAGAAATGAAGAAGAGAAAAGGATTTAGGTTATTTTATAATTTCGTTTGGCAAATTACCGTTTTGCCCTTCCTTTGATTTTCTATTTATTTTGTCCTTCGTTTCGTTAATTGGCTAACTATTCGGTTTCTCCAAATCTCCTTATTTCCCCAATAACTCCAACTTATCATTTGAGATTTATTAAAACTGTCCGTTCGTAAATCGGACCTCTTTTACTATTTTTACTAAAACGTCATTTATATTACGAGAAACGTAATTACTCGAAATATAGCGTTATTACTCCTAAAATTCTCGTAAATTCCTTAAAATTCCTATTAATTGTCAGGATTGTAATAAAGTTCTCTTTTTGCAAAACAGATTTGATTTGACATATTTACAAAAATGTCATTTATATTAAAGTATTAATATCCCGAAAAGCCGGGTATTACAATTATTCTCTTAAAAAACTTACTGACATGTCAAATAATGATTGGTGTAGTTAATATGCAATTAATATAATAAATTATTTTTTATAATTTATTATATTAATTGTACCAATAATTATTTGACACGTTAGCAAATTTTTTAAGAGAGTACACCTAGTAATCCTCATTTAGTAATGATATTGGCTATGACTTTGGGAGATGGTGGATTCAAAGGACCAATATATTTTTTCAGGGATAGTAAATTGTGTGACAGACAAGGATTGTTCTTTCTAATTTTTTTGTCTTGTAAATTCTAGAACTAACCAATCGATTGGGTTCTGTCCAGAAATGTAGGTTTATTATTATTATTAAGGTACTTAACAAGAAAAAACCTGAACTACATTAACAAAATCAACCTTAAATTATTTTTGTTAAATAAATAAACATAAACAATCAGTTTGTTAACAAAACAAACCATAGCGAGCTCCTGTTCTCAATGAAACTCTCCAAAATATTAATAGCTATCTCAGAAAATATACCAAATGATATCAACTGTTTCTAAAAATTTTATCACATGTCCACAATATCATGGAAAAAAATTCTAGAAAAATTCATAATGTTTTAATACTTTCACAATTTATCATAATGTTTTACGTATTTGTTACAAAATATATTCATTAAAATTACGTATGCCATCTAAAAATTATGAAACTTTCTAGAATGTCTTCCTATGATATGATGGATATGTAATAACAATTTCAAGAAAATCCAAGATCGTTTGATATATTTTCTAAGATAACAACTAATATTTAGAGATTCTCTAGAATGGGAGTCTGTTCTTGTATACGGGCTCCCGTTCTCGAGCATTCTAAAGCAGAACATTCTTGAAAACGGGAGCTCATTCCTAAACATTTTTTATGGAACACTCGAGAACGGGAACAAGCTTCCGTTCTAGAGAATCTATAAAATATTAGTGGATATTTCACAAAATTTAACAAACAATATCGGATTTTTATGAAATATTTACCACATGTCCACCATATCATTGGAAATTTTTTTAGAAATGTTAGTGATTTTTTAACAAAATAATTCATTAGAATTACGTATTCCATCCAAAAATTATGAAACTTTTCAAATAGAGTATATTTTGAAAGATCAAGGTTAGTTACTTGATGCCCTAGTGTCAGTGGAACACTTTGTGAGATACCATTTAATTATCATGATAATGAACAATAATAAAGAGCATAAAATAACGAGACAGGAGGTTGGTAACGTAGTTCGGCAATTGCCTACGTCTGCGGAGCCACACCCAGAACTAAAAACTAATTCACGAGTTCTCAAAGTTACAAGACAATCAAACTTAAACAATTAAAGACTCCCTCTTATCTTTATCGCCGCATCTCACTAACTTCCCCAGTGAAACAGTTTTTGCGAGCTCCTCTCGACTTGTAATCGATCCCTCCCGAAATCTGAATGCAACAAGACCCCTTGTTGATGGCGACTCCTCCCGGAATCTAAAGATGACAAGCTCCCCTTGTCGATGATGACACCTCCCGAAATCCGTGTATAGCAAGATCCCCTTACCCACGATCAGAACTCCTCCCGAGTTCCAAACAGTCTACTCTAGAGACTGAGCTTCAATAAAAGAAACTGAATTGCACTTAGGACATCGTCGATGACACTCGTCGTTGTCTACAGTTGCATCAAACCAACACACTCTGAAGATAATTAGATCAATTCACAAACAGAGTGAGTACAATTTCCAATCAATGATTGGAGAATCAGATGATAAATAGAAGAACTACGGCATCCACAAGAAAACCTGAGATCACTATATTTGTTCCGCCGCATCTTTCTATTAAAAAGATTGTTTTTGTATGATTTGCAATTACCTTACATGAGGAGTAATTCAAATGTCATATTTAAAAAGATTCGCATGAAGAAAGGAAACAGAGATTCTCCTGTTTGCACTTGAGACATCGTGCGTACTATTTTAGGAAGGAATCATCCAAGACGAATCCCAACACTTAAGGAATATAGTCTTCGTTTGATGTGATTACTTATATCGTAGATATCGCATAGTATGAATCCTGAGAATCAATGTTCATAGATTTAAATCACACAATAGGAAATAATATAAATTCCTTAAAATATATTTGCCAAAAAATATGCCAACACATAAACATTTACAATCTCTCCCTTTGGCATTTTTTGGCGAAATGAAAAACTAGAACTCCCCCGCATGTTGACTGTAAACCGGAACTCCCCCTTAACCGATAATCACATAGAACATAGCAAATAACACCAATACCATAACGCAAATAACACCAACACCAAAATACTCTCCCTTTTTACCATAAAAAGACAAAATGGTATATAAAAAATATCCACCATGTAATAAAAAACAGCAAGATATATAAGCACCACAATAACATATCCAGCAACATAGAATTTAGAATATCCAGAAGGAAGAGAAGTTGAGCAAAATAGATTCAAAGTAAAAAATAACTAAAATAGAGTCATGGGTAAACAGAGTTCTTCACCAGAAGTAAAAATGCTCACGGAATTATCTCTTCAATAATCACTTCCTAAGTTTCCACTGGGACACCAGAGCACACTGGAGGATTCAGGTGCAGATTTTTTTTTTTTTTTTTTTTTTTTTTTTTTTTTTTTTTTTTTTTTTTTTTTTTTTTTTTTTTTTTTTTTTTTTTTTTTTTTTTTTTTTTTTTTTTTTTTTTTTTTTTTTTTTTTTTTTTTTTTTTTTTTTTTTTTTTTTTTTTTTTTTTTTTTTTTTTTTTTTTTTTTTTTTTTTTTTTTTTTTTTTTTTTTTTTTTTTTTTTTTTTTTTTTTTTTTTTTTTTTTTTTTTTTTTTTTTTTTTTTTTTTTTTTTTTTTTTTTTTTTTTTTTTTTTTTTTTTTTTTTTTTTTTTTTTTTTTTTTTTTTTTTTTTTTTTTTTTTTTTTTTTTTTTTTTTTTTTTTTTTTTTTTTTTTTTTTTTTTTTTTTTTTTTTTTTTTTTTTTTTTTTTTTTTTTTTTTTTTTTTTTTTTTTTTTTTTTTTTTTTTTTTTTTTTTTTTTTTTTTTTTTTTTTTTTTTTTTTTTTTTTTTTTTTTTTTTTTTTTTTTTTTTTTTTTTTTTTTTTTTTTTTTTTTTTTTTTTTTTTTTTTTTTTTTTTTTTTTTTTTTTTTTTTTTTTTTTTTTTTTTTTTTTTTTTTTTTTTTTTTTTTTTTTTTTTTTTTTTTTTTTTTTTTTTTTTTTTTTTTTTTTTTTTTTTTTTTTTTTTTTTTTTTTTTTTTTTTTTTTTTTTTTTTTTTTTTTTTTTTTTTTTTTTTTTTTTTTTTTTTTTTTTTTTTTTTTTTTTTTTTTTTTTTTTTTTTTTTTTTTTTTTTTTTTTTTTTTTTTTTTTTTTTTTTTTTTTTTTTTTTTTTTTTTTTTTTTTTTTTTTTTTTTTTTTTTTTTTTTTTTTTTTTTTTTTTTTTTTTTTTTTTTTTTTTTTTTTTTTTTTTTTTTTTTTTTTTTTTTTTTTTTTTTTTTTTTTTTTTTTTTTTTTTTTTTTTTTTTTTTTTTTTTTTTTTTTTTTTTTTTTTTTTTTTTTTTTTTTTTTTTTTTTTTTTTTTTTTTTTTTTTTTTTTTTTTTTTTTTTTTTTTTTTTTTTTTTTTTTTTTTTTTTTTTTTTTTTTTTTTTTTTTTTTTTTTTTTTTTTTTTTTTTTTTTTTTTTTTTTTTTTTTTTTTTTTTTTTTTTTTTTTTTTTTTTTTTTTTTTTTTTTTTTTTTTTTTTTTTTTTTTTTTTTTTTTTTTTTTTTTTTTTTTTTTTTTTTTTTTTTTTTTTTTTTTTTTTTTTTTTTTTTTTTTTTTTTTTTTTTTTTTTTTTTTTTTTTTTTTTTTTTTTTTTTTTTTTTTTTTTTTTTTTTTTTTTTTTTTTTTTTTTTTTTTTTTTTTTTTTTTTTTTTTTTTTTTTTTTTTTTTTTTTTTTTTTTTTTTTTTTTTTTTTTTTTTTTTTTTTTTTTTTTTTTTTTTTTTTTTTTTTTTTTTTTTTTTTTTTTTTTTTTTTTTTTTTTTTTTTTTTTTTTTTTTTTTTTTTTTTTTTTTTTTTTTTTTTTTTTTTTTTTTTTTTTTTTTTTTTTTTTTTTTTTTTTTTTGACTTCTTTTCTTTTCTTTTTCAGGATAACATTTTCTTCCACAACAGTTTTACTTTTAAGTAGTGTACCAATCAAACTCGTAACAATCCCTTTTTGTTTTTGTAATACAGATATTTGATTATCCAAAGATTTTGATACATCTAATAGAGTCTTGATGGAATATGAAGCAAGAGCATGAGTTGACATACCTTTTGAAAATGGAGCACTCTCTATGAGTTTATCCATATCATTCACATGTTCACTAGTCCTGAGCTTATAACTGATACGAATTTCATCTTTTTCAACATATAAACATTCTTTTCTCTAATGACTTTGTGTTGCAAAGATATAATGACATAAATTAGACAAGGAAATGGCAAAGCTAACCTTCCATTCTTACTATCTGCATGCTTCATAATTTGATCAAAGATAAACTGCCCAATATTGAATGGCATAGCATTACCTACTTTAAATAGTAACAAAGCCATTGATTTGTTTATTCCTGTACCATGCGAAGTGGGCAGCCAATTCCTCATAGTAATTTTGTGTAAAATTCCATATTTTACTGTTAGTTGGGAGGCAAGAAAATCCTTTCCTTTAGGCCATGCACGTCTGACACCCCCTGTGATATCCGCTATAATTCGACTAAAATCTGGAACAAACATCTCAGCATCAATACATTCAGTTTCCAAGTATGAGTTGATCACATCAGGTGAATTCAAAGATCTGTCCTCCAAGGTAGGTTTGACCAAATTTTGAATGATCAGGGGACTTAAAATCAGAATCTAAATTGCAGTAGAACTCCAAAACAATTTTACTCACAAATGGTTTAAGCCCTCTAAACGTCTTTCCTATGCCTTGTTGCAGAAGATGGTAAATCATAACTTCACAGTCTAGAAAGTCACCTTTGTGAATATTTTTTTCAGACCATAAGTTCCTATTAGAGAAGTTTTCCCAACGTGCAGCATGATGGTCTGACTTAAATTCTACTTCAACAGCTTTAACAGAAGACTTACTTGAATTTTTTCTGACTTGATTCTGTGACATAGACTGCATGCGAGTGGGACGTTTTGGAGACAGAGACACTTTGGCCTTTTTGAGCTTTGACTTCTTCGATTTTAAAGAATCAGAATGTATAACAGTCTTCTTGGATTTCAATTTTGTTGATTTTCCAGGAACAAAGCTTTCACTGTTTTCTTAAAACTTGAGCGAAGATTCATGGACTATTTTGAGATCCGTACTTCTTGAACACCAGAGGAGTCTGATTCTTTTTCATCTTTTTCAGACCATTGCTTATCAGAGGAATCTGCTTTAACCACTCGAGCCCTTTGGAGGACCCGAGCTAGTTTTGTATCTGTCATTAATAGGACTTCAAAATCTTCTTTTGACTCTAGAAGAGTCCACTTGGTGAATGGGAAGAGCATCCATTGCTATTCGTGATCACTCCCCCTTAAGTTCAGACGTCATGTATGCAATAGTTGGAGGCGTATAGACAACAATAGCCATTTCTAATTCTGGATAAGCAAGATGAGCTTCTGCGACAAATGTGTGCAACATTGCTTGATGATGTGACTTTAGATGATTCTTTGTTGCTTGCCATGGAGGAGAGCATTTGAGCGAAGCTCTAAACAGTGAAACGTTTCGAAATACAAAATGCTAACAGAAGAGAGAGAAAGATATTACCGTTGAGACTCCTTGAGAATTTATGAGAATTATCTTCAAAACTTTTGTTTTTAAAATAAGGACCATCAAATCACATTAAAATTTCTTCATTTCTCCACAGAGTATAATAATCACAGTTTCCATATTGCCTTGAGAAAAATCAATAAGCATGCAAGCTCTGGGAATAAACTTTGCTAATTTTATGGAAATAAACCATAAAATCCGCATAATATCATATTTGAAGACAAACTCATCCAGTAACCATAATTGAGACATTGTAAATAATGATTTATTTTTGGTCTTCATAGGAATATCCAGAATATACTGTGTTAGCCTTTCCAATAATAAATCCACGATGGCTAACACTCTACATCTGCCGATCGCTAGACGACAAAATAACACTTTCATCATCCGATGGCTAACACTCTACATCTGCCGATCGCTAGACGACAAAATAACACTTTCATCATCCGATGGCTAACACTCTACATCTGCCGATCGCTAGACGACAAAATAACACTTTCATCATCCGATGGCTAACACTCTACATCTGCCGATCGCTAGACGACAAAATAACACTTTCATCATCCGATGGCTAACACTCTACATCTGCCGATCGCTAGACGACAAAATAACACTTTCATCATCCGATGGCTAACACTCTACATCTGCCGATCGCTAGACGACAAAATAACACTTTCATCATCCGATGGCTAACACTCTACATCTGCCGATCGCTAGACGACAAAATAACACTTTCATCATCCGATGGCTAACACTCTACATCTGCCGATCGCTAGACGACAAAATAACACTTTCATCATCCGATGGCTAACACTCTACATCTGCCGATCGCTAGACGACAAAATAACACTTTCATCATCCGATGGCTAACACTCTACATCTGCCGATCGCTAGACGACAAAATAACACTTTCATCATCCGATGGCTAACACTCTACATCTGCCGATCGCTAGACGACAAAATAACACTTTCATCATCCGATGGCTAACACTCTACATCTGCCGATCGCTAGACGACAAAATAACACTTTCATCATCCGATGGCTAACACTCTACATCTGCCGATCGCTAGACGACAAAATAACACTTTCATCATCCGATGGCTAACACTCTACATCTGCCGATCGCTAGACGACAAAATAACACTTTCATCATCCGATGGCTAACACTCTACATCTGCCGATCGCTAGACGACAAAATAACACTTTCATCATCCGATGGCTAACACTCTACATCTGCCGATCGCTAGACGACAAAATAACACTTTCATCATCCGATGGCTAACACTCTACATCTGCCGATCGCTAGACGACAAAATAACACTTTCATCATCCGATGGCTAACACTCTACATCTGCCGATCGCTAGACGACAAAATAACACTTTCATCATCCGATGGCTAACACTCTACATCTGCCGATCGCTAGACGACAAAATAACACTTTCATCATCCGATGGCTAACACTCTACATCTGCCGATCGCTAGACGACAAAATAACACTTTCATCATCCGATGGCTAACACTCTACATCTGCCGATCGCTAGACGACAAAATAACACTTTCATCATCCGATGGCTAACACTCTACATCTGCCGATCGCTAGACGACAAAATAACACTTTCATCATCCGATGGCTAACACTCTACATCTGCCGATCGCTAGACGACAAAATAACACTTTCATCATCCGATGGCTAACACTCTACATCTGCCGATCGCTAGACGACAAAATAACACTTTCATCATCCGATGGCTAACACTCTACATCTGCCGATCGCTAGACGACAAAATAACACTTTCATCATCCGATGGCTAACACTCTACATCTGCCGATCGCTAGACGACAAAATAACACTTTCATCATCCGATGGCTAACACTCTACATCTGCCGATCGCTAGACGACAAAATAACACTTTCATCATCCGATGGCTAACACTCTACATCTGCCGATCGCTAGACGACAAAATAACACTTTCATCATCCGATGGCTAACACTCTACATCTGCCGATCGCTAGACGACAAAATAACACTTTCATCATCCGATGGCTAACACTCTACATCTGCCGATCGCTAGACGACAAAATAACACTTTCATCATCCGATGGCTAACACTCTACATCTGCCGATCGCTAGACGACAAAATAACACTTTCATCATCCGATGGCTAACACTCTACATCTGCCGATCGCTAGACGACAAAATAACACTTTCATCATCCGATGGCTAACACTCTACATCTGCCGATCGCTAGACGACAAAATAACACTTTCATCATCCGATGGCTAACACTCTACATCTGCCGATCGCTAGACGACAAAATAACACTTTCATCATCCGATGGCTAACACTCTACATCTGCCGATCGCTAGACGACAAAATAACACTTTCATCATCCGATGGCTAACACTCTACATCTGCCGATCGCTAGACGACAAAATAACACTTTCATCATCCGATGGCTAACACTCTACATCTGCCGATCGCTAGACGACAAAATAACACTTTCATCATCCGATGGCTAACACTCTACATCTGCCGATCGCTAGACGACAAAATAACACTTTCATCATCCGATGGCTAACACTCTACATCTGCCGATCGCTAGACGACAAAATAACACTTTCATCATCCGATGGCTAACACTCTACATCTGCCGATCGCTAGACGACAAAATAACACTTTCATCATCCGATGGCTAACACTCTACATCTGCCGATCGCTAGACGACAAAATAACACTTTCATCATCCGATGGCTAACACTCTACATCTGCCGATCGCTAGACGACAAAATAACACTTTCATCATCCGATGGCTAACACTCTACATCTGCCGATCGCTAGACGACAAAATAACACTTTCATCATCCGATGGCTAACACTCTACATCTGCCGATCGCTAGACGACAAAATAACACTTTCATCATCCGATGGCTAACACTCTACATCTGCCGATCGCTAGACGACAAAATAACACTTTCATCATCCGATGGCTAACACTCTACATCTGCCGATCGCTAGACGACAAAATAACACTTTCATCATCCGATGGCTAACACTCTACATCTGCCGATCGCTAGACGACAAAATAACACTTTCATCATCCGATGGCTAACACTCTACATCTGCCGATCGCTAGACGACAAAATAACACTTTCATCATCCGATGGCTAACACTCTACATCTGCCGATCGCTAGACGACAAAATAACACTTTCATCATCCGATGGCTAACACTCTACATCTGCCGATCGCTAGACGACAAAATAACACTTTCATCATCCGATGGCTAACACTCTACATCTGCCGATCGCTAGACGACAAAATAACACTTTCATCATCCGATGGCTAACACTCTACATCTGCCGATCGCTAGACGACAAAATAACACTTTCATCATCCGATGGCTAACACTCTACATCTGCCGATCGCTAGACGACAAAATAACACTTTCATCATCCGATGGCTAACACTCTACATCTGCCGATCGCTAGACGACAAAATAACACTTTCATCATCCGATGGCTAACACTCTACATCTGCCGATCGCTAGACGACAAAATAACACTTTCATCATCCGATGGCTAACACTCTACATCTGCCGATCGCTAGACGACAAAATAACACTTTCATCATCCGATGGCTAACACTCTACATCTGCCGATCGCTAGACGACAAAATAACACTTTCATCATCCGATGGCTAACACTCTACATCTGCCGATCGCTAGACGACAAAATAACACTTTCATCATCCGATGGCTAACACTCTACATCTGCCGATCGCTAGACGACAAAATAACACTTTCATCATCCGATGGCTAACACTCTACATCTGCCGATCGCTAGACGACAAAATAACACTTTCATCATCCGATGGCTAACACTCTACATCTGCCGATCGCTAGACGACAAAATAACACTTTCATCATCCGATGGCTAACACTCTACATCTGCCGATCGCTAGACGACAAAATAACACTTTCATCATCCGATGGCTAACACTCTACATCTGCCGATCGCTAGACGACAAAATAACACTTTCATCATCCGATGGCTAACACTCTACATCTGCCGATGAAGAACATACTACATCTTCCGGTGACGTCATCCGGAAGACTCAATCGTTCGATTCCTATCATTTGACACCTGCCGATGACGTCAGCCGGATGAATGCCTCACCCAGCTTCTATCTTACGGCAGTAAAACACTATAATCATTAAACAACCTCATCCAACAGAGAATACTACAACTCACCCAAACCTTAACCTGGAAATTATAAACTCTAATAAGTGAAAACCATATCTCATACAAGATACACGTAGCAGAAGGCTTAAGCAAAACAGACCATTCAATGATCCTTAAAATCGTTAATAGACTCTGAAGTCAAACCATTAAAAATCCGAATCTCCTTGTTATAAGTAAACTCTATTCTACTTAGCCATCTGTTTATCATAAACTTCTCTGACTTACTATGGGTATAACAAGGGAACTTGATCGCCTATCTAGCCTTCACTGTCACACTGAGCATCCTCCAGCAACCAAGCTTAGACATCTTCATTGACCTTGAGTTCCTCAC
>CM039513.1:13771584-14309680 GCA_022432975.1 Begonia masoniana
TCCTTAAACAAAATTTTCGTCCCCAAAAATTGATCAAACAAACAACTCTTGGTACTTGTCTAACATGTCCTGTCGTCGCTCCCACGTGGCTTCATCTATGCCATGATGCTTCCATAAAACTTTGACCAACGGAATCTCTTTATTCCTCAGAGTCTTAACTGCGGATTCCAATATCTGCACTGGCTTCTTTTCATACGTTAGTGTCGGCTCAATCTCAAAATCCACTGGTTCAACAACTTGTGTAGGGTCCCGTATACATTTTCTTAACATTGACACATGGAAAACATTATGAACTTTACCCAATGATGGAGGCAACTGCAGTCTGTAAGCTGTGCTACCGATTCTAGCCAAAACAGGGAATGGTCCAATAAATCGTGGATTAAGCTTTCCCTTCCTGCCAAATCTTAGTACTCCTTTAAATGGTGAAACCTTCAGAAAAACTTCATCACCAACAGTAAATTCAAGATCTCTCCTCCTTTGGTCTGCATAACTTTTCTGTCGGCTTTGTGCAGTAATCATCCTCCTCTTAATAATGGCAATCTTGTCTGACATCTGCTGCAACATCTTGGGACCTATGAGTTTTGCTTCACCAACTTCATCCCAATACAGAGGTGATCTACATTTCCTACCATACAACGCCTCATAAGGTGCCATACCTATGGTGGACTGGTAGCTATTGTTGTAGGAGAACTCAACCAAGGGTAAGTATATACTCCAGGATGACTGGAAATCTAGTACACATGCCCTCAGCATGTCTTCAAGTATCTGAATAGTCCTTTCAGATTGACCATCTGTCTGTGGGTGGAAGGCAGTACTGAAGGTTAACTTTGTACCTAATGCGTCTTGTAAACTTTTCCAAAACGGGAGGTAAACCTGGGGTCACGATCGGTTACAATAGATGCAGGAATTCCATTTGTACATAAAGATCAGCAAGCTGGTCCATCGAGTAGGTTGTCCTTACTGGTAAGAAATGGGCTGACTTTGTCAATCTATCAATCACAACCCAAATACTATCACGTCCTTTAATTGTCTTAGGTAATCCTACAACGAAATCCATAGCTATGTGTTCCCACTTCCACTCGGGAATAGGTAAAGGCTGAAGGGTACCTCCTGGACGTTGGTGCTCGGCTTTAACCTGTTGGCAAACCAAACATGACTCTACATGCTTAGCAACATCACTATTTAAGTTTGGCCACCAATAGAGTAACTTCAGGTCTCGATACATCTTGGTGCTTCCAGGATGCACAGAAAAGGAAGACGAATGCGCCTCAGTCAAGATTAACTTATGTAACCCTTCATCATTAGGGACATACCATCTATTTCTAAACCTCAGAATTCCATCCTTGGAAAGACTAAACTCGGAGGTGGTGTCTTTCACCTTGTTCATTATGCCGTTATTCTCCTCAGAGTCCTTCTGTTGTGCCTCTTTGATCTTTTCTAAAACATTTGGTTGGATGGTCAAATTGGCAAGTAAGGTTGACAACTCTGGAACTATCTCCAAATCAAACTTCTGAACTTTTGTCCTCAAAGGTATAGACATAGTTGACATGACGGATTGAATAGTTGTTGACATCCTGCTCAATGCGTCAGCTACAGAGTTAGCCTTACCCGGGTGATACTTGATCTCAAAGTCGTAATCCTTAACAAATTCCAACCAACGCCTCTGCCTCATGTTTAATTCCTTTTGTGTAAAGAGATACTTCAGACTTTTATGGTCAGAAAACACCTCACACTGCTGTCCATATAAGTAGTGCCTCCACATCTTCAAAGCAAAGACGACAGCGGCTAATTCTAAATCATGGGTGGGGTAGCTCTGTTCGTAACTCTTTAATTGCCTAGAGGCATACGCTATAACTTTACCTTCTTGCATCAAAACACAGCCTAAACCAACTTTTGATGCATCACAAAATACGCTAAACTTTTCTTCTTCAGTTGGAAGGGTCAAAACTGGAGCTGTTGTTAACTTCACCTTTAATGTCTGGAAGCTATCTTCACAAGCTTCGGTCCAAGAATATTTATTGTCCTTCTTTGTCAAATTCGTTAGGGGCTTAGCTATCATAGAAAATCTTTTGATGAACTTTCTGTAATAGCCCGCCAATCCAAGGAAACTGCGGACCTCACTGGCATTCTTTGGTTGTGGCCAATCCTTTACAGCCTGAATTTTGGTCGGGTCCATGATATGCCATTCGCAGAAACTACATGGCCAAGAAAATTAACCTTGTCCAACAAAAATTCACACTTGGACAATTTGGCATAAAGCTGGTGCTCCTTCAATGTTGTCAAAACTATTCTTAAATGCTCTGCATGGTCAGCTTCTGTCCGTGAGTATATCAAGATATCATCTATGAACACAATTACAAATTTGTCCAAATACTCCCGAAACACACGATTCATTAAGTCCATAAAGGCTGCAGGAGCATTGGTCAGTCCAAATGACATGACCAAGAATTCGTAGTGTCCGTAACGGGTTTTGAAGGCTGTCTTTGGTATATCTCCTTCCTTAACTTTCAGTTGGTAATAACCTGAACGTAAATCTATTTTTTGAAAACACCTTTGCTCCTTGCAGTTGGTCAAACAAATCATCAATTCAGGGTAATGGATACTTATTCTTGATCGTCAACTTATTTAGCTCCCTATAGTCTAGGCACATTCTAAGGGAACCATCCTTCTTCTTGACAAATAAGACAGGTGCACCCCAAGGGGAACTACTAGGGCGTATAAACCCTTTGTCCACTAATTCCTGTAGTTGAACTTTTAACTCCTTTAACTCAACAGGTGCCATACGGTAAGGGTTCTTAGATACAGGTAATGCCTCGGGATATGTATCAATTACAAACTCTATTTCTCTATCAGGTGGTAATCCTGGCAAGTCATCCAAAAAGGCCTCAGGGAACTCTCTGACTATGGGGATATCTTGTAACTCTATCTTATTCTTCACCCGTACATCCATTATGGTAGCTAAGTAACTCTCACAACCATTTTTCAATAACCGATAAATTTCTAGTGAGGATATGATCGGTATTTTACTTATCTTAGGGATAGCTTGGAAGGAATAATGATCACCATTTGGGGGTCAAAAATCAATCATCCCAGATCTACAACTTATTGTGGCATAATGCCTAAATAACCAATCCATTCCTAATATGACCTCGTATCCTTTCATGTCAATTACGATCAGTTCTACATATAGTTTCTTAATCCCTAAGGACACAACATCACCTTTAACAATCTGTTAAGAATGTAGGGACTTCCCTGATGGTAACATAACATCATATGGCCTTTCAGCTGGTAAAGGTTCTAAGTTGTGATTGCACACAAACAAGGTGGATATAAATGAGTGCGTGGCTCCTGTATCTATAAGTGTGTAAGCAGCAAAACCACAGATCATAATGGTACCTGTAATAACTGTATACTGCACGGCTTCCTCATCCTCCATCATTGCATAGACTCTTGGTGCAACCCTTGCACGGTTCGGATCTGGCGGCATGGGGCAGTCTCTGACTATATGTCCAACCTTATCACATCTGAAACAGCGGCCAGAACGCAACTTGCATTCGCCGGGGTGGTTCTTCTGACAGGTGGGGCATAGGGGTGCCAGAGGCCTCTTTCCCTTTCCTTGATCATCATTCTGGTTTAGGGGTCTCTTTATTTCTTGTTGTTGTTGCTGTGGTCCCCTGTTTTTTTTTTTTTTTTTTTTTTTTTTTTTTTTTTTTTTTTTTTTTTTTTTTTTTTTTTTTTTTTTTTTTTTTTTTTTTTTTTTTTTTTTTTTTTTTTTTTTTTTTTTTTTTTTTTTTTTTTTTTTTTTTTTTTTTTTTTTTTTTTTTTTTTTTTTTTTTTTTTTTTTTTTTTTTTTTTTTTTTTTTTTTTTTTTTTTTTTTTTTTTTTTTTTTTTTTTTTTTTTTTTTTTTTTTTTTTTTTTTTTTTTTTTTTTTTTTTTTTTTTTTTTTTTTTTTTTTTTTTTTTTTTTTTTTTTTTTTTTTTTTTTTTTTTTTTTTTTTTTTTTTTTTTTTTTTTTTTTTTTTTTTTTTTTTTTTTTTTTTTTTTTTTTTTTTTTTTTTTTTTTTTTTTTTTTTTTTTTTTTTTTTTTTTTTTTTTTTTTTTTTTTTTTTTTTTTTTTTTTTTTTTTTTTTTTTTTTTTTTTTTTTTTTTTTTTTTTTTTTTTTTTTTTTTTTTTTTTTTTTTTTTTTTTTTTTTTTTTTTTTTTTTTTTTTTTTTTTTTTTTTTTTTTTTTTTTTTTTTTTTTTTTTTTTTTTTTTTTTTTTTTTTTTTTTTTTTTTTTTTTTTTTTTTTTTTTTTTTTTTTTTTTTTTTTTTTTTTTTTTTTTTTTTTTTTTTTTTTTTTTTTTTTTTTTTTTTTTTTTTTTTTTTTTTTTTTTTTTTTTTTTTTTTTTTTTTTTTTTTTTTTTTTTTTTTTTTTTTTTTTTTTTTTTTTTTTTTTTTTTTTTTTTTTTTTTTTTTTTTTTTTTTTTTTTTTTTTTTTTTTTTTTTTTTTTTTTTTTTTTTTTTTTTTTTTTTTTTTTTTTTTTTTTTTTTTTTTTTTTTTTTTTTTTTTTTTTTTTTTTTTTTTTTTTTTTTTTTTTTTTTTTTTTTTTTTTTTTTTTTTTTTTTTTTTTTTTTTTTTTTTTTTTTTTTTTTTTTTTTTTTTTTTTTTTTTTTTTTTTTTTTTTTTTTTTTTTTTTTTTTTTTTTTTTTTTTTTTTTTTTTTTTTTTTTTTTTTTTTTTTTTTTTTTTTTTTTTTTTTTTTTTTTTTTTTTTTTTTTTTTTTTTTTTTTTTTTTTTTTTTTTTTTTTTTTTTTTTTTTTTTTTTTTTTTTTTTTTTTTTTTTTTTTTTTTTTTTTTTTTTTTTTTTTTTTTTTTTTTTTTTTTTTTTTTTTTTTTTTTTTTTTTTTTTTTTTTTTTTTTTTTTTTTTTTTTTTTTTTTTTTTTTTTTTTTTTTTTTTTTTTTTTTTTTTTTTTTTTTTTTTTTTTTTTTTTTTTTTTTTTTTTTTTTTTTTTTTTTTTTTTTTTTTTTTTTTTTTTTTTTTTTTTTTTTTTTTTTTTTTTTTTTTTTTTTTTTTTTTTTTTTTTTTTTTTTTTTTTTTTTTTTTTTTTTTTTTTTTTTTTTTTTTTTTTTTTTTTTTTTTTTTTTTTTTTTTTTTTTTTTTTTTTTTTTTTTTTTTTTTTTTTTTTTTTTTTTTTTTTTTTTTTTTTTTTTTTTTTTTTTTTTTTTTTTTTTTTTTTTTTTTTTTTTTTTTTTTTTTTTTTTTTTTTTTTTTTTTTTTTTTTTTTTTTTTTTTTTTTTTTTTTTTTTTTTTTTTTTTTTTTTTTTTTTTTTTTTTTTTTTTTTTTTTTTTTTTTTTTTTTTTTTTTTTTTTTTTTTTTTTTTTTTTTTTTTTTTTTTTTTTTTTTTTTTTTTTTTTTTTTTTTTTTTTTTTTTTTTTTTTTTTTTTTTTTTTTTTTTTTTTTTTTTTTTTTTTTTTTTTTTTTTTTTTTTTTTTTTTTTTTTTTTTTTTTTTTTTTTTTTTTTTTTTTTTTTTTTTTTTTTTTTTTTTTTTTTTTTTTTTTTTTTTTTTTTTTTTTTTTTTTTTTTTTTTTTTTTTTTTTTTTTTTTTTTTTTTTTTTTTTTTTTTTTTTTTTTTTTTTTTTTTTTTTTTTTTTTTTTTTTTTTTTTTTTTTTTTTTTTTCTCTACATCTGCCGATCGCTAGACGACAAAATAACACTTTCATCATCCGATGGCTAACACTCTACATCTGCCGATCGCTAGACGACAAAATAACACTTTCATCATCCGATGGCTAACACTCTACATCTGCCGATCGCTAGACGACAAAATAACACTTTCATCATCCGATGGCTAACACTCTACATCTGCCGATCGCTAGACGACAAAATAACACTTTCATCATCCGATGGCTAACACTCTACATCTGCCGATCGCTAGACGACAAAATAACACTTTCATCATCCGATGGCTAACACTCTACATCTGCCGATCGCTAGACGACAAAATAACACTTTCATCATCCGATGGCTAACACTCTACATCTGCCGATCGCTAGACGACAAAATAACACTTTCATCATCCGATGGCTAACACTCTACATCTGCCGATCGCTAGACGACAAAATAACACTTTCATCATCCGATGGCTAACACTCTACATCTGCCGATCGCTAGACGACAAAATAACACTTTCATCATCCGATGGCTAACACTCTACATCTGCCGATCGCTAGACGACAAAATAACACTTTCATCATCCGATGGCTAACACTCTACATCTGCCGATCGCTAGACGACAAAATAACACTTTCATCATCCGATGGCTAACACTCTACATCTGCCGATCGCTAGACGACAAAATAACACTTTCATCATCCGATGGCTAACACTCTACATCTGCCGATCGCTAGACGACAAAATAACACTTTCATCATCCGATGGCTAACACTCTACATCTGCCGATCGCTAGACGACAAAATAACACTTTCATCATCCGATGGCTAACACTCTACATCTGCCGATCGCTAGACGACAAAATAACACTTTCATCATCCGATGGCTAACACTCTACATCTGCCGATCGCTAGACGACAAAATAACACTTTCATCATCCGATGGCTAACACTCTACATCTGCCGATCGCTAGACGACAAAATAACACTTTCATCATCCGATGGCTAACACTCTACATCTGCCGATCGCTAGACGACAAAATAACACTTTCATCATCCGATGGCTAACACTCTACATCTGCCGATCGCTAGACGACAAAATAACACTTTCATCATCCGATGGCTAACACTCTACATCTGCCGATCGCTAGACGACAAAATAACACTTTCATCATCCGATGGCTAACACTCTACATCTGCCGATCGCTAGACGACAAAATAACACTTTCATCATCCGATGGCTAACACTCTACATCTGCCGATCGCTAGACGACAAAATAACACTTTCATCATCCGATGGCTAACACTCTACATCTGCCGATCGCTAGACGACAAAATAACACTTTCATCATCCGATGGCTAACACTCTACATCTGCCGATCGCTAGACGACAAAATAACACTTTCATCATCCGATGGCTAACACTCTACATCTGCCGATCGCTAGACGACAAAATAACACTTTCATCATCCGATGGCTAACACTCTACATCTGCCGATCGCTAGACGACAAAATAACACTTTCATCATCCGATGGCTAACACTCTACATCTGCCGATCGCTAGACGACAAAATAACACTTTCATCATCCGATGGCTAACACTCTACATCTGCCGATCGCTAGACGACAAAATAACACTTTCATCATCCGATGGCTAACACTCTACATCTGCCGATCGCTAGACGACAAAATAACACTTTCATCATCCGATGGCTAACACTCTACATCTGCCGATCGCTAGACGACAAAATAACACTTTCATCATCCGATGGCTAACACTCTACATCTGCCGATCGCTAGACGACAAAATAACACTTTCATCATCCGATGGCTAACACTCTACATCTGCCGATCGCTAGACGACAAAATAACACTTTCATCATCCGATGGCTAACACTCTACATCTGCCGATCGCTAGACGACAAAATAACACTTTCATCATCCGATGGCTAACACTCTACATCTGCCGATCGCTAGACGACAAAATAACACTTTCATCATCCGATGGCTAACACTCTACATCTGCCGATCGCTAGACGACAAAATAACACTTTCATCATCCGATGGCTAACACTCTACATCTGCCGATCGCTAGACGACAAAATAACACTTTCATCATCCGATGGCTAACACTCTACATCTGCCGATCGCTAGACGACAAAATAACACTTTCATCATCCGATGGCTAACACTCTACATCTGCCGATCGCTAGACGACAAAATAACACTTTCATCATCCGATGGCTAACACTCTACATCTGCCGATCGCTAGACGACAAAATAACACTTTCATCATCCGATGGCTAACACTCTACATCTGCCGATCGCTAGACGACAAAATAACACTTTCATCATCCGATGGCTAACACTCTACATCTGCCGATCGCTAGACGACAAAATAACACTTTCATCATCCGATGGCTAACACTCTACATCTGCCGATCGCTAGACGACAAAATAACACTTTCATCATCCGATGGCTAACACTCTACATCTGCCGATCGCTAGACGACAAAATAACACTTTCATCATCCGATGGCTAACACTCTACATCTGCCGATCGCTAGACGACAAAATAACACTTTCATCATCCGATGGCTAACACTCTACATCTGCCGATCGCTAGACGACAAAATAACACTTTCATCATCCGATGGCTAACACTCTACATCTTCCGGTGACGTCATCCGGAAGACTCAATCGTTCGATTCCTATCATTTGACACCTGCCGATGACGTCAGCCGGATGAATGCCTCACCCAGCTTCTATCTTACGGCAATAAAACACTATAATCATTAAACAACCTCATCCAACAGAGAATACTACAACTCACCCAAACCTTAACCTGGAAATTATAAAATCTAATAAGTGAAAACCATATCTCATACAAGATACACGTAGCGGAAGGCTTAAGCAAAACAGACCATTCAATGATCCTTAAAATCGTTAACAGACTCTGAAGTCAAACCATTCATAATCATTGATCATATTCATCATTCATAGTCATTGATCATATTCATCATTCATAGTCATTGATCATATTCATCATTCATAGTCATTGATCATATTCATCATTCATAGTCATTGATCATATTCATCATTCATAGTCATTGATCATATTCATCATTCATAGTCATTGATCATATTCATCATTCATAGTCATTGATCATATTCATCATTCATAGTCATTGATCATATTCATCATTCATAGTCATTGATCATATTCATCATTCATAGTCATTGATCATATTCATCATTCATAGTCATTGATCATATTCATCATTCATAGTCATTGATCATATTCATCATTCATAGTCATTGATCATATTCATCATTCATAGTCATTGATCATATTCATCATTCATAGTCATTGATCATATTCATCATTCATAGTCATTGATCATATTCATCATTCATAGTCATTGATCATATTCATCATTCATAATCATTGATCATATTCATCATTCATAATCATTGATCATATTCATCATTCATAGTCATTGATCATATTCATCATTCATAGTCATTGATCATATTCATCATTCATAGTCATTGATCATATTCATCATTCATAATCATTGATCATATTCATCATTCATAGTCATTGATCATATTCATCATTCATAATCATTGATCATATTCATCATTCATAGTCATTGATCATATTCATCATTCATAATCATTGATCATATTCATCATTCATAGTCATTGATCATATTCATCATTCATAGTCATTGATCATATTCATCATTCATAATCATTGATCATATTCATCATTCATAGTCATTGATCATATTCATCATTCATAGTCATTGATCATATTCATCATTCATAGTCATTGATCATATTCATCATTCATAGTCATTGATCATATTCATCATTCATAGTCATTGATCATATTCATCATTCATAGTCATTGATCATATTCATCATTCATAATCATTGATCATATTCATCATTCATAGTCATTGATCATATTCATCATTCATAGTCATTGATCATATTCATCATTCATAGTCATTGATCATATTCATCATTCATAGTCATTGATCATATTCATCATTCATAATCATTGATCATATTCATCATTCATAGTCATTGATCATATTCATCATTCATAGTCATTGATCATATTCATCATTCATAGTCATTGATCATATTCATCATTCATAATCATTGATCATATTCATCATTCATAATCATTGATCATATTCATCATTCATAGTCATTGATCATATTCATCATTCATAGTCATTGATCATATTCATCATTCATAGTCATTGATCATATTCATCATTCATAGTCATTGATCATATTCATCATTCATAATCATTGATCATATTCATCATTCATAGTCATTGATCATATTCATCATTCATAATCATTGATCATATTCATCATTCATAATCATTGATCATATTCATCATTCATAGTCATTGATCATATTCATCATTCATAATCATTGATCATATTCATCATTCATAGTCATTGATCATATTCATCATTCATAGTCATTGATCATATTCATCATTCATAGTCATTGATCATATTCATCATTCATAGTCATTGATCATATTCATCATTCATAATCATTGATCATATTCATCATTCATAGTCATTGATCATATTCATCATTCATAGTCATTGATCATATTCATCATTCATAGTCATTGATCATATTCATCATTCATAGTCATTGATCATATTCATCATTCATAGTCATTGATCATATTCATCATTCATAATCATTGATCATATTCATCATTCATAGTCATTGATCATATTCATCATTCATAATCATTGATCATATTCATCATTCATAGTCATTGATCATATTCATCATTCATAGTCATTGATCATATTCATCATTCATAGTCATTGATCATATTCATCATTCATAGTCATTGATCATATTCATCATTCATAGTCATTGATCATATTCATCATTCATAATCATTGATTCTTTATTAGTTGTATGGTCAAGAGAGGATTTGTGCCGGTAAAGGGGTTCGACAGTGAGTTTGATCTTGTTCCCTACTGCGGGTCGTATTCATACGTCCTTCTTTGGACTTGAAATACGCAGAACCGCCCCCAACCCTCACTTAATCCACGTTGCATAAATCTTATACATATACATATATACATGCTTATTTTGTTCATGGAAAACATGCGTTAAACATTTTCTTATGCGTGAGAAACATTCATGATGCATGAACATGAGAGCTTTTAACTCATCAAACTGTGACAAGGATCATACCAGAGCAGACAACTTCACATTCACTAACAGGTCATCACATGGTGTAACTTGCAACATACATAAATCCTTCAAGCGCAGACAAGCTCATAATTATAAGGTAAACATTAGACATCTCAACCTAGTACTCCCACGATGTAGGGCTCTATTAGCCGAAAATCTTAATACATTCACTTACCTGGTCTCCTTAGCACTTGAGCTCACTTCTCTTCAAACTTCTTCACCTAAACATTTAGATTGCAGTAGTTAAAACAAAATCCTAGTAGTTCAAATCTCGAGTTATCCTAAGATCTAATAGCTAAGAGTCCTTCCCGAGTTCTTATTTTAATACTCAATGTAACCCGAAATCCCAAAACCAAAACAGACGGATTCGATAATGATAACTCAGGGTTGGTTGTTTTAGATGTCCAGAATCGATTCGGAATGACATTACCTATCTCGGGTTTCAAAATGTTCTTATTAATATTCGGCCATTGAAGAATCCAAACTTCAATACAGAGCTGGAAAACTGGGCTAATAAACTAACAGATAACCACATTGTTAAACCCGTACCTCGAGCACAAAGTAGCCGAGAAGTAGCAAGGAAACCGATCGCCGAAGGAGGGATTTCCAGTTGACAGAGAGCGAGAGCTTGGGAGAGAAGAAATCGCCGGAAGTTAGGGATGTCGGCTATAGTGGTTTAAATGAGGTTTGAATCCTTTCCTTTTTCTTTAAATACAGGCCTCAATCCTTCATTATTACAACTTTGCCACTCAACCTAGTTTAGATCCACATGTAATTAATTATTCTTGGTATAAGTCCTAAACTGTAAAGATTAAATATTTATGACCGTTAGTACAGTTAAAAAAATCACTTGGCCGTTGACTTCGGGTGTTACATGATTATTGCTGAACCATGACACCAAATTGTTTCCCAAATAAAAACATCCACCGGAAGTACTCTTCCGATCATCCGAACTTTCGGCCCAATCAGTATCACAATAACCAACAAAATTGGCATTTGTATCAAAAGAATACCAGATTCCATAGTCAGTCGTCCTACCAACATATCTGAGAATTCGCTTCATTGACACCAGGTGAGACTCTCGAGGATTTGCTTGAAATCAAGCACATAATCCCACACTATAACAAATGTCTGGCTGACTAGCAGTTAGATATTAGAGGTTATCAATCATACTTCTATATAGTCGTGCATCAACAAAAGTCTTTTTTTCATCTTTGGAGAGTTTTTCATGTGTTCCAATCGGTGTTCTTTTGGGACGGACATTCTCTAACTTGAAGCGCTTCGACAAATTTTTGGCATACTTGGTTTGGGAGATAAAAATTCCATCATTTCTTTGCTGAATCTGAAGACCAAGGAAGTAGTTGAGCTCACCGACCATGCTCATCTCAAATTCGCCAGTTATTTTTGCTACAAAATCATCCACTAGCACCTGTGACATTGAGCCAAACACTATGTCATCAACATAAATTTGAGTAAGTAAAAACTGACTGTTGTTTCGGCAAATGAAAAGGGTTTTATCTACTCCCCCTCGCTCATATCCCTTGGATAATAAATACACAGTGAGACGTTCATACCATGCATGAGGTGCTTGTTTAAGCCCGTATAGCACTTTCTTCAATCTATACACATACTCGGGATAATGAGGGTCCTCAAAACTCTTTGGTTGAGTGACATAAACTTCCTCATTTAGAAAGCCATTTAGAAATGCACTCTTCACATCCATTTGATATAGTTTGAACCGCATTACACAAGCAATAGCTAGTAAAAGTCGGATGTATTCTAGTCGAGCAACCAGAGCGAATGTCTTATCAAAATCAATTCCTTCAATCTGTGAATATCCTTGAGCAACTAATCGTGCTTTGTTGCGTGTAATGTTTCCATGTTCATCACTCTTGTTCTTGTATATCCACTTGGTGCTGATGACGTTTACATTTGGCGGACATGGCACTAAATCCTAAACTTGATTTCGAGAGAATTGATCAAGTTCTTCTTGCATTGCCTCGATCCAGTATTCATCTAGGAGAACTTCTTTCACATTTTTAGGTTCAATGGTTGAGGGGAAGCATGCCATATAAATCATATCTCGATAGTTTACTCTCGGTTTATCTCTAGTTCGGAGTCTATCATTAAGACTGCCAATGACTTTATCAACAGGATGATCTTTCTGGACATGTGTGGACGGTTGTCTGCTATCTGATGCAGCCGCTTCCACTTCACTAGTTGTAGTAGTTGTATCAGAGACATTACTTGAGACACTGCTGGGAAGAACATCTAGGAAATTGGTGAGAGCACTGGAACTTTCATTATTTGACCCACTGGAATATATCGTCTTTAGGCAAGGTGAATGATTTGGAGTTTTAACCTTTCCATATCTCTAGGGGTCATGAAGTTCCTCCACAGAGAGACACTCATTTATGGTATAGCATGCAGTGTTCATTGCCTCGGCCAGAATTTTTGATGAACATTTTTTCTCGTGTAACATTACGCGGGATATTTATGCAATAGTTCAATTTTTTTCGTTCAAAAACTCCATTTTATTGAGGTGTCTTGGGGTGCCGAGACGTGTGAGATATTCCAAGGTGATTACCAAAAATCTGAGAATTATAGTTTCAATTCTCTCCTATGATCACTCCAGATGCAAATAATTTCATGATGACACATTCTTTTTCATGTTGGAGTCGAATACATAAGTTTCCAAGGAATCATCTACTTCAACATTGGCTAATTCAATGATAGTTCTAGTTCGTTTATTGTAGACCCGATAGGCGCCAATATTCGTTGCATATTTAAGAAAAATAGCTTCATCACTCTTAGAGACTAATTTCCCTCTGTGTTCCCTGTCATTCAACACATAGCACGTACTACCGAAAGGATGAAAATAGTGAAGATTTGGAGTTTTACCTTTCCATATCTCGTATGGTGTCATGGAAGTTCCTCCACAGAGATACACTCGGTTTATGGTATAGCATGCAGTGTTCATTGCCTCGGCCAGAATTTTTGATGAACATTTTTCTCGTGTAACATTACGCAGGATATTTATGCAATAGTTCAATTTTTTCGTTCAAAAACTCCATTTTATTGAGGTGTCTTGGGTGCCGAGAACTTGTGAGATATTCCAAGGTGATTACAAAAATCTGAGAATTATGAGTTTTCAAATTCTCTCCTATGATCACTCCAGATGCAAATAATTTCCATGATGACACATTCTTTTTCATGTTGGAGTCGAATACATAAGGCTTTGAAGGCTTTGAAGGTGTCGGATTTTTTTCTAAGGAACTCCACCCATGTAAATCGTGAAAGATCATCAACTGTAACATAAACATATCGTTTGTCTCCAATGCTTTCCAGAGGCATCAGTCCCATTAAGTCCTTATGAAGTATTTCAAGCACACGATTTGTTGCTGACGTCAGTTACTTCGAGTGAGACACCTTGGTTTGTTTACCCATTTAACATGGTCTACACAGAAGAGTTTCATCAAAATTTAGCCTGGGAATTCCTCGTACAGCTCCCTTTGAAATAATCATCTTCAGCATCTTATTATTAACATGTCCTAATTTTCGATGCCATAAAATAGAATTCTCCATGCTTGAACTATAACAAGTTGAAGATGATAAGATAAGATAACAATTATCTGCAGACCTTACCCCTTCTATGATGCAAAATTTTTGTCAAGATCCGAGACTGTGCACTTCTCATGAGTAAAATAAACATTTAAATTTTGATCACACAGCTGGCTAATACTTATCAAATTAGCTTTCAGACCATTTACCAGAAGAACATTCTCTAACTGTGGTAATCCAGGAACATTCAGTGTACCTGCGCCTATGACACTGGCTTTGACACCATTACCGAAAGTTACTTTTGCCATATGATCAGATGTGATGTTCTTCAGAAACTTCTTTTCACCAGTCATGTGCCTAGAAGATCCACTATCAAAGTACCACGCATCAGTTGTAGTGCTTTTGGAGAGGTATGAGTGACATTACACTTCAACGTGGATTTCTTCACCCATTTTTGTTGTGGCAGTCTGCAAACAAACGAATTTCTAGTAGTACCTTGTCTTAAATCAGCTAGATAGGTAAAACATCTAGGTCGAATATGACATCTACGACTGCAGTAATGACAAACTGAATTAAATTTGTTACCATTTCTGATGGGTGTGGAATTAGACTTTGACTTCTTCTTGATTCTTGCATCATTCGTTTCAATTTGTTTTCCTTTGAATTCTTGATTTGCATCGTTTGAGATACTATGCTTTTCTTTTGCTCATAGGACACTGTAGGAGACATCACGAGCTTCCTTTTACTTCCCGATTGAGAAAATACTATCTGTGTAACTCCCTGAATTTTATAAACCCAGTTCGTTACACATAACACAGTACATGACTAAGAAATTCTGGTAAATTTTTAAAACTTCGCTCGACGGTCAAAATTTGATTTTTATTTAAAACATTAAGACTTGCAGCGGAAAAGAAAACCTTTTACGTAAAACAGGATTAAACAAAGCTATAAAATAATACTTATGTAAAACAATTAAATAATAGAAATAATCGGCCAACAGAAACGAGGACACAAACGTTTTGAATATTTAAAGGTCGTAAAATTTTGCATCCACCGATCACAAAACGACAAAATTTACTACCCACCTCTACCGCTCACATCCACCGATCACAAAACGACAAAATCTATTACTCACATATAACGCTCACATCCACCGATCACAAAACGACAAAATCTATTGCTCACATCTACCGCTCACATCCACCGATTACAAAACAACAAAATCTATTACTCACATCTACTCGACTCTATCACCCAACATCTACCGGTGAACAGTACACTCAACGTCCACCGATAGACAACATCTACTGGTGAATAATAACACTCAACATCCACCGATAGACAACATCCACCAGTGAAAAAAAAAAAAAAAAAAAAAAAAAAAAAAAAAAAAAAAAAAAAAAAAAAAAAAAAAAAAAAAAAAAAAAAAAAAAAAAAAAAAAAAAAAAAAAAAAAAAAAAAAAAAAAAAAAAAAAAAAAAAAAAAAAAAAAAAAAAAAAAAAAAAAAAAAAAAAAAAAAAAAAAAAAAAAAAAAAAAAAAAAAAAAAAAAAAAAAAAAAAAAAAAAAAAAAAAAAAAAAAAAAAAAAAAAAAAAAAAAAAAAAAAAAAAAAAAAAAAAAAAAAAAAAAAAAAAAAAAAAAAAAAAAAAAAAAAAAAAAAAAAAAAAAAAAAAAAAAAAAAAAAAAAAAAAAAAAAAAAAAAAAAAAAAAAAAAAAAAAAAAAAAAAAAAAAAAAAAAAAAAAAAAAAAAAAAAAAAAAAAAAAAAAAAAAAAAAAAAAAAAAAAAAAAAAAAAAAAAAAAAAAAAAAAAAAAAAAAAAAAAAAAAAAAAAAAAAAAAAAAAAAAAAAAAAAAAAAAAAAAGAGCATTAATGAAATGAAATGCCAAAACATAAATCCTATTCATGCAATTTCTACTTTCTCAACTCAGTTGTGATTTCATTCGTTCATGATCTGATCCTTTTTCCGATGGGAAGCGGATCAATTTTTCCAAGGTCGAATGATCTGATCCTTTTTCCGATGACAAGCTGTAACACCCCTAATACCGTACCCGTATTTCCCGTATTATTTTTTTTTATACTTAAATAAACTCTAAGCGGAACCTAAACCGAAATCGAAATCAGGATCGAAATCGGAATTGAAATCTAACCTTGAAATCATTTAAAACAAACACTTAATAACTAAATAACATTTAAACTACTTAATAAAAATAACTTAAAAAAATCAGAAAAAGGGGAGGGCAAAACGGTCCGCCCTGAAAACAAATAAGGCAGTGGCCAGTCGCTGCTACATGCAGCGACTGTGCGCTGCACGCTGAGCCGTGGCAGCGATCAATCTCTGCGCTGCAGCAGAGATCGATCGCTGCATTGCTTTATAGCAACAGCGATCGATCTCTGCTCTGCAGCAGAGGTCGATCGCTGCATTGCTCCACAGCAAGCAGCGATCCAGTTCCCTCACACCTGCTTCTAGTTCCTTCAAACCCTTCAACGCTCTATGCATCAAACACTTCAATCAGCTCTCTGGAAACACTTCAATTAGCTCTCTGGAATCCGATTTCCAGAGAGCAAAACTTCTATGGTTTTACACCTAAAATCACAATAAACTTATAACTCATCCATCCAATTAAACGTATTCTAAACTCAATTAGCTTACAGCAGACTTTGCGAAGTCCAACTGCGTGGATAACTCTAAAAACCGAGCTATCCGTAACAACCTAAACCAATCAAAACATTTTCAAAGCATTCAGTAAACAGTTTAAACCAAAACGTTTTACATACAATTACCAAAATGTTATCTAACCTCTATCCAGAACCAAGCACCCTAATATGTTCTATACAGTTTATCATCAATCCAAAATGTCTCAAAAACCCCAAAAACCTTTACGTACATCCCCCACGGGTCAATACACGCCTCGACTGCTCAGCGCACCCCCACGGCCATCATCCATCAACTGCACCCCACGCTAGGAGGAGGAACGTCGTCCTCACCTGGCTCAATGTCTCCTAAAATATCACCTACACCATACAGACACATATGAGATATTGAAATCTCAGTAAGTTACGTAAATGCAGATGCATGCGTGCAGTGCATATGAAGTTCAGAAAACATGCATATCAGACATATCAGATCATTTCATACATATTGTCACCGAGATATCAGCCCTCTAAATGGAAAGGATACATCCCGCGGTCGGACTACCACTTTCGATTTAGAGGAGGGGGGTACATGCTCACAAACCCTACAGCCATGCCTGAGCCCCATCCCGCGTGACCAGATACAGATTACGTATTTTCGTTCATTATTCATTTCATTTGAAGACTCGTGCAGAAATCCATTTTCATGCCATTTTGAAATACGTGATGCATGAACAGTTATAAGCATAATGGAACCATACAATAAACAAACACATGTATACCATCAAGACCGAAATAAACTAACCTATAAACAATTAAACCTAACTACCCAACCAAAAGTAGATTAAACAAACAACTCTTCAGGGATCCTCGATACGACATCGAAGTATGGTGTAGACCGATTGGTCAAAGTAAGTCACGAAAACTTACCTCGAGCGCGCTGAATCTCGAGCTTTGTCCACGAGAGTCGTGGGTCTGAAGAAAACACGATATTCGCAGTTAAAACCAATTCAAACTATTAACGTCCAAATTTCAAACCTTAACTAAGGAACTTTTCCTAAATTCCTCACTTAGCTAATCAAAGCATTTAGAACGCTAATTAATGCTCGATAATTCGAAATCTCAATTAACGAACTTTTCCAAAAATTCCTAATTTTTAACCTTTTTACGATTTGATTTAACTTCGTCCAATAACGTCAAATACGTCCAATATATACTTAATCATGGCTAACCTATTAATTACGAACCCTAAATCTCATTTTTAACGAAAATTGATCGAAACCCTAATTACCTAAAACGCCGTAAACGTCGAAATAAAAGCTCTAAGAACGTAGATGCATACCTAGGATAGCGAGAGGAGGAGAAACCGTGAAGGTTCGAAGTCGATCGGAGGTCGGAACGATGAGAAATCGTCGCGGCCGAGAGAGAAGTCGCGAGGGAGAAAGAGAGAATTTCACTCTCTGGAAATCGTAAGAAGCAGAGAAGAAAAAAGAGAAGTGAGGGAGAAGAGAGGTGATTTGTTATTTTATAAAATTTGGTTTGCAAATTACCATTTTGCCCTTAGCTCTTGTTTCGTTCTTCGTTTCGTTAATCGGCTAACGATTCGGATTCTCAAAAACTCCATATTTTGCCAATAATTTCCATTCATTACCAGGGCTCTATTAAAACTGTCCGTTTGTAATTTGGACCTCGTTTACTATTTTTACGAAAACGTCCTTTACATTACGAGAAATGTATTTACTCGGAATATAGCGTCTAAACTCCGAAAGTTCTCATAATTTCCTTAAAATTCCTATTAATCGTTAAAGTCGTAATGACGCTTTCCCTTTGAGAAACTGACTTGATTCGACATATTTACCAAGAATGCCACATATATATAAAAATATGAATATAATATATTAAAACCAAAAATCCGTACAAGCCGGATATTACACAAGTGGATCAGTTTTCCCAAGGTCGAATGATCTGATCCTTTTTTCGATGGAAAGCGAATCAATTTTCCCAAGGTCGAATGATTTTCAATAGCTGTATTGTTTCATGAAAATTCATTTTTGTTTCCTTTCAAAATATGATGCATAACATTCTGAAAACATACAAAACATGCATTAACCCTACTGTTTTGTGATGTAGGCCTGAAGGCACACACATATACTCTACTTACCTGGTTTCCCGAGAGACTCCTAGTTATAAGCTACTTCAAGAGTTGGCTCACCTAAAACATAAGCACAGCATTAACTTAATTTCTACTAAGCTTCATTCATCAAGTGTATATCTTCTATTCATCCTAAATCATCTAGAAATCTAAGGAAGCTAGTCGGAAATTCAGTTCCTCGTGCATTCCTTGATTCACCACAAAACCCGAACCCACTCTCACTCATAACTCTCAAAACACAGACCTACACTCCCCCTCCATTATCTAACCACTAAAACCACAAGGAAAATCAAAGAGAACTCACCTAGGTTGAAGAAAACCGGAGAGGAAATCACTGGGTGGAATTCGCTGAAGAGGAGTCTGCCGAGCTCCGAGAGGAAAAGAGGGAAGAAATGAGGAGGCGACTAACACTAAACCTTCCTTTCATATCCTATATTTCACAAATTACACATATGCCCTTGACAATCCAAATTTTAACCTAACCATTGCTTCTCTCATTTCCCTTCATTAACATACTCAAGCTATTAGTCATATCCCCCTTAATTCCATAAAAACGTACACCACTCACGTCAATTGAAGTCAATAATTTGTCTGGTGCTACAATCTGTGCTACCGAATTTTTTCCTCTGAACCCTAATCCAGAGCGATCACAGCTAGGTTTGCCGATACTTAAGATATCATCCAGTTTAGTCGATCCTGTATTTAACATTTTAATATTTTTCTTCAAGTGATTCAGCTCGTTGAACAGTTCTGTCTCTTTTTCTTGACTCGTTCTTAATTCGGCATTTAGTTCAGAGACCGATTTTTGTAGGTTGATCTTCTCCTTTTTTAATTCTCCATTCGAATACGAAGATGTAACGCCTCCGAACCCACCCTGGCTCGGTGCGCTACTTTGCTAACAAATCCCACGTTAAAACATAATTTAAAATAAAATTGACACAGCATAATTTTTTTTATTTTCTCTCCAATTTTTCCTTTAAAAAAATCTCGGGTGTTACAGAAGATGCTGATTTAGTTTGACAAGTTCAATCCATTTCTCATGAAGATATTGGTATTCTGTAATGAGGTCTTTTTTGGTAACTTCATCTTTAATTTCATCACTACACTATGATATATCATCTGTGACCTCATGTGTAACACCGCTATTTTCCGTAGATTCAGCTTTACCAACAAATGCAACATGATTGTTTGGAAATTTATCTTCTTTCTCCGATTCATCATGACTCCAAGTAGTATTGAGAGAGCTTTTCTTTTTCTTCAAAGTGTTAGCGCATTCAGCTTGTATGTGCCCAAAACCATCACATTCTCTACATTGGATTCCTCTGTTATTGGCAGGATGATCTGGAGCGTGATTGTCTTCCATGTACTTCTTATTGCTTGAAGGACCCGGTTTTGTACTACTGACATTGGGTCTGACACCGCGATTATTTCTCCCAAACTTTTTCATAACACTGCTGAAATTCTTTGATAGTAGTGCAAGAGACTCTTCAAGATCATCTTCATCATGAACAATCAAGTCTTGTGTGTTAGTTTTTACTGCTACACCTTTGAACTTCTTGGTTTCGGCATCAATCCCAAGATTCATTTCAAAGGTTCTAAGTGACCCCATTAGTTCTTCCAATTTCATTTTGGAGACATCTTTAGCTTCTTCAATTACAGTAACTTTATGGGCAAAGCATTGTGGAAGAGATCGTAAAGTCTTTCGTACCAACCGTTCTTCAGAGAAAGTTTCACCAAGTGCAAATGCCTCATTGGCTATATCACATAGTTTGGCATATGAATTTGGCAATACTTTCTTCTTCATGCATTTTTAAATTTTCAAACCTTGTAGTGAGCATTTGCATCTTTGATAGTTTTACGGCCGATGTTCCTTCATAAGTAGTTTGGAGACTTTCTCATGCTCTTTTAGCTAACTCACACGTTGAAATAAGACTGAACTGAGTAGGGTCAACACCATTAAAAATATTATTAAGTGCCTTTGAATTACTGTTGGCTAGAACATCTTTAGAGACTGACTATTCTTCTTCAGATTTAAGGGATATGATACCTCATTCGTCAGTAGTCGTGGGAGGATTCCATCCTGTCAGAATAGATCTCCATGCTTTGTCATCGATAGCCTTGATGAACACTCTCATCCTGGCTTTCCAATAAGCATAGTTGCTTCCATCCAATAGTGGCAGACACATAATTGAACCTCTTTCCTTCATAGAGTCCATTGTACCAAGATTAAATCCCGTGGATCTCGCTTAAGAAACAGAAGTGAACTGCTCTGATACTTGATACCCTAGTGTCAGTAAAACACTTTGTGAGACACCATTTAATTATCGTGATAATGGACAATAATAAAGAGCATAAAATAATGAGACAGGAGGTTGGTAACGTAGTTCGACAATTGCCTACGTTTGCGAGGCCACGCCCAGAATTAAAATCTAATTCACGAGTTCTCAAAGTTACAAGACAATCAGACTTAAACAATTAAAGACTCCCTGTTATCTTTGTCGCCTCCTCTCACTAACTTCCTCAATGAAACAGTTTTTGCGAGCTCCCTTTGACTTGTAATCGATCCCTCCCAGAATTTGAATGCAACAAGATCTCCTTGTTGATGGCGACTCCTCCCGGAATCTAAAGATGACAAGCTCCCCTTGTCGATGATGACACCTCTTGGAATCCGTGTATGGCAAGATCCTCTTGCCCACGATTATAACTCCTCCCGAGTTCTAGGCAGTCTCCTCCAGAGCCTAAGCTTCAATGAAAGATACTGAATTGCACCTGGGACACCGTTGATGACACTCGTCGTTGTCTACAGTTGCATCAAACCAACACACTCTGAAGATAACTAGATCAGTTCACAAACAGAGTGCGTACAACTTCCAATCAATGATTGGAGAATCAGATGATAAATAGAAGAACTACGACATCCACAAGAAAACCAGAGATCACTATATTTGGTCCGCCGCATCTTTCTATTAAAAAGATTATTTTTATATGATTTGCAATTACCTTACATGAGGAGTAATTCAAATGCCATATTTAAAAAGATTCGCATGAAGAAAGAAAACAGAGATTCTCTTGTTTGCACGTGAGACATCGTGCATACTATTTTAGGAAGGAATCATCCAATCATCCAAGACGAATCCCAACACTTAAGGAATATAGTCTTCGTTTGATGTGATTAGTTATATCGCAGAGATCGCATAGTATGAATCCTGAGAATCAATCTTCATAGATTTAAATCACACAATAAGAAATAATATAAATTTCTTAAAATATGTTTGCCAAAAAATATGCCAACGCATAAACATTTACTTACTTATACTCTCAATTGGAGTTGAAAAATGGGTAACAAAAAAAAGCTAACATGCATTTATCTCGATTTTTTGTTAAAGAATAGTATGTTAAAAAGTTTCATAATTTTTGGATAAATGTATGTTAGCTTCTTTTTGCTAGCCGTTTTACAAGTCCAATTGGGAGTATAACTGAAGTTTATTGTGAAAGTTCTAAACTTTTTTCAATATGGTTGACATATAGTAAAACTTTCAGAAAAATATTGTTTGATATATTTTCAAAGATAACCATTAATATTTTGGAGACTTTTCTTGTGAACGGGCTCCCGTCTCTAGAACGAGCTCTCTTCTCTAGAAACGGCCTCTCATTCTCGAGACTAGGAGCCCATTCTCGAAAATAGGAGTCTGTTGGAATATTTTTCGATAACAAACTAATAGTTTAAGATTTATTTTGTTGACGAAAATAGTTTAAGTTGATTTAGTTAATGATCCCATAATTGAGAGTTTTTATTTTGAATTATTATTATTATTGACAATTAAACATTGTACTTTGAGAGTACAACTGATATTATGATTATTGACAATTCAAATTTCGTACTATTATCTCGAGGTTAACAAACTGTTAATTTTATGCATTTCAATTTTTTATTGTTCTCTCTCTCTCGCACTTAGTGGGAGCACCTTATCTCTATTTCCAGCTTGACTCTCACCTTAATCCACCTCGGTCTCGCCCTTATGACGTTGCTTTTTATACATTTTCATCTCCATTCTTGTTCCGATCGCCCTTACCATCGGCATTGCCTTTACAGTGTTTTTAACCTTCAGAGTAGTCAGGTTAACAACTTGTTATTCTCTCTTGTTCATGTTTATCTCTGGAAGGCTGCCAGATAAGCTTGAACAGGTGAATAAGATAGTTTCTTCGTTGATCCTTAAACGCTCTATGTATTTGTAGCCAAGTTATTGTTGGGGCATTAGAACTGGAAGACCAATTGCACAGCCCCTGATTCGGACTGTAAATTTGTTAGAAATAAAAAAAAATTAGTGAGAACAATAATAATAATGTTTCTGTGGTAATACGTGGAGAGTTCTGATCAGAATAATTCCTAGGAAAGACTGTACTCGACAATCTCTAAGACAGAATTACATTTTCAAGTAAGTTCTCAGAAAATACTAGAGGGGTCACAAACGATCCTACTTAAAATCTAATCTCCTAGACATAACTCACTTACACAGTACACATCACTAAATAAGTGGTACGAAAAACAATAGCAAATGTGATCTGAAAAATACCAAGATTATTTTTCCACATCGTAAAAATATAACGACCAAGAAGTATGAGAAATTATGGCTAAAATGAACACCGAGAATTTTTACGTATAAACTCAAAAAAAAAAAAAATCACAGGGACCGTGTCCAAAAAGATCTCACTATGGAAAATATGATTTACAATACTTTTCTAGATATCAAATTTTCTAGAAAATTTTCACTAAGAGAAATCACCACTCTTAGAATTCTCACTGTACTCAAAAGTATCTCACCTATTTTTCTTCTCCATCTTCTCATAGAAGAAACTCTCTTCAGATCTACCTTTCTTCTTCGTCATGACTCTCTATTTATAGGGAGAGAGTCCTGCAAGAAGAAACCATACTGCAAGATCCAAAAATCTTGCAGTATGGAGAGATGCAGAAGGAAGAGATTGTCCAACACATCTCCTATCCAATAATACCTTATATCTATGTGTTTCGATTTTGAATGAAAGCTCAGGTTCTTGCTCAAATGAATAGCACTTAGACTATCGCAATACAAGATATACTTATCTTGTTTATGACTCAATTCTGTTAGATATTTTTGCATCCACAACATATCTTTGCATGCTTCTGTAGTGCAAATAAATTCAGCTTCTGTTGTAGATAATGCAACTAACTTTTGCCGTTTAGATTGTCATGATACAGCTCTCCCTCCAAATGTAATCATATACCCTGATGTTGATCTTCTTGAGTCAATATCTCTAGCCATGTCCGCATTAGTATAGCCTACTAACTAAGGCTCTTTACTTCCAAAATACAAATTGAATTCAGAAGTACCTTTAAGATACCTAAGAATCTATTTCACTGCATTCCAATGCTCTCTGCCTGGATTTGTTAGAAATTGGCTGACTACTCCAACAAAATGTGAAATATCAGGTCTTGTACAAACCATGACATATATCAAGCTGCCAACTGCTGAGGCATACATAATTCTTTGTATTTCTGCTTTTCCTTCTTCATCGGAAGGGCTTTGTTCAGAAGTAAGTCTGAAATGTTTAGCAAGAGGAGTACTGACTGGCTTTGCCTTATCCATATAGAATTGACTGAGAACTTTCTCGATATATTTCTCCCGTGATAGCCATAATTTTTCATTCTTTCTATCACGAGTGATTCTCATCCCAAGCATCTGTTTCGCCGGTGCTAAGTCTTTCATGACAAAAGACTTGTTAAATTCATTCTTTAACTTAATAATTTTTTTTCTATCTGAGCCCACAATCAACATGTCATCGACATAAAGTAGGAAGATTATAAATGTATCATCCGTGAACTTGTTCACAAACACACAATGGTCTGTGAAAATTTCATGTATCCTTGATTTCCCATAAAGAAATCGAACTTCTTGTACCATTATCTTGAGGATTGCTTTAATCTATACAAACTTTTCATTAATCTACATACCAGATGTTCCTTTCCCTTGACAACGAACCTTTATGGTTGTTTCACAAGAAGGTTGTCTTCACATCTGTAACACCCAGTTTTACGAAATTTTATTATTCCACTATATAATGACATTTTTGTAAATATGTCAAATTATGTTCGTTTTGCGAACGGAAAATTTTAATAGAGCACTAGTAATAAATTGGAATTTTGGGTGAAATAAAGAAATTTGGAGAAACTGAATTGATAGTTAAATAACGAGACAAACGGAAAGTTAAACAATGGGCAAACTTGTAATTTGACAAGTCAAACTATATTAAAACACAAAAACTCCTTCTTCCCACCCAACACTTACGTTATTTTCTTTTCTCTCAACCCTCAACGGCGACTTTTCTCCTCTCCCTCCGTTTCTCTTCAACGCTCGCCAACGCTCTTCCGATCGACTCCGGTTCTTCAAGTTTTCTTCTCATAACGGTATCCTAGGTAAAAATCTATAGTTTTGGAGCGTTAGTTCTCAATTTCTAGGTTGTTAAACGGTTAGGGTTTTGTTAAAAACGTAGATTAAGGTTTGAAATCGATAGGTTTATCGTGATTACGCCTCTAATGGAGGTATCTATAGTTATTGGGCATAGTTAGTTGGTTTATTGATGTATATTGGAGTTTTTGGTTGTTGGAGAACTTAAAAGCCCCATTAATGGAGGTTTGGATATGTCGAGCACAAATTGCTCGACAAAATGCCTCAACGAGTTAAATTAGTGTTTTAGAAGAATTTCCCTTAGATAGGAGTTTCGCTAGTCTTCGAAATTCGATGTTCTAGGCCCAATTTTAATGATGGTTTCTATGAATTGGTTTAGGTGAACAACGCTCATGAACGGAGCTCAATGTGCTACAGACGCGAGGTAAGTCTTCGTGCTTTGTTTGGTCGATTTGGCCTACACCAAGAGTTTGAAGTCATTGAGGATATTGGTGAATTCCGTAGTTTTAGAATAAGTGGTTGGGTAATTAGGTTTATATGTCGTAGTGTGTTTTTTAAGATTTATTGATTGTTTTCTATGTTAGCTATAGATTGTACTATATAAACTGTACATGTATCACGCTCTTTCAAAATAGCATGAAACTGAGATTCTACACGTGTTTTAGGAAAGAACTGAATTAATGAAAAGGAACGAATGCACGTAATCCCGGTCATGACGGGGTGGGGTTCAGACATGGCTGTCCAGTAGGTGAAGCATGTTTTTCCCCCGGTAGATGGACAAGGCTGTCTAACCGCCAGACGTGCCCTCTCCATCTGGTGAGAGTGGACCTCGGTGAAATCCCTTTATGTAACTAAATGATTCAAAGAACTGCATGATTTTATGAACGACATATGCACAGCACGCATTTGCATTTACGTAAATTTACTGAGCTTTTAGCTCATAGAATGTCTCTGTGGTGTAGGTGATTTCGAAACAGGTGAGGAATACATCCTCCCACCGAACGAACAAGGATTGATGGAGGATGCCCGTGGGAGCGTGCTGGGCAGTCGACGCTTATTTTGGCCTGTGGGGATGGCACAAAGGTATTTTGGGTTAGAGATGGGTGGAAAATGTATAGATAATGCATTTTGATTGGGTGGTGTTAAAGGTTTATGTTGAAAATGGCTTTTTGATAGTTTTCTCGACTACTGTATAGAATGTCTAAGTGATGACTTTTATTTTGAAATTATACTGGAACTGCTTGGTTGTTGAACTTCGTAGGGATTTTGTTTAGTTTTAAAATGGATCCACGCAGTTCGTTTTCACAAAAATTTACTTCGTTTTAAACACTTTGAGTCTTGTTTATAGTGATTGGTGGATTGGAGGAACGTGTGAGGTTAGGTGTGATTCTATGATGAAGTGAATTTGGTGAAAAACTTATGGTTAATTGAAGGAAGTTGGTGAGGTATGCAGATGGAATGAGAGAGGAAGAAGAAAGAAGGGCAGCTCTCTGGATTTCAAAATCCAGGGAGTTTGCCGATCGATCGGCGCCCCTACTGGCTACGCTCTAGAAAAAATTCCAGAGCGTTAGCCAATTGATCACAGGAAAAGGGGCGATCGATCGGCTAGCAGGCCATGCATTCTGGAAATAGAATGCTTGCCGATTGATCGGTTGTTTCAGCCGATCGATCAGCTGATGATGGGGCGATCGATCGCCTGTTGAAGGGGCGATCAATCGCCTGTGATATTTTGCTGGTTCGAGCGATTTTACCCCTTTGCCGATTGTCTTCTGCTGATTTTAAATTCTTAGTTATATTAATTTACTTGAATGGTTTTCCCTAAAAGATTTCTATAAATGTTTCGAACGATTTTAGGGCTTTGATTTAAAGCTTTCAAAGTAAAGATTTACTTAATGTTCAAAAAAAAAAAAATTTACGGAAAATTAAGGTATAAGATTATGGGTCGTCACAGCTATGGTATCAGAGCCCCCGAGTTTTAAAATCGGTTCTGTAGACTGCTCGACTGCACAGCCACTATGCGGACATCCTTCCTCAACTGTAAGTATGTTTTTTAAGGTTTCTTCATTTTTGTTTCTTAGAGTTATTGTTTTTTAACTTTGATAGGTTTACAAAATGGTACGTAGAGGCAACGATAGAGACGAACGAGATGATACGATAGACCAACTTAGAGAATTCATTGCCCAACAGTCCCAACACCTCAAACGATAGGCTCAGCATATGGAAAGATAGTGTCAACAGCTTGACACGCTGATTAACCGTGAGGGCCTTAGAACTCAGGAGGTGGTGGCTCCTAGTAACTGAGGAATGGAGAGGTTCCAAAAGCTACAACCTCCAGTATTCAATGGAAAGTCTTCAGACGCCTCTTTAGCCGAGGAGTGGATCCGAACTATGGAGGACATGCTGGAGTATGCAAAGATAGAAAATGGGGATAAAGTTGCATACGTCACCTTTCATTTGGCGTTGGATGCCCGATTTTGTTGGGATTTCATTAAGGCAACCACCGACGTTATAGTGATGAGTTGGGAGCGGTTTAAAGCCGTGTTCTACGACAAATACTTTAGTCGTACAGTGAGAGTGGCTAAAAGGATGGAGTTCACGCAGCTGAAGCAAACTAGTTCAGTTGCGGAGTATATTCGGAAGTTTAAGGCTTTATCTCAGTTTGCACCACGTTTAGTTAGCGATAACGAAGACAGGGTGCACCAATTCATGGACGGCCTGAATCCAGAAATTCAAAAGAATATTATAGTGTCTGAGATTCTGGATGTACCTTACTCAGATATTGCAGCAAGAGCTTTGGAATTTGAGGCTGCGGAATTGACTTGCGTTAAATCAAGAGAGCTGACTAGGAGGTTCTTTCGTGAGATCCAGCCACAACCCGGAATAGAGGTTGGCAACAAAAGGGACAACCGCAAGTAAAACAAAAGAGAGGCATCAAGGGGTCATATGAACGAGGTAACGACCGGGGAAAAGAAAAACAGGTGCAAGAGGCTCCTCGAATGCCTTGGTGCTCTAAATGTCAGAAAGAACATAGTGGTGAATGCCGATTGGGTACGGATAGATGCTTTCGGTGTGGAGAAATTGGCCATTATGTCAAAGATTGTCCAAAGCCAGGCCGAGATCAGCCAGGCAGGGATCAGAGGAGGGTGATGCCGAGGATCTCTGCCTTTATTGAGCCTGGCGATGTTGACGACAAAGCACAGTTGTCTGTTATAGCAGGTACTATCTTAGTCACCAGTCTAGCGGTATTTTCATTGATAGACACGGGAGCCACGCACTCCTTTATTTCTACTGCATGTGTAACTAGATTGAAGTTGGTGCCGGAGTTAGCAGAGTGTGAGGACAAGGTAATGCTTCCTTTGGGAGCGAATATGCAGTATGATCGTATTTTTCAGGGCAATGTTGTCTCAGTGGAAAATAACACCCTTTATACCCGGTTGATAGTAATGGGCATAGAGCAGTACGATATTATTTTGGGGATGGACTGGCTGTCACGCCATTTTGCCACCATAGACTGCCGATCTGGGTTAATAACTTTTCGGCCCCCAGATAAATAGGAATTCGCTTACCAGGCAATGAATAGGTTGAGTGGGTCGCCTACTTCCTATTCTATGAAGGTCCATGAGCAATTTAGAGGTGAATGCTCATTTCATCTGGCCACAGAGGTCAATACTTAGTTGCTCAACGGGGTAAGACCAGGAGACCTTCCAGTGGTTAGAGAATTCTCTCAGATCTTCCTCGACGATCTTCCCAGATTACCGCCGGACAGGGAGATCGAGTTTACAATTAATGTTTATCTAGGCTCGGGGCCTGTATCAAAGAATCCGTACAGACTGGCACATGCTGAATTAAAGGAGCTGAAGTCTCAGTTAGAAGAATTGTTAGACAAGGGGTTCATCCGACCTAGTTTTTCTCCTTCGGAGCGCCGGTTCTGTTCGTCAAGAAAAAGGACGGAACTCTCAAAATGTGTGTTGATTACAAAGAGTTAAATAAATTGACAGTGAAAAACAAGTATCCGTTGCCCCGAATAGACGACATGTTTGATCAACTGCAGGGTGCCCGAGTATTTTCAAGAATTGATCTACTCTCGGGCTATTATCAGTTAAAGGTCCGAAGGGAAGATATGCAGAAAACAGTGTTTCGCACGAGGTATGGGCATTATGAATTTTTAGTAATGTCTTTCGGACTTACAAATGCCCCTGCAGCATTTATGGTTTTGATGAATCACGTTTTTAAGGAGTATCTAGACAAGTTCGTCGTCGTCTTCATCGATGACATCTTGATCTATTCAAAGACGAAGGAAGAGGATGAGGAGCACTTGCGGATTGTTCTAAGAATTCTAGAGCAACACCAATTGTACCCAAAGTTCTCTAAATGTGAGTTTTGGCTGGACAGGATAGGTTTTCTCGGCCATGTTATATCACAGGAAGGGATTTCAGTAGATCCGACCAAGATTCAGGTTGTCAAGGATTGGCCACAGCCAAAGAATATGCGTGAGGTACGCGAGTTTCTCGGATTGGTCGGGTATTACAGGAAGTTCATTGAGGGGCTTTCGAAGATCGCAGTCCCTCTATCCCGATTGACAAGGAAGAATGAGAAATATGTATGGTCAGCTGCATGCGAAAAGAGCTTCAATGAGCTGAAATAGAAATTGACTACGGCTCCAGTTTTGACGCTGCCAGTTGAAGGTGACAAGTTCAGTATATATTGCGATGCCTCAAAGATCGGACTTGGATGTGTATTGATGCAAGAAGGGAGAGTTATTGTGTATGCTTCTCGGCAGTTGAAACCATATAAGCAAAATTACCCGACACATGATCTAGAATTAGCAGCCGTCGTCTTTGCGTTGAAAATCTAGAGACATTATCTGTATAGACAGCAATGCGAGGTGTTCTCATATCACCGGAGTTTAAAGTATTTGTTTACGCAAAAAGAGTTGAACATGAGGCAAAGAAGGTGGTTGGAGTTTGTTAAAGATTACGAGTTTAAAATTAAATACCACCCAAGAAAGGCAAATAAAGTCACAGATGCCTTGAGCCGAATGCCCACTTCAAGTCAGCCTTCGCTTGCATCAATGTCGGTAATGCTGAGGTCTGAGATTGAGAAGTTTGATGTGGAGATCGTGGCTGAGTTGTCCACTATGCTCACGAACATTTCTCTTAGGCCGATGATACTGGACAAAATACGAAGAACTCAACGGAAAGATTTGGAGTGTGAAAAGCACCGTTTGAGCATAACATCCGAGGACTCGTCCGATTTCAACTTGTCTGATGACGGCATATTAAAGTTCAGGCACAGGTGGTACGTGCCTAATGACGAGGAGCTAAAGAAAGAAATTTTGACCGAGGCACACTCTTCAGCATACTCGGTGCATCCAGGAATTACCAAGATGTATCGGGATTTAAAACAGCATTTCTGGTGGCCTAATATGAAGAGAGAAGTGGCCAAGTACGTAGAAACTTGTCTTGTTTGTCAGCAGGTTAAGGCAGAACATCAAAGGCCGGCAGGAACCTTGCAACCCCTACCAATCCCGAAATGGAAATGGGAGCAGATCTCCATGGATTTCATAGCTGGACTCCCAAGAACGACGAAGGGGCACGATGGAATCTGGGTGATAGTGGACTGCTTAACAAAATCGGCCCATTTTCTACTAGTTAAGATGACATATTCCATGGATCAGCTTGCCGAGCTTTACGTGCAAGAGATTGTTAAACTGCACGGGGTGCCCGTTTCCATTGTTTCCTATAAAGATGCCAGGTTTACTTTAAAATTCTGGAAGAGTCTACATAAGGCTATGGGAACTCAGCTAAATTTCAGCACAACGTTTCATCCTCATACTGACGAACAGATAGAAAGAACAAATCAAATTCTTGAAGATATGCTTAGAGCTTGCGTGCTGGAGTTTCAGGGCTCGTGGAGTAGATATTTACCATTAATTGAGTTCTCGTACAACAATAGCTTTCAAGCTACCGTCGACATGGCTCCGTATGAAGCGCTGTATGGTCAGAAATGTAGGTCTCTGTTGTATTGGGATGGAGTGGGCAAGGCTAATATAATTGGCCCTGATATTCTATCGCAAACGGCGGAGAAGGTTTCCGTTATCAGATAGCGTATTGAGATAGCGCAGAGCCGTCAGAAAAGCTATGCCGACCACAGACGAAGAGAATTGGAGTTCAAGGTGGGTGATGAGGTATATTTGAAAATTTCTCCATTCAAAGGAGTGATGAGATTCGGGAGAAAGGGCAAGCTAAGTCCTCATTACGTGGGGCCCTTCCCTATTTTGAAAAGGATCGGGAAGTTGGCTTACCGATTGAAACTGTGACGACCCCCGACCCGATCGGGGTCCGAGAGCCGTCACTCCGGGACATTTAACAGAAAACGGGAACATATTTTTTTTTTTAAAACAGAACATAACAGACCGAGCTTAAAAAAAAACAAACCCTTAAAACTTTTCAGAGGGAGAAGACGTTCTTTGGATTTGAAAGTAGAACGAAAAGTAGTTAAAGTCGGAAGGTAGAATAAATGACAGAAGAAAACAGATGACCGGTGGATGTAGGCAAAAATGAACAGTGACCGGTGGATGTAGGCAAAAATGAACAGTGACCGGTGGATGTAGGCAAAAATGAACAGTGACCGATGGGTGTAGGCAAAAATGAACAGTGACCGATGGGTGTAGGCAAAAATGAACAGTGACCGGTGGATGTAGGCAAAAATGAACAGTGACCGATGGGTGTAGGCAAAAATGAACAGTGACCGGTGGATGTAGGCAAAAATGAACAGTGACCGGTGGATGTAGGCAAAAATGAACAGTGACCGGTGGATGTAGGCAAAAATGAACAGTGACCGGTGGATGTAGGCAAAAATGAACAGTGACCGGTGGATGTAGGCAAAAATGAACAGTGACCGATGGGTGTAGGCAAAAATGAACAGTGACCGGTGGATGTAGGCAAAAATGAACAGTGACCGGTGGATGTAGGCAAAAATGAACAGTGACCGATGGGTGTAGGCAAAAATGAACAGTGACCGGTGGATGTAGGCAAAAATGAACAGTGACCGATGGGTGTAGGCAAAAATGAACAGTGACCGGTGGATGTAGGCAAAAATGAACAGTGACCGATGGGTGTAGGCAAAAATGAACAGTGACCGATGGGTGTAGGCAAAAATGAACAGTGACCGATGGGTGTAGGCAAAAATGAACAGTGACCGATGGGTGTAGGCAAAAATGAACAGTGACCGGTGGATGTAGGCAAAAATGAACAGTGACCGGTGGATGTAGGCAAAAATGAACAGTGACCGATGGGTGTAGGCAAAAATGAACAGTGACCGGTGGATGTAGGCAAAAATGAACAGTGACCGGTGGATGTAGGCAAAAATGAACAGTGACCGGTGGATGTAGGCAAAAATGAAAAGTGACCGGTGGATGTAGGCAAAAATGAACAGTGACCGATGGGTGTAGGCAAAAATGAACAGTGACCGATGGGTGTAGGCAAAAATGAACAGTGACCGGTGGATGTAGGCAAAAATGAACAGTGACCGGTGGATGTAGGCAAAAATGAACAGTGACCGGTGGATGTAGGCAAAAATGAACAGTGACCGATGGGTGTAGGCAAAAATGAACAGTGACCGGTGGATGTAGGCAAAAATGAACAGTGACCGGTGGATGTAGGCAAAAATGAACAGTGACCGATGGGTGTAGGCAAAAATGAAAAGTGACCGGTGGATGTAGGCAAAAATGAACAGTGACCGGTGGATGTAGGCAAAAATGAACAGTGACCGATGGGTGTAGGCAAAAATGAACAGTGACCGATGGGTGTAGGCAAAAATGAACAGTGACCGGTGGATGTAGGCAAAAATGAACAGTGACCGGTGGATGTAGGCAAAAATGAACAGTGACCGGTGGATGTAGGCAAAAATGAACAGTGACCGGTGGATGTAGGCAAAAATGAACAGTGACCGGTGGATGTAGGCAAAAATGAACAGTGACCGGTGGATGTAGGCAAAAATGAACAGTGACCGGTGGATGTAGGCAAAAATGAACAGTGACCGGTGGATGTAGGCAAAAATGAACAGTGACCGGTGGATGTAGGCAAAAATGAACAGTGACCGGTGGATGTAGGCAAAAATGAACAGTGACCGGTGGATGTAGGCAAAAATGAACAGTGACCGGTGGATGTAGGCAAAAATGAACAGTGACCGGTGGATGTAGGCAAAAATGAACAGTGACCGGTGGATGTAGGCAAAAATGAACAGTGACCGGTGGATGTAGGCAAAAATGAACAGTGACCGGTGGATGTAGGCAAAAATGAACAGTGACCGGTGGATGTAGGCAAAAATGAACAGTGACCGGTGGATGTAGGCAAAAATGAACAGTGACCGATGGGTGTAGGCAAAAATGAACAGTGACCGGTGGATGTAGGCAAAAATGAACAGTGACCGGTGGATGTAGGCAAAAATGAACAGTGACCGGTGGATGTAGGCAAAAATGAACAGTGACCGGTGGATGTAGGCAAAAATGAACAGTGACCGGTGGATGTAGGCAAAAATGAACAGTGACCGGTGGATGTAGGCAAAAATGAACAGTGACCGGTGGATGTAGGCAAAAATGAACAGTGACCGGTGGATGTAGGCAAAAATGAACAGTGACCGGTGGATGTAGGCAAAAATGAACAGTGACCGGTGGATGTAGGCAAAAATGAACAGTGACCGGTGGATGTAGGCAAAAATGAACAGTGACCGGTGGATGTAGGCAAAAATGAACAGTGACCGGTGGATGTAGGCAAAAATGAACAGTGACCGGTGGATGTAGGCAAAAATGAACAGTGACCGGTGGATGTAGGCAAAAATGAACAGTGACCGGTGGATGTAGGCAAAAATGAACAGTGACTGGTGGACGTAGGCAGAAATGAACAGTGACCGGTGGATGTAGGCAAAAACGAACAGTAAACAGCGGTGGACATAAATTATAAGGCAACGGTGGATGAAATTTTAAAGAGAAACAAGCAGCGGTGCATGTAGGCAAAAATGAACAGTGACCGGTGGATGTAGGCAAAAATGAACAGTGACCGGTGGATGTAGGCAAAAATGAACAGTGACCGGTGGATGTAGGCAAAAATGAACAGTGACCGGTGGATGTAGGCAAAAATGAAAAGTGACCGGTGGGTGTAGGCAAAAATGAACAGTGACGGGTGGGTGTAGGCAAAAATGAACAGTGACCGATGGGTGTAGGCAAAAATGAACAGTGACCGATGGGTGTAGGCAAAAATGAACAGTGAACAGCGGTGGACATAAATTATAAGGCAACGGTGGATGAAATTTTAAAGCAGCGGAGGATGCAATCGGAAGACATAGTTTTAAAAGCAGAATTTGACAACTCTTTAACAGGAAGACATACCAACAGAGAGCAGAAAAACAGAAAACATAAAAATCTAAGATTCTCAAACCAATTCAAAACATGGTTCTCGAACACAACAGAGGGCATAACAGAAACTTAAGAAGAACTACACTGCATGGATAGCTCTAAAACCAGAGACCATCCATGCACAAACTATCAGAAAATATTCCAAACAATTCCAGAATACTTCAGAATGTAATTCAACTGTCAAATACAGAGGTTTTAAACATCAATACAGAATCCATACATTGTTTTTAAATCTTAAAAACTATACAGAACTTGATATATATTTCCAGAATTTTCCCAAAACAGAAGTTTTTAAAACATACACAAAACACAGAACTTAAAACTTTACTCTTTCAGTCAGGAATATGTTTGGCTACCACAACCATCCCCGAGAGCTCGTGCCACCAGCCACCTACTCATCAGACTGAGGCACAAAGTCCTCATTTTCGGGTTCAGTACCTACATCAGAGAGTTCACCTATGAGTCTAAAACTCAGTAAGAACATAATACAGATGCAGTGATGTAAAATGCTATGCATGCGGTTTTCAGAATACAGTGACAGAACATTTCATTACGTTTCAGTGGCAGAGGGGTATAAGTGGGGCTTATAGGGGAACTGGCGAACAACGGGTGCACTATCAGGTACGGTGCCCTATCAGGCACATACAGTAATACAGAACAGAACAGGAAACAGATCTGGGGCCAGTCCCCATCCCGCACTTAACCGGTATATTACAGACAGTCAGATTTTATCTTTCTTAGTTTCAAACCGTGTACGGAAAGTAGTTTTGCATGAACTTTCAGTAAAACGTGTATGCATGAACTTTCACAGTGCTTAACTTGAAACAACAGTTAACAGAATAATACAACAGAATCTAGAGAGAAAACAGATAACTAAGAACTTAACTCTAACTTTCTCTACCCGAAACCTCCCGACAGAAGAAAAACCTAGAGTCTCTGTGATGTAGGGCCTTAAGGGCCAGCCTACGGATATGAACTTACCTGTGGTCCGAAATGCAACGAGCTTGAACGCACGAGCACTGTGGTTCACGAACCTATAGCATGCATAAACGGACATTAACCCTAAACATCACGAAACTAGAAAATAAATAAATTAAAAAAAATCATTTTCTATCTAAGATGATTACCTTAGACCAAAAAGCAGAAGGAAAATCTGAGAAGGAAGAAACTCCTCGCGTTGGTTTTCTTCAACCAAAAGAGAGAAGCAGAGAGGGAAATGAGAGAAAGCAGAGAGGGAAAAGTCTCACGTAGGAGGAAGAGAAGGAAATGGAATACATGGCTTGTCTTCTTCCACAAGTTTGCCAAGTGTCAATCATCCATTTGATTTCTCCCACCAACCTTAATTTCTTCCTAATTTGCCCTTCCATTTGTTTTTTACTAAACTTCTATTTAGTTCGTCGAATTGGTTCTACAATCACTCTCATTCAATTGAACACTTCGACAATTTCATTAAAAATAGTCATTGCATTAATATCAGAGTAATCCCGCTTAATTATTCGGATAAAATAATTACACGGAAAATGCCGGGTGTTACATTCCACCCACCTTAACAGAAATTTTGTCCTCAAAATTTGCCTAAGCGAAAAGGTCCGGATACTGTGCTCTAACATCTACTTGTCTTTCCCACGGGGCCTCCTTCACATTGTGGTTGCGCCATAACACTTTTACCAGTGGAACCACCTTGTTTCGCAATACTTTGAGTGACATATCCAATATTTGTATAGGCCTTTCTTCATATGTCAGCGTCGGCATGATATCAAAGTCCACCTGTTTTACGATCTGAGTTGGATCTCGCACACATTTTCTCAGCATCGAAACATGGAAGACATTGTGAACTCCATCCATTAACACCGGCAACTGTAGTCCGTAAGCCATGTTTCCCACACGCTTCAGAATGGGAAAAGGGCCAATGAACCGTGGGCTGAGCTTTCCTTTCTTACCGAATCTCATTACGCCTTTGAAAGGTGACACTTTCAGGAATACCTCATCGCCCACAGCGAACTCTAAGTCTCTTCTTCTATTGTCCGCATAACTCTTCTGTCGACTCTGAGCAATCTTTATTCGTTGTTTGATAGCAGCTATCACCTCGGACATCTGCTGTAATATCTCAGGGCCGATAAGCTTGGTTTCTCCGACCTCATCCCAACACAATGGGGATCTACACTTCCTGTCATAAAGAGCTTCATAAGGAGCCATGCCAATTGTAGCCTGATAGCTATTGTTGTAGGCAAACTCCACGAGTGGCAAATATTACTCCAAGGAGCATGAAATTCCAGAACGCACGACCTTAGCATATCCTCTAGTATTTGGATTGTTCTCTCAGATTGTCCGTCAGTCTGTGGATGAAATGCCGTGCTGAAATTCAACTTCGTACCCAAAGAGCTATGCAAACTTTTCCAAAACCTGGAAGTGAATCTGGGATCACGGTCTGAGACAATCGACACAGGAACGCCATGCAGTTTAATAATCTCGCTAATATACAACTCTGCATACTGATCCATGGAGTACGTCGTCTTCACAGGTAGAAAGTGGGCCGACTTCGTCAATCTGTCCACTATGACCCAAATGCTATTATGGCCCTTAGCTGTTCTTGGTAGGCCAACAACAAAATCCATCGTTATATTCTCCCATTTCCATTCAGGGATCGGGAGAGGTTGAAGCGTTCCACTCGGTCGTTGATGTTCAGCTTTGACCTGTTGACATATCATACAAGACTCCACATACATGGCCACTTCATTCTTCATATTCGACCACCAGAAGTGAAGTTTCAAGTCTTGATATATCTTCGTGCTTCCAGGATGTACAGAGAAAGAAGATGAATGGGCTTCCGACAAGATGTGCTTCCGTAGCTCTTCGTCTTTCGAAACATACCATCTGTTTTTGAACTTCAGAATTCCATCTCCCGAATAACTGAAATCGGAAGAAGCCATTGGTACCTTGCCCACCATATCAGTCATCTCCTTTGAATTGATCTTCTGGGCTTCCTTAATTCGGTCCAGGACGGAGGGCCGTAGTGTTAAGTCTGCTAGTATAGCCGATAGCCCAGAAACTATCTCCATACCGAACTTCTGTATCTCCGTCCTCAAAGGCATAGATACGGCCGACATTACTAGTTGCATAGTAGCTGGCATCCTGCTTAGCGCATCGGCCACCACATTAGCTTTACCCGGGTGGTATTTAATCTCAACGTCGTAGTCTTTCACAAATTCTAACCACCGTCTTTGTCTCATGTTTAGCTCTTTCTGGGTAAAGATGTACTCCAGGCTCTTGTGATCAGAAAACACCTCACAGAATTGTCCGTACAAGTGGTGTCTCCATACTTTCAGCGCAAACACAACTGCCGCTAACTCAAGATCGTGAGTAGGGTAGTTTTGTTCATGGTTCTTCAATTGTCTGGATGCGTATGCCACTACTTTCCCTTCCTACATTAGCACACACCCCAATCCAATCTTGGAAGCATCACAGTATACGCTGAATTTACCGTCTTCAACTGGCAATACTAATACAGGAGCAGTGGTAAACTTTTGCTTAAGTGTCTGAAAACTCATCTCGCAAGCTTCAGACCACCTGAATTTGATATCCTTCCTCGTTAAGCTGGTCATAGGCTTTGCTATCACAGAGAATCCCTTGATTAACTTTCTGTAATAACCAGCTAATCCGATAAAACTCCGTACCTCACTGGCACTTCTTGGTCTTGGCCATTCCTTCACTGCCAGAACCTTGGCTGGATCCACGGACACTCCTTCTGCCGACACCACATGGCCCAGGAAATTAATTCTGCTCAGCCAGAATTCACACTTTGATAGCTTGGCATATAATTGATGCTGCTTTAGGATTGACAGTACAATAGCCAAGTGCTTTTCATGCTCGGCCTCACTCCTGGAATAAACCAGAATGTCGTCGATGAAAACGATCACAAATTTATCCAAGACATCTTGGAATATCCTGTTCATCAGGTCCTATAAATGCTGCCAGAGCATTAGTTAACCTGAACGACATCACTAAGAATTCGTAGTGCCCGTACTGGGTCGTGAAGGCGGTCTTTGGAATATCATCAGCTCTGACATTCAACTGGTAATAACCAGAGCGCAAGTCAATCTTAGAGAATACCCGAGCCCCTTGTAGTTGGTCAAATAAATCATCGATTCTCGGCAACGGGTACTTATTCTTGATCGTTAACTTGTTCAGCTCACGGTAGTCAATACACATCCGTAGGGACCCATCCTTCTTCTTAACAAACAAGACGGGAGCACCCCACGGAGAAAAACTAGGGCGCACAAAACCCTTATCCACCAATTCCTTTAGCTGAGCCTTCAACTCCCTCAGCTCAATCGGTGCCATACGGTACGGATTCTTCGATACTGGTTCAGCACCAGGATACACATCGATCTCGAACTTGATCTCACGATCAGATGGCAATCCCGGTAAGTCATCCAGGAAGACCTCTGAGAAGTCTCGAACTACCGGAATATTTTGAAGTTCCACCTCACCTTGTCTTTGAACATCTACTACGTGGGCAAGGAATCTGACACCTCCTGACCTCATCAGCTGTTGAGCTTTCAAGGTGGATATGACAGGCATACTATGTTTCTTTGGTATTGCCTGATAGGAGAACTCTACTTCGTTCGGGCGCTTAAAAGTCACGAGCCCGGACCTACAGTCGATGGTGGCATGATGTCTAAATAGCCAGTCCATCCCTAGAATCACTTCGTATCCTTTCATACTGATGACGATAAGATTGGCATACAATTTCTAGTCTCCAACTGACACTATATCACCCTGCACTGCCTGATCGGAGTGCATAAACTCTCCGGATGGTAGCATAACACTGTAGGGCTGATCTGACGATGCAAGGCACAAGTTCTCCCTACCCGCAAAGTCCCTGGCCACAAATGAATGAGTGGCCCCCGTGTCTAACAAAGTATATGCAGGTACGTCACACACCAGAATTGTACCTGTAATTGCTGCGTGCAGATCAACATCATCAACGTCCTCCATCATTGCAAAGACTCTTGTCTCGTGTTAGGTATCGGGCAATCACAGACGTGATGGCCTCCTTTGCCACATTTGAAGCAGCCACCCGTAAGAAGCCTGCATTCACCCTTGTGACTTTTCTGGCATCGTGGGCATACGGTGAGCTGAGGATCTCCCATCGGTCTCTTCCCTTTGTCTGGGTAAGTGATGGTCTCATTGGGCCTCTTAATGCCCATGTTTTGTTGCTGCTGAGGTTGAAAATTTTGGCCTCTTTGATGTTACTGTTGTTGTTGTTGAGGAACATTTCTAATAATCCCTCTTGGTGGATCTCTCTGTCTCTGGGACTTCATTTCTAAGGCCTCTAATTGATAAGCCTTGGCCACCACCTTCACATATGGTGCCTCATCAAACCCTCCGGTTGTGATTCCTCGCAGAAGGTCCATCTTTAACCCTTGAATGAACTGGTGTACCTTGTTCTCATCGGTGGCCACCAGGTGTGTTGCATATTGGGATAATGACTCAAATTTCTGAACATATTCAGCCATTGATCCATACTGTCGCAGCCGAGAGAATTCAAGCAATTTCTCCTTCCTCACTCCACGGTCAAAGTATTTCTCATAGAAGATTCTCTTGAACCCTTCCCAGCTCAATGCCACTGTAGTCGACTGCACTGTGTCCCACCAAAATCCAGCACTTTCGGTGAGATAGAATGTGGCACAAACAACTTTCTTGTTGTCTTCTACTTCTGCATAACTGAACATCTTCTCTATTGTTCGAATCCAAATCTCTACGCGGGTCGGGTCTATAGATAGTCCATCAAATGAAGGCGGCTTGGAGTCGCCGGAATCTATCTCCACTGTTGTCTCGCGGCGCATTATCAAGATTGTTATTCCCATGGTTATTGTTTCTATCATCTTCTCGGGCCATCATGCGTTCAACCATGCGTGACTGTGCACCCACCAGTTCGGTTAGTCGATCTATGGCACGAGAGCTTTCACTTGACTCTTCCTGACGTCCTCTCACCATTTCTAATAAACCCTATAAACAGAATAATCTAATTTAATAAACAGAAACTTTTTACAGAACATTAGACACTTACAGTTGGTGGAGCGATATCACATGGCGGGTTGCGCAGTCAGACATTTCACAGAATTGGTTTTAAAACCTTGTCTCTCTGATACCATAACTGTGACGACCCCCGACCCGATCGGGGTCCGAGAGCCGTCACTCCGGGACATTTAACAGAAAACGGGCACATATATTTTCTTTTTTTAAAACAGAACATAACAGGCCGGGCTTAAAAAAAACAAACCCTTAAAACTTTTCAGAGGGTGAAGACGTTCTCTGGATTTGAAAGTAGAACAAAAAGTAGTTAAATTCGGAAGGCAGAATAAATGACAGAAGAAAAACAGATGGACACTGGATAACATAAGAAAAGTAGAAAGAAATGAAAACATAGGCAAAAATGAACAGTGACCGGTGGATGTAGGCAAAAATGAACAGTGACCGGTGGATGTAGGCAAAAATGAACAGTGACCGGTGGATGTAGGCAAAAATGAACAGTGACCGGTGGATGTAGGCAAAAATGAACAGTGACCGGTGGATGTAGGCAAAAATGAACAGTGACCGGTGGATGTAGGCAAAAATGAACAGTGACCGGTGGATGTAGGCAAAAATGAACAGTGACCGGTGGATGTAGGCAAAAATGAACAGTGACCGGTGGATGTAGGCAAAAATGAACAGTGACCGGTGGATGTAGGCAAAAATGAACAGTGACCGGTGGATGTAGGCAAAAATGAACAGTGACCGGTGGATGTAGGCAAAAATGAACAGTGACCGGTGGATGTAGGCAAAAATGAACAGTGACCGGTGGATGTAGGCAAAAATGAACAGTGACCGGTGGATGTAGGCAAAAATGAACAGTGACCGGTGGATGTAGGCAAAAATGAACAGTGACCGGTGGATGTAGGCAAAAATGAACAGTGACCGGTGGATGTAGGCAAAAATGAACAGTGACCGGTGGATGTAGGCAAAAATGAACAGTGACCGGTGGATGTAGGCAAAAATGAACAGTGACCGGTGGATGTAGGCAAAAATGAACAGTGACCGGTGGATGTAGGCAAAAATGAACAGTGACCGGTGGATGTAGGCAAAAATGAACAGTGACCGGTGGATGTAGGCAAAAATGAACAGTGACCGGTGGATGTAGGCAAAAATGAACAGTGACCGGTGGATGTAGGCAAAAATGAACAGTGACCGGTGGATGTAGGCAAAAATGAACAGTGACCGGTGGATGTAGGCAAAAATGAACAGTGACCGGTGGATGTAGGCAAAAATGAACAGTGACCGGTGGATGTAGGCAAAAATGAACAGTGACCGGTGGATGTAGGCAAAAATGAACAGTGACCGGTGGATGTAGGCAAAAATGAACAGTGACCGGTGGATGTAGGCAAAAATTAGACACTTACAGTTGGTGGAGCGATATCACGTGGCGGGTGCGCAGTCAGACATTTCACAGAATTGGTTTTAAAACCTTGTCTCTCTGATACCATAACTGTGACGACCCCCGACCCGATCGGGGTCCGAGAGCCGTCACTCCGGGACATTTAACAGAAAACGGGCACATATATTTTCTTTTTTTAAAACAGAACATAACAGGCCGGGCTTAAAAAAAACAAACCCTTAAAACTTTTCAGAGGGTGAAGACGTTCTCTGGATTTGAAAGTAGAACAAAAAGTAGTTAAATTCGGAAGGCAGAATAAATGACAGAAGAAAACAGATGACACTGGATAACATAAGAAAAAGTTAGTAGGCAAAAATGAACAGTGACCGGTGGATGTAGGCAAAAATGAACAGTGACCGGTGGATGTAGGCAAAAATGAACAGTGACCGGTGGATGTAGGCAAAAATGAACAGTGACCGGTGGATGTAGGCAAAAATGAACAGTGACCGGTGGATGTAGGCAAAAATGAACAGTGACCGGTGGATGTAGGCAAAAATGAACATTGACCGGTGGATGTAGGCAAAAATGAACAGTGACCAGTGGACGTAGGCACAAAATGAACAGTGACCGGTGGATGTAGACAAAAATGAACAGTAAATAGCGGTGGACATAAATTATAAGGCAACGGTGGATGAAATTTTAAAGAGAAACAAGCAGCGGTGGATGTAGGCAAAAATGAACAGTGACCGGTGGATGTAGGCAAAAATGAACAATGACCGGTGGGTGTAGGCAAAAATGAATAGTGACCGGTGGGTGTAGACAAAAATGAACAGTGACCGGTGGGTGTAGGCAAAAATGAACAGTGACCGGTGGATGTAGGCAAAAATGAACAGTGACCGATGGGTGTAGGCAAAAATGAACAGTGACCGGTGGATGTAGGAAAAATGAACAATGAACAGCGGTGGACATAATTATAAGGCAACGGTGGATGAAATTTTAAAGCAGCGGAGGATGCAATTGGAAGACATAGTTTTAAAAGCAGAATTTGACAACTCTTTAACAGGAAGACATACCAAGAGAGAGCAGAAAAACAGAAAACATAAAAATCTAAGATTCTCAAACCAATTCAAAACATGGTTCTCGAACACAACAGAGGGCATAACAGAAACTTAAGAAGAATTACACTGCATGGATAGCTCTAAAACCAGAGACCATCCATGCACAAACTATCAGAAAATATTCCAAACAATTCCAGAATACTTCAGAATGTAATTCAACTGTCAAATACAGAGGTTTTAAACATCAATACAGAATCCATACGTTGTTTTTAAATCTCAGAAACTATACAGAACTTAACATATATTTCCAGAATTTTCCCAAAACAGAAGTTTTTAAAACATACACAAAACACAGAACTTAAAACTTTACTCTTTCAGTCAGGAATATGTCTGGCTACCACAACCATCCCCGAGAGCTCGTGCCACCAGCCACCTACTCATCAGACTGATGCACAAAGTCCTCATTTTCGGGTTCAGTGCCTACATCAGAGAGTTCACCTATGAGTCTAAAACTCAGTAAGAACATAATACAGATGCAGTGATGTAAAATGCTATGCATGCGGTTTTCAGAATACAGTGACAGAACATTTCATTACGTTTCAGTGGCAGAGGGGTATAAGTGGGTCTTATAGGGGAACTGGCGAACAGGGGGTGCACTATCAGGTACGGTGCACTATCAGGCACATACAGTAATACAGAACAAAACAGGAAACAGATCTGGGGCCAGTCCCCGTCCCGCACTTAACCAGTATATTACAGACAGTCAGATTTTATCTTTCTTAGTTTCAAACCGTGTACGGAAAATAGTTTTGCATGAACTTTCAGTAAAACGTGTATGCATGAACTTTCACAGTGCTTAACTTGAAACAACAGTTAACAGAATAATACAACAGAATCTAGAGAGAAAACAGATAACTCAGAACTTAACTCTAACTTTCTCTACCCGAAACCTCCCGACAGAAGAAAAACCTAGAGTCTCCGTGATGTAGGGCCTTAAGGGCCAGCCTACGGATATGAACTTACCTGTGGTCCGAAATGCAACGAGCTTGAACGCACGAGCACTGTGGTTCACGAACCTATAGCATGCATAAACGGACATTAATCCTAAACATCACGAAACTAACAAATAAATAAATTAAAAAAAATCGTTTTCTATCTAAGATGATTACCTTAGACTGAAAAGCAGGAGGAAAATCAGAGAAGGAAGAAACTCCTCGCGTTGGTTTTCTTCAACCTAAAGAGAGAAGCAGAGAGGGAAATGAGAGAAAGCAGAGAGGGAAAAGTCTCACGTAGGAGGAAGAGAAGGAAATGGAATACATGGCTTGTCTTCTTCCACAAGTTTGCCAAGTGTCAATTATCCATTTGATTTCTCCCACCAACCTTAATTTCTTCCTAATTTGCCCTTCCATTTGTTTTTTACTAAACTTCTATTTAGTTCGTAGAATTGGTTCTACAATCACTCTCATTCAATTGAACACTCCGACAATTTTATTAAAAATAGTCATTGCATTAATATTAGAGTAATCCCGCTTAATTAGTCGGGGAAAATAATTACACGAAAAATGCCGGGTGTTACAGAAACTACTGACATCAATGGAAGGCATCCACAATGTGTTTCACGTATCTATGCTTAGGAAGTGCTTGTGTGACCCATCTCGCGTCATGGAAGTAAGAGAGATCAAGGTACAGCCAACACTGACTTATGTGGAGAAGCCGGTGCGAATTCTAGAGTCCTCTATCAAAGTATTGCGTAATAAAAAATTTCGTTGGTAAAAGTCCTGTGGCAGAACCATGACGTAGAGGAAGCTACCTGGGAAAGACAGCAGGATATGATGTCTAAGTATCCTGAACTGTTTGTATAATAAAATTTTGAGGACAAAATTTTAATTAAGGTGGATGGAATGTAACACCCGGTTTTACGGGATTTTATTATTCTACTATATAATGGCATTTTTGTAAATATGTCAAATTATGTCCATTTTGCCAACGAAAAATTTTAATAGAGCCCTAGTAATAAATTTGAATTTTCGGTGAAATAAAGAAATTTGGAGAAACCGAATTGATAGTTAAATAACGAGACAAACAGAAAGTTAAACAATGTGCAAACTTGTAATCTGACAAGTCAAACTATATTAAAACACAAAAACTCCTTCTTCCTTCCCAACACTTACGTTATTTTCTTTCCTCTCAACCTTCAATGGCGACTTTTCTCCTCTCCCTCTGTTTCTCTTCAACACCGGCCAATGCTCCTCCTATCGACTCCGGTTCTTCAAGTTTTCTTCTCCTAGCGGTATCCTAGGTAAGAATCTATAGTTTTGGAGCATTAGTTCTCGATTTCTAGATTGTTAAACGGTTAGGGTTTTGTTAAAAATGTAGATTAAGGTTTGAAATCGATAGGTTTATCTTGATTACGCCTCTAATGGAGGTATCTATGGTTATTGGGTGTAGTTAGTTGGTTTATTGATGTATATTGGTGTAACACCCGAGATTTTTCAGTGTTACGGTTTTTACTTTTTTTTAAGCTTGGATTTATTAGGTTATGTGTTGAGATGTTAGTGGAAAACCAAACTGAGAGTAACCAAAACAAGTCACTTAGTTAGAAACCAATGGAGGGGCAGTTTAGGTAGGAATTAAGGTAGGTGGGGGAAAACCAATGGTTGGATGCCAAGTGTCCAAACTTGTTGAGGAAGCCATACAACCTCTCTTCCTCTCTTCCCTTCCCTCCTACGACAAACACTTCTTTGTTTCTCTTCTTTCTCTTTTCTATTTTCTCTCTTCTCGAGTTTTCTTCCATTTCTCCATTAAAGGTTTGAGACTCACCGAGACGAACAAAGCTTGCAACTCAGGGACAACTGGTAAGTTCATATCCGTAGGTTGGCCCTTAAGGCCCTACATCACAGAGGTACTAGGTTTTCATTTCTGTCAGGTTGTTTTGGGTAGAAAAGTTAGAGTTATGTCCTGAGTTATCTGTATTTCCTTTTATACTCTGCTGTTTTATTCATGTTGTCTGCTATTTTAAGTTCAAGCACTGTAAATACTCATGCATACACGATTTTCCAGAAAGACATGCAAAAGTTTTATGTGCACGACTTTGAAGTTAAGAAGGATAAAATCTGACTGTAATGTAACGTTCGGTTAAGTGTGGGACGGGGACTGGTATTCTGCTCTGAATTACTAGTGCCTGATAGTGTACTTCTGTTACACCTGTTTCCCTATAAGCCCCACTTTTTGACAGATAAAAATAATGTTCTGTAATGTCACTGTATTTCCAAAATGTTCATGCATAGCATATGCATCACTGCATTATATTATGTTCTTACTGAGCTCTAGACTCATAGTTGAACTCTCTGATGTAGGTATGAATCCCGTGGATGAGGATTTTATGCCTCAGACCGACGAATAGGTGGTTGGTAGTTCGAGCTCTCGCGGGGTGGTTGCGGCAGTCAGACGCGTTTTGATCTGGGGGTGTGTTTTAAAAGTGTATGTCATATCTGTACAGCTTTTGGGATGTTTAAGATCTGTGTAAATTTTTTTAAAACCTCTGTTATAACAGTTGTATATTTTGAAGTTTATGTCAAGTTCAGTACAGCTTCTGAGATTTTAAAACCGTGTACAGACTCTGTGTTGATAATTCAAAACTATGTTTTGAATCGGTTTCTGAAGTTTGAAGCTTTTGTGCTTTCTGTCTTCATGTCTTCTGATTTTATGTCTTCCTGTTAAGTTTCATCCATTTTAGTAAAAGTTAAACAGTCGTCCATTTGCCCTTCAAAAACAGTTGTCCATTTTGCCTTTAAAACAGTCATCCACGCTGCCCTCTTGAACAATTGTCCACAGCTTCTGCACTTCTGTTGTCCACCGATTCTGCACTTCTGTTGTCCACTGCTTCTGCAATTCTGTTGTCCACTGCCACTGCAATTCTGTTGTCCACTGCCACTGCAATTCTGTCGTCCACTGCAACTGCACTTCTGTCGTCCACAGCCACTGCACTTCTGTCGTCCACAGCCACTAAACTTCTGTCGTCCACAGCCACGGCACTTTTGTCGTCCACAGCAATTGCACTTCTGTTGTCAATGTACTTCTGTTGTCCACAGCTACTGCACTTCTGTTGTCCACAGCCACTGCACTTCTGTTGTCCATAGTTTCTGAATGTCCACGGCTTCTGTCATCCACTATAGCCTTCCACAATATGTTTTCCAGTTTAAGTTTCTCATTTTTTTATATGACTTCCTGTTTTCTTCTGTTATTCACTGTAGTCTCCCAGTCTTCAATTCCAGTGAGAGTTTTCTCCGTGTAAAGTTCTAAAAGTTCAAAAAAATATATGTCACGTTTTAAAAAAAAAATGTCCGGAGTGATGCCCTTTGACCCCGATCGGGTTCTGGGGCGTCACAATTGGAGTTTTTGGTTGTTTGAAAACTTAAAAGCCCCATTAATGGAGGTTTTGATATGTCGAGCACGAATTGCTCGACAAATGCCTCAACGAGTTAAATTAGAGTTTTAGGAGAATTTCCCTTAGATAGGAGTTTCGCTAGTCTTCGAAATTCGATGTTCTAGGCTTGATTTTATTGATGGTTTCTATGAATTGGTTTAAGTGAACAACGCTCGTGGACGGAGCTCGGTGTGCTACGAACGAGAGGTAAGTCTTCGTGCTTTGTTTGGCCGATTTGGCCTACACCAAGAGTTTGACGTCATTGACGATATTGGTGAATTCCATAGTTTTAGAATAAGTGGTTGGGTAATTAGGTGTATATGTCGTAGTGTGTTTTCTAAGATTTATTGATTGTTTTCTATGTTAGCTATAGATTGTACTATATGAACTGGAAAAACATCACGCTCTTTCAAAATAGCATGAAATGAGTTTCTACACGTGTTTTATGAAAGAACTGAATTAGTAAAAAGGAACGAATACACATAATCCCGGTCACAATGGGGTGAGGTTCAGACATGGCTATCTAGTAGGTGAAGCATGTTTTCTCCCGGGTAGATGGAAAGATCTGTCTAACCACCAGACCTGCCCTCTCTATCTGGTGAGAGTAGACCTCGGTGACATCCCTTTATGTAACTAAATGATTCAAAGGACTGCATGATTTTATGAATGACATATGCACAGCACTCACTTGCATTTACGTAGATTTATTGAGCTTTTATCTCATAGAATGTCTCTGTGGTGTAGGTGATTTCGAAACAGGTGAGGAATACGTCCCTCTGTCTCCACTGGACGAACGCACAGATTGATGGAGGATGCCCGTGGGAGCGTGCTGGGCAGTCGACGCCTATTTTGACCCGTGGGGATGGCATGTAGGTATTTTGGGTTAAAGATGGGTGGAAAATGTATAGATAGTGCATTTTGATTGGGTGGTATTAAAGGTTTATGTTGAAAATGGCTTTTGGATAGTTTTCTAGACGAATGTATAGAATGTCTAAGTGATGACTTTTATTTTGAAATTATACTGGAACTGCTTGGTTGTTGAACTTTATAGGGATTTTGTTTAGTTTTCAAATGGATCAACGCAGTTCGTTTTCACGAAAATTTACTTCGTTTTAAACACTTTGAGTCGTGTTTATAGTGATTGGTGGATTGGAGGAACGTGTGAAGTCAGGAGTGATTCTATGATGAAGTGAATTTGGTGAAAAACTTATGGTTAACTGAAGGAAGCTGGTGAGGTATGCAGGTGGAATGAGAGAGGAAGAAGAAAGAAGGGAAGCTTGGCGATCGATCGGCGCCCCTGCTGGCTATGCTCTGGAAAAAATTCTAGAGCGTTAGCCGATCGATTGCCGGAAAAGGGACGATCGATCGGCTAGCAGGCCATTCGGTCTGGAAACAGAATGCTGGCTGATCGATTGGCTGATGATGGGGCAATCAATCGCCTGTGATATTTTGCTGGTTCGGGCAATTTTACCCCTTTGCCGATTGTCTTTTGCTGATTTTAAATTCTTAGTTATATTGATTTACTTTAATGGTTTTCCCTAAAAGATTTCTCCAAATGTTTCGAACGATTTTAGGGCTTTGATTTAAAGCTTTCAAAGTAAAGATTTACTTAATGTTCAAAAAAATAAATAAATAAATTTACGGGAAATTAAGGTATAAGATTAAGGGTCGTCACAACATCGAGTTACTCAATCTCCAAATTGATACTTGAAGATCCAACTACCACTCATATGGATGACATTTTCACGACATGTAAAAAAATATCTTCAAAGTCAACTCCCTTCTTCTGACCAAATCCTTTCACGATCAGTCGTGCCTTATACTTTAGTTGCGAATTTTCGTCTTTGAGTCTGTATACCCATTTGTTCTTTAGAGCTTTTCTCCCCTTTGGAAGCTGAACCAACTCATAAGTATGGTTCTCATGCACTGATCTTATCTCATCTTGCATTGCATCCAACCAGTTCTTCTTTTACTGATGCTCTATAGCTTCCTTATAGCACTCAGGTTCATCACCATCAGTGATCATCACATACTCATTTATAAAGTACTTTCTCGATGTTCGACAATCTCTTGTTGACCTTCTTAACTCTAGTTTTGCAACTAGTTCAAAAGAATTCTTAGTTTCTCCATGGTCAATATCAACAGTTGCTTGATCATTGGTTTTGCTAGCATCTCCCCTGTCAAAAGTTGATTTCACTTTATCAACTTTTACTATATGCTCATCAATTATCTCCATATCTTTCTTTTTGTCTTCAATGGTCTGATCTTCAAAGAAGACAACATCTCAACTTCTGACAATCTTCTGGTCAACGGATCCCAAAGCCTATATATGAATGCATCTCTTCCGTATACGAGGAATAAGCATTCCTTAGCTTTGCTGTCTAGCTTGGACCTCTCATCTTTAGGAATATGGATGAATGTTTTGCATCAAAATTCCTTCAGATGTTTATAAGAGACGTCCTTTCTTGTCCATAGTGTGTTTGGCACTTCTCCACTCAGAGGTGCTGATAGAGATAAGTTGATGACATTTACTGCAGTATTTATTGTTTCTCCCCAGAATGTTTTAGGAAATTTTGAATATGATAACATGCACCTTATCTTCTCCACGATAGTTCTATTCATTCTTTCTGCAACACCATTTTGTTGAGGAGTCTCTGGAACAGCTCTTTCATGTCTGATCCCATGCATTTTGCAGTATTCGTCGAATAATCTCATATATTCATCACCATTGTCTATGTGAATGCATTTTAACTTCTTTCCAGTTTCTCGCTTAGTGAGAGCATGAAACTGTTTGAAAACGTTAAACTCCTCATCTTTGGTCTTGAGTGCATAAGCCCAAACTTTTCTTGAGTGATCATCAATAAATGTGAGCATGTATTGGGCACCTCCTAACGTTTTCGTTGACATGAGACCACAGACATCTGAATAAATAACTTCTAACACGTCTAGTTTCCTTGATGTAGAATTCCTATGTAATGAAACTCTGTATTGTTTTCTCACCAAACAATGAACACAACTTGATAGAGGTTCATGTATGAGATGTGGCAAACAATCTCTTTTACCAAGTAATTGAAGTCCTTTTTTGCTCATGTCATTAAATCGTTTGTGTCATAACTCAATAGACGAGTCATTTTGTGCAGCATTTACTGATTCTTCCTTCACAATCACTTGAGTCACATACAAACTAGATTCTTTGATTCCTTTTGCTATGATTAGCGAGCCTTTAATGAGCTCTCATTTTCTGCTAGCAAATTTGCTATTGTAACCAACCTCATCAAGAGTACAGACAGATATTAGATTTAGTCTAATATATGGAACATGTTTGACATCTTTAAACACCAACTCACATATTGTGTTGGTCTAGATACAGATGTCCCAATTTTTCAATTATTATGGAAATGTGACTGTTCCCTATTTTAACAATGTCAAAATCACCGCTGGTGTAAGATGATGACAACACTATAAGCAACTGCCTCGTTAGGATTCACTCATTTGTTGAGTTCCAACCCATCAAAATAGTCTGTTATAAGTAATTGAACCTTAATAGAGAGAGAGTCAGTGACATAGTGGTACGTGTAGGGTTAATGGTTTTTTTAAACCCAAAGTTTAAATTAACGACTAATAGTTTGAGATTTAAATTGTCGAAAATAAACTATAGAATATCATCTATTATTATTATTATTTGGCCGAACTTAAATAATAAATCCTAGTCAAATATCACATGTTCTGCCGACTAACCCTTATATCAACAAAACTTATGTGAAAATGTTGAAGTACTTAATCAGGAAATGGATTTTAACAGACTATATACAACTTGATCTCTTACCTCCAATATCCCGCTGAACAAGCTTGTGTCCACAACGTGCCCACATAAATAAATAGCTCCATTTGTAACGCCCCCGAACTCACCTCGTCTCGGTGCGCTACTTTGGACACACTTATTACGTTTAAAATGAAGTTTAAAATAATTTTTGATAAAATTTTGACTCGATTTTTGGATTTTTCGAACCCTCAAAAATTGTTGGAAAACGTGCACAAAATACGTGACAAACGTGTCAGAAAAGATCGGGTTAAAACATTTTTGAAATAGGAAAAATTTAAAAAATTTTAGAGTTGACTCACATGGGCGCACTGCCGTTGCGCGCAACAGTGCGCCACGTGCGCGCAACCCCCGCGCACTTATTAGGCGAACGATCGGCGCACAGTGCCGATCGTTCGGCTAGCTCTCGAGTCTGGCCGATCGATCGGCGCCCAAAACACTGATCGATCAGCGCTGGCGCAGCGCGCGCCCTTGCAGCGCGCACCGTGCGCCTGCTGCACGCGCCCCGCCTGGCACATGCGCGCCCTCCTGCGCACCACCTCAAACCACCGTGTGCCACCTAACTTTTTCTTTAAATTTTCTTCAAACAACACTTCACCAAATCACCTAAAATTTACCCCAAACTTTTCCTGACATCCCCGACTCTTTGACACATAAAAATCTCAGAAAACACGACTTTCAAGCTTTAGCAAAAACGTGAAAATGGGTTAAAACGAACACCAATTCTTTTATAGAAAATTGAGCAGCATAATGATTAAATGTAATGCCCCGAGTCATCTGAACCCGGTTTGCTACCCATAACACTGAACCGAACCATGACGACTTGATACTAAATAAAAAAAATTTCGCTCGACAGTCAAAATTTGACTTTTTCTAAAAATTTAAAATATTTAAAACTTGCAGCGGAAATAATTCTAAACAGCAATGTAGTAAATCAACATAACTTCATCTGCCGATGAAGTCACATAACTTCATACACAACTTCATCTGCCGATGAAGTCAACACAAATTCATCTGCCGATGAAGTCAACACAAATTCATCTGCCGATGAGTCAACATAACTTCATCTGCCGATGAAGTCAACATAACTTCATCTGCCGATGAAGTCAACACAAATTCATCTGCCGATGAAGTCAACACAAATTCATCTGCCGATGAAGTCAACACAAATTCATCTGCCGATGAAGTCAACACAAATTCATCTGCCGATGAAGTCAACATAACTTCATCTGCCGATGAAGTCAACACAAATTCATCTGCCGATGAAGTCAACACAAATTCATCTGCCGATGAGTCAACATAACTTCATACACAACTTCATCTGCCGATGAGTCAACATAACTTCATCTGCCGATGAGTCAACATAACTTCATACACAACTTCATCTGCCGATGAGTCAACATAACTTCATCTGCCGATGAGTCAACATAACTTCACCTAACTTTTTCTTTAAATTTTCTTCAAACAACACTTCACCAAATCACTAAAATTTACCCCAAACTTTTCCTGACATCCCCGACTCTTGTTGACACATAAAAATCTCAGAAAACACGACTTTCAAGCTTTAGCAAAAACGTGAAAATGGGTTAAAACGAACACCAATTCTTTTATAGAAAATTGAGCAGCATAATGATTAAATGTAATGCCCCGAGTCATCTGAACCCGGTTTGCTACCCATAACACTGAACCGAACCATGACGACTTGATACTAAATAAAAAAATTTCGCTCGACAGTCAAAATTTGACTTTTTCTAAAAATTTAAAATATTTAAAACTTGCAGCGGAAATAATTCTAAACAGCAATGTAGTAAAACAAAACTATAAATCATGGTTTGAAATGTTAAGAGGCAATCGATAGTTTGGAATTAAAGTTTAAAACTGTGGAATACTAGGAGAAATCGCGGAAATCCAACGTATCTGCCGATGAGCAAAGCCAACGGAAGGAGCAAAAATGAAAACAAAAGGCTTCTACCGATGACGTGCACCAACAACGCATTACCATCTGCCGATGACGTCAACGCAGCATCATCTGCCGATGAAGTCAACATAACTTCATCTGCCGATGAAGTCAACATAACTTCATACACAACTTCATCTGCCGATGAAGTCAACACAAATTCATCTGCCGATGAAGTCAACATAACTTCATCTGCCGATGAAGTCAACATAACTTCATACACAACTTCATCTGCCGATGAAATCAACACAAATTCATCTGCCGATGAAGTCAACATAACTTCATCTGCTGATGAAGTCAACATAACTTCATACACAACTTCATCTGCCGATGAAGTCAACACAAATTCATCTGCCAGCAGATTTCCATCTTCCGATAGACAAACGCGCGACATCTACCGATGACGTCAGCCGGATGATCCCTTCATCCAACATCTGCCGATCGCTAGACGACAAAAACCTACACAACATCTTCCGATAGACAACTTAACCATGACTCAACATCTACCGATAGTCATCATCTACCGATAGAGAACAAAACAACATTTCATCAACTCCTCGTTATAAAACACTACTCCAACTACAGAAAAGGATTTACTTACTCTACTGAAATCATTCAAAAACGATTCAACCATTGCATTACTCAAAATTTAGCAAGTACTAACATCTAGACCCAACAAGATACGGTTATCAGGAAGGAAAACTCAAAACATGTTCAAAACTTTGAAATCAATTCTGTCATGAAAACTCAACATACTCAGACTGAATCTTTAACTACTAGTCCTCCTCACTGACAGACATCAGTTAAACCGCCCCATCAGCTGCCAGAACATTAAATAGGTGCACTCCTCTAACCCGACTAGTCCTCAGTGAACTCAGTAAACACACCTGCTGTCACTTCTTCACCTACATCACAAAACTCATCTATTAGCCTAATGCTAAGTAAGTAATGCAAAATGAAATGAATTACTGAAACATAAACTCCTAATCATGCAGTTTCTACTTTCTCATCTCAGTTGCTCATTCATCGTTTCTGATTCAGATCCCCCTGTGAAATTGGGAGTTGGATCAACTCTCCCAAAGTATTTATCCACTGACTCATTAAGGGGCGGATTAATTCCCTTAACAGTAAATCTGATTCACATGTTCAGATCCCCCTGTGAAATTGGAAGTTGGATCAGCTCTTCCAAAGTATATTTATATCCACTGTCTCATTAAGGGGCGGATTAATTCCCTTAACAGTAAGTCTGATTCACTTTGCTGTTTCATCACATTCAATCCTCTCCATACCAATATGTATTCAAATTCATTTTCGTATACATTTTGAAAACATGATGCATGGCATACAAACACATCCAAGTAAATACAAACTTAACGTTTTGTGATGTAGGCCCGAAGGCACAAGCAAACATTACTTACCTGATCTCCTGGAAATCATTCATTTTCAACTACTCTGGAAACCTTGCCCACCTAGTTTCATAAGCAGAATACCGATTAGATTACCACTAACTGTATCCTACATCACTCAGAAACCTAAGGAGCTAGTTTGGAAGTTCTGGTCATCATACACTCTCAGCTCAGTACTAAATCCCGAACTCCATTCATTCACAATATCGACATAACACACACACATTGCGCTCCCTCTGCTATCTAACCACTGAAATCTCAAGTGAACGAAAGGAAAACTTACCTAGTTGAGGAATGAGGATCGGTAAGGAGAATCGCCTAGAGTTCTGCTGAGTCTGAGCTGAATACCGAGAAAGGAGAAATGAGGGAATAGTGGCGGCTAAACCTCATTAAACCCTTCCTTAAATACATTTTCCACTTTTCAAAATGCTAATTACTCTTTTGCCCTTGCATAGTTATTTATTAACCTAATCATCATTTTCTCCCAAATCCTCACATTATAAATGGTTAGTTAAATTCGGTTCAATAGAACCGGGTGCTACATTAAAGTTTGAAAACCATAAACCTGAAAATCAAGCTTTTATGAAACACATTCAAAACCATACCAAAACAAAACCACTATTATTCACAACATGTCCAACAGAACAACCAAATCCTACCAACATCCAAAAGAGTTAGAAAACTATACACAACCCAAAATACCAATTCCCGCATACATCTGCCAGAAGGCCATGGTCGAAGTGCCCCGACAACTCCCTGCACCAGTGTAACACCCGTTAAATTCCTACAACATGTGTAGCCTTAGATAAGTTATGTTATGAGGGTTTAGCATATGTCCTAAGGTTATGTTAAGTAGTAGAATGATAGCAAAAGATTAAAGTGATAAATTGAGAGAAAATCCTAAAATGAAGTGGTTAGAAGTATTATGGAGTTGAATTTAATTAAAGGTAATTTAAATGATAAAAGCAAAGGGAAATTTTGGTGAGCATCACGTTGAATTAAGGGTGAAAGAAAAGTGGTGTGGTTGTTTTATAAAATGAGGAAATTTGGTGGGAAAGAAATTATGCACAAAAAGAGAAAGGATGAGAAAGAGTGTTGAAAAGTCAAATTATTAAAGAAGGTAGAAAAGTCAAAAGTCTAAGAAGGAAAAATGATGAGACATAAAAGTGAATAAAAGTGAAGGAAGGGAAGACTTCACGTTGGAAAGCAAATTGGAAAAGCAAAAAGTGGTAGGATGGTTGAAAAGTCAAAAAAAAAAAGAAAAGGTATTAAGTGGAAATTGAAATAAAGAAATTTAGTGAAGGAAAAGTGAGGAAAAAGAGAAAACTCACGTTGGAGACTTAGGGAAACAAAAGAGAGAAGCTATTTTTTTAAAATTTAGAAAATGTGGAAAGAAAGAAAAAGTTGAAAAGTGGGTTTTATAAATTCTAGTGGTTAAGGGTTAGAAAAACAAAATACCTTCTTCCTTCCCTTTTCTCTCCACGGTTTTGAGCAGCCATTAGAGGGGTCTTCTTCTCCATTTCTTCAAGAATTTGGCAAGGTGTAAGGTAAGATTTTACATGGGTTTTGTTATAAATACTTAATAGTTAAGAATTTTGGTATTTTAGGTGTATTTTGAGTGGGTTTAGTTAGGGTTTGGAAAACCCTAAAGGGAGAGTCCGAATTTTCTTTCCTTTGTTGAAATCTTTTGCTATATTTAGTGGTTTAAATTTAGAATAGGTTGGTTTAGATTATTTTGGAGATAGATTAGCAAATTGGTGAGAGTTGTGTAAAAATTGGTTTTTGGAAACAATGTTACCGAATCTGTTTTGGTGAATTCGATCGGCCATGGTTGATTGGTTGTTAAATTTTATTATTTCAATGGATTGTAGACGTGTAGAGATTTATGGAATGGGGTGGCACGTCAAAAACTGTTGAAAAACGAGGGAGTTATGGCCGATTGAAGTTAGACTGTGGAAATTGGGGAAAAATCGGGTGTTGGGGTTTTTATTTTGAAAAGTTAGTTTGGTGGTGTGAAAATTATAGTGAATATCCTTTAGTTTATGTTTTGGTGATTTTAAGTGATTTTTCCATTAATGTGCTAGGTTAACGAGCGAGTGAATTGTATACTCGGAGTGAGCCACCACGTGCGGGAGTTCAGGTAAGTAGTGGTTGCTATCCTTTCGCCTTCGGGCATACACCAAAGAACGGTAGGGTTTAATGGTTATTTGTTTTGCTTCGTGTTGTGTTGAGTTTTTGTGTTGTGTTGCATATCTTTGAAGCATGCATCATGGTTTATAGCACGCTAGATACGAATAGTGGCATTGTGTGGCATTGTGAATGTGTATGATAGTTGGATAAAGAGTAAGGCATCCTATGGGTGCAGGAAAATTTTTTTAGGCATCCTATGGGTGCAGGAAAATTTTTAAGGCATCCTATGGGTGCGGGCAAATAAGGCATCTTTCGATGCAGGCAAATAAGGCTTCTTTCGATGCAGGCAAATGAGCCATCTAACGATGCGGGCAATTCTTAAGGCATCCTATGGATGCGGGCAAACTTTAAGGCATCATGAAGATGCAGGCACCTTTTAAGGCATCGCGATCGATGCAGGCAAACTTTATTAGCACAACTGAGCGTTAGAAACTGCATGTGATAGGATTGATTGTATTGTGTGTTATTGCATTCATTATTCCCTACTTGCTAAGTATTAGGCTTATGTTTTGTGTTCTGTGGTGTAGGTGACGACGTTTGTACAGGTGAGAGCTATGAGGAAAGCTAGGGTTGGGACGCAGTCGTTGATGTACGTTGTATGCCGGTGCAGGCAGTTGTCAGGGCGTCTCGACCATGATCTTCGGAAAGATGTGGGTGGAACGATATTTTTGGATCGTGTATAGTTTCTTAACTATTTTGGAGGCCTGTGGGATTCGGTCGTTTTATTGGATTTGTTGTGTAATAAAAGTGGTTTTGTAACGTTGTAAATACTGTTTTGGAACTGTTTTGAATACGTTTTATAAACTCTTTGATTTTCAGGTTTTTGTTTTAGAAAATTTAAACGTTATGCTACTCAATTTTTCGTAGAATAAAAACATTGGTTTTCAACTGTTTTCATATTTTCACTAACTCTTTGGAGTCGGTTTTCGAAGTTTCCACGTGTCGGGAAGTGGGATATGTGAGTCGATTTTCGAAGTTTCCACGTGTCGGGAAGTGGGATATGTTAGGGAAGATTTTGGGTGAGTCTAAGTGCTTGGTGTAGGTTGAAATTGATGGAAATTGGAGGAAGATTTGATGAATGGAAAAGGGGGATGAAAAGGGGTAGCCGATCGATCGGCGCAGGGCGCGATCGATCGGTTTGTTCTATGGTTTCAGAGAACAAGGCAGCAAGGCTGCCGATCAATCGGCAAAAATTCAGCCGATCGATCGGCTGTTGTTTTGTTAAAATTGATCGTGCAATCCGAGAGATTGCCGATCGATCGGCTATTCAACCGATCGATCGGCGATGAATAGTAACAGTTTATTTATTTTTTTAAATCTTTGATTTTCAATTATATTTTAACCCGATCTTTTACGACATCTTTTATACGTATTTCACGCACGTTTTCCAACTACTTTCGAGGGTTCGAAAAATCCAAAAATCGAGTCTAAAATTTATCGTAAATTATTTTAAATTACGTTTTAAACGTGGAATGTGTGAGCTAAGTAGCGCACCGAGCCGGGGTGGGTTCGGGGGCGTTACAACAGGCATGCCCCGTGCGTTAGCGACTGCATCCTAGTCCTGGGTTCCCTCATCAAGCTCACCTGAATATATGTCGTCACCTACACCACAGAACACAAAAAGTAAGTCTAATGCTTAGTAAGTAGGGAGTAATGCAATTCAAAACAAAACACAACACACACACTCAAGCCCTAACACATGCGGTTTCTACTCGCTCTGTTGTTTTCATTTCATTTAAGTTGCATTTCCAATTCTTATTATTGCACGTTAACGACGAGGCGTTCAACCCTCTAGTTCTTCTTGCACGTTAACGATGAGGCGTTCAACCCTCTAGTGCTTCTTGTACGTTAACAACGAGGCGTTCAACCCTCTAGTGCTTCTTGCATGTTTCCTGCTCACAAATAAAACCATGCACAAAACTCGTTTTTCGTTTGTCAAAAACAATGATGCATGACACTTAGGCAATACTCAAACATAAACAACCAACAACCAAACAACAAACATCCATACCGTTCCATGGTGTAGGCCCGAAAGAAACAAAAACATACGGTCCACTACTTACCTGGTTTTCCCCGCACGTACTTACTCTCTCTTCGGTTACGCCAAATGCTCAATTCGTTAACCTAGCATAATTAAGGAGAAGATAGCTTAATAACATTCTAGGAATTCTAAGGAATTCTTAAACTAAATTTACTAACAACTTAACCAATTCTTAAAGCATATTTCCCCCAAACCCGATTTTTCTCCATTTTTGGTGTCCAAACTTCAATCGGCCATAACTCACTCGTTTTTCATCAAATTTCTACGTTCCACCCCAATCCGTAAACCTCTATACGTCTACAATCCATTGAAACAATCCATTTTAGAAACCAAACAACTTGGCCAATCAAAAATCCTAAAAACAGAATCGGCCCTCTAAGCACTAAAATCTGGTTTTTCACCAACACTCACTAATTCTCTAATCTATCCCTAAAAACAACCTAAACCAACCTATCTAAGGATTAAACCATCAAATTTAGGAAGAGAACTAGCAAGAGAATGGGAGTTTTCGTAGCTCCCCACATTAGGGTTTCCAAACCCTAACAAAACCTCACCAAAACTCCACAAAACACTCAAAATTTATCACCTAGATGAATTACTAACAAAACCCACTCAAACTAACCTTGGATCCTTGAAGAAACTTGATGGAAATGGAGGTGAAGGACCTTCAATGGCTGCTGGAATTTTCGTGGAGAAGGAGAGGAGAAGAAGGCTATTTTTGACTTTCAAACCTTCACTTTACCAAAATTTAAAACACAAATTTTTCCCACTTTTAAAACTTCCACCAAAATTTCTCATTTTATAAAAGCAACCCCTCCCTTTCTCCTTCACATGCCAACGTGATTTCTACCTTTCCCTCAATTCCCTTTCAATCCTTATTACTTTATTTTTTCTTTTATAATACTTTTAACAATAACAATAACCTCTAAACCACTCCACCTTATAGTTTTCACTTCCAAATTTCACTCTCTTCAATAACCTAGGAGAACACTAGGATATATATTAAATCCTCATGACACACCCTAACTAGGGCTACATACATTAGAGGAACTTCCCGGGTGTTACACCATTAATACAAGCTTCTATGCTTATTCAAAGAGACAACCATTCAGTTATTTGTCGTTTTTCTCATTAAAGACAAATTTATTCATATTTCTAAAGCTTGTCAACTAATCCCACTCAAATATTTTTTTTTCTAAATTAAAAAATTTATGATCCTTAAAGAGGTGGACAAAAATTGAAATTGAATTAGATTGAAGGGATTAGAAATCGAATTAAAACATTTAATTAAATAAAAAATGTGGTATGCGTATGTCAAATTTAACTGATACATTAACTATAAGATCTAAATGACTAATAGTAAAAGTGAATGTTTCGTTGGTGAAAAAATAATTTAATTAATTTAATACCTAAATTACTGAAGACATTAATCTATATCACCTGGCTGCCGCAACTAGGCAATATTGTAATCATGCTGACTGCCTCTGAGTGTGAAATCCACTGCTCTTTGGATCTTAAATAACTGAGTGTCTATATTTAACCACTCACTTCTGCTGTTTCCATCATTGTTCTCCTTATTAGCATTTCTTTCATAGTTTCTCCTATCTATCTCAATGTAACACCCGGTTTCTTAGAACCAGTTTGCTTAACCAACTTGTAGTGTACGCTTTATGGATAAAATTGGGAGAATTAGTGATTAGGTTAATAAATAACTAACTAATGACATGATGGTAATTAGAGAATTATAGTGATAACCTATTTAAAGAAAGAGGTTTTGTGATTAATGCACTGTAGCCGCCACTATTTTTCCATACTCTCTCTCTGTATTTAGCTTGAGCTCAGCAGAGCTCTCCAGGCGATTCCCTCTCTGATTTTTCTCTAAACTAGGTGAGTCTACTTCGATTTCGTGTTACATTGTAACTAGTGATGGTAGAGAGGAGTATAGATGTGAGCTTTGGTGAATGCTATAGGTGAGGGTTAGTTTCGGTTTTGTGGTGAATTAGGAATGCACTATGTATAGAACTCCCAAACTAGATTCCTTAGATTTCTGGATAGATTAGAATGAGGTTTAGTAAAAATCTAATTGATATTTTGTTTATGATTTAGGTGAGCAAGACTTCCGAAGTAGTTAGAAACCGAGCATTTTCAGGAAGCCAGGTAAGTGGAGTATGCATGAGCCTTCGGGCCTACATCACAAAACACTAGGATTATATATGTTTGAATTTGTCTGTGTGGCATGCATCATATTTTGAAAGAATACGAAAATGAATTTACATGTATTGGTTTGGTGAGAAATGAACAGATTGTAACAGATAAGCTATTAAAGGAACTAATCCGCCCCTTAACCTACGAAAGGATTTATAACTTTGAGAAAATTGATCCGCTTCCCAATGGACTTTAGGATCAAATCAGCTGTTAAGGGAACTAATCCGCCCCTAATTTATGAAGAGGATGTATGACTTTGGAAAAATTGATCCAACTCCCAATGGAGCAGAGGGATCAGATCAGTGAAAGAATGTAAATGCAACTGAGATGTGAAAGTAGAAACTGCATGAGATTTATGTTTCAGCATTTCATTTCGTTATTGCTTCACTTATTTAGCATTGGGCTGATAGATGAGTTTTGTGATTTAGGTGAAGAAGCCTCAGAATGTGTGTTCTCTGAGCATGTTGAGGAATAGGCTGGTTGGGGGAGCACATTCATGCTTCGACTTAGTAAATTGATGGGGCGGTTTAACTGTTGTCTAAATATGAAGTTTCAGTGGTTAAGTGTCTTGTGGAAGTATGCAAAGAGTTTTAATAACATTAACAGCTCTGGTGTTTTTAACGACTTTATGGTTTTCTGGTTCTGAGCATGAAAAACATGATTTGGTTTAGAGGTAGTTGCTTTGCTGGATATTTTTATAAAGTTGTAGACTTATGTTGTTTTGATCAATTTTTAGTAAAATGCTCAAGCACTTTTGGTAGTCGGAGTTTTCTTTGTATAAAGTGAAAATGGTTGTTATGCTGTTATGTTAAGTGCTTGTTTATCGGTGGATGTAGTCCACCGGTGGATGTTAAGTGTTTTGTCTATCGGTGGATGTAGTCCACCGGTAGATGTTGAGTGTTTTGTCTATCGGTGGATGTAGTCCACCGGAGGATGTTGAGTGTTTTGTCTATCAGTGGATATGAGCGTAGGAGTGAGTATTAGATTTTTGTCATTTTGTGACCGGTGAATGTTGATTTTTTGTCGTTATGTGACCAGTGTATGTGAGCGTAGTAGTGAGTATTAGATTTTTGTCGTTTTGTGACCGGTGGATGTTGAGTTTTTGTCGTTATGTGACCGGTGGATGTGAGCATAGGAATGAGTATTATATTTTGTCGATTTGTGATCGGCGGATGCTGAGGCTTTCTGTCGTTCGAAGGAATCGATCGGTGGATGTGAGCGGTGGATGTGGGTAGTCGACATGTCGTGCGATAGACACTGTTTAGCGATGGATGCCCTCTATTTTCACCTCTACCGCTGAGTCTATTTTATTTCTACTTCTGCCGCTGACACTGTTTAGCGGTGGATGCCCTTTTGTTTTATCGCTGGAACTGTTCAGCGGTGGACGTGTTCCATTTTATTTTGTTTTCTTTCAACCAATTGTCTTTAATATTTTAATTAAATTAATAAATATTGTTTTATACTAAAATTTTCCGCTGCAAGTTTTTACGTTTAAAGATCAAATTTTGACCGTCGAGTGAAATTTTAAGTTTTTCTCAGAATGTTATAGTGTGGTTATGTATTATGAGTAACGAACTGGGTTTATATAATTCGGGGTGTTACAGTTTGGTATCAGAGACATTCAGTTAAACCGTTCAAAAGATTACTCATCAGTGCCAATCGTTCCATGGAAGTACTTCAACAACTGTAAGTGTTTATGTTAACCTTAGCTATTAGATATTTATGAGAGCAATTAACCTTGTCAAGGAATATAGCAAAATGGCTAGACGACCAGGAAGACCAAGGGTACCGAGAGAGATGCCAAATTTGAGAAGTGAGGAAGATCCTAGCGTAATTAGGCAGCTGACCGATTTGGTGCGTCAGCAAACAGACTTAGTGCGTCAGCAGTCCGACCAGTTAGGAGTGCTGTTGAATCGAGAGGTACAATGAAGTGCCAACTCAAGTTCCAGCAGTGAGCATTCAGGAGATCGATTTCGGAGGCTACAGCCGCTCACATTTGATGGAAAGTCGTCCAATCCGATCATTGCTGAGGAATGGCTTAGGAAAATCGAGAGCATGTTCAGATGTGCCAATGTCGGAGAAGGAGACAAAGTCACTCTGGCAACGTTCCATTTGGCAGGGGACGCTCAACTTTGGTGGGAAACCATAGAGACCACCACTGATGTTCTGGCTATGTCATGGTCACAGTTCAAGGAGGTTTTCTATGTGAAATATTTTAACAGCACAGTCAAGGCAGCAAAGAAGGTAGAATTTTTGAATTTGAAGCAGACAGGGTCTGTAGCTGAGTACAGTAGGCAATTCGAGTCCCTGTCCAGGTTTGCTGGACATTTTGTTCACAAGAATGAGAATAAAGTGTTTCAGTTTGTGCATGGACTGAAGCCGGAAATTTATGGAGGAGTAAAATTTTGTTGTATTAAGGGTTTGTCCTTCAGTGAAGTTGTATCAACGGCGTTAGAGGTAGAAGAAGCAGAGATGAAGTGTGCTGGGCCAAAGGAAGCCCCATGAAAGTTTATCCAGCCACACCCACAGAGAGGAATGAAAAGGCCAAGTGAAGGTCAGAATAACCAGGGAATAGGAAAGAAGGTGCAGGACACCAGGAAGTTTCCCCAGTGCCTGAAGTGTTTGAAAGGTCATCTGGGCGAGTGTAGGTTTAGGAAAGTGTTTCAACTATGAGGAAGTTGGACACACATATAGGGATTGCCCAAATCCCAGAATTACCCGGTAATTCAACTGTAACAAAGTCGGCCATATTAACAGAGACTGTCCAGCTCTGATGAATGGCCCTTCTAAGATAAAGCCGAGGATATTCTCCATGTTGGAGTCGGGCGATGAAGAACAACCTGCCATAGTGTCAGGTACCATTTTGATCAACTCTATACCTGCTTTTACTTTAATAGATTCTGGTGCAACATACTCGTTTATAGTGAATGCATTTGCTGTCAAGTTAGATGTACAGTTTACCCCTACTGAGCACGTATTTAACGTCGCGTTACCCTCTGGTGAGCGCATGCACTCTAACCAAGTGATGTTTGATAGTGTCGTGTTGGTAGGAAACAAGAATTTACCTGTTGATCTCATTATTATGGATATAATGGGATTTTATGTAATCTTAGGAATGGATTGGTTGTTCAAACCTTATGCCACAATCGATTGTAGGACTAAAATTGTTAGTTTTCAACTCCCTGGTGGTTTGAAGCATACCTTCCAAGCTTTGAAGAAGATTAAGGGAATGTCTGTTATGACTTCTATCAACGCTAGACCCTCTTCATGCAGAGAGTATCTATGCTTTCGTGCCAGCGTTATAGACACACAGTTCCTAAGGAAAGCAAGTCCTCAAAATATCTTAGTTGTCCAAGACTTTCTAGAAGTATTTTTAGATGACCTTCCTGGCTTACCGCCAGATAGGGATATTGAATTAGTTGTAGATGTTTACCCAGGCGCTGAGCCTGTATCTAAGAATCCCTATAGGTTAGCACCTACGGAGCTTAAGGAATTAAAGAAACAGTTGGAGGAACTATTGGACAAAGGGTTTATACGCCCAAGCTTTTCACCATGGGGTGCACCAGTTCTTTTTGTTAAGAAGAATGATGGATCAATGCGTATGTGCGTTGATTATCGGGAATTGAATAAGTTAACTATCAAGAATAAGTATCCATTGCCAAGGATTGATGATTTGTTCGACCAGCTTAAGGGTGCACGTGTTTTCTCTAAGATTGACCTAAGGTCCGGTTATTACCAATTGAAAGTCAAATCAGAAGATATTCCTAAGATTGCCTTTCGCACAAGGTATGGACATTATGAGTTTTTGGTTATGTCTTTTGGACTGACAAATGCACCAGCAGCATTCATGGATCTTATGAATAGGGTGTTTCATGAGTATTTGGATAAGTTTGTCACAGTATTTATTGATGATATACTAATCTATTCACGTACTAAGGAGGAGCATTCAAGACATTTGAACCTGGTATTAGGAGTACTAAGGAAACATCAACTTTATGCTAAGTTTTCCAAGTGTGAGTTTTGGTTGGACAGAGTTCACTTTCTTGGTCATGTGATCTCGGGTGATGGGATATCTGTTGATCCAGCCAAGGTTCAAGCAGTTAAGGAGTGGCTCCAACTAAAGAATGCCACTGATATTCAGAGTTTCCTTGGATTGGCAGGATATTACAGGAAATTTATTGAAGGATTATCGAAGATTGCAACACCCCTCACTCGGTTAACTAGGAAAAACATTAAGTATGCTTGGACAGAGGAATGTGAGAATAGTTTTCAGACTTTGAAACAAAAGTTGACCAATGCTCCAGTATTAACACTCCCTGTTGAAAACGGAAAGTTCAGCATTTATTGTGATGCTTCCAAGGTTAGACTCGGTTGGGTGTTGATGCAAGATGGAAAAGTAATAGTCTATGCTTCTAGAGAGTTGAAAACACACGAGAAGAATTACCCTACACACGACTAAGAATTAGCTACAGTGGTTTTTGCACTAAAGATTTGGAGGCATTACCTGTATGGAAAGTCTTGTGAGCTATTTTCGGACCATAAAAGTCAGAAGTATATTTTCACACATAAAAAATTAAATATGAGACAACGTAGATGGTTAGAGTTTGTCAAGGACTACGATTTTGAGATTAAATACCACCCTAGCAAGGCGAAATGTAGTAGCTGATGCTTTGAGTAGAGTAACGACCTCGGCCTCTGCATTGATTCTTGACATACCGATAACTTTAGAGACTGAATTACAAGGATTTTACCTTGAGGTAGTGTCCAGTGTGTCAGCTATGCTGTCTGTCATTTCCTTGAGGCCTACTATTTTGGAGAAAATAAAGGAAGTTTAGGTGGATGATGTGGAATGTGATAAGTATAAGTCATTCGTGAATTCTACTGATAAATCAGATTTTAACCATTCTGTTGATGGGATTCTCAAGTTTCGAAATAGATGGTTTGTTCCGCCCAATAATGAACTCTGAGAAGAGATCCTTGCAGAAGCTCATTCTTCTAGATTCTCTATTCATCCTGGAAGTATAAAAATGTACAGAGACCTTAAACAACACTATTGGTGGCCAGGTATGAAAAGAAGTGTGGCAGAGTATGTAGGATCGTGTCTTGTTTGCTAGCGGGTTAAAGCTGAACATCAGAGACCTGCAAGAGCATTACAACCTTTGCCAGTTCCCGAATGGAAATGGGAGCAAATAACGAAGGATTTTGTTCGGCCAATAATGAACTCCGAGAAGAGATCCTTGCAGAAGCTCATTCTTCTAGATTCTCTATTCATCTTGGAAGTACAAAAATGTACAGAGACCTTAAGCAACACTATTGGTGTCCAGGTATGAAAAGAAGTGTGGCAGAGTATATAGGATTGTGTCTTGTTTGCCAGCGGGTTAAAGCTGAACATCAGAGACCTGTAGGAACATTACAACCTTTGCCAGTTTCCGAATGGAAATGGGAGCAAATAACGAAGGATTTTGTGGTAGGATTGCCTAGGACAACGAGAGGGCATGATGCAATTTGGGTCATTGTGGATCGTCTAACCAAATCTGCCCATTTTCTGCCTATAAAGATAACATACTCGATGGATCAACTTGCTGAGTTGTATATGCATGAGGTTGTTAGACTGCATGGAGTTCCAAGTACTATATGGAGTTCCAAGTACTATAGTTTCAAATCGAGATTCTAGATTTACATCTAAGTTCTGGAAGAGTTTACACAAGGCTATGGGTACGCAGCTTAATTTCAGTACAGCTTTTCACCCTCAAACAGATAGACAATCTGAGAGAACTATTCAGACCTTAGAAGATAAGCTTTGTGCATGCATTTTAGATTTTCAATGATCTTGGAGTAAATATTTATCATTGGTGGAGTTTTCTTATAATAATAGTTTTCAGGCAACTATCGGCATGGCACCGTATGAAGCATTGTATGGACGAAAATATAGATCTCCCTTGCACTGGGATGAAGTTGGTGAAACACGTTTGATTGGTCCTGACATTGTGCAACAGACCGTGGAGAAGATTGTCCTCATCCGACAGAGGATGATCGTACACGTTATGCTGATCATAGACGTAAAGAATTGGAGTTTGGGGTAGGTAATTAAGTTTTTCTTAAGGTATCACCACTCAAAGAAGTTGTGAGAATTGAAAAGAGAGGCAAGTTGAACCCCGAGATATATTGGACCTTTCTCGATCATGAAGAGGATTGGAAAAACAGTATATGAGTTACAATTGCCAGCCTCTATGGAAGGGATTCACAATGTGTTCCACGTTTCGATGCTAAAGAAGTGCTTGAGAAATCCATCTCAGATTTTGGAACAGCAGAGTACTGAAGTTCACCCCACTCTTAATTATGTGGAGAAACCATTAAGGATCCTAGACTATGCTATGAAGGTGTTGTGCAACAAAGAAGTCCCACTGGTGAAAGTTTTATGGTACAACCAGAACATAGAGGAAACAACCTGGGAGCGCCAGCAGGATATGATGGACCAATATCCAGAATTATTCAGGTAACGAATTTTGAGGACAAAATTCGTTTAAGAAGGGTAGATTGTAACACCTGGTTTCTTAGAACTAGTTTGCTTAACTAACTTGTAGTGTACGCTTTATGGATAAAATTGGGAGAATTAGTGATTAGGTTAATAAATGACTAAGTAATGGCATAATGGTAATTAGAGAATTATAGTGATAACCTATTTAAGGAAAGAGGTTTTGTGATTAATGTACTGTAGCCGCCACTATTTTTCCATACTCTCTCTGTATTCAGCTCAAGCTCAGCAGAGCTCTCCAGGAGATTCCCTCTCTGATTTTTCTCCAAACTAGGTGAGTCTACTTTGATTTCGTGTTACATTGTAACTAGTGATGGTAAAGAGGAGTATAGATGTGAGCTTTGGTGAATGCTGTAGGTGAGGGTTAGTTTCGGTTTTATGGTGAATCAGCAATGCACTATGTATAGAACTCCCAAACTAGATTCCTTAGATTTCTGGATAGATTAGAATGAGGTTTAGTAAAAATCTAATTGATATTCTGTTTATGATTTAGGTGAGCAAGACTTCCGAAGTAGTTTGAAACCGAGCATTTTCAGGAAGCCAGGTAAGTGGAGTATGCATGAGCCTTCGGGCTTACATCACAAAACAGTAGGATTATGTATGTTTGAATTTGTCTGTGTGGCATGCATCATATTTTGAAAGAATACGAAAATGAATTTACATATATTGGTTTGGTGAGAAATGAACAGATTGTAACAGATAAGCTATTAAGGGAACTAATCGCCCCTTAACTTATGAAGGGATTTATAACTTTGGGAAAATTGATCCGGTTCCCAATGGAATTTAGGATCAGATCAGCTGTTAAGGGAACTAATTTGCCCCTTAATTTATGAAGAGGATGTATGACTTTTAAAAAATTAATCCAACTCCCAATGGAACCGAGGAATCAGATCAGTGAAAGAATGTAAATGCAACTGAGATGTGAAAGTAGAAACTGCATGATTAGGATTTATGTTTCAGCATTTCATTTAGTATTAGGCTAATAGATTTGTTGTGTGATGTAGGTGAAGAAGCCTCAGAAGGTGTTTTCTCTGAGCATGTTGAGGATAGGCTGGTTGAGGGAGCACATTCATGCCTCGACTTGGTGAACTGATGGGGCGGTTTAACTGTTGTCTAAATATGAAGTTTCAGTTGTTAATGGCTTGTGACCGGTGGATGTGAGCGTAGGAATGAGTATTAGATTTTGTCGTTTTGTGACCGGTGGATGTGAGCGTAGGAATGAGTATTAGATTTTGTCGTTTTGTGACCGGTGGATGTGAGCGTAGGAATGAGTATTAGATTTTGTCGTTTTGTGACCGGTGGATGTGAGCGTAGGAATGAGTATTAGATTTTGTCGTTTTGTGACCGGTGGATGTGAGCGTAGGAATGAGTATTAGATTTTGTCGTTTTGTGACCGGTGGATGTGAGCGTAGGAATGAGTATTAGATTTTGTCGTTTTGTGACCGGTGGATGTGAGCGTAGGAATGAGTATTAGATTTTGTCGTTTTGTGACCGGTGGATGTGAGCGTAGGAATGAGTATTAGATTTTGTCGTTTTGTGACCGGTGGATGTGAGCGTAGGAATGAGTATTAGATTTTGTCGTTTTGTGACCGGTGGATGTGAGCGTAGGAATGAGTATTAGATTTTGTCGTTTTGTGACCGGTGGATGTGAGCGTAGGAATGAGTATTAGATTTTGTCGTTTTGTGACCGGTGGATGTGAGCGTAGGAATGAGTATTAGATTTTGTCGTTTTGTGACCGGTGGATGTGAGCGTAGGAATGAGTATTAGATTTTGTCGTTTTGTGACCGGTGGATGTGAGCGTAGGAATGAGTATTAGATTTTGTCGTTTTGTGACCGGTGGATGTGAGCGTAGGAATGAGTATTAGATTTTGTCGTTTTGTGACCGGTGGATGTGAGCGTAGGAATGAGTATTAGATTTTGTCGTTTTGTGACCGGTGGATGTGAGCGTAGGAATGAGTATTAGATTTTGTCGTTTTGTGACCGGTGGATGTGAGCGTAGGAATGAGTATTAGATTTTGTCGTTTTGTGACCGGTGGATGTTGAGTGTTTTGTCTATCGGTGGATGTTGAGTGTTTTGTCTATCGGTGGATGTGAGCGTAGGAATGAGTATTAGATTTTGTCGTTTTGTGACCGGTGGATGTTGAGTGTTTTGTCTATCGGTGGATGTGAGCGTAGGAATGAGTATTAGATTTTGTCGTTTTGTGACCGGTGGATGTGAGCGTAGGAATGAGTATTAGATTTTGTCGTTTTGTGACCGGTGGATGTGAGCGTAGGAATGAGTATTAGATTTTGTCGTTTTGTGACCGGTGGATGTGAGCGTAGGAATGAGTATTAGATTTTGTCGTTTTGTGACCGGTGGATGTGAGCGTAGGAATGAGTATTAGATTTTGTCGTTTTGTGACCGGTGGATGTGAGCGTAGGAATGAGTATTAGATTTTGTCGTTTTGTGACCGGTGGATGTGAGCGTAGGAATGAGTATTAGATTTTGTCGTTTTGTGACCGGTGGATGTGAGCGTAGGAATGAGTATTAGATTTTGTCGTTTTGTGACCGGTGGATGTGAGCGTAGGAATGAGTATTAGATTTTGTCGTTTTGTGACCGGTGGATGTGAGCGTAGGAATGAGTATTAGATTTTGTCGTTTTGTGACCGGTGGATGTGAGCGTAGGAATGAGTATTAGATTTTGTCGTTTTGTGACCGGTGGATGTGAGCGTAGGAATGAGTATTAGATTTTGTCGTTTTGTGACCGGTGGATGTGAGCGTAGGAATGAGTATTAGATTTTGTCGTTTTGTGACCGGTGGATGTGAGCGTAGGAATGAGTATTAGATTTTGTCGTTTTGTGACCGGTGGATGTGAGCGTAGGAATGAGTATTAGATTTTGTCGTTTTGTGACCGGTGGATGTGAGCGTAGGAATGAGTATTAGATTTTGTCGTTTTGTGACCGGTGGATGTGAGCGTAGGAATGAGTATTAGATTTTGTCGTTTTGTGACCGGTGGATGTGAGCGTAGGAATGAGTATTAGATTTTGTCGTTTTGTGACCGGTGGATGTGAGCGTAGGAATGAGTATTAGATTTTGTCGTTTTGTGACCGGTGGATGTGAGCGTAGGAATGAGTATTAGATTTTGTCGTTTTGTGACCGGTGGATGTGAGCGTAGGAATGAGTATTAGATTTTGTCGTTTTGTGACCGGTGGATGTGAGCGTAGGAATGAGTATTAGATTTTGTCGTTTTGTGACCGGTGGATGTGAGCGTAGGAATGAGTATTAGATTTTGTCGTTTTGTGACCGGTGGATGTGAGCGTAGGAATGAGTATTAGATTTTGTCGTTTTGTGACCGGTGGATGTGAGCGTAGGAATGAGTATTAGATTTTGTCGTTTTGTGACCGGTGGATGTGAGCGTAGGAATGAGTATTAGATTTTGTCGTTTTGTGACCGGTGGATGTGAGCGTAGGAATGAGTATTAGATTTTGTCGTTTTGTGACCGGTGGATGTGAGCGTAGGAATGAGTATTAGATTTTGTCGTTTTGTGACCGGTGGATGTGAGCGTAGGAATGAGTATTAGATTTTGTCGTTTTGTGACCGGTGGATGTGAGCGTAGGAATGAGTATTAGATTTTGTCGTTTTGTGACCGGTGGATGTGAGCGTAGGAATGAGTATTAGATTTTGTCGTTTTGTGACCGGTGGATGTGAGCGTAGGAATGAGTATTAGATTTTGTCGTTTTGTGACCGGTGGATGTGAGCGTAGGAATGAGTATTAGATTTTGTCGTTTTGTGACCGGTGGATGTGAGCGTAGGAATGAGTATTAGATTTTGTCGTTTTGTGACCGGTGGATGTGAGCGTAGGAATGAGTATTAGATTTTGTCGTTTTGTGACCGGTGGATGTGAGCGTAGGAATGAGTATTAGATTTTGTCGTTTTGTGACCGGTGGATGTGAGCGTAGGAATGAGTATTAGATTTTGTCGTTTTGTGACCGGTGGATGTGAGCGTAGGAATGAGTATTAGATTTTGTCGTTTTGTGACCGGTGGATGTGAGCGTAGGAATGAGTATTAGATTTTGTCGTTTTGTGACCGGTGGATGTGAGCGTAGGAATGAGTATTAGATTTTGTCGTTTTGTGACCGGTGGATGTGAGCGTAGGAATGAGTATTAGATTTTGTCGTTTTGTGACCGGTGGATGTGAGCGTAGGAATGAGTATTAGATTTTGTCGTTTTGTGACCGGTGGATGTGAGCGTAGGAATGAGTATTAGATTTTGTCGTTTTGTGACCGGTGGATGTGAGCGTAGGAATGAGTATTAGATTTTGTCGTTTTGTGACCGGTGGATGTGAGCGTAGGAATGAGTATTAGATTTTGTCGTTTTGTGACCGGTGGATGTGAGCGTAGGAATGAGTATTAGATTTTGTCGTTTTGTGACCGGTGGATGTGAGCGTAGGAATGAGTATTAGATTTTGTCGTTTTGTGACCGGTGGATGTGAGCGTAGGAATGAGTATTAGATTTTGTCGTTTTGATTACCTCCAAAAGCGACGTTTCCTTTATTCTTAAGTTAAATTTTTCAAGAGTTCATCGAAAACATCCATCCATCATTTTAATCAAATTTATCATCTAAATCATTAAAAGAGTCATGTACCTCATTATCTTTAGTCACGAAGCATATATTAACCACTTCTTCATCCTCATATGATAAATGTTCTTTGTTATCATCCTATGTGGCCTACATTGCTTTCATCTTGAAGGCTTTTGGTGCCTTCTTAGCTTGTGGGCAATCTACTTTGTAGTGTCGAGACTTTTCACACTCAAAGCAAGTGACCTCTTTCTCTTTTTGAGATCAATCCCTCTTAAAAAATATTTTTTCTTGCCACTTTCTTTGTTTGAGGAACTTATTGAATTTTCAAATCATCAATATCATTTTTTCATCATCTTCTTCTTTTCCTGATTCAACTTGATTTCTCGATGAGGTTTTGAGGGTAATGTTCTTCTTCTTATAGACTTCTCTCTCCTTTTGTTCTTACTTTTCATTGATCTTTATGGTGATCTTGTGTTTGATGAGAGATCCAATGAGCTTCTTCATTTTAAGCACTTTGAGATATTGATGTGACGACCCCCGAGTCGCTACAAAATATATACCTAATTCTTTTGGACTTAACACAAAATGTGGACGTTTTACCAACCTATAATCTAATAAATTTTTTTCCATAACTTTCACTCCAATATACACCATCACATGACCATAATTCACTCATTCAAACCATAAAAACCATCCAAATTAAACTTAACAAAATAACACCAAATGAGTGCCATGCAACCATCATACAAGAAATTCATAACACCTATCATATTATTTACATCCATATCAAGTTCTTAAATAAAATAATAACTCCAACGTGCTACACCTATCATAATATACATGCAAAACCAATCCTAGACTATCTCTATATTACACATACCAAAACATACCCACAGGTCAAATTATCTGGCAACACAAGCTTGCATCACTAAAGCTCCACATCAACCGTTAGTCTGCTCTGTTTGTGGATCATAGTTCTCACTACTAGATCTTCACCTACACTACAAAGTTCATTTATAAGTCTATTACTCAGTAAGTGATATAAATGAATAACAAATTTTATGCATGAACTTTAAACCATGCTATTTGTATGCTTTTGTTTTTCTTTTCTTTAAGTGGCTCTAAACTATTGGGGTCATCACTCTAGAGTGAAAAGGTACAACTTTAGGAGCTCGCTATTCAGACGACCAATTCACCATAGGGGAAATGAATTGGCTTTCTTTAAAGTCTACATTCGGGACAGCCAAACTCAGTTCCTTTACCCACAATAGAAATTTATGTACTTTACTCTGGTGTTTTCTTTATCTTTTGTTAAATGGAAAACATATGCATAAGAAATTCATTTTCTATGCTCTTTAAAATTTATGATGCAGGAACATGGTGGCATGCATAAGTGCAAACTGTAACGTAACATAACAAATAAACAAAACAATAACTGTAACACCCGGTTTCCATTAACCGATTTACCTTTTTCCATTTATAGAGAATGTTTTATAATTGAAATATGGGTGATTTAGTGATTAGGTTAACAAGTGATTGAGCAAGAACAAAATGGTAAATTGCAATTTATTGTGGATAACGCATTTAAGGGAGGGTTTAATGAGGTTTAGCCGCCACTGTTCCCTTATTTTCCTCTTTGGGTTTTCAGCTCAAGCAGTCGAGCTCTCTAGGCGATTTTCCCTCGCCCGATTCTCCTTCAAACTAGGTAAGTTTTCCGTTCGTAATCTTGAGATTTTAGTGGCTTTATAGCAGAGGGAGTACAATGCGTGTATTTTAATGAGGCTGCGAGTGTGTTGAGTTCGGGTTTAGTGTTGAGAATGTTCGATAACCAGAGTTCCCAAACTAGCTCCTTAGGTTTCTGAACGATATAAGGTTAAGGTTGGTGATGATCTAATCGGTATTCTGCTTATGACATTAGGTGTACAGAGCTTCCCGAGTAGTTTGAAACCGAGCATTTCTAGGAGAGCCAGGTAAGTAAAGTATTGCTTGCGCCTTCGGGCCTACATCACAAGACAGTAGGGTTTGTGCGTGTTTGTGAACATTTATTTTCAGCATGATATGCATCATATTTTAAAGGTACACGAAAATGAATTTGAATGCATGTAGGTATGGTAAGGATTGAACATAATGAAACAGCTAAACGAATCAGCTTTACTGTTAAGGGAACTAATCCAACCCTTAATGAGACAGTGGATATTTATACTTTGGCGAAGGTGATCCCAACTCTCAATGTCACAGGGGGATCTGAACAGTGAATAAGCTTACTGTTTAAGGGAACTAATCCAACCCTTAATGATACAGTGGATATTTATACTATGGGAGAGTTGATCCAACTCCCAATATTCACAGGGGATCTGAACAGAAAACGACGCATGAACAACTGAGAGGAGAAAGTAGAAATTGCATGTTTAGGAATTCATGTTTCAGCATTTCATTCCTTTTTCATTATTGCTTGCTATACTTAGCATTAGGCTAATAGATGAGTTTTGGTGATGTAGGTGAAGAAGTAACCGTAGTGATTTCTCTGAGTTCATTGAGGAGTAGGCTGGTTGGAGGAGCACATCCCATGTTTCGCCTGGTAAATGGATGAGGCGGGTTAAAACTGTGTCTGCAGATGCGTGCTGACGTCATCGGAAGGTGTAGGTTTAAGTCTATCGGATGATGTCTCAGTAAACTCATCGGCAGATGCGTGCTGACGTCATCGGAAGGTGTAGGTTTAAGTCTATCGGATGATGTCTCAGTAAACTCATCGGCAGATGCGTGCTGACGTCATCGGAAGGTGTAGGTTTAAGTCTATCGGATGATGTCTCAGTAAACTCATCGGCAGATGCGTGCTGACGTCATCGGAAGGTGTAGGTTTAAGTCTATCGGATGATGTCTCAGTAAACTCATCGGCAGATGCGTGCTGACGTCATCGGAAGGTGTAGGTTTAAGTCTATCGGATGATGTCTCAGTAAACTCATCGGCAGATGCGTGCTGACGTCATCGGAAGGTGTAGGTTTAAGTCTATCGGATGATGTCTCAGTAAACTCATCGGCAGATGCGTGCTGACGTCATCGGAAGGTGTAGGTTTAAGTCTATCGGATGATGTCTCAGTAAACTCATCGGCAGATGCGTGCTGACGTCATCGGAAGGTGTAGGTTTAAGTCTATCGGATGATGTCTCAGTAAACTCATCGGCAGATGCGTGCTGACGTCATCGGAAGGTGTAGGTTTAAGTCTATCGGATGATGTCTCAGTAAACTCATCGGCAGATGCGTGCTGACGTCATCGGAAGGTGTAGGTTTAAGTCTATCGGATGATGTCTCAGTAAACTCATCGGCAGATGCGTGCTGACGTCATCGGAAGGTGTAGGTTTAAGTCTATCGGATGATGTCTCAGTAAACTCATCGGCAGATGCGTGCTGACGTCATCGGAAGGTGTAGGTTTAAGTCTATCGGATGATGTCTCAGTAAACTCATCGGCAGATGCGTGCTGACGTCATCGGAAGGTGTAGGTTTAAGTCTATCGGATGATGTCTCAGTAAACTCATCGGCAGATGCGTGCTGACGTCATCGGAAGGTGTAGGTTTAAGTCTATCGGATGATGTCTCAGTAAACTCATCGGCAGATGCGTGCTGACGTCATCGGAAGGTGTAGGTTTAAGTCTATCGGATGATGTCTCAGTAAACTCATCGGCAGATGCGTGCTGACGTCATCGGAAGGTGTAGGTTTAAGTCTATCGGATGATGTCTCAGTAAACTCATCGGCAGATGCGTGCTGACGTCATCGGAAGGTGTAGGTTTAAGTCTATCGGATGATGTCTCAGTAAACTCATCGGCAGATGCGTGCTGACGTCATCGGAAGGTGTAGGTTTAAGTCTATCGGATGATGTCTCAGTAAACTCATCGGCAGATGCGTGCTGACGTCATCGGAAGGTGTAGGTTTAAGTCTATCGGATGATGTCTCAGTAAACTCATCGGCAGATGCGTGCTGACGTCATCGGAAGGTGTAGGTTTAAGTCTATCGGATGATGTCTCAGTAAACTCATCGGCAGATGCGTGCTGACGTCATCGGAAGGTGTAGGTTTAAGTCTATCGGATGATGTCTCAGTAAACTCATCGGCAGATGCGTGCTGACGTCATCGGAAGGTGTAGGTTTAAGTCTATCGGATGATGTCTCAGTAAACTCATCGGCAGATGCGTGCTGACGTCATCGGAAGGTGTAGGTTTAAGTCTATCGGATGATGTCTCAGTAAACTCATCGGCAGATGCGTGCTGACGTCATCGGAAGGTGTAGGTTTAAGTCTATCGGATGATGTCTCAGTAAACTCATCGGCAGATGCGTGCTGACGTCATCGGAAGGTGTAGGTTTAAGTCTATCGGATGATGTCTCAGTAAACTCATCGGCAGATGCGTGCTGACGTCATCGGAAGGTGTAGGTTTAAGTCTATCGGATGATGTCTCAGTAAACTCATCGGCAGATGCGTGCTGACGTCATCGGAAGGTGTAGGTTTAAGTCTATCGGATGATGTCTCAGTAAACTCATCGGCAGATGCGTGCTGACGTCATCGGAAGGTGTAGGTTTAAGTCTATCGGATGATGTCTCAGTAAACTCATCGGCAGATGCGTGCTGACGTCATCGGAAGGTGTAGGTTTAAGTCTATCGGATGATGTCTCAGTAAACTCATCGGCAGATGCGTGCTGACGTCATCGGAAGGTGTAGGTTTAAGTCTATCGGATGATGTCTCAGTAAACTCATCGGCAGATGCGTGCTGACGTCATCGGAAGGTGTAGGTTTAAGTCTATCGGATGATGTCTCAGTAAACTCATCGGCAGATGCGTGCTGACGTCATCGGAAGGTGTAGGTTTAAGTCTATCGGATGATGTCTCAGTAAACTCATCGGCAGATGCGTGCTGACGTCATCGGAAGGTGTAGGTTTAAGTCTATCGGATGATGTCTCAGTAAACTCATCGGCAGATGCGTGCTGACGTCATCGGAAGGTGTAGGTTTAAGTCTATCGGATGATGTCTCAGTAAACTCATCGGCAGATGCGTGCTGACGTCATCGGAAGGTGTAGGTTTAAGTCTATCGGATGATGTCTCAGTAAACTCATCGGCAGATGCGTGCTGACGTCATCGGAAGGTGTAGGTTTAAGTCTATCGGATGATGTCTCAGTAAACTCATCGGCAGATGCGTGCTGACGTCATCGGAAGGTGTAGGTTTAAGTCTATCGGATGATGTCTCAGTAAACTCATCGGCAGATGCGTGCTGACGTCATCGGAAGGTGTAGGTTTAAGTCTATCGGATGATGTCTCAGTAAACTCATCGGCAGATGCGTGCTGACGTCATCGGAAGGTGTAGGTTTAAGTCTATCGGATGATGTCTCAGTAAACTCATCGGCAGATGCGTGCTGACGTCATCGGAAGGTGTAGGTTTAAGTCTATCGGATGATGTCTCAGTAAACTCATCGGCAGATGCGTGCTGACGTCATCGGAAGGTGTAGGTTTAAGTCTATCGGATGATGTCTCAGTAAACTCATCGGCAGATGCGTGCTGACGTCATCGGAAGGTGTAGGTTTAAGTCTATCGGATGATGTCTCAGTAAACTCATCGGCAGATGCGTGCTGACGTCATCGGAAGGTGTAGGTTTAAGTCTATCGGATGATGTTTCAGTAAACTCATCGGCAGATGCATGCTGACGTCATCGGAAGGTGAAGAGAGTATTTTGTCGTTTAGTCATCGGTGGATGTAGAACAAAGTAGATCGGATGAAGGAAATCATCTGGCTGATGTCATCGGAAGATGTAGAGTGCATTTTGTCGTTTTGCCACCGGATGATGTCTTCCATTTTCTGTTTCAGCCCCTTTTTGTTGACTTTGTTCAGCGGGTGATGTGTTTGACTTTTGAAACTTACGAAGTGTTTTGCGATTTAATCCTTTATTCTTTTTGCCGATTATCCCCAAAATTCTAACTGAGTATTCAAGCATTGTATATTAGGCTTGTTTAACTTGATTTTTACTTAAACGGTTTCCGCTGCAAGTTTTCAAAAAAAAAAATATGATTGAAATTTTTAGTCATGTACGGGCATGGTGAGACGAACCGGGTTCAGATAACTCGGGGCGTGACAGTGTGGTATCAGAGACATTCAGTTAAACCGTTCAAAAGATTACTCATCAGTGCTAATCGTTGCATGGAAGTACTCCAACAACTGTAAGTGTTTATGTTGGTTTAGTTATTAGATGTTTATGAAAATAGTTAACCCTGTACAGGAATATAGCAAAAGTGTCCAGACGACCGGGAAGGCCAAGAGTGCAGAGAGAGACACCAACTCCGGGAAGCGCAGAAGAATCTAGTGTAATCGGACAGTTGACAGATCTAGTGCGACAGCAGGCAGAATTAATGCGCCAGCAATCCGATCAACTAGGAGTACTGTTGAACCGAGAAGTACAAGGAAGTGCCAACTCGGGTTCTAGCAATGAGCATTCTGGGGATAGATTCTGGAGACTAAGGCCACCCACGTTTGATGGTCAGTCATCTGATCCTGTTGTGGCTGAAGGGTGGCTTAGGAAGATAGAGAGTATGTTTAGGTGTGCCAGCATAGGAGAAGGAGATAAGGTCACGTTGGCAACATTTCACTTGGCTGGTGAAGCTCAACTCTAGTGGGAGACAACAGAGACCACCACCGACGTTTTAGCAATACCCTGGTCACGATTCAAGGACATTTTCAATGAGAAGTATTTCAACAGCACAGTCCAGACCGCGAAGAAGCTAGTGTTTCTGAACCTGAAGCAGACCGGGTCTGTGGCTGAGTATAGTAGGCAGTTCGAGTCCCTTTCTAGGTTTGCTGGGCATTTTGCTCACAAGGACGAGGATAAGGTGTTCAAATTTATGCATGGGCTGAAGCCATAAATTTACTGAGGGGTTAAATTCTGTGGTATTAAGGGCTTGACCTTCAGTGAGGTTGTGTCCACTGCCCTGGAAGTGGAAGGAGCTGAAGGAAAGTGTGCTAGACCAAAGGAGGTCCCACAAAGGTTTAACCAGCCACACCAACAAAGAGGAACGAAGAGGCCAAGTGAAGGCCAAAATAGCCAAGGAGTAGGGGGGAAGGTACAGAATGTCAGGAAATTTCCCCAGTGCCCTAAGTGTTTGAAGAACCATCCGGGGGAATGCAGACTGGGCCTTGGTAAGTGTTTCAACTGTGAGGAGGTTGGACACACGTTCAAGGAGTGCTCGAAGACTAGAATCACCAGATGCTACAATTATAACAAGGTCGGCCACATTAGTAGAGATTGTCCGGTTCCTAAGAATGGCCCTACTATGATCAAACCAAGAATATTCTCCATGACGGAGTCGGGTGAGGAACAGCCTGCTGTGGTGTCAGGTACTATATTGATCAACTCTGTGCTTGCTTTTACTTTAATAGATTCTGGTGCCACACATTCATTTATAGCATCTGCTTTTGCTATTAAGTTAGACGTACAGTTTACCCCTTCCATGCATGTGTTTAATGTTGCATTGCCTTCTGGTGAACGTATGCGCTCTAACCAAGTGATGCTTGGCAGTGAAGTGTTAGTAGGGAATGCAAGTCTACCTGCTGATCTTATAATTATGGATATATTAGGATTTGATGTAATCTTAGGAATGGACTGGTTGTTTAAACATCATGCCACGATAGATTATAGGACTGGAATAGTTAGCTTCCAACCTGGTAGTTTGAAACACACCTTTCAAGCCTCAAAGAAAAGTAAGGAAATGTCTGTGATGACTTCTATTAACACAAGACCTTCCCTGTGTGGAGAGTATTTGTGCTTCTTAGCTAGCGTTTTAGACACACAGCTGGTAGGAAAAGAAAATCCTCAGAGTGTCCTAATTGTCCAAGACTTTCCTGAGGTATTCTTAGATGACCTTCCTGGTTTGCCGCCAGATAGAGAGATTGAATTTGTTGTAGATGTTTACCCCGGCGCCGAGCCTGTATCAAAAAATCCATATAGATTGGCACCTACAGAACTTAAGGAATTGAAGAAACAGTTGGAGGATTTATTGAAGAAAGGGTTCATACGTCCAAGTTTTTCACCATGGGGTGCACCTGTCCTTTTTGTCAAAAAGAAGGATGGATCAATGCACATGTGCATTGACTATAGAGAACTAAATAAGTTAACTGTTAAGAACAAGTATCCGTTGCCAAGGATTGATGACTTGTTCGATCAGCTTAATGGTGCGAGAGTTTTCTCTAAGATTGACCTTAGGTCCGGTTATTACCAGTTGAAGGTTAAATCTGAAGATATCCCAAAGACTGCCTTTCGCACAAGGTATGGACATTATGAGTTTTTGGTTATGTCCTTTGGATTAACAAATGCACCAGCAGCTTTCATGGATCTCATGAATAGGGTGTTTCACGAGTATTTGGACAAGTTTGTCATTGTATTCATAGATGACATTTTAATCTATTCTAGAACTAAGGAGGAGCATGCAGGACACCTAAGCTTGGTGTTAGGATTGCTGAGGCAACACCAACTTTATGCCAAATTTTCTAAGTGTGAGTTTTGGTTGGATAGAGTTCACTTTCTTGGTCATGTGATCTCTGGAGATGGGATATCTGTTGATCCAACCAAGGTTAAAGCTGTTAAGGAATGGCCCCAACCGAAGAATGCCACTGATATCCGAAGTTTCCTTGGATTAGCAATAGAAAATTCATCGAGGGATTTTCAAAGATTGCCACACCCCTTACTATGTTAACTAGGAAAAATGTGAAGTATAATTGGACTGATAAATGTGAATCCAGTTTCCAGACCTTGAAGCAGAAATTGACCAATGCCTCAATTTTAACTCTTCCTGTCGAAAATGGTAAATTCAGTATTTATTGTGATGCTTCCAAGGTTGGACTTGGTGGTGTATTGATGCAAGATGGAAAGGTTATAGCTTATGCCTCTAGGCAGTTAAAAACACATGAGAAGAACTATTCTACACATGACTTAGAACTAGCTGCTGTCGTCTTTGCATTAAAGATTTGGAGGCACTACCTGTATGGACAAACCTGTGAGATATTTTCGGATCATAAAAGTCTAAAATACATTTTCACGCAAAAAGAACTGAATATGAGGCAACGTAGGTGGTTAGAGTTTGTCAAAGACTATGATTTTGAGATTAAGTACCACCCTGGCAAGGCGAATGTAGTGGCTGATGCTTTGAGTAGAGTGACCCCTTTAGTTTCTGCATTGACTCTAGACATACCGATAGCTTTAGAGACAGAATTCCAAAGATTTAACCTGGAAACTGTGTCTAGTGTGTCAGCCATGCTTTTGGCCATATCTTTGAGGCCAACTATTTTGGAGAAAATAAAGGAAGTTCAAATAAATGACACTGAGTGTAATAAGTATAAGTTGTGCATAGATTCTACTGACAAGTCGGATTTCAACTGCTCAGCTGATGGAATTCTCAAGTTTCGAAATAGATGGTTTGTTCCGGCTGATACCGAACTTAGAAAGGAAATCCTATCTGAGGCACATTCCTCCAGACTTTCTGTTCATCCTGGTAGTATGAAAATGTACAGAGATCTCAAGCAACATTATTGATGGCCAGGGATGAAGAGAAGTGTGGCGGAGTATGGAGTCATGTCTGGTCTGCCAGCAAGTCAAAGCTGAACATCAGAGGCTTGCTGGAACATTGCAACCCTTACCAGTTCCCGAATGAAAATGGGAACAAATAACTATGGATTTTGTTATAGGATTACCTAGAACAGTAAAAGGTCACGATGCAATTTGGGTAATAGTTGATCGTTTAACCAAATCAGCTCACTTTCTGCCAATGAAGATAACATACTCGATGGATCAATTGGCTGAGTTGTATGTGCACGAGGTTGTTAGACTGCATGGAGTTCCAAGCACCATAGTTTCAGACCGAGACTCCAGATTTACATCTAAGTTTTGGAAAAGTTTGCACAAGGCAATGGGAACACAGCTTAGTTTTAGCACAGGCTTTCATCCTCAAACTGATGGACAATCCGAGAGAACTATCCAAACGTTGGAGGATATGCTTCGTGCATGTGTACTGGAATTTCAAGGTTCTTGGAGTAGGTATTTACCATTGGTTGAATTCTCTTATAATAACAGTTTTCAAGCAACAATAGGCATGGCACCTTACGAGGCATTATATGGACGAAAGTGCAGATCTCCATTATATTGGGATGAGGTTGGAGAAGCACAATTGTTTGGTCCTAACTTCGTGCAGCAGACAGTGGAGAAGATTGCTCTTATCCGACAAAGAATCTTAACAGCTCAAAGCCGGCAGAAAAGCTATGCAGACAAAAGACGAAGAGAATTAGAATTTGATGTTGGTAATGAAGTTTTCCTTAAGGTGTCACCTTTCAAAGGAGTTGTGAGATTTAGGAAAAGAGGCAAGTTGAACCCCAGATATATTGGACCTTTCCAAATCGTGAAGAGAATTGGGAAGTCGGCATATCAACTTCAGTTACCAGCCTCTCTGGAGGGAGTTCATAATGTGTTTCATGTTTCCATGCTAAAGAAATGTGTTAGAGATCCTTCACAGATTATAGAACAGCAGAACATTGAAGTCCTTCCTACTCTTGCATTTGAGGAGAAACCAGTAAAAATCTTAGACTATGCAGTAAAGGTATTACGCAACAAGGAAGTTCCACTGGTAAAAGTCTTGTGGCATAACCAGAACGTTGAGGAGACAACTTGAGAACGCCAGCAGGACATGATGGACCAATATCCAGAACTATTCAGGTACTGAATTTTGAGGACAAAATTCTTTTAAGGAGGGTAGATTGTAACACCCGGTTTCCATTAACCGATTTACCTTTTTCCATTTATAGAGAATGTTTTAAATTGAAATATGGATGATTTAGTGATTAGGTTAACAAGTGATTGAACAAGGACAAAATGGTAAATTGTAATTTATTGTGGATAACGCATTTAAGGGAGGGTTTAATGAGGTTTAGCCGCCATTGTTCCCTTATTTTTCTCTTTGGGTTTTCAGCTCAAGCAGTCAAGCTCTCTAGGCGATTTTCCCTCGCCCGATTCTCCTTCAAACTAGGTAAGTTTTCCGTTCGTTATCTGATATGCCCACGACCCGATCCGTTAAACACAAGTCAAGGTATGTATTTATTTTATCTATTCTATTTATCTAATGGACTTGTGGAATGTTGTAGGAAAATTGTCTTTCAAAGCTTGGAATGATTAAAGGAAGAGGGAATTTTTCTTCCCTTTATCAAATTTTGTAACCGAGCTCTTTATTTGTTTTTAAGTTTAGGACACTATAGATTTTTCTTAAACCTTATTTATTGGCCACTTGTAGCCAATTTATTGTTTAGGTTATTTGGTTAAATTGTTTAGGTTTAGAAAATTTGAAGTGAACAAGGAGACACCCAAAGGAGTTGACCCAACCTACAAAGGGGCTTGACCAAGGAGCTTGCCATGCCTGGAACCAGCTGCTGACGTGGCCGAGCACAACGGCTACATTTCTGAAGAAGCATCTCCAACGGCTCTTTCCTTCTTCTCTTTTCTTGCCTTCTCCCAAAGCATTCCGCTGGATATTTAAACTTCTCCTTATGTTATTTGTAATCAGTTTTTCATCATCAATATTTGGAATTTACAGAAGAGTTTCTTCTTGTTCGGAGCATCCTCCGTGTGGGTTTTTCCCACGATATTCATCAGGCACGAGTCGCCATGAATGACCACCAAATTGTGCCTCAAGCTTCATGGTTGCTTAGAGGTACTCTCACCCTTGCCTTCTCTCCCACTGCCAAGAGCTGGAGTCGAAAAGGAAGAAGGAGGAAACCCGTGCCCTTAAGCTGTGATTTCTCCTCGGCAACGAGGGACTTCTTCCCAAAGGTGCAGAGCTGCGCATCGCACTACCTTTGGACCAGCCACGGGTCTTCATTTCCATTTCCCTTGGTCTCTTCTGAGGACGAAGCAATACGCGTAGGGCAGCCTAGTTGTTGAAGCACTCCTCCCATCACGGTGGAGCTCTTCGCCGAAGGTACAGGGAACACCTTTCGGCCGATTTGGTTCCCTTTCGCCTTCCATCTCCTCCACAACGCTCACTTCAATCCAAACGACCTTTTCTGAGGCGTTACCCAACTCACCCACCTCTCCGTTTCGACTGGTATCAATTTCTCATCTCCTACACAATTTTTGGTTTTTCCTCTGTTTTAGCGATTGTTTGGAGTGTTCTTTGGTTTCTCCAAAGAACACCGAAGCTTGCTGTTTAATGTAGTCTTCCGCATGCGTCTTAGGTCCCAGAAGTCCATCAAGTGGTATCAGAGCTCAACCTGGTGATTGAGTTTTGTTTCCTCCGTTTTTACGTTCTGTTCTTGTTTATTTGTTTTTGTCTTCTGTCAGCATGCTTAGTTTAGGAATTGTTTCTGTTTAGTGTCAGCCCAAGTAGCATTCCACGCTTGCTGTTTTAGTCTTTGGTTTTGTGATTTAGTTCTGTTCTTTGTGTGTTTCCTCTGTGCCTTGTTTCTATTTTATTTTGCTGATCTGTTTTGGTGACCAAAACATCATCTAATGTTCCAGCACGTTTTTGTATCTTTGTTTCATTTTATTCTCTTAGTGTCAGCATGTTAGTGAAGTCTGTTCTGTTTAGAAAATTCAGTGTTTGAATTTTTGTTTCTGTTTTAGTTGTCGGGTTTTATGTCTTTGTTTCTATAATCTTTTCTGTTTCATTTCCAGAATGTTCCACTTGTGCAAGAACCATTAATTCTAATATGATGTATTCCATGTTTTCTTGTTAATGCTCCAGCATATCTATCTGATATTTTACAGCAACATGTTGTGTCCTTAAAACATGAATTATGACCTTCATAGAATATCGATTACTACATGAATTCTGTTTGTCCCAAACTGTTCCTCTGGTTTGTGTGTTGCTGTTATATTTTTTCTGGTTTTGATTTTTGCTTTTGTTCTTGCTGTTCTTGAATCTGTTGTTTGTGGATTGTGTTCTGAAATTTTTGTGCTAAGACCACCCAGATCATGTAAAGAATTTTGAGCTAACAAACTATTAAAATCGGCCGCATGACTAGCTAAATTATCAATCCATTTTGCTGTTGAATTGCTCTCTCTTTTTCTAGTTTTCTGCACCTACTTATAACCCGATTGAATTCTGTTTCAAACCATTGTTATACGCTGAATTTTCTATGGTGCTATGACTCGTTCAATTCTGTTTAATAACCAGCATAACCCATTTGCTTGAGCTTTCATTTCTATTTAGTTGACAGTAGATCTCAATATCTCAATTGAAAGGTTAGTTTTCATGTTTCTGTTGCATGTAAACAGCATGTCTACATTTGCATGGATATTCTAGTATATTAAAATTGTGGTTCTGTTTGGGTGAGGTTTGCAGAGACTTAATGGCATCTTGTGTTATATTGAAATTTGTTTCTATTTTATTTACTCACCGAAATGATCCACGTATACATGAGCATTAAGCTTACTCATTCAGCATATTACATTGAGAAAATAAAAACTAAATGGAATGCTGAACTCCTATCATTACGCTGTTTCTGCTTTAGTAAAATCTGCTACTGTTTTTCTCATTTCACTGTTTCTGTTTGTTAACCAGAATGAGTTCTCATGTGAAATCATCAAATTATTCTGCTTAAATTGACAGCATGTTTCCCATGTTTAATCTTGTATTCTGTTTAGTTTACTAGGATCTGTGATTGTGTTTGGTTTTCTTATTTCATGTTCTGTTTTTAGAAATGATCACCAAGAAATAGCTGAGTTTCAATTGATGAACCTTGACAGCAAGTATTTACTGTTTTGATGATGATCATTATTTGAGTTACTTGTGAGTGAAAGTACTATCTTATGTTAACTCCTACTAATCGAAATATTTTGTTGGATTGCTGAGCATGAATTGGAAATGGGTTAAGATTAATGTGGTTCTGTTTATTTTCGAAAAAAAAAGCCCAAATTCTGGTTCTTGTTTCGTATTTTGTCACTGTTTTAGTGTGGTTATTTTGCTGTATCTAGAAATTGTTTAGGAGTAAAACTTGTTTCTGTTTTGATGAGTCTTAGAATGTTTTTCCTATATGTTCTCTCATTGTTTTTAGTGTCTTTTGTTTTGTTTAGGCTATGTTAACTTTAGGTCAAACCTTTTTAACAAAAGCATGTCATATATACTATCTTGTTAGTCACTTAGGATTCACTTGTACCATCGAGTGATCTGTTTTTGTGGCCAAGAGCTTTCCTCTGTGGGCCGTTGGTAATGTCCGAGGTTTACGACTGGCCCGAGGGGCCCGACAGATTCGCCGGATGAGGCAGTCGCCTTTAAGAGATTGTGACCGAACGCCGTAGGAGGCAGTCAGCTTAAAGGGTGTTGGATAATGTGTCATTTCCACAAAAGTTCTAGAGGGTTGCCTAGACCCAATAGCATGTCATTGATATTAATTACAAGTTTATTTTGTTTGATTAACTTGTTTGATTTGTTGTGCTATTTGATTAAATGCTTAGGACTTATCTTAGATTGAGTCTTGTGTGTTATGTTTTGTGTTTGTGTTTAGTATTATTTTTGTTGTGTTGATTGTTTTCATCATGGCCTAATGTTGTTTCATTAATGGTATAACATGATTAATCAATCAAATGCATGTCTACTTTCTGATAAGAACCTAGAATGTTAGAATTGGTAACATGAAATTCTGTTGATGTCCAAGATAATTCTTGATGAATGCATTCTGTTTGGTTGTCTATGTTTTAGATTGTGTTTTCTGTCAGAATGTTGTTTGTTCTGTTTTCTAGTGTCATTGCCCACTTCTGTTTTCATCCACTGAAATTGCACATTTTATCAAGTTTCCATTTGTTTAGTTAGTGTCCCATTTGTCAGCATGTTATCCTTGTTTTTCTTATTGTCCATGTTTATGCTTTTGGTGACTAATATTCTGTTTTGTGTGGCATTTTCTGTTTTTCTGTCCGAAGAACTTACCCTGTTTCTATTGTGCCTTATTGAACACCTGTTGTAGTTTTGTGTCATTAGCATCAGCATGTTTAAGTTCACTATTTTGTTTAGAATGTCTAGAATAAATCTATGGTCTTGTGTTGTGTTATATTGATGTAATTGCTAGGATGAAAGCTTGAATCAAAATGCATGTTAAAAGTGGAACGTGGGAAATTCTGTTTTGACAATGCTTATGATTATGTCTTGTGAATCTATTTTATACCTTAATATTAATGCATCTATTTTGTGTCTACTTGTAATTTTGTTCTGATTTGTGTGTTTTGAGTCCTTGATGTGTTAAGTTAAGTTTAGAATAATAAGCATGGACCCAATTGCACTTAATGGATGGAGTTAATCAAAAAAAAAAAAAATCTGTTCATACCATGTTCTGTTTTGAATCTTAGTTTTAAATGCATCATTTTGTTGAGTGTTTTCTGTTTTGAGTTTAATGTTTGCTGAGTTTGTTGTCAACTTATGTGTAGTTGATGTCTTTGTTTTAGTTCTTCCTTAAGGTCTAGTGCTCGGTCAAGTAGTTAACTTGTTGTTGAACGAGGTAAAGATAAAATCTTAAAAAGAAATTGGTACTGTTTCTGGTGTCTTGAGTAGCACTGATGAGGAATTGCTTTGGAATGATTTTGCTAAAATTTCCTTTTGTGTTTGCTGCTAAGTAATGAAACTATTAATGTTAGTTGTTTCAATTGTCTGAACATGCTATTTGTTTTTCAACTTACAATCTCTTTTCTGGTACAGCCGAGAATGGTTAATTATTGATGGCCTATTTTGCATGACAATTGATTATGTTTAGCAGTTTAATAATTTTCTGTTGTAGCATGCTAACTGAGTGTTTAAATGTGCTATGAACTTCCATTTGTTGTTGCTGTTTTGATGAACTAAAGTTGATGAGACTATTAATGTGCTAGTTATGTTTTGATTATCTAAAACTTACATTCTGTTTTTAGTGTATAGCCGAGAATGGATAAAATCTTATTGGCTTTTATTGCATGATAGATGCTTTCTACTATAGCACACTCTTATGGTTATAATTCCGCTGTTTTATTTGTGCAAATTGTCCAAACATGTACCTAATATATTCTGCATTCTATTTTGTTGTTTAGCCAAGAATGGATAAATGTATTGCAGGTTAAATGTCTTTGCTGTAGCACATTCTCTATGGTTATGTGTAACACCCGGTTCCATTGAGTCAAAATTTAAATTATTATTAATGATGTACTTTTATAGAAGGGTTGGGAGAGTTATTGATTAGGTTAATAAATGACTAGGCAAGGTCAGAAAGGTAATTAGAGATTTAAAAATGGATAATGTATTTAAGGTTAGTGATTTGGGGTTTAGTGCTCGGTAGCCGCCACTAATTCCCTTATTTCTCTCCCAACCTTCAGCTCTTCAACAGAAAACCTTCGAGCGATTTCTTCCTCACTCGATTCTCTTTCAACCTAGGTAAGCTCTCTTAGTCTGTCTGTGATTTTAACAATTAGATAGCTGAGGGAGTACAATGTGTGAAGTTTCGAGGAATACTGTAAGAGAGTTGAGCTCGGGTGTAGTGTTGAATCGGAAATGCACCATGAACTAAGCTTCCAAGCTAGTTTCCCATGATTTCCTGAATAGATTAGAATGAGGCTTAGAAGAAATCTAATTGATATCCTTTCTATGACCTAGGTGAGCAGACTTCTGAAGTAGTTTGAAACCGAGCATTTCCAGGAGAGCCAGGTAAGTAAAGTTTGCTTGTGCCTTTGGGCCTACATCACAAAACGTTAGGATTGTGTTTACTGGGATGTGTCTGTGTGTTATACATCATGTTTTAAAAGTATACGAAAATGAATTTGAATGCATGTTGGCATGTGCGTGTGTAAATTCACCGGATGATGTAGGGAGTTTTTTTTTTTTTGTCGTTAGTCACCGGTGGATGTCGTGTGTAAATTCACCGGATGATGTAGGGAGTTTTTTTTTTTTTGTCGTTAGTCACCGGTGGATGTCGTGTGTAAATTCACCGGATGATGTAGGGAGTTTTTTTTTTTTTTTTTTTTTGTCGTTAGTCACCGGTGGATGTCGTGTGTAAATTCACCGGATGATGTAGGGAGTTTTTTTTTTTTTGTCGTTAGTCACCGGTGGATGTCGTGTGTAAATTCACCGGATGATGTAGGGAGTTTTTTTTTTTTTTTTTTTTTTTTTTTGTCGTTAGTCACCGGTGGATGTCGTGTGTAAATTCACCGGATGATGTAGGGAGTTTTTTTTTTTTTGTCGTTAGTCACCGGTGGATGTCGTGTGTAAATTCACCGGATGATGTAGGGAGTTTTTTTTTTTTTGTCGTTAGTCACCGGTGGATGTCGTGTGTAAATTCACCGGATGATGTAGGGAGTTTTTTTTTTTTTTGTCGTTAGTCACCGGTGGATGTCGTGTGTAAATTCACCGGATGATGTAGGGAGTTTTTTTTTTTTTGTCGTTAGTCACCGGTGGATGTCGTGTGTAAATTCACCGGATGATGTAGGGAGTTTTTTTTTTTTTGTCGTTAGTCACCGGTGGATGTCGTGTGTAAATTCACCGGATGATGTAGGGAGTTTTTTTTTTTTTGTCGTTAGTCACCGGTGGATGTCGTGTGTAAATTCACCGGATGATGTAGGGAGTTTTTTTTTTTTTGTCGTTAGTCACCGGTGGATGTCGTGTGTAAATTCACCGGATGATGTAGGGAGTTTTTTTTTTTTTGTCGTTAGTCACCGGTGGATGTCGTGTGTAAATTCACCGGATGATGTAGGGAGTTTTTTTTTTTTTTTGTCGTTAGTCACCGGTGGATGTCGTGTGTAAATTCACCGGATGATGTAGGGAGTTTTTTTTTTTTTGTCGTTAGACATATTGAAACAGTTATGTGAATCAGTTTTACTGTTAGGGAAATAATCCGCCCCTTAATGAGACAGTGGATATTTATACTTTGGGAGAGTTGATCCAACTCCCAATTTCACAGGGGGATCTGAACAGTGAATCAGCCTTACTGTTAAGGGAGCTAATCCAACCCTTAATGAGATAGTGGATATTTATACTTTGGGAGAGTTGATCCAACTCCCAATTTCACAGGGGGATCTGAACAGAAACAATGCATGAACAACTGAGAGGAAAAAGTAGAAATTGCATGTTTAGGAATTCATGTTTCGGCATTTCATTCTTTTCTTTCTATCATTGCTTTGCTTACTTAGCATTAGGCTAATAGATGAGTTTTGTGATGTAGGTGAAGAAGTGACAGCAGGTGAATCCTCTGAGTTTATTGAGCGATAGACTGGTTGGGGGAGCACACTCATGCTACGGATCTGGTGAACTGATGAGGCGATTTAACTGATGTTTGTTGGTGAGAAGGTTTAGTTGACAGTGTTTGAAATTTAGAAATGTTAAGTTTCCATAACAGTAGTGCTTTCAGTACTTTGAACACGTTTTGAGATTTTTCTGATAACGGTGATATGTCGAGTTTTAAATGTTATTTTTACTGGATTTGATTAATGTGATGGTTTGAGTTGTTTCTGAATGGTCTTGGAAAAGTAAGCAAATTCTTTCTGTAATTGGTGTTGTGTATGTATAGTGAGGAGTAGTTGAAATGTACTATGTTTTCTACCGGTAGATGATGTCTATCGGCAAATGTTGAGTTATGTTGTCCATCGGAAGATGTCTTAAGAAAAGCCATCGGATGATGTCTCAGTAAACTCATCGGCAGATGCGTGCTGACGTCATCGGAAGGTGTAGGTTTAAGTCTATCGGATGTTGTCTCAGTAAACTCATCGGCAGATGTAGGAGAATTTTTGTCGTTAGTCACCGGTGGATGTCGTGTGTAAATTCACCGGATGATGTAGGGAGTTTTTTTTTTTTTTTTTTTTTTTTTTTTGTCGTTAGTCACCGGTGGATGTCGTGTGTAAATTCACCGGATGATGTAGGGAGTTTTTTTTTTTTTGTCGTTAGTCACCGGTGGATGTCGTGTGTAAATTCACCGGATGATGTAGGGAGTTTTTTTTTTTTTGTCGTTAGTCACCGGTGGATGTCGTGTGTAAATTCACCGGATGATGTAGGGAGTTTTTTTTTTTTTTGTCGTTAGTCACCGGTGGATGTCGTGTGTAAATTCACCGGATGATGTAGGGAGTTTTTTTTTTTTTTTTTTGTCGTTAGTCACCGGTGGATGTCGTGTGTAAATTCACCGGATGATGTAGGGAGTTTTTTTTTTTTTGTCGTTAGTCACCGGTGGATGTCGTGTGTAAATTCACCGGATGATGTAGGGAGTTTTTTTTTTTTTTTTTGTCGTTAGTCACCGGTGGATGTCGTGTGTAAATTCACCGGATGATGTAGGGAGTTTTTTTTTTTTTGTCGTTAGTCACCGGTGGATGTCGTGTGTAAATTCACCGGATGATGTAGGGAGTTTTTTTTTTTTTGTCGTTAGTCACCGGTGGATGTCGTGTGTAAATTCACCGGATGATGTAGGGAGTTTTTTTTTTTTTTTTGTCGTTAGTCACCGGTGGATGTCGTGTGTAAATTCACCGGATGATGTAGGGAGTTTTTTTTTTTTTGTCGTTAGTCACCGGTGGATGTCGTGTGTAAATTCACCGGATGATGTAGGGAGTTTTTTTTTTTTTGTCGTTAGTCACCGGTGGATGTCGTGTGTAAATTCACCGGATGATGTAGGGAGTTTTTTTTTTTTTGTCGTTAGTCACCGGTGGATGTCGTGTGTAAATTCACCGGATGATGTAGGGAGTTTTTTTTTTTTTGTCGTTAGTCACCGGTGGATGTCGTGTGTAAATTCACCGGATGATGTAGGGAGTTTTTTTTTTTTTTTTTGTCGTTAGTCACCGGTGGATGTCGTGTGTAAATTCACCGGATGATGTAGGGAGTTTTTTTTTTTTTGTCGTTAGTCACCGGTGGATGTCGTGTGTAAATTCACCGGATGATGTAGGGAGTTTTTTTTTTTTTGTCGTTAGTCACCGGTGGATGTCGTGTGTAAATTCACCGGATGATGTAGGGAGTTTTTTTTTTTTTGTCGTTAGTCACCGGTGGATGTCGTGTGTAAATTCACCGGATGATGTCTTCTGTTTTCTGTTTCAGCCTCTTCCGTTGACTCGGTTCAGCGGCAGATGCGTTTGACCTTCGCCACTTTTAAAGAAATTCGTGATTTAACTCTTATTTTCTCTTGGACGAATATTTCTAACATTTCGCCCGATCATCCAAACACTTTTTATGATTTTGTTTAGCTTTCAGTTTGTTCAAATGATTTCTGCTGCAAGTTCTTAAAAAATAATAATATGGTAGAAATTTTAGTCATGTACAGAGTTTGTGTGACAAACCGGGTTCAGATAACTCGGGGCGTTACAGTGTGGTATCAGAGACATTCAGTTAAACCGTTCAAAAGATTACTCATCAGTGCCAGTCGTTGCATGGGAGTACTCCAACAACTGTAAGTGTTTACGTTAGCTTTAGTAATTAGATGTTTATGAAAATAGTTAACCCTGTGCAGGAATATAGCAAAAATGTCTAGACGACCGGGAAGGCCAAGAGTGCAGAGAGAGACACCAACTCCGGGAAGCGCAGAAGATTCTAGTGTAATCGGACAGTTGACAGATCTAGTGCGACAGCAGGCAGAACTAATGCGCCAGCAATCCGATCAACTAGGAGTACTGCTGAACTGGGAGGTACAAGGAAGTGTCAACTCGGGTTCTAGCAATGAGCATTCCGGGGATAGATTCCGGAGACTAAGACCACCCACGTTTGATGGTCAGTCATCTGATCCTGTTGTGGCTGAAGGGTGGCTTAGGAAGATAGAGAGCATGTTTAGGTGCGCCAGCATAGGAGAAGGAGATAAGGTCACGTTAGCAACATTTCACTTGGCTGGCGAAGCACAACTCTGGTGGGAGACAATGGAGACCGCCACCGACGTTTTAGCAATGCCCTGGTCCCGATTCAAAGACATTTTCTATGAGAAGTTCAACAGCACAATCCAGACCGCGAAGAAGTTAGAATTTCTGAACCTGAAGCAGACCGGGTCTGTGGCCGAGTATAGTAGGCAGTTCGAGTCCCTGTCTAGGTTTGCTGGGCATTTTGCTCACAAGAACGAGGATAAGGTGTTCAAGTTTAAGCATGGACTGAAGCCAGAAATTTACCGTGGGGTTAAATTCTGTGGAATCAAGGGCTTGACCTTCAGTGAGGTTGTGTCCACTGCCTTGGAAGTGGAAGAAGCTGAAGGAAAGTGTGCAAGACCAAAGGAGGTCCCACAAAGATTTAACCAGCCACACCAACAAAGATGAACGAAGAGGCCAAGTGAAGGCCAAAATAGCCAAGGAGTAGGGGGAAAGGTACAGAATGTCAGGAAATTTCCCCAGTATCCTAAGTGTTTGAAGAACCATCAGGGGGAATGCAGACTGGGCCTTGGAAAGTGTTTCAACTGTGAGGAGGTTGGACACACGTTCAAGGAGTGCTCGAAGCCTAGAATCATCAGATGCTACAATTGTAACAAGGTCGGCCACATTAGCAGAGATTGTCCGGTTCCTAAGAGTGGCCCTACTATGATCAAACAAAGAATATTCTCCATGACAGAGTCGGGTGAGGAACAGCCTGTTGTGGTGTCAGGTACTATATTGATCAACTCTGTGCCTGCTTTTACTTTAATAGATTCTGGTGCCACACATTCATTTATAGCATCTGCTTTTGCTGATAAGTTAAACGTACAGTTCACCCCTTCCATGCATATGTATAATGTTGCATTGCCTTCTGGTGAACGCATGCACTCCAACCAAGTGATGCTTGGCAGTGAAGTGTTAGTAGGGAGTGTAAGCCTACCTGCTGATCTTATAATTATGGATATATTAGGATTTGATGTAATCCTAGGAATGGACTGGTTGTTTAAGCATCATGCCACAATAGATTGTAGGACTGGAATAGTTAGCTTCCAACCCCCTGGTAGTTTGAAACACACCTTTCAAGCCTCAAGGAAAAGTAAGGAAATGTCTGTAATGACTTCTATTAACACAAGACCCTCCCCTTGCAGAGAATATTTGTGCTTTTTGGCCAGTGTTTTAGACACACAAACTGTAGAAAAATTGGATGTTTTAGTTGTCCAAGATTTTCCAGAAGTATTTCTAGATAATCTTCCTGGTTTTCCACCGGATAGGGAAATTGAATTCGTGGTAGATGTTTACCCCGACGCTGAGCCAGTATCTAAGAATCCATATAGACTAGCACCAACAGAACTTAAAGAGTTGAAGAAACAGTTAGAGGACTTGTTGGAAAAGGGGTTCATACGCCCTAGCTTTTCACCATGGGGCACACCTGTCCTTTTTGTCAAAAAGAAGGATGGATCAATGCGTATGTGCATAGACTATAGAGAATTGAATAAGCTATCTGTCAAGAACAAATACCCTTTGCCGAGAATTGATGACTTATTTGACAAGCTTAGGGGTGCAAGAGTTTTCTCTAAGATTGACCTTAGGTCCGGTTACTACCAGCTGAAGGTAAAATCTGAAGATATCCCAAAGACTGCCTTTCGCACAAGGTATGGACATTATGAGTTTTTGGTTATGTCTTTTGGTTTGACAAATGCTCCAGCAGCCTTCATGGATCTCATGAATAGGGTGTTTCACGAGTTTTTGGACAAATTTGTCATTGTATTCATAGATGACATTCTAATTTATTCTAGAACTAAGGAAGAGCATGCAGGACACTTAAGCTTGGTGTTAGGATTACTGAGGCAGCACTAACTTTATGCCAAATTTTCTAAATGTGAGTTTTGGTTGGACAAGGTTCATTTTCTTGGTCATGTGATCTCTGGAGATGGGATATCTGTTGATCCAGCCAAGGTTCAAGCAGTTAAGGAATGACCTCAACCAAAGAATGCCACTGATATCCGAAGTTTCCTTGGATTAGCAGGATATTATAGAAAATTCATCGAGGGATTTTCAAAGATTGTCACACCCCTTACTATGTTAACAAGGAAGAATGTGAAGTATAATTGGACTGATAAATGTGAATCCAGTTTCCAGACCTTGAAACATAAACTGACCAATGCTTCAATTTTGACACTTCCTGTAGCAAATGGTAAGTTTAGCATTTACTGTGACGCATCCAAGGTTGGACTTGGCTGTGTCTTGATGCAAGACGGAAGAGTAATAGCTTATGCCTCAAGACAGTTAAAGACACATGAGAAGAACTATCCTACACATGACTTAGAACTAGCTGCCGTGGTCTTTGCATTAAAGATTTGGAGGCACTACCTGTATGGACAAACCTGTGAGATATTTTCGGATCATAAATGTTTGAAATATATTTTCACGCAAAAGGAACTGAATATGAGGCAACGTAGGTGGTTAGAGTTTGTCAAAGACTATGATTTTGAGATTAAGTACCACCCTGGCAAGGCGAATGTAGTAGCTGATGCTTTGAGTAGAGTGACCCCTTTAGTTTCTGCTTTGACTCTAGACATACTGATAGCTTTAGAGACAGAATTCCAAAGATTTAACCTGGAAGCTGTGTCTTGTGTCAGCCATGCTTTCAGCCATATCTTTGAGGCCAACTATTTTGGAGAAAATAAAGGAAGTTCAAATGAATGACACTGAGTGTAATAAGTATAAGTTGTGCATAGATTCTACTGACAAGTCGGATTTCAACTACTCAGCTGATGGAATTCTCAAGTTTTGAAATAGATGGTTTGTTCCGGCTGATACCAAACTTAGAAAGGAAATCCTATCTGAGGCACATTCCTCCAGACTTTCTGTTCATCCTGGTAGTACAAAAATGTACAGAGATCTCAAGCAACATTATTGGTGGCCAGGGATGAAGAGAAGTGTGGCGGAGTATGGAGTCATGTCTGGTCTGCCAGCAAGTCAAAGCTGAACATCAGAGGCTTGCTGGAACATTGCAACCCTTACCAGTTCCCGAATGGAAATGGGAACAAATAACTATGGATTTTGTTATAGGATTACCTAGAACAGTAAAAGGTCACGATGCAATTTGGGTAATAGTTGATCGTTTAACCAAATCAGCTCACTTTCTGCCAATGAAGATAACATACTCGATGGATCAATTGGCTGAGTTGTATGTGCACGAAGTTGTTAGACTGCATGGTGTTCCAAACACCATAGTTTCAGACCGAGACTCCAGATTTACATCTAAGTTTTGGAAAAGTTTGCACAAGGCTATGGGGACACAGCTTAGTTTTAGCACAGCCTTTCATCCTCAAACCGATGGACAATCCGAGAGAACTATCCAAACGTTGGAGGATATGCTTCGGGCTTGTGTGCTGGAATTTCAAGGTTCTTGGAGTAAGTATTTACCATTGGTTGAGTTCTCTTATAATAACAGTTTTCAGGCAACAATAGGCATGGCACCATACGAGGCATTGTATGGACGGAAGTGCAGATCTCCATTGTATTGGGATGAAGTTGGAGAGGCACAGTCGATTAGTCCTGACATTGTGCAGCAGACAGTGGAGAAGATTGCTCTTATCCGACAAAGGATCTTAACAGCTCAAAGCCGGCAGAAAAGCTATGCAGACAAAAGACGAAGAGAATTAGAATTTGATGTTGGTAATGAAGTTTTCCTTAAGGTGTCACCATTCAAAGGAATTGTGAGATTTGGGAAAAGAGGCAAGTTAAACCCCAGATATATTGGGCCTTTCCAAATCGTGAAGAGAATTGGGAAGTCAGCATATCAACTTCAGTTACCAGCCTCTCTAGAGGGAATTCATAATGTGTTTCACGTTTCCATGCTAAAGAAATGTGTTAGAGATCCTTCACAGATTATAGAACAGCAGAACATTGAAGTCCTTCCTACTCTTACTTATGAGGAGAAACCAGTAAGGATCTTACATTATGCAGTAAAGGTATTAGGCAACAAGGAGGTTCCACTGGTAAAGGTCTTATGGCACAACCAGAATGTTGAGGAGACAACTTGGGAGCGCCAGCAGGACATGATGGACCAATATCCGGAACTATTCAGGTACTAAATTTTGAGGACAAAATTCTTTTAAGGAGGGTAGATTGTAGCACCCGGTTCCATTGAGTCAAAATTTAAATTATTATTAATGATGTACTTTTATAGAAGGGTTGGGGGAGTTATTGATTAGGTTAATAAATGACTAGGCAAGGGCAGAAAGGTAATTAGAGATTTAAAAATAGATAATGTATTTAAGGTTAGTGATTTGGGGTTTAGTGCTCGGTAGCCGCCACTAATTCCCTTATTTCTCTCCCAGCCTTCAGCTCTTCAACAAAAAACCTTCGAGCGATTTCTTCCTCACTCGATTCTCTTTCAACCTAGGTAAGCTCTCTTAGTCTGTCTGTGATTTTAACAATTAGATAGCTGAGGGAGTACAATGTGTGAAGTTTCGAGGAATACTGTGAGAGAGTTGAGCTCGGGTGTAGTGTTGAATCGGAAATGCACCATGAACTAAGCTTCCAAGCTAGTTTCCCATGATTTCCTGAATAGATTAGAATGAGGCTTAGAAGAAATCTAATTGATATCCTTTCTATGACCTAGGTGAGCAGACTTCTGAAGTAGTTTGAAACCGAGCATTTCCAGGAGAGCCAGGTAAGTAAAGTTTGCTTGTGCCTTCGGGCCTACATCACAAAACGTTAGGATTGTGTTTACTGGGATGTGTCTGTGTGTTATGAATCATGTTTTAAAAGTATACGAAAATGAATTTGAATGCATGTTGACATGGTGAGGATTGAACTTATTGAAACAGTTATGTGAATCAGTTTTACTGTTAAGGGAAAGAATCCGCCCTTAATGAGACAGTGGATATTTATACTTTGAGAGAGTTGATCCAACTCCCAATTTCACAGGGGGATCTGAACAGTGAATCAGCCTTACTATTAAGGGAGCTAATCCAACCCTTAATGAGATAGTTGATATTTATACTTTGGGAGAGTTGATCCAACTCCCAATTTCACAGGGGGATCTGAACAGAAACAATGCATGAACAACTGAGAGGAGAAAGTAGAAAATTGCATGTTTAGGAATTCATGTTTCGGCATTTCATTCTTTTCTTCTATCATTGCTTTGCTTACTTAGCATTAGGCTAATAGATGAGTTTGTGATGTAGGTGAAGAAGTGACAGCAGGTGAATCCTCTGAGTTTTTTGAGGGATAGACTGGTTGGGGGAGCACACTCATGCTACGGATCTGGTAAACTGATGAGGCGATTTAACTGATGTTTGTTGGTGAGAAGGTTTAGTTGACAGTGGTTTGAAATATAACAGTAGTGCTTTCAGTACTTTGAACACGGTTGGAGATTTTTCTGATAACGGTGATATGTCGAGTTTTAAATGTTATTTTACTGGATTTGATTAATGTGATGGTTTGAGTTGTTTCTGAATGGTCTTGGAAAAGTAAGCAAATTCTTTCTGTAATTGGTGTTGTGTATGTATAGTGAGGAGTAGTTGAAATGTACTCTGTTTTCTACCGGTAGATGATGTCCTATCGGCAAATGTTGAGTTATGTTGTCCATCGAAGATGTCTTAAGAAAAGCCCATCGGATGATGTCTTAGTAAACTCATCGGCAGATGCGTGCTGACATCATCGGAAGGTGTAGGTTTAAGTCTAGTCACCGGTGGATGTCGTGTGTAAATTCACCGGATGATGTAGGGAGTTTTTTTTTTTTTTTTTTTGTCGTTAGTCACCGGTGGATGTCGTGTGTAAATTCACCGGATGATGTAGGGAGTTTTTTTTTTTTTTTTGTCGTTAGTCACCGGTGGATGTCGTGTGTAAATTCACCGGATGATGTAGGGAGTTTTTTTTTTTTTGTCGTTAGTCACCGGTGGATGTCGTGTGTAAATTCACCGGATGATGTAGGGAGTTTTTTTTTTTTTGTCGTTAGTCACCGGTGGATGTCGTGTGTAAATTCACCGGATGATGTAGGGAGTTTTTTTTTTTTTGTCGTTAGTCACCGGTGGATGTCGTGTGTAAATTCACCGGATGATGTAGGGAGTTTTTTTTTTTTTTTTTTTTTTTTTTTTTTGTCGTTAGTCACCGGTGGATGTCGTGTGTAAATTCACCGGATGATGTAGGGAGTTTTTTTTTTTTTGTCGTTAGTCACCGGTGGATGTCGTGTGTAAATTCACCGGATGATGTAGGGAGTTTTTTTTTTTTTGTCGTTAGTCACCGGTGGATGTCGTGTGTAAATTCACCGGATGATGTAGGGAGTTTTTTTTTTTTTTTGTCGTTAGTCACCGGTGGATGTCGTGTGTAAATTCACCGGATGATGTAGGGAGTTTTTTTTTTTTTTTTTTTTTTGTCGTTAGTCACCGGTGGATGTCGTGTGTAAATTCACCGGATGATGTAGGGAGTTTTTTTTTTTTTTTTTTTTTGTCGTTAGTCACCGGTGGATGTCGTGTGTAAATTCACCGGATGATGTAGGGAGTTTTTTTTTTTTTTTTTTTTTTTTTTTTTTTGTCGTTAGTCACCGGTGGATGTCGTGTGTAAATTCACCGGATGATGTAGGGAGTTTTTTTTTTTTTGTCGTTAGTCACCGGTGGATGTCGTGTGTAAATTCACCGGATGATGTAGGGAGTTTTTTTTTTTTTGTCGTTAGTCACCGGTGGATGTCGTGTGTAAATTCACCGGATGATGTAGGGAGTTTTTTTTTTTTTGTCGTTAGTCACCGGTGGATGTCGTGTGTAAATTCACCGGATGATGTAGGGAGTTTTTTTTTTTTTGTCGTTAGTCACCGGTGGATGTCGTGTGTAAATTCACCGGATGATGTAGGGAGTTTTTTTTTTTTTGTCGTTAGTCACCGGTGGATGTCGTGTGTAAATTCACCGGATGATGTAGGGAGTTTTTTTTTTTTTGTCGTTAGTCACCGGTGGATGTCGTGTGTAAATTCACCGGATGATGTAGGGAGTTTTTTTTTTTTTGTCGTTAGTCACCGGTGGATGTCGTGTGTAAATTCACCGGATGATGTAGGGAGTTTTTTTTTTTTTGTCGTTAGTCACCGGTGGATGTCGTGTGTAAATTCACCGGATGATGTAGGGAGTTTTTTTTTTTTTTTGTCGTTAGTCACCGGTGGATGTCGTGTGTAAATTCACCGGATGATGTAGGGAGTTTTTTTTTTTTGTCGTTAGTCACCGGTGGATGTCGTGTGTAAATTCACCGGATGATGTAGGGAGTCTTTTGTCATTTAGCAACCGGTGGATGTCGTGAGTAAAACCATCGGAAGGTGTAGAGAATATTTTGTCGCTTTGTGACCGGATGATGTCTTCTGTTTTCTGTTTTCAGCCTCTTCCGTTGACTCGATTCAGCGGCAGATGCGTTTGACCTTCGCCACTTTTAAAGAAATTCGTGATTTAACTCTTATTTTCTCTTGGACAAATATTTCTAACATTTCGCCCGATCATCCAAACACTTTTTATGATTTTGTTTAGCTTTCAGTTTGTTCAAATGATTTCCGCTGCAAGTTCTTAAAAAAAAAATAATATGGTAGAAATTTTAGTCATGTACAGAGTTTGTGTGACAAACCAGGTTCAGATAACTCGGGGCGTTACATTATGAATCTTCTGTTTTGATTGTATCATTGCCCAAATAGCAGCTTGTTTGCATCATCTTTCTGTTGATGATATATCACATTTCTAAAAAAAAAAAAAAAAAAAAATCAAACTGCTGGTAACCTATTTGCTGATTGGATATATAAACTGTTTTGTTATGTTTCTGAATTGTTGCAACAAACTATTTATTGTTTTTAATGATAATTATTTTGAGATTGTGAAAAGAGTTTAGGTTGCTAGATTTTCTTTCAGTCAAGGGCAAGATTCTGTTTCACCAATTGGTAGAAATTGTTGGGTTGATAAGCTGAAGTTGAAAGCTACAAATTATATATCTTCTCCAGTCAAATTATCTTACTGAGCAATTGAAAATTCTGGTGCTTTCATTGAGAATGATATATCTTGTTCTCGATGACTCTGTTTTAGCGAAATTTTCAGAAACGTAGATTCCACATACATAAACATGTTTCTGTTTATTATCTGATTATTTCACGTTTGAAGTTACGGTTCTGTCTGGATGAAGCTTGCAGAGATATGAAAACCTCATGGATATACTTGCACGAATTTTTGTTTTTGCTTTCTCCCAGGATGCTATCTCTTGGTTCCTTTTGTATCTCACATGAATATACACTGCTTTGTTCTGGGTACTCGTTTGGCTTCACCGAATGAGTGCCGAACCTTGCTGAAAGAATGTTTTCTAGATCGGTGTTTGCTATAGTGCATGGATATTTGTGTTTTTCTGGTCTTCTGTTTCTACTTCCAGGCTACCCACATGAGAATACCCATGTTGATATTACATGGATACCAGTACCAGAAATGAACAATTCAAGTTTTGGATTTAGAATTAACCACGCTATGATACAAAGGAGGTCACCCATTGGATTTGAGGTCAAATCCTCAAGAACCGGGAGAGGATGATATGCCCACGACCCCGATCCGTTAAACACAAGTCAAGGTATGTATTTATTTTATCTATTCTATTTATCTAATGGACTTGTGGAATGTTGTAGGAAAAATGTCTCTCAAAGCTTGGAATGATTAAAGGAAGAGGGAATTTGTCTTCCCTTTATCAAATTTTGTAACCGAGCTCTTTATTTGTTTTTAAGTTTTGGACACTATAGATTTTTCTTAAACCTTATTTATTGGCCACTTATAGCCAATTTATTGTTTAGGTTATTTGGTTAAATTGTTTAGGTTTAGAAAATTTGAAGTGAACAAGGAGACACCTAAAGGAGTTTACCCAACCTACAAAGGGGCTTGACCAAGGAGCTTGCCATGCCTGGAACCAGCTGCTGATGTGGAGCTGCTGACGTGGCCGAGCACAACGGCTACATTTCTGAAGAAGCATCTCCAACAGCTCTTTCCTTCTTCTCTTTTCTTGCCTTCTCCCAAAGAATTCCCCTGGATATTTAAACTTCTCCTTAGGTTATTTGTAATCAGTTTTTCATCATCAATATTTGGAATTTATAGAAGAGTTTCTTCTTGTTCAGAGCATCCTCTGTGTGGGTTTTTCCCACGGTATTCATCGGCGCGAGTCACCATGAATGACCACCAAATTGTGCCTCAAGCTTCACGGTTGCTTAGAGGTACTCTCACCCTTGCCTTCTCTCCCACTGCCAAGAGCTGGAGTTGAAAAGGAGGAAGGAGGAAACCCGTGCCCTTAAGCTGTGATTTCTCCTCGGCAACGAGGGACTTCTTCCCAAAGGCGCAGAGCTGCGCATCGCACTACCTTTGGACCAGCCACGGGTCTTCATTTCCATTTCCCTCGGTCTCTTCTGAGGACGAAGCAATACGCGTAGGGCAGCCTAGTTGTTGAAGCACTCCTCCCATCACGGTGGAGCTCTTCGCCGAAGGTACATGGAACACCTTTCTGCCGATTTGGTTCCCTTTCACCTTCCATCTCCTCCACAACGCTCCCTTCAATCCAAACGACCTTTTCTGAGGCTTTACCTAAGTCACCCACCTCTCTGTTTCGACTGGTATCAATTTCTCATCTCCTACACAATTTTTGGTTTTTCCTCTGTTTTAGCGATTGTTTGGAGTGTTCTTTGGTTTCTCCAAAGAACACCGAAGCTTGCTGTTTAATGTAGTCTTCCGCATGCGTCTTAGGTCTCAGAAGTCCATCATTATCTTGAGATTTTAGTGGCTATATAGCAGAAGGAATACAATGCGTGTATTTTAATGAGGCTGCGAGTGTGTTGAGTTCGGGTTTAGTGTTGAGAATGTTCGATAACCAGAGTTCCCAAACTAGCTCCTTAGGTTTCTGAACGATATAAGGTTAAGGTTAGTGATGATCTAATCGGTATTCTGCTTATGACATTAGGTGTACAGAGCTTCCCGAGTAGTTTAAAACCGAGCATTTCCAGGAGAGCCAGGTAAGTAAAGTATTGCTTGCGCCTTCGGGCCTACATCACAAGACAGTAGGGTTTGTATACTTTGGGAGAGTTGATCCAACTCCCAATTTCACAGGGGGATCTGAACAGTGAATCAGCTTACTGTTAAGGGAACTAATCCAACCCTTAATGAGACAGTGGATATTTATACTTTGGGAGAGTTGATCCAACTCCCAATTTCACAGGGGGATCTGAACAGTGAATCAGCTTACTGTTAAGGGAACTAATCCAACCCTTAATGAGACAGTGGATATTTATACTTTGGGAGAGTTGATCCAACTCCCAATTTCACAGGGGGATCTGAACAGTGAATCAGCTTACTGTTAAGGGAACTAATCCAACCCTTAATGAGACAGTGGATATTTATACTTTGGGAGAGTTGATCCAACTCCCAATTTCACAGGGGGATCTGAACAGTGAATCAGCTTACTGTTAAGGGAACTAATCCAACCCTTAATGAGACAGTGGATATTTATACTTTGGGAGAGTTGATCCAACTCCCAATTTCACAGGGGGATCTGAACAGTGAATCAGCTTACTGTTAAGGGAACTAATCCAACCCTTAATGAGACAGTGGATATTTATACTTTGGGAGAGTTGATCCAACTCCCAATTTCACAGGGGGATCTGAACAGTGAATCAGCTTACTGTTAAGGGAACTAATCCAACCCTTAATGAGACAGTGGATATTTATACTTTGGGAGAGTTGATCCAACTCCCAATTTCACAGGGGGATCTGAACAGTGAATCAGCTTACTGTTAAGGGAACTAATCCAACCCTTAATGAGACAGTGGATATTTATACTTTGGGAGAGTTGATCCAACTCCCAATTTCACAGGGGGATCTGAACAGTGAATCAGCTTACTGTTAAGGGAACTAATCCAACCCTTAATGAGACAGTGGATATTTATACTTTGGGAGAGTTGATCCAACTCCCAATTTCACAGGGGGATCTGAACAGTGAATCAGCTTACTGTTAAGGGAACTAATCCAACCCTTAATGAGACAGTGGATATTTATACTTTGGGAGAGTTGATCCAACTCCCAATTTCACAGGGGGATCTGAACAGTGAATCAGCTTACTGTTAAGGGAACTAATCCAACCCTTAATGAGACAGTGGATATTTATACTTTGGGAGAGTTGATCCAACTCCCAATTTCACAGGGGGATCTGAACAGTGAATCAGCTTACTGTTAAGGGAACTAATCCAACCCTTAATGAGACAGTGGATATTTATACTTTGGGAGAGTTGATCCAACTCCCAATTTCACAGGGGGATCTGAACAGTGAATCAGCTTACTGTTAAGGGAACTAATCCAACCTTTAATGAGACAGTGGATATTTATACTTTGGGAGAGTTGATCCAACTCCCAATTTCACAGGGGGATCTGAACAGTGAATCAGCTTACTGTTAAGGGAACTAATCCAACCCTTAATGAGACAGTGGATATTTATACTTTGGGAGAGTTGATCCAACTCCCAATTTCACAGGGGGATCTGAACAGTGAATCAGCTTACTGTTAAGGGAACTAATCAACTTATGAGACAGTGGATATTTATACTTTGGGAGAGTTGATCCAACTCCCAATTTCACAGGGGGATCTGAACAGTGAATCAGCTTACTGTTAAGGGAACTAATCCAACCCTTAATGAGACAGTGGATATTTATACTTTGGGAGAGTTGATCCAACTCCCAATTTCACAGGGGGATCTGAACAAAAACGACGCATGAACAACTGAGAGGAGAAAGTAGAAATTGCATGTTTAGGAATTCATGTTTCAGCATTTCATTCCTTTTTCATTATTGCTTTGCTTACTTAGCATTAGGCTAATAGATGAGTTTTGTGATGTAGGTGAAGAAGTAACCGTAGGTGATTTCTCTGAGTTCATTGAGGAGTAGGCTGGTTGGAGGAGCACATCCATGTTTCGGCCTGGTAAATTGATGAGGCGGGTTAACTGGTGTCATTGGTCTGAAGGTTTAGTTAGAACTGTTTCAATTTGAGCATGTTGAGTTTTCATAACAGTAGTGATTTCAACAGTAGTGATTTCAATGTTCTGAATACTTTTTCGAGATTTTTCAGTTACTAGTATTCTGTCGGGATTAATGTTGGTGCTCACTGGATTTTTAGTAATGTAATGGTTTAAAATGTTTTTGAATGGTCTCAAGGAAGTGAATAAGATTCCTTCCTGTAGTTAGGATTGTGTGTGTATACCAAGTAGTAGACGAAATGTGGTTCTGTCCTCTATCGGCAGATGTTGTGTTGGTGTTCTGTCGCCTATTGGAAGATGCCTTCAGTGGAAGCCATCGGATGATATAGCAAGAAATTTGTCGTCCAGTAATCGGCATATGTAGCTTGTTTCATCGGAAGGGTAATGTTTTGCCCATTATCGGTAGAGGAAGTCTATCGGTAGACGTCGGGTTATAGTTGTGTTGTCTATCGGATGATGTCTCAGTAAACTCATCGGCAGATGCGTGCTGACGTCATCGGAAGGTGTAGGTTTAAGTCTATCGAATGATGTCTCAGTAAACTCATCGGCAGATGCGTGCTGACGTCATCGGAAGGTGTAGGTTTAAGTCTATCGGATGATGTTTCAGTAAACTCATCGGCAGATGCGTGCTGACGTCATCGGAAGGTGAAGAGAGTATTTTGTCGTTTAGTCATCGGTGGATGTAGAACAAAGTAGATCAGATGAAGGAAATCATCTGGCTGATGTCATCGGAAGATGTAGAGTGCATTTTTTCGTTTTGCCGCCGGATGATGTCTTCCATTTTCTGTTTCAGCCCCTTTTTGTTGACTTTGTTCAGCGGGCGATGTGTTTGACTTTTGAAACTTACGAAGTGTTTTGCGATTTAATCTTTTATTCCTTTTGCCGATTATCCCCAAAATTCTAACTGAGTATTCAAGCATTGTACATTATGCTTGTTTAACTTAATTTTTACTTAAACGATTTCCGCTGTAAGTTTTCAAAAAAAAAAATATGATTGAAATTTTTAGTCATGTACCGGCATGGTGAGACGAACCGGGTTCAGATAACTCGGGGCGTGACAATAACACTATCTATGCCTATGCTACCCCCTCCCAAACGCAACACATAATCCATCAACATTATGTACACCTAGTACTTTGTGGCATAGGTCGGAAGGGCCACATGCATGCAACACCAACTTATTTGGAGTCCTTAGCAAACTTAACGACTTTGATCACTTAAAACTTGAAACTTGAAACCTAATCAAAATAACATCACATATTAACATTTTTTTTCATAAAACATAACAAATCACATACTTCCCAAAACCCAATTCCAGTCCATTCGAACCCCAATTCAATTATTCTTTATCCATTCAAGCATACATATGTCCTTATACAAGTGAAATCCAAATTGTTCAAACAACTTATGCATGTTTTCTCTAATCCGAAGTGGACCAATTTTCATCCAACTTCAAAAATTCACAACAAATCATATATACCTCCGAATTCGATGATTCAGAAGCCTATGTAAACTTTAGGGTGTCTAGTTTCTCATGGTAAATCCATTTAGCAAATAAAAATCATTAGCTCATTCAGTTTTTGACAACCAAAACTTGTCAGAACTTTCTTCACAGTTCTTAATCAAATCTTTGAAAAATCACAACTAATTGAATTTTTAACCTTTTTCAATGATTCAACATGCTATAGAATCCTTATATATTTATCAAAAAACAAACTCAATAAATGGCAAAAAATCAAAAACCAAAACTGCCCTAAAATCTCTTCACAGATTTTCAACTAACTTTGAAAATTCATAACAAATCCAATACTTCTTCAAATTTAATGATTCAACATGCTATACAATCCTTAACATGTCTAATTTAACATGCTAAACTCCATTTATCAAAAACAACTTAACTTATTAGTAGAAAATAATAAAACTCGAAGCTGCTCTAAAATTCTAGATTTTGCTTATTTTTCATACTTTCATGTTTTCCTTTCCTTTTCATCAACCACCAACTATAAAATTCATTTGAAACCCTTAAATATCCAAATAACAAAAAAGAGAAACAATTTTCGTGCATCCCTACTTAGGGTTTTACAATCTTCAACTAAATTTAACAAACATCACTTTTTCATACACATAAACCCTAATTCTTGCACAAATTCTACCTATCATTAAGTTTTACCTTGAACTCTTGGAGGAGGGAGTAAGGTTCTTTGGCTGGAAAGAAAATTCAGAAAGATGGGAGAGAGGTCATGGGTTTAGGGTTGGTGAATAAGGGTTTTTCTCTTTCTTTTGATTAACCACACTTAATTTAAACAAAAGGATTTTTCTAGAACCATGATGAAGCCTCTCTCATTCCACTCATCTTCAACCACTTATCACGTTATATTCAAACTCCTTTCATCCTCATTCAACACTTGATTTCAAGCTTCAATGTCATTGATTCAATTCTCATTGAATTTTCAACAACAAAAGCTCATTGGTTCTTTATTTGTTTTGACTTTTCAAGGTGGATTTTCATTAGTTTATCTCTTGACTTTTGTCAACTTGAATTCTCCTCCCTCTTCATGTAACACCCGGGACTTTCCTACAACGTACGTAGGCCTTGGATTGGACGGTTAAGGGAGTTTAATGTTTTATTTTAGGTTTATGCTAAGTGTATAAACCCTGTGATTGGTAGTAGTTGGAAATTTTGTATTTGATTGACTTTAATGTCAATTAATGTAAAAGAAATAAAAGTAAAAGAAATAAAAAGTAAAGATGAGTGATTGAATGAGGATGATTCACGTTGGATTGAATGAGAAAATGATAGAGGAAAAGCTATGAGACCAAATGAGGTGTAAAGTATTATTGGTTTGATTTAAAGAAAAGTAAAGAAATAAAATGGAAGACAAATGAAAAAGGGTGAGGTTTGCACGTTGAAAGAGATGAGAAGATGAGTTTGACTTGAGAAAATGAAAGAGGAAAAAAATTAAGTGAACAAATGAAGAGAAAGTATGGTTGAAAAGTCAAAAAAGAGGTTGAAAAGTCAAGTTGAAGTATGAACCAATGGAGGGGGGGGGGGAGGGGGGGGGGGAAGATGAAGTTAAAGAGAAGGGGAATGAAAGGATAGCTTCACGTTGGAATATTTGAAGCAAAAATGAGTGAGGTTGCTTTTATAAAAATAAGGATTTTGGGGGGGAAAAATTAAAAGTGGAAAAAACTTAAGTATTAAATTGGTAAAGTGAGGGTTTAATGGGCAAAACTCATCTTCTTCCTCTTGGCTTCTCCACGAAATTCCAGCACCATTTGAGGGTTTCTCTCCTCCATTTCTTCAAGCTTTTTGCAAGGTTTTGGTGGTAAGTTGAAGTGGGTTTTGTTATACATATATGTTAGGGTAGTTTGTTAGTATTTTGTTGAGTTTTGTTGGGTTTTTAGAAGGGTTTTGGGAAACCCTAAATGAAGTCCGAAAATTCCCTTTCATGTTTATTTTTTCTTGCCATTTTGGTAGTTTAAATTTAGAGTAGGTTGATTTAGGTTATTTTTGGAGGTAGATTAGCAAATTGGAGAGAGTGGTGCAAAAACCGGTTTTTAAGAAAGTGTACACCGATTCTATTTCAGTGAATTCGAGCTGGCTATTTTGTTCGGTTGGTTAATTTAAGTGTTTCAACGGAAAGTAGATGTGTAGAGGTTTACGGAATGGGGTGGCACGTCAAAATCTGTAGAAAAACGAGGGAGTTATGGCCGATTGAAGTTGGACGATATAAATTGTAAGAAAATCGGGTTTTTGTGATTGTTTTGTCTAAATTGTGGTTAAATGTGTTGATTGGACTTAGTTTAGAATTTTTAGATTATTGCTAAGTTATTCCTTTAACGTGCTAGGTTGACGAGCAAACTTTTAGTCTAGTCGAAAGGAACAAGCACGTGCGGGAGTCCAGGTAAGTAGTGGAGTGTATGTGTTTTGTCTTCGGGCCTACACCATGGAACGGTAGGGATTGTTTGCTTATTGTTGTGTTTTATTTTGTGTTGAACATTGTGTGTCATGCATCATAGTTCCCCAACTACGAAAATACATGTTTTGAGCATTGTTTGTAAACGGTGAGAGTGGAATGTAAAAGATAAGAAGATATGAAATGCAATACGATCTTTTGATGGAGTCGCCTCGTTGATATATGACGCATGAAATAGGGCAATTCGAGAGAGACTCTACAAAAAAAACGTGGAATAAAATACATAAAAGAGGAACGCTTCGATGTTAAGTAGAAGGTTCTGTGAACTGCTTCGATGTTAAGTGCTAATAAGAAAGCACTAGAAGGTTCAGCGATCGAGTATAACGCTTCGATGTTAGTGGGAAAGCACTAGAAGGTTATGCGGCCGTGTCTGGGTGAAGATCGTGTATGGCCATCCCGTGTGTGAACACGATGTGTGCCTCGGATCTAGCTCTGCAGGGTCAATGCGTGACCATCTCGATAGGATAAGTATCCGCTTGACTCCCACGTGAAAGTGAAAAAGTAATGAAAAGAAAATGAAACGAATACAACCGAGGGTTAGAAACCGCATGTGTTAGGGTTGTGTGTGAGTGTTGTGATGCATTGTGCATGGCTTTGAACTGCATTGTTCTCTACTTGCTAAGCATTAGGCTTACGTTTTGTGTTTTGTGGTGTAGGTGACGACGTCATTACAGGTGAGGGCTTTGAGGAAAGCTAGGATTGGGACGCAGTCGGTGATGTGATCGGTATGCTAGTACAGGCAGTTGTCGGGGCGCCTCGACCATGGTCTTCGGGAGGTGGGGAGGATTTGTATTTTTGGTAGTTTTATGAAATTGTGTTTGTGTGACATATGGTGTTAAATAGCTTTTGTAAATGTGTTTTGGGATGGTTTTGATATCTTTTATAAAATGTTTGTTTTTCAGGATTTTTGGTTTTAGAAAAGTTCAGTCGTTATGCTGTTTGATTTTCGTAAAGTAAACAACGTCGGTTTGCAATGGTCTTTCCATTTTCGCTAACATTTTGTAGTCGGATTTCTGGGATTTTTCCGTGTCAAGGAGTCGGGAGTGTCAGGAACATGTGGGGTAAATTTTGGGAGGTTTGGAGATGGGTGGTTTGAAGAAAAATGAAGAAAAGTGGGAGAAGGCCGAAGGTGGGCACGCGCAGCGCCCAGCACTGATCGATCGGCAGTTGTTGGTCTGGCACCCGAGAGGGTGCCGATCGATCGGCACCTGCGCGCGAGCGGGTTGGCCTACGCAGTGCGCATCGCGCGCGCACCGCCCAACACACAAATTTTATTTTTTAAAAAAAATTTCTATTTCTACTATGTTTTAACCCGATCTTTTCGGACATGTTTTTCACGTATTTTGTGCACGTTTTCCAACAAATTTTGAGGATTCGCAAAATCCAAAAAATCGAGTCGACTTTTTATCGTATTTTATTTTAAACGTTATTTTAAATGCGAGATTTGTTAGCAACGTATCACACCGAGCCGAGGCAGGTTCGGGGGCGTTACACTTCAACGCCAATTCTATCTTCTTCTTCCTTTTCTTTATTGACTTTCAACTCATTCTATTGGTTTACTCATGTTTTGAATTCTTCACTTGAAATCCTCATTAGTCCATTTAATTTTGACTTTTCAAAAAACCCATTGTGGTCTTTTCTTCCTTCAACTTTAATGCCTCTTCATTCCTTTCTTTCTACGCCTGTTGACTATTCTACTATCTTTTATTTACTTTTTTTTTGGCTAATTTGCCACCATTTCACTAATTCCTCAATTAATTAGGGTAGGTTCCAATTCGTGCTAGAAATCGATCTTTATTCCTTCCAACTCCTCTATCTAATTATTATCACTTTTAATAACTCTTTTGCTAATATCAATTTATAGTTCATTACCAATTAATATGCATACGATTAGTTGTATGATGAAATTTTGAGTGTTACAATTGAGCTTATTGAATTGCTGTTATTTTTTGTTTTCATGATCTCGATAGGCACCTAAGAACTTTTCTCTCTAACTTTGCATATGGGTAAATCTTACTAAGAGCTTTCAAACAATTAGTAATGTTAGCAAATCAAATAAATATTTTGACCAATGGTTTCTTCTTTATCTGTAAATATAATCGCAAGCAACGAAAATATCCAGTAATCCATTCAACAAGAAAATATAAAAATGAAAACAAAAGCAACACATTTTAAGGTGATACCACTCTTTGCCCTAACCAGAAGTGCTTTATCGAGAATGGAAGGTAAATTTTTACAACAATCAACATTGTACCCTCATGCAAGAAGAAGAGAAATCTACGCAACAGAGTGACAGCACTCTTTGCCTTAACCAGAAGTTCCCTCTTTGCAAGAATGGAAATATAAATCATTCCTAAATCCCCCATGGAAATTATATATTCATATTTTTACAACCATTAAGATAGCCCATCAAAAGGAATAAAAGAAACCACAATTAAAATGAAACACACCTAAACCACGTGCCCCTCAGAAGAAAAAATTACAGAACCAATAAACAACACTTCTCTGATGGATTGGATGGTTCCTACGCATAGCAGGATTCATTATTATTCATAATAATAGTGACATGCGTTACCCTATGACTTTAAAACTATTTTAAAATCATCAAAAAACCATAAATTGAATCGTTAGTGTAAAAGAAATTATTTTTGAGAAATATGTATTTTTTCAAAATGTAAACAATTTACATTGAGAAAAATTATTAGATTTAGATTGTGGAATAATAAAGGAAAATACCTTTTTGAGAAACGCTTTTACTCAGGTATTCTCGTGTAACACCCGGCTTTACGAGTTTTGGATTTTAGTAATATAAATACGTTTTTTTTGTAATAATAGTAAATTAAGCTCGTTTTACGAACGAAAAGTTTTATTAAAGCCCTATAAATAAATCGAAATTATTTTTGAGATAAGAACATTTGGAGAAACGGATTCATGGATCAATTAACGAAATCAGAGGAAGATTAATAGAAAATTTACTAAGGGGCAAAACTATCATTGGATAGGTTAAATTCTATTAAAAACCTAAAATCACTCTCTCTCTTCAACACTGAACGACTTCCATCTTCAAAATCATCCTCCCGAGCTCTCTGGTGTTTTGGCTCCCAGTCGACGAGTGCCTAAAGCCGACGCCGATTCCTCCTCCAAGCTTCGTCGACCCTTCGCGTATTCTTCCCAAAAACACGATCCTAGGTAAGGTTTTATAGTTTTCGGATGTAAGTTGCCGGTTGTCACGGATTTAAACAGCTAGGGTTCGGTTGAGGTTTGGTCGGGTGCGTTAAAAATGGTTAAGTTCAGTAGATACAGTTGAAATGAAGATATTTATGGTTATGAAGAATAGTTAAGTAGAATTAATGGGGTTTTGTTTAGTTTGGAGTTTGATTGATTAAACTCGGTTTTAATGCCAAGTGTTGTGAATTGGCTTAGGTAAACAAAGCACACAGACAGCACTCGATTTGCTAAGGACATCAGGTAAGTATTCGTGACTTGCTTGGCTAATTGGCCTACACCATAAAGATTGTCATTGATTGAGGATTTGATGAGTTTATGGTCTAGGTGTAGATTGGATGGGTAGGTTAAGGTATCTGTTATGCTAGATGTTTTCTTAGGTTTTAATTACTGCTTTATGCTTGTTTATGTTTAATGCACCATTCACGATCATGCATCATGTTTAAAATGAAAAAGCATGGAAAAAGAATTTATGCATACGTTTTCATGTAAGAAAGAACGAACTAAGGAAATGTATGTAAACGGTACTATGGGGATAGAGGTTGTCTACTCGAGGTTGGCATTCCCCGCTTGGGACAGAACAAAGGTCGTCTGTTTCAAGTGGGGCAAAGGTTGTCAACAGGGGCTCGAGGTTGGCATTCCCTGCTTGAAGTAGAACAAAGGTTGTCTGCTTCAGGTGGGGCAGAGGTTGTCAGCTTCAGGTGGGGAATTCCTCGCTTGGGACAGAACAAAGGTTGTCAATGGGGGTTAGAAGTTGGCATTCCCTGCTTGAAGTGGAACAAAGGTTGTCTGCTTCAGGTAGGGCAAAGGTTGCCTACCCCTCCTATATGTAATGAAAGTATATGAAAGAAATAAATGTACGAAAGAACAGTATGTTTTTATGAATTGCATAAGCACAGCATGCATGTCTCATTTACGAAGCTTACTGAGCCTTTTAGCTCATAGAATGTTTTTATGGTGTAGGTTGTAACACCCGGAAAATTTTGACTACGTGTTTAGACCTAAGTTAGTTGAAGATTGGTGAAGTGTTCCACAAAAATGGTTGAAGGACACCTATATACCCGGTTCTGTTTTGGCATGTCTGACTTAGCCTTTGTGTTTGGATGATTTATTTGAGTGATTCAATGGATAGTAGACGTGTAGAGGTTTCCGAGTTGGGTTGGCACGTCGAAATCCGTTGCAAAACGAGGGAGTTATGACCGTTTGAAGTTAGACGGTCAATTTTGGAGTAAAGATCGGGTTGGGGGTTGTGTTATAGTTCTATTAGTTAGGTTAAGAATTTCCTTAGAGTTTGTAAATTTCTAAGTTGATTTCTCATCATTTTTAGGTGAACGAACGTGTGATTTTGTTGGACGGAGTGAACGAGAAAGTATCGAGCAGCAACCAGGTAAGTAGTGGATGAGTGTTTGTTGCCTTCGGGCCTACACCATAGAACGGTAGGGATTGTTTGTTTGTTTGTTATGCTTTACTTTTGTTATGCATCGGGTGTCATGCATCATTGTTTTCTAAACTACGAAATCACGAGTTTTTGCATGTTTGAGTGGTGAGGATGATGTGAAAGAAAGATAAGAAGAGATATGCAACTTGGTCTCGAGTAGAATAGCTTCGTCGGGCAAGTGGCTCGTTGAGCACCCCGTGAGGGATTCTATTCGAGATGCCCTGTTAATGTACGTAATGTGTCGTGAGCATGAATTCCTCGACCTGTTCGTGCTTGAAGTGCACAATGAGGATTCTACGATCGATTGGGGAGATTCGTGTTGGCCGTCCTGGACTGTGTTGGGACGTGTGCCTCCAGTCTAGCTCCGTGGATCAAGGCGTGGCCGTCCTGGACTGTGTGGGGGCGTGTGCCTACTTGATTCACCTGAAAGTGAAAGATAAATGCAATCGAAACGAAAAGAAAACAACAGAGTGTTTAGAAACTGCATGTTAGGGTTGAGTCGAGCATTTAGTATGTTATTGTGCATTATTTACCTACTTGCTAAGCGTTAGGCTTACCTTTTTGTGTTCTGTGGTGTAGGTGACGAGTTCTATACAGGTGAGGTAGACGAGACCACCGAAGGATTAGGCTACAGTTGGGGAAGTACGGGGTGCGTCGGTGCAGGTTATTGTCGGGGCGTCTCGGCTACTGTCTTCCTCGGGTTTGTGGGAGGTTGTTTCTTTTTGGTATGTTGATAGTTGATGGGTGTCTCTAAGCTGTTTTGATGGGTTAAGTTGTTTGAAGTGTGAATGTTTATTTTGAGAAAGGTTAGAAGAATTTGGAGGTTTGATACGTTGTAGTTATAAGTGTTATAAATGTTTGCGTAATTATTTTGGGATGTCCGAGAGTTGGTTGAGTTGATGGATAATAGTCCTACATGGTTTTGGTTTGAAACTATATGTTTTGGTTTTAAACTTTCAGGTTTTGGTTTAAAGAAATTTAGGCGTTACGCCGCCCGTTTTGGTTTTAAAATAATTAACGTCGGGTTATGTTTGCTATTTTTGTTATAATTCGTTTTAAGTCGGTTTTCCAAAATTTTTACGAGACATGAAGTTTTGGGTGTCGGGAGTGTACGGTAAAAATTTCGGGATTTTTGGAGTTGTCGGGCTCATAGAAAAGTGCCGAAATGTCGGGAAAGTCAAGAAAAGTCAAAACGGGGTGTTTCGGGACGTTTTTGGTCGAAAATACCCGAGACGGCCCGATCGATCGGGCATGGGTCACGATCGATCGCGTTCGGGGTCAATTTTGCTGAAAGTAGCCCGAGAGGGCCCGATCAATCGGGCCAAAATCGCGACCGAACGCGATTGGGCACACTCGGGGTGTGCCCAGCGCACGCAGCGCGCGCGCGCAGCGCACGCAGCGCGCGCGCGCAGCGCACTGTCTGGGCGCGCGCGGCGCCTAGCGCGCGCCCAGCAGCAGCTTTTAAAAAAAAAAAATTTAAGTACTATTTCCACTTTGTTTTAACCCGACTTTTTCCGACATATTTTAAACGTATTTTAGCACGTTTTCCAACAAAAATCGAGGGTTCGAAAAACCCAAAAACCGAGTCGAAAAATTTACGAAAAATCATTTTAAACGTGGTTTAAACACGGGATTGGTTTGCAAAGTGACGCACCGGGCCCGGGGTGGGTTCGGGGCGTTACAAAGATGGTATCAGAGCGTTAGTGGTCGAGTCGTTCAAAGGATTACCCGACAATACCGGCCGCCGTGCAACGTGCTTCACCGACTGTAAGTATTTCTTTAACTTTAGTTAATTCCTTTCTAAGATTAGAGTTTCTAACCCTTACAGGAATAGAAAGAGAATGCCTAGAAACCCAGGACAGCCAAGACGACCTGGACGACCTCGGAATGAGCCCGAACCACCTGAGGACCCTAACAAACAACTCAGGGATCTTTTGACTATGCAAGCGCAATTGCTCGGTGTTTTTATGAATCAAGGATTACAGGGAGGCCTTGGAGCGGGGTCCAGCTCTGGAGCTGGCTCTAGTGGAGAAAGGTTTCGAAGGTTAAAGCCTCCGGCCTTTGAAGGGCGTCTGACGGATCCGACAGCTGCTAAGAGTTAGATTTGTACAGTTGAAGAGATGTTTACTGTTGCGGAGGTGGAGGATGAGAACAAGGTGAAACATGCGACGTTCCACCTGTCTAGTAGTGCCAAAAGCTGGTGGGAAACCGTAAAAGCTATGACAGATGTACAGAGTATGACCTGGGAGGAATTTAAGGAACTATTTTATGAGAAATATTACAACCGAACGGTTCAAGCCGAAAAGCGATCGGAGTTGATGGCTTTGAAACAAACCGGGTCTGTGGGGGACTATATTCAGCAGTTTGAAGCACTGTCCAAGTTTGCCAGCCATATGGTCAGCAGAGAGGAAGATAAGATTTTCAGTTTGTACAAGGGTTGAAGCCAGAAATTGAAATGTTAGTAAAGACTTTCGGGATTGATGGCGTGCCGTTTAACCGTGTGGTGGCTAAAGCTATAGAAGTGGAGGTATCGGCTGGTAAGATTCTGAAATCCGTAGAAGCACCAAAACGGATGTTCAAGGATATTACCGCACAGTTTGGCAGAGGCGGATCCTCTTCTCAGTCTCAAGGTACGAAACGATCGGGAGGAAATCTGAAAGATCAAAGGGGAGGCAAGAAGCCTCAACAACAATCACAACAGAGGAAGTTGTTTCCACAATGTCCAAAATGTTTAAGGTCGCACCCGGGAGAGTGTGGACAGTACGAAGGAAAATGTTACAATTGCTTTGAATCTGGTCACATGTTTCGAGACTGCCCGAAGCCGAAAGTTTTTCGATGTTTTAATTGCAACAAACCTGGTCACATGGCAAAGGATTGCCCTACAGCGAAGAAAGAACCAGTCAAGGCAAGGCCCAGAATCTTCGCGATGATAGAGCCTGAGGGAGAAGATCGAGCAGCCGTTATTTCAGGTACTGTATTTGTTAATTCGGTGCCTGCATTTACTTTGATAGATTCAGGGGCGTCCCATTCCTTCGTAGCGGTAGCATTTGTGGCGAAAGTACAGTTAGAGGTAGAGCCGACGGAAAGTGCGTATACTGTGCAATTACCATTCGGCGAGTATATGCATTCTACGCAGGTAGTCCCTAACAATTTGGTGACAGTCGGAAGGAAGACTTTACCTGCTGATTTAATCGTTATGGGGATAACCGGGTATGATGTGATACTCGGTATGGACTGGCTATTTCGGCACCATGCGACGATTGATTGCAGAGCAGGGACTGTAAATTTCCAACTTCCGAGCGGTGAAGATTTTTCTTTTCAAGCTTTGAAGAACATAAAGAGGTTCTCGGTTATGGCACCCATGGATGCTCGAAAATCTGTTATTGGTGAGTTTACGTGTTTTCTTGCCACTATTGTCGATTCTCAGTCTTTGGTAGAGGTTAAGCTTCAGGAGATAGATATTGTTCGTGATTTTCCTGAAGTGTTTTTAGATGATTTGCCTGGTCTACCTCTGGACCGGGAAATCGAGTTTGCAATTGACACTTATCCTGGAGCAGAGCCGGTGTCGAAGAATCCTTACAGGTTGGCTCCTCCTGAGTTGAAAGAACTGAAAAAGCAATTGGAGGAATTGGTCAATAAGGGCTTTATACGCCCTAGTTTTTCGCCATGGGGAGCGCCCGTGCTATTTGTTAAGAAGAAGGACGGGTCACTTCGAATGTGCATTAATTACCGGGAGTTGAACAAACTAACGGTGAAAAACAAATATTCATTGCCAAGGATAGATGATTTGTTTGATCAGCTGCAAGAAGCCCGGATATTTTCTAAGATTGATCTGAGATCGAGATACTACCAGTTGAAAGTCAGATCGCAGGATATCCCGAAAACGGCTTTCAGGACTCGGTATGGACTACCAGTTGAAAGTCAGATCGCAGGATATCCCGAAAACGGCTTTCAGGACTCGGTATGGACACTATGAGTTCCTGGTTATGTCGTTTGGTTTGACGAATGCTCCAGCCGCCTTTATGGACCTAATGAATCGAGTGTTCAGAGAATATCTCGATAAATTTGTAATTGTGTTTATCGATGACATTTTGGTTTATTCCCGTAATGAAGAGGAGCATAAGGAGCATTTGAGGATAGTTCTGGAAATTCTGAGGCGGCAACAACTATATGCTGAGTTATCGAAGTGCGAATTTTGGTTAACTAAGGTGCATTTTCTTGGCCACGTTATTAGCAGTGGTGGAATATCAGTGGATCCGGCCAAGATTCAGTCAATTAATGAATGGCCTCAGCCGAAGAATGTTAGCGAGATTCGGAGTTTTCTGGGATTGGCGAGCTATTACAGAAGATTTATTGAAGGTTTTTCGAAAATAGCAGCACCTATGACTCGGCTGACACGAAAAGACGTGAAGTATGAATGGTCTGAAGAGTGTGAGCTCAGCTTTCAGACGTTGAAGCAGAGATTGACTACAGCTCTGGTTCTGACATTACCAGTGGCAGAAGAGAAGTTCTGTATATATTGCGATGCCTCTCGGATTGGTCTGGGTTGTGTGCTTATGCAGAAGGACAGGGTGATTGCCTATGCTTCTCGACAGCTGAAGCCTTATGAGAAGAATTATTCAACCCATGATTTGGAGTTAGCTGCTGTGGTGTTTTCTTTGAAAATCTGGAGGCATTATTTATATGGTCAACAGTGCGAGGTATATTCAGATCATAAAAGTCTGAAATATCTTTTCACTTAGAAGGAACTGAATATGAGACAACGGCGGTGGTTAGAGTTCGTGAAGGACTATGATCTGGAGATTAAATACCACCCAGGGAAGGCCAATGTAGTTGCAGACGCTTTAAGCCGCGTTTCTACGTCCGTTGCAGCCATGAAGGTGGAGATGTCTAGGGAGTTGAACACGGAGTTTCAGAGATTTGATTTAGAGTTAATTTCCGATGTAACTGCTGTGTTATCAGCTTTATCTCTGAAGCCTACCATTTTGGAGAAAATCAGAGAAGCTCAGCAGGGAGATGCGGAGTGCAATAAATTTAAGCTGAGTATGGTGTCTGACGATAGGACGGAGTTCAGCTACTCGGATGACGGTATTTTGAAGTTCCGTAATCGATGGTATGTTCCGAGCAGTGAACAGCTTCGGAGGGAGATTTTAGCTGAAGCTCATTCGTCGAGGTTTTCTGTGCACCCAGGCAGTACGAAGATGTACAGGGACCTCAAGCAGCATTTCTGGTGGCCCGGCATGAAGAAGTCAGTGGCTGAATTCGTGGAAACATGTTTGATCTGTCAGCAGGTGAAAGCAGAGCATCAGAGAGCTGCTGGAAAGTTACAGCCATTGCCGGTTCCTGAGTGGAAGTGGGACCAGATTTCAATGGACTTCGTTGTTGGATTGCCTAGGACGACGAAGGGATTTGATGGCATATGGGTGATTGTAGATCGTTTAACGAAGTCAGCCCATTTTCTGCCGGTGAAGATGACATACAGTATGGATCAGTTTGCCGAACTCTACTTACAGGAGATCTTGAGATTACATGGTGTGCCGACTTCAATTGTATCAGATAGGGACCCGAGGTTCACTTCAAAATTTTGGAAGAGTCTACATAAGGCGATGGGGACTCAATTGAACTTCAGCACTGCTTTTCATCCTCAGACGGACGGACAATCTGAGCGTTCTATTCAGACTCTTGAGGATATGCTCCGAGCGTGTGTGTTGGAGTTTCAGGGTTCCTGGAGTAGGTATATACCTTTGGTGGAGTTCTCGTATAATAATAGTTATCATGATACTATTGGAATGGCTCCGTACGAGGCTCTATACGGAAGGAAGTGCAGATCGCCTCTTTATTGGGACGAAGTCAGAGAATCTGGTTTGATTGGACCGGAGATTGTTCAGCAAACTACAGATAAGATCCAGTTCATTCGGCAACGTATTTTGACAGCTCAGAGTCGCCAAAAGAGTTATGCAGATGGTAGGAGGCGGGAGCTGGAGTTTGAAGTAGGAGATGAGGTGTTCTTGAAGATATCGCCGTTTAAGGGTGTGATGAGATTCGGGAAGAGAGGGAAGTTGACTCCGAGATTTGTTGGTCCATTCCCGATTGTAACTCAAGTAGGAAAGACGGCGTATCAATTGGAGTTGCCTGCTTCAATGGAGGGTGTTCACAACGTTTTCCATGTATCGATGCTGCGAAAGTGCCTTAGGGATCCATCGCATGTTGTAGTGCAGGAGGAGACCGAAGTGCAGCCTACATTGTCCTACGAGGAAAAACCAGTGGATATTTTGGATTTTGCGGTGAAGAAGTTGCGTAACAAAGACATTCCACTGGTGAAAGTGCTGTGGCGCAACCACAACGTTGAGGAGGCAACGTGGGAGTGTCAACAGGACATGATGGAGCGCTATCCTGAGCTCTTCAGGTACGCAAATTTTGAGGACAAAATTTTTGTAAGGAGGGTGGATTGTAACACCCGGAAAATTTTGACTACGTGTTTAGACCTAAGTTAGTGAGGTATGAGAGTGCTTTGTGAGGGGTTTAGAAGGGATAGGATGGGAAGAGAAAATAAAGTGGTTTGACAATTCAAACCAAAGGGTTTGAAAAGTCAAACAACCAATAGGATATTTTTCATGCATTAATGGTATGAAAAAGAATAAATAAAATGAATGAGAAGTGGAGAGATGTATGGCATAACACGTTGGAAGACAAAGGAGAAAAGGGAGGGTGGATTTGCAATTATAAAAAGTTTGGAGGAGAACTTTTAAAAGAAAGGAAAATGGAGGATTTAAGGGTTTGGTTTCTTTCTTTTCTTCCATCTTCTTCCCCACGATTTTCTTCCAAGCTTGGCATCCTCCATAGCTGCTTCTTGCTCTTTCTTTTCTTCAATTTTCCAAGGTGCTTTCAAGGTAAAATCATGTGGGTTTTCAATTGTATACATTAAGGGTTGGTTTGTTGAAGTTTTTAGGGTGATTGGTGAGAGTTTGCATAGGGTTTGGAAACCCTAGTTGGTGAAGTCCGAAAAATTGAGTGTAGATGTTAGATTTCTTCCCTATTTTGATGTTTTGGTTGTTGGATGACTTAGTTTAGGTAGATTTGAGGGTTAGATTGAAGATTGGTGAAGTGTTCCACAAAAATGGTTGAAGGACACCTATATACCCGGTTCTGTTTTGGCATGTCTGACTTAGCCTTTGTGTTTGGATGATTTATTTGAGTGATTCAATGGATAGTAGACGTGTAGAGGTTTCCGAGTTGGGTTGGCACGTCGAAATCCGTTGCAAAACGAGGGAGTTATGACCGTTTGAAGTTAGACGGTCAATTTTGGAGTAAAGATCGGGTTGGGGGTTGTGTTATAGTTCTATTAGTTAGGTTAAGAATTTCCTTAGAGTTTGTAAATTTCTAAGTTGATTTCTCATCATTTTTAGGTGAACGAACGTGTGATTTTGTTGGACGGAGTGAACGAGAAAGTATCGAGCAGCAACCAGGTAAGTAGTGGATGAGTGTTTGTGGGCCTACACCATAGAACGGTAGGGATTGTTTGTTTGTTTGTTATGCTTTACTTTTGTTATGCATCGGGTGTCATGCATCATTGTTTTCTAAACTACGAAATCACGAGTTTTTGCATGTTTGAGTGGTGAGGATGATGTGAAAGAAAGATAAGAAGAGATATGCAACTTGGTCTCGAGTAGAATAGCTTCGTCGGGTAAGTGGCTCGTTGAGCACCCCGCGAGGGATTCTATTCGAGATGCCCTGTTAATGTACGTAATGTGTCGTGAGTATGAATTCCTCGACCTGTTCGTGCTTGAAGTGCACAATGAGGATTCTACGATCGATTAGGGGAGATTTGTGTTGGCCGTCCTGGACTGTGTTGGGACGTGTGCCTCCGGTCTAGCTCCGTGGATCAAGGCGTGGCTGTCCTGGACTGTGTGCCTTCGGGCCTACACCATAGAACGGTAGGGATTGTTTGTTTGTTTGTTATGCTTTACTTTTGTTATGCATCGGGTGTCATGCATCATTGTTTTCTAAACTACGAAATCACGAGTTTTTGCATGTTTGAGTGGTGAGGATGATGTGAAAGAAAGATAAGAAGAGATATGCAACTTGGTCTCGAGTAGAATAGCTTCGTCGGGTAAGTGGCTCGTTGAGCACCCCGCGAGGGATTCTATTCGAGATGCCTGTTAATGTACGTAATGTGTCGTGAGTATGAATTCCTCGACCTGTTCGTGCTTGAAGTGCACAATGAGGATTCTACGATCGATTAGGGGAGATTTGTGTTGGCCGTCCTGGACTGTGTTGGGACGTGTGCCTCCGGTCTAGCTCCGTGGATCAAGGCGTGGCTGTCCTGGCCGTGTGCCTACTTGATTCACCTGAAAGTGAAAGATAAATGCAATCGAAACGAAAAGAAAACAACAGAGTGTGTAGAAACTGCATGTTAGGGTTGAGTCGAGCATTTAGTATGTTATTGTGCATTATTTCCCTACTTGCTAAGCGTTAGGCTTACCTTTTTTGTGTTATGTGGTGTAGGTGACGAGTTCTATACAGGTGAGGTAGACGAGACCACCGAGGATTAGGCTGCAGTTGGGGGAGTACGGGGTGCGTCGGTGCAGGTTATTGTCGGGGCGTCTCGGCTACTGTCTTTCTCGGGTTTGTGGGAGGTTGTTTCTTTTTGGTATGTTGATAGTTGATGGGTGTCTCTAAGCTGTTTTGATGGGTTAAGTTGTTTGAAGTGTGAATGTTTATTTTGAGAAAGGTTAGAAGAATTTGGAGGTTTGATACGTTGTAGTTATAAGTGTTATAAATGTTTGCATAATTATTTTGGGATGTCCGAGAGTTGGTTGAGTTGATGGATAATAGTCCTACATGGTTGTGGTTTGAAACTATATGTTTTGGTTTTAAACTTTCAGGTTTTGGTTTAAAGAAATTTAGGGGTTACGCCGCCCGTTTTGGTTTTAAAATAATTAACGTCGGGTTATGTTTGCTATTTTTGTTATAATTCGTTTTAAGTCGGTTTTCCAAAATTTTTACGAGACATGAAGTTTTGGGTGTCGGGAGTGTACGGTAAAAATTTCGGGATTTTTGGAGTTGTCGGGCTCGTAGAAAAGTGCCAAAATGTCGGGAAAGTCAAGAAAAGTCAAAACGGGGTGTTTCGGGACGTTTTTGGTCGAAAATACCCGAGACGGCCCGATCGATCGGGCATGGGTCACGATCGATCGCGTCCGGGGTCAATTTTGGTGAAAGTAGCCCGAGAGGGCCCGATCAATCGGGCCAAAATCGCGACCGAACGCGATTGGGCACACTCGGGGTGTGCCCAGCGCGCGCAGCGCACTGTCTGGGCGCGCGCGGCGTCCAGCGCGCGCCCAGCAGCAACTTTTAAAAAAAAAAAAATTTAAGTACTATTTCCACTTTGTTTTAACCCGACTTTTTCCGACATATTTTAAACGTATTTTAGCACGTTTTCCAACAAAAATTGAGGGTTCGAAAAACCCGAAAACCGAGTCGAAAAATTTACGAAAAGTCATTTTAAACGTGGTTTAAACACGGGATTGGTTTGCAAAGTGACGCACCGGGCCGGGGGTGGGTTCGGGGCGTTACATAGGTAATCTTGAGCAATGTGAGAATGTGGTTCTTCCACCTTAGGAATGAGTTGATTGAAGAAGAATGCCGTGGGAGTGCGCTGTGCAGTCGGTGCGAATTTGACCCGTGGGAACATAGGTTATGTATTTTGAGGGTTATGGGTTTAAATGGGCTGATGGGTGATGATATAAAATGAATTGCATAGAAACCCATTTTAGGATGCTTGGTATCTGGATAGTGTAAATACTAACGTTGATGAAATGACAATTGATATTGATGTTTTAAATGTTTCTGGAAGTTCTGAGTGAATGATGTGTAGGTACAGAGGAAAGAATATGAAGGCAGCTCTCTGGACAAGATCCAGAGAGCTAGCCGATCGATCGCAAGTAAGGGGCGATCGATCGGGTAACGCATGGTTTAGAGTAGGGATTCTTAAAAGTTTCAGTTAAGTATTCAGTAGGAAAGTCATCGTCCAAAGTCCGTGGACGATAAAGTCTAGTCAAGTATTTTGGCAGAAGAAAGTCATCGTCCAAAGTTGTCGTCCAAAGACGTGGACAAATAAGTCACATGGACGAATAAGTCACGTGGACTGTGGACAATAAAGTCACGTGGTATGTGGATGAAAAGTCTAAGTAAGTCTGTGGACGATAAAGTTTAATTAAGCATTCTGGCAGAGAATGCCAGTCGTCCACACTGCTTACTGTTTTCAGTCGTCCACACTGCCTACAGTTTCAGTCGTCCACACTGACTATGTTTTCAAACGTCCACGCCTTCATAGGTTTTGTCGTCCAGGCCTCCTCAGGCTTTTGTCGTCCAAACCCGATAGAGAGAATTAGCTACCCCTACTGTTTAAATTGAAGAAATATAAGAGGAAAAATACTATTCCTTCAACGAAACCCGATAGGAAGAGTCGCCTTTACTATTCCTTTGATGAAACCCGAGACGAATTGTTATAGACGTTGACCGAAGCCTCTGTTTTATTATTTTATCACTGTTATACCAAGGTTTAATTTAATATGAGATTGTCCACACGTGAATAGTCTTCTGCTGATTGGGGTTGAACCCCCTTATGCATGCACGATTAAATTATAGAATAAAAGTTTAAATTTCATATGGAATTTTAGGATTAGCATAAAGGTCAAATTTAGTGTCGGGGATGTTACATCCCGTTTGATCTTAACAGCTTTAACTCATGATCAAGTGCTTACCGAAGACTTTGAAACCGTTGAGTCTTCTCTGAAAATCTTTACACTTAAATTCTCTGACGTGTGGACATCCAACTTATAAGAACAACACACTCTTATATTTGTGAAGAGACGTGTTCTCAACACATGAGACGTCTCTCTTCGATCTTTAGAAAACGTTTTTCTAAAACCGAATATGGAAAGACACACATTTTTTCTCAAAGGGATTAGATCTTATTTTTTGAAAGTCTTTCTTAAAAATAATATTTTTTTCTTTTATTTATAGATCTATTAAAAAACAATTTTTAAAAACTAATCAAATCTCATCTGATCAGATTTTTCAGATCTAAAATAATCTTACCTAATCAAATATCATTTGATTAGATTTTTCAGATCCACCTTCTAAATCAAATTTAAAGAATTCATTTTTAAACTAATTCTTACTTAATCAAATCTCATCTGATCAAATTCTCCAAATATAATTTAAATCCCTTAAAATAATCTCATCTAATGAGACATTTAATTTTGAATTCAAAAAATAAAAACTATTTATATATTTCGAATCATTTGAGTGTTTATAAATGATTAATCATAATTAATCATTTGAGTGTTTATAAATGATTAATCATAATTAATCATTTATATATTTATTCTTGTAACATAGAAATTAAATAGTGATATAAGATGACAGGGGGACGGATAGACCTATAGTCCTAAGCTCCAATAATATTTACTAATTAATATAAACTCTTTATATTAAATAACACAATTATTAACTCTAGAGTAATTCCACTAAATATCTAAAGCTGCACTCTTAGAACTATAGAGTATATTTACTCAAACTAATGTTCTTTGATATAGTCATTACACATGTATTAATCCTTCATTAAGATTCGTAATAGAGCTAGGTATTAAATCTATTAACCTCTCATATTACATTTTTATCTTTGACTACCATTAGTTCTTAATTGAATAATTAATTTATAACATTTATGAATTTACGCGCTAATTATTCAATCCCTGAACTAACAAACAATGAAATATTGTATTATGGATTTCATTGTATCAATATTAGCATTCTCAGCTACTCATTTAATTTATTTCCAAAATAAAAGGTTTATATAATGTAACTCATACAAAACTTTACCGAGTAAATTAAAGAATAAATTAAAATGAAATAGGAGTCTACTAAATACAATGAATTAAGATCATACATATATGACCATTATTATGATAAAATTAATTATTCTTCATTTAACGGATATTATAAGAATAATATAATTTCATCTGGTCCAGTCCTATATAATCATATTATATAAAATACAACCATTTTATGTCACTACATATATTAATCGAGTAGAGGATGTATGACATTGGGAGAATTGATCCCACTCCCAAGGGAACCAAGGGATCAGATCAGTTTATGAATATATGTGTATGCAACTGAGATGAGAAAGTAGAAATTGCATGTTTAGGAATTTATGTTTCAGCAATTCATTTCATTACTGCTTTACTTACTTAGCATTAGGCTAATAGATGAGTTTTATGATGTAGGTGTCGAGGATACTGCAGGTGAATTCCCTGAGTTTACTGATGAATAGACGGGGTTGGAGGAGCACTTCTCTGTCTCGAACTGGTATACTGATGAGGCGGATTAACTGATGTCTGTTGGTGTGAAAGTTTAGTTGACAGTGTTTCAATTTAAGTATGTTAAATTTTCATTACAGTAGTGATTTCAATGTTTTGAATACGATTTCGAGATTTTTCCTATTAATAGAATTCTGTTGGGATTTAATGTTGGTACCCACTGGATTTTAGTAATGCAATGGTTTGAAATGTTTTTGAATGGTTTTAGCGAAGTGAGTAAGTTCTTTTCTGTAGGTTGAGTTGTTGCTCTGTTGTCCATCAGAAGATGTCTTCAGTGGAAGCCATCGGATGATATAGAATGAAATTTGTCGTTTAGTGATCGGCGTATGCAGTTTACTCAATCGGAAGGTGTAGGTTTAAGTCTATCGGATGATGTCTCAATAAACTCATCGGCAGATGCGTGCTGATGTCATCGGAAGATGTAGAGGGCATTTTGTTATTTAGTCACCGGTGGATGTAGAACAAAATCGATCGAATGAAGGAAATCATCTGGCTGACGTCATCGGAAGATGTAGAAAGTCTTTTGTCGTTTAGTGACCGGTGGATGTCGTGTGTAAATCCCCCGGATGATGTAGAAAGTCTTTTGTCGTTTAGTGACCGGTGGATGTCGTGTGTAAATCCACCGGATGATGTAGAAAGTCTTTTGTCGTTTAGCGACCGGTGGATGTCGGGTGTGAATCCACCAGATGATGTAGAGAATACTTTGTCGTTTTGCCACCGGATGATGTCTTCCATTTTCTGCTTCAGCCCCTTTTGTTAACCTTGTTCAGCGGGTGATGCGTTTGACTTTTGAATCTTAAGAAGTATTTTCTTTTTTTTTGCGATTTAAACTTTTATTCCTTCTCGACCGATTATTTCTTAATTTTCCAACTGATTATTCAAGCATTGTTCAATAGTTTTATTTAACTCTATTTTTACTCAAATGATTTCTGCTGCAAGTTCTTAAATGTTGAGGTTTTAGAAAATATCAAATTACGACCTTCAAGCAAAATTTCAAATTTGAACCAGAGTTTCCGGGTCATGCGCAAGTTTTGTGTAACAAACTGGGTTCTGAAGACTCGGGGTGTTACATTGTGGTATCAGAGACATTCAGTTAAACCATTCAAAAGATTACTCATCAGTGCCAATCGTCGCATGGAAGTACTCCAACAACTGTAAGTGTTTATGTTAGCCCCAGTAATTAGATATTTATGAACATAGTTAACCTTGTACAGGAAGTCAGTTTAATGGCCAGACGCCCAGGAAGACCTAGGATACCGAGAGAAATGCCAAACTTGAGGAATGAGAAGGAACCTAGTGTTATTAGATAACTGACAGATTTGGTACGTCAGCAAACAGACTTAGTACGTTAGCAGTCCGATCAGTTAGGAGTGTTGCTGAACTGAGAGGTACAAGGGAGTGCCAACTCAGGTTCTAGCAATGAGCATTCAGGAGACTTATTCCGAAGACTTCAGCCGCCCACATTTGATGGAAAGTCATCCAATCCGATTGTTCGCTGAGGAGTGGCTTAGGAAAATTGAGAGTATGTTCAGGTGTGCCAATGTTGGTGAAGGAGACATAGTCATGTTGGCCACGTTCCATTTTGCTGGTGATGCTCAACTTTGGTGGGAGACAATTGAGACCACCACCGATGTCTCAGCGATGTCTTGGTCGCAGTTCAAGGACACCTTCTATGAGAAATATTTTAATAGCACAGTCCAGGCAGCAAAGAAGGTAGAGTTTTTGAACTTGAAGCAGACAGGGTCTGTGGCTGAGTACGTTAGACAATTTGAGTCCCTGTCCAGATTTGCTGGACACTTTATTCACCGAAATGAAGATAAGGTGTTTCAATTCATGAATGGACTGAAACCAGAAATGTACAGAGGGGTCAAGTTTTCGGGTTATAAAGGTTTGCCCTCCGGTGATGTTGTGTCCACGACATTGCAGGTGGAAGAAGCTGAATCGAAATGTGCTAGACTAAAGGAAACCCCGAGAAAGTTTGTTCAACCACCGCCACAGAGAGGAGTGAAGAGGTCCCATGAAGGCCAGCACAGCCACGGGATAGGAAAGAAGGTACCAGATACCAAGACGTCTCCTCAGTGCCCACAGTGTTCGAAGAATCACCCGGGCGAGTGTAGATTTGGATCGGGTAAGTGCTTCAACTGTGAAGAGGTTGGACACTTGTACAAGGATTGCCCAAAGCCCCGGGTCGTTCGATGTTTCCATTGCAACAAGGTTGGCCATACCAACAGAGATTGCCCAGCTTTGAAGGGTGGCCCTGTCAAGATTAAGCCAAGAATATTCTCCATGATGGAGGCAGGTGATGAGGACCAGCCTGCTGTAGTGTCAGGTACTATATTGATTAACTCTGTACCTGCTTTTACTTTGATAGATTCAGGTGCAACGCATTCTTTTATAGCCTCTGCATTTGCTGATAAGTTAGATGTACGGTTTACTCCTTCTGAGCATGTGTTTAACATAGCATTACCTTCTGGTGAGCACATGCACTCCAATCAAATGATGCCTGATAGTGTGGTGTTAGTAGGGAACAGGAATTTGCCTGCTGATCTCATTGTTATGGACATAACGGGATTTGATGTGATCTTAGGAATTGATTGGTTGTTTAAGCATTACGCCACAATAGATTATAGGACTGGAATTGTTAGTTTTCACCCCCCTAGTGGTTTAAACCATACCTTCCAGGCTCTGAAGAAGAGTAAGGAAATGACTGTGATGACTCCTGTCGATTGTAGACCCTCCACTTGCAGAGAGTATTTGTGCTTTTTGGCCAGTGTTTTAGACACACAACTAGTAGAAAATCAAGCCCCAAAAATGTTTTAGTTGTCCAAGATTTTCCAGAAGTATTTCTAGATGACCTTCCTGGCTTGCCACCAGATAGGAAAATTGAATTTGTGGTAGATGTTTACCCCGGCGCTGAGCCTGTATCTAAGAATCCATATAGACTAGCACCAACAGAACTTAAAGAATTGAATAAACAGTTAGAGGATTTGTTGGAGAAGGGATTCATACGCCCTAGCTTTTCACCATGGGGTACACCTGTCCTTTTTTTCAAAAAGAAGGATGGATCAATGCGTATGTGCATAGACTATAGAGAATTGAATAAGCTAACTGTCAAGAACAAGTATCCACTGCCGAGGATTGATGATTTATTTGATCAGCTTAAGGGTGCAAGAGTTTTCTCTAAAATTGACCTTAGGTCCGGTTATTACCAGTTGAAGGTTTAATCTGAAGATATCCCAAAGACTGCCTTTCGCACAAGGTATGGACATTATGAGTTTTTGGTTATGTCTTTTGGTTTGACAAATGCTCCAGCAGCCTTCATGGATCTTATGAATAGGGTGTTTCACGAGTATTTGGACAAGTTTGTCATTGTATTCATAGACGACATCCTAATCTATTCTAGAACTAAGGATGAGCATGCAGGACACCTAAACTTTGTGTTAGGATTGCTGAGGCAGCACCAACTTTATGCCAAATTTTCTAAGTGTGAGTTTTGGTTGGACACAGTTCACTTTCTTAGTCATGTGATCTCTGGAGATGGGATATCTGTTGATCCAGCCAAGGTTCAAGCAGTTAAGGAATGGCCCCAACCGAAGAATGCTACGGATATCAGGAGTTTTCTTGGATTAGCAGGATATTATAGGAAATTCATCGAGGGATTTTCAAAGATTGCCACACCCCTTACTATGTTAACAAGGAAAAATGTGAAGTATAATTGGACTGATAAATGTGAATCCAGTTTCCAGACCTTGAAGCAGAAACTAACCAATGCTCCAACTCTGACCCTTCCTGTTGTTAATGGTAAGTTCAGCATATATTGTGATGCATCCAAAGTTGAACTTGGTTGTGTTTTGATGCAAGATGGAAAGGTTATAGCTTATGCTTCTAGGTAGTTAAAAGTGCATGAGAAGAATTACCCTACACATGACTTAGAATTAGCTGCTGTGGTTTTTGCATTAAAGATTTGGAGGCACTACCTGTATGGACAAACCTGTGAGATATTTTCGGATCATAAAAGTCTGAAATACATTTTTACGCAAAAGGAACTGAATATGAGGCAACGTAGGTGGTTAGAGTTTGTCAAAGATTATGATTTTGAGATTAAGTACCACCCTGGCAAGGCGAATGTGGTGGCGGATGCTTTGAGTAGAGTGACTCCTTTAGTCTCTGCATTGATTCTAGAAATACCGTTAGCTTTAGAGACATAATTCCAAAGATTTAACCTGGAAGCTGTGTCTAGTGTGTCAGTCATGCTTTCGGCCATATCTTTGAGGCCAACTATTTTGGAGAGAATAAAGGAAGTTCAAATGAATGACACCGAATGCAATAAGTATAAGTTGTGCATAGATTCTACTGACAAGTCGGATTTCAACTGCTCAGCTGATGGAATTCTCAAGTTTCAAAATAGGTGGTTTGTTCCTACTGATACTGAACTTAGAAAGGAAATCCTATCTGAGGCACATTCCTCCAGACTTTCTGTTCATCCTGGAGGTACGAAAATGTACAGAGATCTCAAGCAACATTATTGGTGGCCAGGTATAAAGAGAAGTGTGGCGGAGTACGTGGAGTCATGTCTGGTCTGCCAGCAAGTCAAAGCTGAACACCAGAGGCCTGCCGAAACATTGCAACCTTTACCAGTTCCCAAATGGAAATGGGAACAAATAACTATAGATTTTGTTATAGGATTACCTAGAACAGCAAAAGGTCACGATGCAATTTGGGTAATAGTTGATCGTTTAACCAAATCAGCTCACTTTCTGCCAATGAAGATAACATACTCGATGGATCAATTGGCTGAGTTGTATGTGCACGAAGTTGTTAGACTGCATGGAGTTCCAAGCACCATAGTTTCAGACCGAAACTCCAGATTTACATCTAAGTTTTGGAAAAGTTTGCACAAGGCTATGGGAACACAGCTTAGTTTTAGCACAGCCTTTCATCCTCAAACTGATGGACAATCCGAGAGAACTATCCAAACGTTGGAGGATATGCTTCGTGCATGTGTACTGGAATTTCAAGATTTTTGGAGTAAGTATTTACCTTTGGTTGAATTCTCTTATAATAACAGTTTTCAAGCAACAATAGGCATGGCACCTTACGAGGCATTATATGGACGAAAGTGCAGATCTCCATTATATTGGGATGAAGTTAGGGAAGCACAATTGATTGGTCCGGATATTGCGCAGCAGACAGTGGAGAAGATTGCTCTTATCCGACAAAGAATCGTAACAGCTCAAAGCCGGCAGAAAATCTTTGCAGACAAAAGACGAAGAGAATTAGAATTTGATGTTGGTAATGAAGTTTTCCTTAAAGTGTCACCTTTCAAAGGAGTTGTGAGATTTGTGAAAAGAGGCAAGTTGAACCCCAGATATATTGGACCTTTCCGAATCGTGAAGAGGATTGGAAAGTCAGCATATCAACTTCAGTTACCAGCCTCTCTGGAGGGAATTCATAATGTGTTTCATGTTTCCATGCTAAAGAAATGTGTTAGAGATCCTTCACAGATGGTGGAACAGCAGAGTATCGAAGTTCTTCCTACTCTTACTTATGAAGAGAAACCAGTAAAAATCTTAGATTATGCAGTAAAGGTATTACGCAACAAAGAAGTTACACTGGTAAAAGTCTTATGGCATAACCAGAACATTGAGGAGACAACTTGGGAGCGCCAGCAGGACATGATGGACCAATATCCAGAACTATTCAGGTACTGAATTTTGTCAGTACAAAATTCTTTTAAGGAGGGTAGATTGTAGCACCCGGTTCCATTGAACCAAAATTTAATTTATTATTAATGATGTACTTTTATAGAAGGGTTGGAGGAGTTATTGATTAGGTTAATAAATGATCAGGCGAGGGCATGATGGTAATTAGAATTTTACATAGTGGATAACCTATTTAAGGAAAAGTCCAGTGAGAGTAGTCGCCACTATTCCCTATTTCCCTCTTTCGGTTTTCAGCTCGAGCAGTAGAACTCTCTAGGCGATTCTCTCGCCCGATTCTCCTTCAACCTAGGTAAGTCTTGTTTTCTTGCATTTTAGCGAGTAGTTTTCTGAGAGAATACAATGTGAAGATTTCGAGGTTTCTGTGATTAAGGTTTGGTTCAGGTTCTTGGTGATAAATGGGAATGCACGGGTAGCAGAGTTTCAAATCGATTTCCTCAAACATATTATTGAGTTTTGGTAAGGTTTAGTAAGAGTTGGATTAATGTGCTGTCATGACTTTAGGTGAGCGAGCTTCTGGAGTAGTTGTAACCGAGTATTTCCAAGAGAGCCAGGTAAGTAAAGTATGCATGTGCCTTCGGGCCTACATCACAAAACAGTAGGGTTATGCATCTTGTGAATGATTTTGTATGTCATGCATCATGTTTTTGAAAGATTACGAAAATGAATTTCCATGTAAGAATGGTAAGGTATGAACTGAATGTGACAGACAAACTATTAAGGAAATTCATCCGCCCCTTAATCGAGTAGAGGATGTATGACATTGGGAGAATTGATCCCACTCCCAAGGGAACCAAGGGATCAGATCAGTTTATGAATGTATGTGTATGCAACTGAGATGAGAAAGTAGAAATTGCATGTTTAGGAATTTATGTTTCAGCAATTCATTTCATTACTGCTTTACTTACTTAGCATTAGGCTAATAGATGAGTTTTGTGATGTAGGTGTTGAGGATACTGCAGGTGAATTCCCTGAGTTTACTGACGAATAGACGGGGTTGGAGGAGCACTTCTCTGTCTCGAACTGGTATACTGATAAGGCGGATTAACTGATGTCTGTTAGTGTGAAAGTTTAGTTGACAGTGTTTCAATTTAAGTATGTTAAATTTTCATTACAGTAGTGATTTCAATGTTTTGAATACGATTTCGAGATTTTTCCTATTAATAGAATTCTGTTGGGATTTAATGTTGGTACCCACTGGATTTTAGTAATGTAATGGTTTGAAATGTTTTTGAATGGTTTTAGTGAAGTGAGTAAGTTCTTTTCTGTAGGTTGAGTTGTTGCTCTGTTGTCCATCGGAAGATGTCTTCAGTGGAAGCCATCGGATGATATAGAATGAAATTTGTCGTTTAGTGATCGGCGTATGCAGTTTACTCAATCGAAAGGTGTAGGTTTAAGTCTATCGGATGATGTCTCAGTAAACTCATCGGCAGATGCGTGCTGACGTCATCGGAAGATGTAGAGGGCATTTTGTTGTTTAGTCACCGGTGGATGTAGAACAAAGTCGATCGGATGAAGGAAATCATCTGGCTAACGTCATCGGAAGATGTAGAAAGTCTTTTGTCGTTTAGCGACCGGTGGATGTCGGGTGTGAATCCACCGGATGATGTAGAGAATACTTTGTCGTTTTGCCACTGGATGATGTCTTCCATTTTCTGCTTCAGCCCCTTTTGTTGACCTTGTTCAGCGGGCGATGCGTTTGACTTTTGAATCTTAAGAAGTATTTTCTTTTTTTTTTTGCGATTTAAACTTTTATTCCTTCTCGACCGATTATTTCTTAATTTTCCAACTTATTATTCAAGCATTGTTCAATAGTTTTATTTAACTCTATTTTTACTCAAATGATTTCCGCTGCAAGTTCTTAAATGTTGAGGTTTTAGAAAATATCAAATTACGACCTTCGAGCAAAATTTCAAATTTGAACCAGAGTTTCCGGGTCATGCGCAAGTTTTGTGTAACAAACCGGGTTCTGAAGACTCGGGGTGTTACACTAATGCATGAAATACAACTATAAAGTCCTTACAAAAAGGCTAATGTATGCCAATGAGTTTGAAAAAATAAAAATTACAATTTCAAGGCCTGGGAAGACAAATTCCCATAGGGCTAAGTAATGACTCCTCCAAGTGATCCATATGCAATCCTTCTTCATAAATTTTCCTACAAAAATAAAAATACGTAATAAATAGAGAATTTAGATAAGGCACGGGATTCTACTAATTTTCTTTTAATACACATCCCAAGGCATGTCAATCTAACATCTAATATTCGGCCATATTCCCTTAGCACACACCTCACTTTCATCTCTTGCATTTATTCTTATTTTTGCTTCTCCATTCCACGGATTTGTCATCCCTCACACACACCGAGCACTCTTGATATTTTAGTGGGTTTTCACAGACCCTTTTCTAAGGGATCCCGTGTCAATAGTGCAAGTAACCAAGCAGAAACCAAAAAAACACAAAAATACATCACAATTCATCCACAATTCTCCTAGAACAGTCCAAGTAACCAAGCAGAAACCAAAAAAATACAACAATACATCACAATTCTCCTAGAACAGTCCAAGTAACCAAGCAGAAACCAAAAAAATACAAAATACATCACAATTCATCCATAATTCTCCTGGAACAGTCCATGTAACCAAGCAGAAACAAAAAAAGACCAAAAACATCACAATTCATCAAACAATGCTCCTGCAAAAGTGCAAGTAGGAAAGACAAAATTACATTAGTAGTACTTCCCCACAGCATCTTCCTCTTTCTCTTTAGACCCCTTGGCCTCTTCCTCTTTGTCTTCCTCTGCCTCTTCCTCAGTCTCTTCCTCTACCGCTTCCAGCTCCTCGAGTAGTTGGTGTGGATGTACTCGAATTAATGCCTTCGCACCTCTTGACATTATGTCCCACCCCATTTCACTTAGAGCATCTCATCACTCTATTTCTTTTAGAGACATTGGTACTACTTTCAGGCTCATCAGCGTCTCTAATCCTCTTCTTTCGTGGTCTACCCGGCTATTTTTTTTGTAATGGTGGGATGATTATAGGTGAACAATCTCTGGCCACATATTCATCCCATTAGCCGGAGCAATGTAGTGGGAATACATATATAAGAAGGTTTGTCTGTGGTAATGTTCGTGCACATACTCCTCCACTTCTTGTCTCAAATACCTTATGCAAGGGATTGAATGAACACAAGGAATTCCAGTCAAAGTCCATGCAAAGCAACTGCAACTTGGAATATTCATGTCCACGGTATATTGCTCATTGTCGTTCAAGACCTCGAACCAATTCTGTAAAGACCCCAACCCGGCCAGGGCCGCCACGGAGTTGCCGTGACGTAGACTTAACATAAGACCTCAACATTTCTTATAAGAAGTTCTCCCTTACCTTTTCCCGTATATATTTTTTTTTTTTTTTTTTTTTTTTTTTTTTTTTTTTTTTTTTTTTTTTTTTTTTTTTTTTTTTTTTTTTTTTTTTTTTTTTTTTTTTTTTTTTTTTTTTTTTTTTTTTTTTTTTTTTTTTTTTTTTTTTTTTTTTTTTTTTTTTTTTTTTTTTTTTTTTTTTTTTTTTTTTTTTTTTTTTTTTTTTTTTTTTTTTTTTTTTTTTTTTTTTTTTTTTTTTTTTTTTTTTTTTTTTTTTTTTTTTTTTTTTTTTTTTTTTTTTTTTTTTTTTTTGTAATGGTGGGATGATTATAGGTGAACAATCTCTGGCCACATATTCATCCCATTAGCCGGAGCCAGGGCCGCCACGAGTTGCCGTGACGTAGACTTACATAAGACCTCAACATTTCTTATAAGAAGTTCTCCCTTACCTTTTCCCGTATATATTTTTTTTTATCACATTCTAACTAATGGAGAATCATTCAATTAAAGCTGGTAGCAATCGGCCAGTGAGGGAGAGCAAATTCGCACAAACAGAAAAGTATCGTAGGCGAGTTATTAACATTCAATTCCCCTCAGGTTTCTACTAATTGAGAACTGGCCGACGTTAACATACTCAAAATCTGACGACGAAAACGTCCTCAGAATCTGCCGGCGATAACATACTAAGAATTGGGCTACGTTACCTTCCCCAGACTCCGACGATAGTATCGTCCCCGGAATACCCAAACTTATTCGTCCACAGACTACTTAAATGTACCGTCCACACCAACTACTTAACGTACTCATCCACACAGACTCATTCGTCCACGTGACTTATCGTCCACATAGACTACTTAACTTAGTCGTCCACGCAGACTCATTCATCTACATGAGTTATCGTCCACACAGACTGTAACACCCGGCTTTACGAGATTTGATTTTTATTCCAATTTAAACGGCATTTTGTAAATACGTCAAATTAAGTCTGTTTTGCGAACGGAAAGTTTTAATAAAACTATAATAATAAATTGAAATTTATGGTGAAATATGAAATTTTGGAGAAAACAAATCGTTAAGTTAAATAACGAGATAACTAACGAAACAAATAGAAATTAAAGGGAGGGGCAAATAAGTAATTTTGCAGGTCAAATTTTAATAAAAACAACAATTTTTCCTCTCCTCCCTCTCACTCACGCGATTTCCATTTTTATTTCCCTCCCTCTTGGCGATTTTCATCTCCTCTCGTGCGTTTCTCCTCCACGCCGGCGATTCTCCTCCTCCGGCGACTCGAGTCTTCACGTTTCTCCTTTATCTTCGCTCTTTAGGTAAGACTCTAAGCTTTTGGAATGATAGATTTCGATTTCTAAGGTTTAAAACGATTAGGGTTCGTTAGGGTTTTCGTTGAAAACATGAAATAGAGTTCGAAATCGATAGGTTTAGAGTAGTTATGCCTATAATCGATGTATTGGAGTTTATTGGATGTAGTTAATCAATTTATTGGTTAATATTGGAGTTTTGGTTGGTTTGGAGCTTGAAAACCTCCATTAATGGAGGTTTGGAAATTTACGAGCGCGAATTGCTCGATAAAATGCCTCAATGAGTTAGAACAGAGTTTAGGAAATTTTCTTTAGCTAGGAGTTTGTGATTTTCTAAACTCGATAGTTTAGAATTTGTTTAAATGACAAATGTTGTGTTTTGCCCTAGGTGAACAACGCTCGTGGACGGAGCGTGAATTTCAACGGAGACGAGGTAAGTCTCTGTGATTTGTTTGGCCGTCTTGGCCTACACCATAAGAATATACGTTATATTGAGGAATTGGAGATATGTAGTGTTTGGGGTAATTAGAACGGGTAGTTAGATTTATGTTTTGTTAGGTTGTTAATTGTTAGTTTGTCGTTTGTATGTTCTGTTTGTTTCTATTTCGTTCATGGCATAATATCTGTTCACGCATCATTGTTTTTCGAACAGCATGAAAAATGAGTTTTCTATGCATATTTTCATGAAAAGGAAAATGATAACGAAAAGGTAATGAATGTAATGACGGTCACGTCAGTGGCGGTGGTTCAGACATGGCTGTCGGATGAAGCATGTTTTCCCCCCGGTAAGATACGAGGGGCTATCCAATCGCCGGATGTGCCGCTCCTATCTAGCGAGAGAGAAGCCCCAGTGACGTAAATGAAATGAAATGAATAGCGAAAAGGTAGAACGCATGATTTATAAACTGTACATGCATTGCATAGCATTAGCATTCACGAGCATTCACTTAGATTTACTGAGCCTCTAGCTCACATGTTTAATTCTATGGTGTAGGTGATTTTGAGACAGGTGAGGAAAACGTCCCTCCGCCTGAAGTATGAACACGTTGAAGGAGGATGGCCCGTGGGAGCGCGCTGGCAGTCGGTGCGTGATTTTGACCCGTGGGGACATAGGTAAATGTTTTGGGATTTGATAGATAAAAAGAATAGGAGAAATGTATAGTTGACATTTTAGGATGCTTGGATCTGGATAGATAATATATAGTGTTTTTTTGGAAAAAAATCAAAGGGATTTTTGTAATGTTTTGATATTTTCAAACAAGAGGTAATGTTAAACTTTTAAATGATACCACGCGGTTCGTTTTTATGGAAATTGGTTATATTTTTCATGTGTTTTGGGTCAGTGAATGGGTGATAGGTAGCGAGTGAAATGTGTGTGGACGGTAGCGTTACTGTATAGAAGTTTTTACAAAATGTATGGAAGATGAATGAGGAAAAGGGTTAAGTGTTAAGTTTTGGTATGCAGGGGATGAAGGAAGAAAAAGAAAAAGGAAAAAGGAGGGAAGCAGAGTGGGTGGCGATCGATCTCCAAATAGGGGCGATCGATCACCCCTCATGACCGTGCTTTCTAGAAAATTCCAGAGAGCATGGCGATCGTTCGCCTCACATGGTGATCGATCGCCCCCTCATATGCAGCGATCACCTTGCAGGCGATCGTTGTGAAACTACGCGATCGCCAAAGGGCGATCGCTCGCCGTTATGCGATCGTCAAAGGGCGATCGATCGCCCCTCACTTTTGGGACAAATGTCCCCTTTTTGTCCCTGTGGATGTTTTTTTATTTAATTTAATTGTTTTAAATTATTATTTTAAGTTTTATTTAATTGATTTAAGCTTAGTTAAATGGTTATGTTTCTTTTAATTGGTTTTAAATTAGATATGAATAAGTTTTTTTAACGATTTAGCCTTTGATTTAAATTCTGCTCGATTGTTATAAAGTTTATTAAGGATAAAAAAAAAACATATGTAATAATTCGGTAAAATTAGGATACGGGTAAGGGTCGTTACACAGACTACTTAACTTATTCGTCCACACAAACTACTTCGTCTGTAACAACCCTTACCCGTACCCTTTATTTTCCCGTATAAAATTTTTCATTTTATTCTTAATAAACTTTGTAATATACGAACGTAAATAAAACCTTTGAAATCAGAGTTGAAATCGGAAATTTAAATCCATGTTTGTAAACTATTCAAATAAACTTAAAACAATTAATTTAAAACAATTATAAAACATTTTAAATAAATTTTAAACTTTAAAATCACATTCGAGGGACAAAAGGGACTTTGTCCCTCAAATGTGTATGGCGACCAATCACCCAAAATGTGGCGATTGATCGCCATAGGCGATCACAACCAGGCGAGTAGTCGCCTGATTCATTGCCACAGGAGTTTCTTCGGCCAGCCAGCAATCGCCACTTTTACATGGCGATCGCTGCACCCAGGCGATTACTCGCCACCTTCTCTGGATTTCTCCAGAGAAGGGTGAACTCCTTTGGCGATTCAAGCAATATTCAACCAATCCATCCAATAATGCGCAATAATCATCAATAAAGCGATAAATAACCTATTCTAACAAAGTCCGACTATTTTTACGAAATCTCCACGAAACCCTAAACGTTTAAATCTCTAAAAATCGAGAACTACAGCCGGAAAATGCTAGAGACTTACCTAGAACCGCGAGGGGAAAAGAAAACATGAAGAACGTTTTATGACCGGAGTGGAGGAATCGGCCGATTGAAGCTCGTCGCCGTGGAGAAGCTTGAAGTCGCCAAGAGAGGGGAACAAATTCCTCTCTGGATTTTGCGTGAGGGAGAAGAAGGGCTTTGCCCCTTTTTAATTAATTAAATTGTAAAAAAAGACAAGTTTGCCCTTCGCCATAATATTCTATCCACTTCGTGATTTATCCTATCGATCTTGATTCTCTAAAATTTCTTATTTCTCTAAAAATCTTTATTAATTACTAGGGCTCTAATAAAACTTTCCGTTCGTCAAACGGATTTAATTTACTATTTTTACGAGTTAAACCGCTATAGGGTTAAAAAGGGAAATTGAGCATTACTCCTCGATTTGAATTTCTTAAATTCCCACATTTCTTCTAAAATTCACATTAACCATAAGGGTTCCATTAAAGTTTTCGATCCGCAAAACGGACATATTTCACTTATTTATAAAAATACCCTTCATTTTACGAGACATATCAAAACTCGTAAATCGGCATTATCTCTCTAACAATTCTCTTATTTTCTCTAGATACTCCAATTCATTTATAGGGTTCCAATAAAACTTTCCGTCTACAAACGGGCTTAATTTGACATATTTCTGATAATGCCATCCATATATGAAAAACTGAAAACCCGTCAAAACCGGGTGTTACATTCTACCCACCTTAATTGAAATTTTGTCCCCAAAATTTGACTTAACTTATAGTCCTCGATATTATTGTATTTTGTCTTATGGCCTTATTCTTCAATTTACTATCGTCCCGTTTCTCTCGAGCCTCTTCCTTCTATCTCTCCAAAACTCATATCTCTCCTTAAGAACTCTAATCCTATCACACTTGGGGTCAACCTCTATAGTTCTGAACCAAAGCTCCTGAACTTAATGATGCATCATTAGCCCCTAACCGCATTCGCTATTTTCGATTTGGCTAACAACGCCTCAAATTATGCATCGCGTGCTATCAGATTCCTAAGTCTCCAATTCGAATAACCACATTGCATATCCATGCACCTAAATAATTCACGCATGCGTTGATCTTCACTCAATCACTCATAGGTTAAACCTTCTAACTCATTTAATTTGGTCCTATTTTTAGGTTTCCTCGATCAAAACTTACCACAAGGCCTTGAATTGACGTTTTTCCTTAGTTATTTTCTTAAATCATAGCTATACTTAAACTTCCTAACATCAACTAGATCAACATCGTCTAAAGATTTCTACCAACTCCTAGGCTATAACCCAAACTTCTGCTTAGATTCATCGGATCTTTCCGTAGTCAGAATGCATGCGGATTCAAATCTCTACATTTTCTCTAGTAATAATCCCTTATAAACTATTTTATCTCTAGTACTCTTTGGTCACATGTCTTCTTGAACAACTCGCCAATTGTTGGCGACTATTTCAGTGTAGGCTTCTCAATTTGGTTTCCATTGCTATACCTTACAAACTAAATCATCAAAACATCTCAAGGTTTTCAACAAGTCCAACTGGTGCTAACGTCGCTATTCTCTTAAAATCCTCGTTTCTTTGTGAATAAAATCCTATAAACATCGCATTCCCTTCTAAGTTACCTCTATGAGCTTCCATGTTAGGTTCTTAACTGAAATTCTCATATTACCTACATTACACTCATTTGTCCAACTTAAATCTTTATTGACTCTATGTACTAGCAAGTCCAATTCTAATCTTAAGTCACTCATGTATTCATTGGCATTGACTTGTCAAACATAAGTCGAACCTTTGAGACTCTTCCAACTTAGGCTCGATTCTAAGTGTACTTAAATGGCTCCTGAGTAATTCTCCGTTCTTCTTATTCGATAAGTCATGAATTTCACAAATCACCCAACTTTAAGACACTATACTAGACTTCCAATCTTAACCCTTCGTTTAATCCAACGATTTTCTTGTTAGCAAACTTGTTGCAGATAAGTTAACATCCTTAATCCATATCCTCAAATTCTAAAATTTTACCCTTTTGTCTTCTAATAATTTAGAAAATCTCTTCGTTAATGCTAACTTTCCTAGTTCCTCCAACACTGACGTTTCTATTTCTGCCCTAGAGTAAGTTTCATGTTTGTGGTTCTTAACTTAAATCGCACCAACTATAGACTCGCTCTAGTTGAATCACCAGTATGACTTTTTAACTTAAAGTGCTAGACTTTTCCTCTCATTGGTTAAGTTCTTTCTAACTCCTTTGTTTTGCTTCCTAACTTCTAATCAAGCAACGCCGAATGTCTGACGTGTCTATTACTCGTCCATCCTTCTTAATTTCTCTAAGTCTCCATCCCCTTATAGTATGTTGATCAAGATCTTTTTGTGAATTAGTAATCGTCCTTTGCTGAATAGCCTTCTTAGGCGATACTTATCTTCTGAGGATCGGTCAAATTGTAATCCGAGTTTTTACCCTTTATATAACCTCGACTCTTTATTGCCTTAAGATTCGTTAACCTCTCAACTTCGATTAGATCACTTACTTTCTTCTTCATATGGATCTAAATTATACAAGTTCTGGTCCTCCATTCACTTAGACGTACTATTGTACTTCGGCAACCTAGGATATTCCTTAATAAGTTTTTATACCTAGGCTTCAAATTTCTCTCTAGGGTGTCATATTCTAAAACTCCAAGGGTTTATCAATCGAGGTCCAAATTTCTATCTATTTGAACCTTATATCTTATACATTGTACCCCTCTAATGGTAACCCAATTTCAAGTGCACAACTTCTTATGGTTATGTAAGGCTAATTCTATTAGTACATAACTCCCTTTCTGTAACGTACGAGTCATCCTGTACATAACCTACCGTATCCTCATCGTGGCTCACCTAGTAATCCTTTTTACTCAACTCCTATTATCCCTTTTTTTTTCCTCTATTTTCCAACCTACTTTGATCTATCGCACATTTATTACAGTGAAACCCTTATTGTATACTACATCTTCACTCTAATGTTTTAACCTCATTAACTATTGGGATAAAACTCTACCTGAAACAACTGAAGGTTTGGCAGTTTCCTCTTCCACAGTCAGGGCAAGCATATTTGATGTAGCATTTTTCTGGTCTCTACCCGATTGGTACCTGCCCATCTTTGGGCAATCCTTGACATAGTGGCCAATCACACCACACCAAAAACACTTATTTGTGCCCAATCTACAATCACCATAGTGCTCCTTCTGGCATTCGGGACACAGAGGTTTCCGAGAAGTTCCTTGTACGCGCTTGTGTCGGCTTTGTGTGGTTTCCTCTCTGCCCATCCTCTTCGTACCACGATTATTGGGAGCGACCACTCCTTGGGTCCTTAGGCTTTCCCGGTTTGTCAATATCTCGATTTGTCGAGTTTGCCTATCTATATGTTGCGCTTGGCGGTCCATGTGTTGGGCCTGACGGTCCAGCAAGCTAGTCAGCCTATCTAAGGTATCGTCTCATGCGTCTCTACCGTGAACCATTTTCTATAAACTCCTATAAAATTAAAACAAGTAATCCTAAGAAATCAAATTAAAATAAAACAATTGAACGTACTTACAGTTGATGAAGGATGTCCGCGTAGTGGCTGAGCAGTCGTGCAGTCTACAGAACCGTTTTTAAAACCCGGGGGCTCTGATACCATAATTGTAACAACCCTTACCCGTACCCTTTATTTTCCCGTATAAAATTTTTCATTTTATTCTTAATAAACTTTGTAATATACGAACGTAAATAAAACCTTTGAAATCAGAGTTGAAATCGGAAATTTAAATCCATGTTTGTAAACTATTCAAATAAACTTAAAACAATTAATTTAAAACAATTATAAAACATTTTAAATAAATTTTAAACTTTAAAATCACATTTGAGGGACAAAAGGGACTTTGTCCCTCAAATGTGTATGGCGACCAATCGCCCAAAATGTGGCGATTGATCGCCATAGGCGATCACAACCAGGCGAGTAGTCGCCTGATTGATCGCCACAGGCGTTTCTTCGGCCAGCCAGCAATCGCCACTTTTACATGGCGATCGCTGCACCCAGGCGATTACTCGCCACCTTCTCTGGATTTCTCCAGAGAAGGGTGAACTCCTTTGGCGATTCAAGCAATATTCAACCAATCCATCCAATAATGCGCAATAATCATCAATAAAGCGATAAATAACCTATTCTAACAAAGCCCGACTATTTTTACGAAATCTCCACGAAACCCTAAACGTTTAAATCTCTAAAAATCGAGAACTACAGCCGGAAAACGCTAGAGACTTACCTAGAACCGCGAGGGGAAAAGAAAACGTGAAGAACGTTTGATGACCGGAGTGGAGGAATCGGCCGATTGAAGCTCGTCGCCGTGGAGAAGCTTGAAGTCGCCAAGAGAGGGGAACAAATTCCTCTCTGGAATTTGCGTGAGGGAGAAGAAGGGCTTTGCCCCTTTTTAATTAATTAAATTGTAAAAAAAGACAAGTTTGCCCTTCGCCATAATATTCTATCCACTTCGTGATTTATCCTATCGATCTTGATTCTCTAAACTTTCTTATTTCTCTAAAAATCTTTATTAATTACTAGGGCTCTAATAAAACTTTCCGTTCATCAAACGGATTTAATTTACTATTTTTACGAGTTAAACCGCTATAGGGTTAAAAAGGGAAATTGAGCATTACTCCTCGATTTGAATTTCTTAAATTCCCACATTTCTTCTAAAATTCACATTAACCATAAGGGTTCCATTAAAGTTTTCGATCCGCAAAACGGACATATTTCACTTATTTATAAAAATACCCTTCATTTTACGAGACATATCAAAACTCGTAAATCGGCATTATCTCTCTAACAATTCTCTTATTTTCTCCAGATACTCCAATTCATTTATAGGGTTCCAATAAAACTTTCCTGTCTACAAACGGGCTTAATTTGACATATTTACGATAATGCCATCCATATACGAAAAACTGAAAACCCGTCAAAACCGGGTGTTACATCGTCTACGTGACTTATCGTCCACATAGACTACTTAACTTACTCATCCACGCAGACTCATTCGTCTACGTGACCCTCTTAAACCCCACGTGACAGTGGACGATAACTTCTATCGAACACGTCTAACTCACAGAGATAGATTGCATGGATCGTTCTAAAAACCAAACTAATCCTTACAGTACGAAAACCTAAAATCGTCCACCAAAGCATCATCAATGGGCAATACAATCGCTATCTTATCAATTTCTCACAATCTAGAAATTTTTCACGTAACCCTAAACCAAAATCAGCTATATTACAACTACTAGACATATCCAATGTATAGAACTTACCTAGAGTAGCTATTTGGGGAAGAAGACCGTGAAGAAAATCACCGGAATCGGAGGAGAACGATCGGAGGAATAGAAAACGTAGAGGGGAGGAATGACTCTTCGCTAGAGGGGGGTTTCGTGATGGGGAAGAGAGAAAGTGAAAGACTAAGGGGGGAAATTTTCTAGTTTTTATTCTAAAATTTTACTTAATAACTTAATTAAATACCCTTAGTTAAATCCTTTGCTTCGTTCGTAATTTCGTCTATTGATTTGATTTCTCCCAACATTTCTTATTTCTACAGATATTCTCATTTATTTCTAAGGTTCTAACAAAACTTCCCGTTCGCCAATCGGATTTAATTTACTATTCTAAAACTCAAAACCATGATCGAAATTTCTGGGCGTTACATCCTACCCTCCTTATTTAAAATTTTGTCCCCAAAATTTTGCACCTGAACAACACTGGATATTTGTCCATCATGTCCTGTTGGCGCTCCCATGTGGCTTCCTCCATGTTTTGATTTCTCCATAACACATTAACCAGTGGGATTGACTTATTGCGCAATACTTTAACAGCAGACTCCAGAATCTGCACTGGCCTCTCTTCGTAAGTTAAAGTCGGGTGTATCTTAAGGTTAACTGGTTCTACCACGTGCGTTTGGTCTCGTACACATTTCCTCAACATCGACACGTGGAAGACATTATGTACTCCCTCCATAGACATTGGAAATTGAAGCTTGTATGCTGTAGCTCCAATCCTTTTGATAATTAGGAACGGTACGACAAACCGTGGATTCAACTTCCCTCTTTTACCAAAGCGAACCACTCCCTTAAACTGTGAAACTTTCAAAAACACTTCATCACCAACTACAAACTCCAACTCTCGTCTTCTTCGATATGCATAGCTCTTTTGGCGACTCTGTGCAGTTTCCATCCTTTGTCTGATCAGAGCAACCTTCTCCGATAACTGTTGTAAAATTTCCGGTCCAATCAACTTAGCTTCGCCTACCTCATCCCAATACAGGGCGACCTACACTTTCTGCCATACAGTGCTTCGTACAAAGCCATACCAATCGTGGACTGATAGCTGTTATTATAAGCAAATTCAACCAACGGTAAATATCGGCTCCAAGAGGCTTGAAACTCTAGCACGCACGCTCTCAGCATATCCTCGAGTATCTGAATCGTCCTCTCAGATTGTCCGTCAGTCTGTGGGTGGAAAGTCGTGCTAAAAGTTAACTTAGTACCCATAGCGCTTTGTAAACTTTTCCAAAAGCTCGAAGTAAATATTAGATCCCGGTTCGAAACAATCGACATAGGAACTCCATGCAACCTTAAAATCTCCTGAATGTACAGCTCTGCGAACTGATTCATCGTGTAGGTCATTTTCACATGTAAGAAATGAGCTGTCTTTGTTAATCTATCGACTACAACCCATATGCTGTCATGTCCTTTTGTCGTCCTTGGTAATCCAACAATGAAATCCATTGCTATATGGTCCCACTTCCACTCGGGAATCGGTAAAGGTTGTAACATTCCACTTGGTCTCTGGTGCTCTGCCTTCACTTGCTGGCAAACCAGGCAGGACTGTACATAATTGGCCACTTCTCTTTTCATGTTAGGCCACCAATATTACACTTTCAGATCTCGGTACATCTTAGTGTTACTCGGATGCACTGAGAATGACGACGAATGTGCCTCTGCCATGATCAAATTTCTTAGCTCATCATCCTTCGGAACGTACCAACGGTCCCGAAACCTCGAGATGCCATCCTTTGAGCAATTGAATTCAGAAGACATATCGGTCAACTTGGCCACAATAGCTTCCTTTTCTTCCGAGTCCATCTGTTGAGCCTCCTTAATTTTGTCCAATAGAGTAGGCCGTATGGTCAAGTCGGCAAATAGGATCGAAAGCTCTAAAACTACCTCTAACTCAAACCTATTCATCTCTTTTCCTAATGAAGCTGGCATACAGCAAGCAACTGACTCCATGGTCTTGGGCATCCTACTCAAAGCATCTACAACCGTATTCGCCTTTCCAGGATGATACGTAATTCGAAGTCGTAGTCTTTCACAAACTCCAACCATCTCCTTTGTCTCATGTTTAAATCTTTCTGCGTAAAAAGATATTTCAAACTCTTATGGTCCGAAAACACTTCACACTTCTGACCATAGAGATAGTGCCTCCATATTTTTAACGCAAATACCACCGCTGCAAATTCTAAGTCATGTGTCGGATAATTCTGCTCATAAATCTTCAATTTCCTAGAGGCATAGGCAATTACCTTTCCGCTCTGCATCAATACGCATCCTAATCCTACTTTGGATGCGACACAGTAGATACTGAATATCCCATTCTCCACGGGCAGAATCAACAATGGCGCTGTGGTCAACTTTTGCTTCAAGGTCTGAAAACTTTTTTCACATGCCTTAGACCACATGTATTTCACTTCCTTCTTTGTTAAGTTTGTCAGGGGTTTGGCTATAATTGAGAACCCTTCAATAAACTTCTGATAATACCCAGCCAGGCCTACGAAACTTCGTACTTCACTTGCATTTCTCTGCTGAGGCCACTCCTTCACAGCTTGAACCTTATCCGGGTCTACTGAAACGCCTTCTTTTGAAATTACGTGGCCTAAGAAATTCACCTGATTCAGCCAAAATCTGCACTTGGAAAACTTAGCATACAATTTGTGCTGCTTCAACATATCCAAAACGGCCATCAAGTGCTTCGCATGTTCTTCATCATTTCGAGAATATATCAGAATGTCATCTATGAACACTATCACGAACTTATCCAGGAACTCCCGAAACACTCTATTCATGAGATCCATGAAAGCTGTCGGGGCATTCGTTAAACCAAAGGACATAACCCTGAACTCATAGTGCCCATAACGTGTTATAAAAGCGGTCTTTGGTATATCCTCGGCCTTAATTTTCAATTGGTGGTACCTTGATCGTAAATCAATCTTCGAGAACATACTGGCCCCATGCAACTGGTCAAACAGATCATCAATCCTTGGCAGTGGATACTTATTTTTAATGGTTAACTTATTCAACTCTCGGTAATCCACACACATCCTTAAGGAACCATCTTTCTTCTTCACGAACAAGACCGGAGCGCCCCAAGGAGAAACGATCGGCCGTACAAAACCCTTGTCTGTTATCTCTTTCAGCTGGGCTTGCAACTCCCTCAGCTCAACTGGTGCTATTCTATAAGGATTCTTAGACACTGGCATCGCACCAGGAATAATCTCAATAGTGAATTCCATTTCTCGATCTGGAGGCAAGCCAGGAAACTCGTCTAGGAACACTTCCGTAAAGTCTTTTACTACTGGAATGTCACACAACTTCAACTCATTTTGCACACTTAGTTCCTCAACGCTTGCTATAAAGCCAAAACATCCATGCTTCATTGAGTACCGGGCACTCACAGGCAAGTTCGGCAACTCATCTAGGAACACACCTTTAAGGCTCCCAACTGTCGGGATGTCACTTAACTCTAATTCATCTTGCTTTCTTACATCCACAATGCTCGCTATAAAACTGAAACATCTAGGTCTTACGGAGTACAGGGTACTCATCGATGATACTAGAGGCATACAACTCGAACGTAGGGTCGCCTGAAAAAAATAATCCTCCCCGCACGGAGGTTTAAAACTTACCACACCCGACCTGCAATTGATTGTGGCATAGTGCCTATACAACCAATCCATGTCCAAGATTACATCATACCCCTTCATACTTATGATGATCAGATCTGCATACAGTTGCCGGCCACCAATAAATATAACCTCTCTCCGTATTGCTTGGTCAGAATGTAAAAGCTCCCCGGAGGGCAACATGACACTATAATTACGATCAGCTAGGACGAAATCCAGTTTCCACTTAGATATATAATATTGTGCTATGAAAGAATGAGTTGCCCCAGTGTCAATTAAAACATGAGCTGCATTTCCACATACTAGAACCATACCTGAAACAACTGAAGGCTGAGTAGCTTCCTCATCTTCAATTAGAGCAAAGACCCTTGAAGAACCGCCCAGAGGTCTCCCAGCCGGCCTAGGACAATCAGCGGCCTTATGCCCCACCCTATCACACCTGAAGCATCGGCCTGTGTACAACTTACAATCACCCGGATGATATTTCTGACAGGTAGGGCACAAAGAAGCCAGTGGTGTTCCTTGTGGGCATTTGCCTTTGTCTTGAGCTCTAGGCGTTTCATTCGCCCGTTTGACACCACGTTGTGGTTGTGGCTGCCAATCTTGGTTCTGCTGAGGCCGTAATTCTCTAATAAACCTGCTCGACGTTTCTCTCTGCCGCTGCAGTCTCATTTCAATGTCATCGAGCTCGAGAGCCTTGGCTACAATTTGATGATACGGCATATCTTCAACTTCTGCCGTCTTCACCCCTTTCAAGATCTCTAATTTCAAACCTTGAACAAACTGGTATATTTTATCTTCCTCATCACTGACCATCATACCTGTATATCTAGACAATGATTCAAACTTGCGCACGTACTCGGCCACAGATCCTGTCTGGCGTAGTTGAGAAAACTCAGCTCTCTTGTTGGCCCGAAGAGCGCAGCTAAAATACTTGTTGTAGAATACTGTTTTGAACCTCTACCATGTCATAACTCCCACATCCGTAGTGGCTATCACTGTATCCCACCAGAATACGGCATCCTTCTCTAAGTTGAACACCGCACATGTTACCTTCTCAGATTCTTCCACTTTCGCATAAGCAAACATGCTTTCAAGTTTGCGGATCCACTCTTCAGCACTAGTGGGATCTGAGGACTGTCCATTGAAAGTTGGAGGCCTAAGCCGTCTGAATCTTTCCACGCTTAGCTCACGTGAATTGCTACCCTGTCCATTACCATTTCTATCCCTGTTGAGTAGGATTCCTATTTGTGCAGACTGTTGTCGCACTAATTCCATAAGCTGGCTATTAGGGATCTCATCATCTTGTCTGGGTGCTCTCGGCATTTTCTCTTTCCCAGACACATTAGACAATACTAACAATATAATTATCTGGGGATCATACTTAAACTTAAACACTTACAATCGATGGAGAGTTCTCGTGCGGCGGTATGTTTTGGCAGCCAGTCGTCATAATTGCTTTTAAAACTTAATCGCTTTGATACCATAATTGTAACGACCCCGACCCGGCCAAGGCCGCCACGGAGTTGCCGTGACGTAGACTTAACATAAGACCTCAACATTTCTTATAAGAAGTTCTCCCTTACCTTTTCCCGTATATATTTTTTTTATCACATTCTAACTAATAGAGAATCATTCAATTAAAGCTGGCAGCAATCGGCCAGTGAGGGAGAGCGAATTCGCCCAAACATAAAAGTATCGTAGGCGAGTTATTAACATTCAATTCCTCTCGGGTTTCTACTAATTGAGAACTGGCCGACGTTAACATACTCAGAATCTGACGACGAAAACGTCCTCAGAATCTGCCGGCGATAACATACTCAGAATTGAGCTACGTTACCTTCCCCAGACTCCGACGATATTATCGTCCCTAGAATACCCAGACCTATTCGTCCACAAACCATCGTCCACAGACTACTTAAACGTACCGTCCACACCGACTACTTAACGTACTCGTCCACACAGACTCATTCGTCCACGTGACTTATCGTCCACACAGACTACTTAACTTACTCGTCCACGCAGACTCATTCATCTACATGACTTATCGTCCACACAGACTACTTAACTTATTCGTCCACACAGACTACTTAACTTACTCGTCCACGCAGACTCATTCGTCCACGTGACCCTCTTAAACCCCATGTGACAGTTGTAACGACTCATTTTCCCAGCAAGATATTGTCTGCTCTGGGGATTAGGCCGTAGCCCAATATCCTCCTCTCACGGCTTTGTTTGGCGAGAACTTCCCGGAAGGTCACCCAACCTGGAATTGCTCTCGCCGAAGCACTTTTAACTTCGGAGTTCTTATAGGATCCGTTGCCAATTGTGCTCCAAAACGCGTCTTACTAACTTGGGAGGGTCTCTTTACATATGTTTCATTTCCACATACTTTCCCAAGCAATGTGGGATTGTGACGACCCCCTTTTTACGACCCGGGATTCGCCTATACTCGAGTCCGAGATTTGCCTACACTCGGCTTAGGTCCCAAGGTTTGCCCCACAACCTGAGGTTTGCCCCGCAGTCGTACTCATACGTGCACATTTGGGTCATCACAACAGTGGACAATAACTTCTACCGAACACGTCTAACTCACAGAGATAGACTGCATGGATCGTTCTAAAAACCAAACTAATCCTTACGGTAAGAAAACCTAAAATCGTCCACCAAAGCATCATCAATGGGCAATACAATCGCTATCTTATCAATTTCTCACAATCTGGAAATTTTTCACGTAACCCTAAACCAAAATCAGCTCTATTACAACTACTAGACATATCCAATGTATAGAACGTACCTAGAGTAGCTATTTGGGGAAGAAGACTGTGAAGAAAATCGCCAGAATCGGAGGAGAACGATCGGAGGAATAGAAAACGTAGAGGGGAGGAATGACTCTTCACCAGCGGGGGGTTTCGCGATGGGGAAGAGAGAAAGTGAAAGACTAAGGGGGGGAATTTTCTAGTTTTTATTCTAAAATTTTACTTAATAACTTACTTAAATGCTCTTAGTTAAATCCTTTGCTTCATTCATAATTTCATCTATCGATTTGACTTCTCCAAACATTTCTTATTTCTACAGATATTCCCATTTATTCCTAAGGTTCTAACAAAACTTCTCGTTCACCAATCGGATTTAATTTACTATTCTAAAACTCAAAACCATGATCGAAATTTCTGGTCGTTACAAATTCCCTCTTGCATCTATATGAGACCAGTTTCATGAAGCATATTCCAACTTTGTTAGCTTATTTCTTATGCGAGGACATAGTAATCCCAAACACTGCTGCATTTCTTTTTGTTTCTCTGGTATTATTGCCATTAGAGATTTTTGTATCATCTTAAATAAAGTAAAAATAGGCTTGTCCTGAGCAAGTAATATCATAGCGTTAAAACACTCACTTAAGTTGTTGAGCCTCATATCACATTTCGAAAACGGACTAAAGGCATGCTTTGACCAATACTTTGGATTTGTTTTACTCCAAGCTGTGTAGGCTGCCTTGTCCATTACTTCTAATTTTTTCATTTCCCGCTTGAATGCCTATTATGTGGTCACCATTGAAGCTTTCCATATGACTTCCTTATACATCTTCCCAAGAAACTTGTTCTTGAAATTGCTGTATAAGTGCCTCAAGCAAAATCGATGCTCATGCTGGGGCACTATCTCCTCGAGAGCAGGAACCAATCCCTGTAAAATAAAAAGGGAATAGTCATAAATAACCAATTTACATATTGTTGCAAATACAATACAAATGTACAAATAAAATTTTTGTAATACCTTTTGTTGGTCACAAATGAAAGTCCACGTTAAATCGATAGACCTTTGTATATCATTCATCAATTGTTCTAGAAACCATTTCCACGAGTCTTTGCATTCGATCTCCACTACTGCAAATGCAACTGGATATAATCCATCATTCCCGTCGATCGATATTGCTGTAAGTAGTTGTCCTGTACAGTGTCCTTTCAAATGACACCCATCCAGACATAACACCCGTCTTCCAGCAGTTACCAATCCGTCTCTACATGCACGTAAACACATGTAGGCTCTCCGGAATCTACGTGATTCTGACTGAGGCACAATCTCTAAGTCAACAACGAATGTGCTCCCAGGATTGGACCTGTGAATCTCTACTGAATAACGCCATAAAAGCTTGTATTGCTCCTCTGCATTCCATCATTCATTAGCCGTGCTTTACGTCGGGCTCTGTAAGCCAAAATCAGTGTAATGGTTATGCCTAATTCCCTCTGCACAGTTTCAATAATAGAAGAAATGTTCCAATCTGGTTGGCTCTTGAACCTCAGTAAGTACTCCTGAGCAACCTACTTTGATGAAGCTAGCCTATTATGCACGATCTATGCACAATTGTGTATATGATTGAGCGTTCTTATTTGGAAACTTTCTTTGCTGTTTATTTTATATGCATGCAACACCCATTTACAATCATCCGTACATATTGCTCTTATTCTCGTCTTCTCACTTTTCATAAATCGAATCCCATAACCATGCTTTATAGCGTATTTTTTAACAATATCTTTGATTTTTTTCAATGAACTGAAAGTCATTCCAAGCTCCAAAGGTACCTTACCATCTCTTGAATCAGCAACATTGTCCAAAGTACCTTCACTTTCTTCTTCTTCATAACTGTTGACAACATCTATCTACTCTGTATCATCATCATCCTCTGCATCCTCCTCCTCGCCGTCTTCCTCATCCTCATTATCATCCACACCATCATCCTCCCAATCATCATCTTCCTCATCATCATCATCATCATCATCATCATCATCATCCTTAGCATCATACAATACTGATTCTGACTGAGGCACAATCTCTAAGTCAACAACGAATGTGCTCCCAGGATTGGACCTGTGAATCTCTACTGAATAACGCCATAAAAGCTTGTATTGCTCCTCTGCATTCCATCATTCATTAGCCGTGCTTTACGTCGGGCTCTGTAAGCCAAAATCAGTGTAATGGTTATGCCTAATTCCCTCTGCACAGTTTCAATAATAGAAGAAATGTTCCAATCTGGTTGGCTCTTGAACCTCAGTAAGTACTCCTGAGCAACCTACTTTGATGAAGCTAGCCTATTATGCACGATCTATGCACAATTGTGTATATGATTGAGCGTTCTTATTGGAATATGGAAACTTTCTTTGTGTTTATTTTATATGCATGCAACACCCATTTACAATCATCCGTACATATTGCTCTATTCTCGTCTTCTCACTTTTCATAAATCGAATCCCATAACCATGCTTTATAGCGTATTTTTTAACAATATCTTGATTTTTTTTCAATGAACTGAAAGTCATTCCAAGCTCCAAAGGTACCTTACAATCTCTTGAATCAGCAACATTGTCCAAAGTACCTTCACTTCTTCTTCTTCATAACTGTTGACAACATCTATCTACTCTGTCTCATCATCATCCTCTGCATCCTCCTCCTCGCCGTCTTCCTCATCCTCATTATCATCCACACCATCATCCTCCCAATCATCATCTTCCTCATCATCATCATCATCATCATCATCATCATCCTTAGCATCATACTCATCATCCTCAAAATCTTCAGCATCCTCCACATTATAAGCATCCTTATCATAAACAACCAAAGCTAAATTACTAAGAATTTCATCATCCATAGTTTTAGATGAAGTCAGAGGCCTATCTCCACAGACAGTTCTACTCCCTTCACCAACTTGGTCCCTGATGTCGATGTCCTCCACATACACTTTCATATATCTCTTATAATTTACCAATTTTACCATTGCAAATACATCTTCGTCGGTTCTCGGATTTCTCAACTCCTTTTTCAGCTCATACCCTGGCACACAATAATGCAACTCCTTCCATGCATGTATCCCTATCTCTTTCAGCATATCTTCGATCTCAAATATGGACAATAAGTCTTCATCACAATTGTCAACAACTTTTTTTTTGCCTCCCACATACTGTATGCCCTTGCTTACCACAAATTTACCACCATAATTGATTTCTAGTGAAAATTCACCCATTGGAATTTCCTGTTAGACAAAATACAAATTAAAAATTGCACTGAGAAAAAGAGTAGACATCCATAAGTAATCAAACCATCCCTAACTGTAATTTATTACGACATGTTTGAGGACAGTGTGTGCATTTATTTTTGACAAAGTAATAGATTACCCAGTGATAGCAATGGGCAGAGGACACAAACAGAGAAATAGGCAACATTTTCTCTCAAGTTTTTGTTGTTCTTAGAATCTATAAAAAATGGGTTTGAATAATATATGCTTTGAATCATCAAAAAACAGATTTGACAGCAAGAAGAACGTGGCAGAAAACATTCTGTGGAGGAGCATTTTGCATGTAATCCAATTGTCCAACAAATAGTTGTTAATCATCAAACTAATACACACTCCCGAACCAGTGAAGAGCCTCATTTACAACTAAGCACGTTCTTTCATGTAGTGCATCAGTCAGTTAATTGCAGCGAGGAAGTAAAAATCCAAACCAGCACATGTCGAGAGAGGGGCTCTCCAATGATTTCTAGAAAAGGCATTAATTTTCTATATTAAACAAAAGGACTATTTAAGAAGACGATTCGTAACTCCAAAACTAAAATAGAACTGTTTTGGCTCAAATCAGATATGAAAAAAAAAAGGCCAATGACATCAAAATAAAAACCAAAACGATGGCAGTAATGACAACAATATTGAGTATTCAAGGATGCTCCTTTAACAAGAAATTAAATATTGAATAAATATCATTACAGGAAAAAAGCGGCAGATCAGATGCACATAATCACAGAGGTGATTCAGAAGCCACGAAAAGTAAATAGTTAAAGCCAACAACCGAAATGCAAAAGACGGAGAGAAGGAAGACAAAACCCTTAATTTAATTCTAAAACCAAGCACCAGAAGACAGCCAGAGAAGAGACTTACCGAGAAGAGACGAGATAGGGAGGAAGTTAACGGGCTGGCGACTCTGGAAAATCGGAGAGGGAGGATGTAACACCCGAGATTTTTCAGTGTTACGGTTTTTATTTTTTTTATGCTCGGATTTATTAGGTTATGTGTTGAGATGTTAGTGGAAAACCAAACTGAGAGTAACCAAAACAAGTCACTTAGTTAGAAACCAATGGAGGGGCAGTTTAGGTAGGAATTAAGCTAGGTGGGGGGGGGGGGGGGGGGAACCAATGGTTGGATGCCAAGTGTCCAAACTTGTTGAGGAAGCCATACAACCTCTCTTTCTCTCTTCCCTTCCTTCCTACGACAAATACTTCTCTGTTTCTCTTCTTTCTCTTTTATGTTTTCTCTCTTCTTGAGTTTTCTTCCATTTCTCCGTTAAAGGTTTGAGACTAACCGAGACGAACAAAGCTTGCAACTCACGGACAACAGGTAAGTTCATACCCGTAGGTTGGCACTTAAGGCCCTACATCACAGAGGTACTAGGTTTTCATTTCTGTCGGGTTGTTTTGGGTAGAAAAGTTAGAGTTATGTCCTGAGTTATCTGTATTTCCTTTTATACTCTGCTATTTTATTCCTGTTGTCTACTGTTTTAAGTTCAAGCACTGTAAATGCTCATGCATACACGATTTTCCCGAAAGACATGCAAAAGTTTTCTTTGCACGGCTTTGAAGTTAAGAAGGATAAAATCTGACTGTAATGTAACATTCGGTTAAGTGTGGGATGGGGACTGGTGTTCTGCTCTGAATTACTAGTGCCTGATAGTGCACTTCTGTTACGCCTGTTTCCCTATAAGCCCCACTTTCTGACAGATAAAAATAAAGTTTTCTGTGCACGGCTTTGAAGTTAAGAAGGATAAAATCTGACTGTAATGTAACGTTCGGTTAAGTGTGGGACGAGGACTGGTGTTCTGCTCTGAATTATTAGTGTCTGATAGTGCACTTCTGTTACGCCTGTTTCCCTACAAGCCCCACTTTCTGACAGATAAAAATAAAGTGTTCTGTGCACGGCTTTGAAGTTAAGAAGGATAAAAGCTGACTGTAATGTAACGTTCGGTTAAGTGTGGGACGGGGATTGGTGTTCTGCTCTGAATTACTAGTGCCTGATAGTGCACTTCTGTTACGCCTGTTTCCCTATAAGCCCCACTTTCTGACAGATAAAAATAAAGTGTTCTGTGCACGGCTTTGAAGTTAAGAAGGATAAAATCTGACTGTAATGTAACGTTCGGTTAAGTGTGGGACGAGGACTGGTGTTCTGCTCTGAATTACTAGTGCCTGATAGTGCACTTCTGTTACGCCTGTTTCCCTATAAGCCCCACTTTCTGACAGATAAAAATAAAGTGTTCTGTGCACGGCTTTGAAGTTAAGAAGGATAAAATCTGACTGTAATGTAACGTTCGGTTAAGTGTGGGATGGGGACTGGTGTTCTGCTCTGAATTACTAGTGCCTGATAGTGCACTTCTGTTACGCCTGTTTCCCTATAAGCCCCACTTTCTGACAGATAAAAATAAAGTGTTCTGTGCACGGCTTTGAAGTTAAGAAGGATTCATGCATAGCATATGCATCACTGCATTATATTATGTTCTTACTGAGCTCTAGGCTTATAGTTGAACTCTCTGATGTAGGTACTGAACCCGTGGATAAGGATTTTGTGCCTTAGACCGACAAATAGGTGGTTGGTGGTTCGAGCTCTCGCGGGGTGGTTGTGGCAGTCATACGCGTTTTGATCTGGGGGTGTGTTTTAAAAGTGTATGTCATATCTGTACAGCTTTTGGGATGTTTAAGATCTGTGTAAATGTTTTTAAAACCTCTGTTATAACAGTTATATATTTTGAAGTTTATGTCAAGTTCTGTACAGTTTCTGAGATTTTAAAATCGTGTACAGACTCTGTGTTGATAATTCAAAACTGTGTTTTGAATCGGTTTCTGAAGTTTGAAGCTTTTGTGCTTTTTGTCTTCATGTCTTCTGATTTTATGTCTTCCTGTTAAGTTTCATCCATTTTAGTAAAAGTTAAACAGTCGTCCATTTGCCCTTCAAAAACAGTTGTCCATTTTTCCTTTAAAACAGTCATCCACGCTGCCCTCTTGAACAATTGTCCACAGCTTCTGCATTTTTGTTGTCCACTGATTCTGCATGTTTGTTGTCCACAGCCACTGTATTTCTGTTGTCCACAGCCACTGCATTTCTGTTGTCCACAACCACTGCATTTCTGTTGTCCACAGCTTCTGCACTTCTGTTGTCCACAGCCTCTGCACTTCTGTTGTCCACAGCCACTGCACTTCTGTCGTCCACAGCCACTGCACTTCTGTCGTCCACAATCACTCTCAGTCTTCAATTCCAGTGAGAGTTTTCTCCGTCCACAGCCACTGCACTTCTGTTGTCCATAGTTTTTGAATGTCTACGGCTTCTGTCATCCACTGTAGCCTTCCACAATAAGTTTTCCAGTCGTGTAAAGTTCTAAAAGTTCAATAAAAAATATATGTCACGTTTTAAAATGTCCGGAGTGATGGCTTGGCTCTCGGATCTCGATCTAGATCGGGTTCCGGGCTGTCATAGAGGAAGCTCTCGATTTCGAGCTGGAGACTCTGGAAAATGGAAAAATCGGAGGGGGGGAAGCTCGCGATTTCGGGTTTGGTCCACTGGAAAAATATGAGAGGGAGTAGGGAGCAAGGTGAAGATTTGAGGATTTAGGGCCAGAGGATTGAGCAGAGCAACAAAGGAGAAAACAAATAGTAAGGATAAAAGTTATGTTTTTTAAGAAATTTGGATTTTGCAGGTGCACTAACTGTAGGGTTTTAACGAAAATTTTAAAAATGTTTAAAACGATAATAGAATAATTGTACAAGGTTCGACTTGCCGGTTTTTTTAGTACAGGGGTCTACCTGAAATAACGTGTATAGTACAAGGTTAAAATTAATAATTTTCTTATTTTTTTATAACAATAAAAGTAATTTTTTTAACCAAACATAATTTAGAGTCATCTTATTAAAAAAAAAAGTTTAATGGTCGACTATTGGTGCGAAGTTTAAGAATTATTTTAGAGTTCACCCTTTAATTTATTGATAATCACATTAGCTGATAACACAATCGTATGAACTGATATTACTATTTAGGGTGATATACTCGTTAGAGAATACTGATACTTAAGTTGACCTTCTAAGTATTGCCTCCGGACCTTGGGCTTCTAGCTTTCGCCATACCGATCGTCGCACAACGCCGATATGCAGGTGCGCCACCTTTCTTTCTCTTTCACTATATAGCTTGAATAGGAATTTATAGATCTTGATCACGATTAATAAATCTGGGACGTATGTAATTCTTTCTTTCAGTGAATAATCGATGGTTTGAAACCCTAATATTGTTTGAAGCTAATTCATTCTTCTATCGTATGAACAAGGGCTCCGAGCCTTATTCCTGTGTCTAGTTTTGTTTATATTGGTTGCGAAAAGCTGGGTTGTGTACCTATGGCCATCCTCTCACATGGAGGGGAATAATAGCCCTACCCCTGTTTTGTGATTTTTCTAGTGCGAGTTTGAGTTTTTTACGCTACCTTAACTATGGTGGTGGGTTTTGACAACTAGAGCAACATTTTCAAAAAGCTTTCCTGCTTATATTTACAAGTATTTATGCACCCATTACTTTTGAAAAATTTAAAGAAAATAGCATTAGTCAAAGAAATTCATTTTAGGACTTAAATACTATGAAAATTGCTTTATGCTATTTTTACTACTATTTATTGGATGCTCAATTGTTATCAAGCTACTATGGAAACCTCCAAAATTAGTTTAACGAATGAAAATATTTATTATTTTACACAATTGACAATTTGAGAGAAAAATTATAGTACTGAATGCAACAATTATCAAGAGTTGAGCTTGACACTTGTCGAGGATCTCAATGATGGTCGAGATGAAGATATTTAGTACTTCTATACTTAAAAATTCCTAAATTTTTGATGCGTGGTGCAGAGAATAATATATAGAAACTGAAAACAACAGTTAGAGCAACCACAGTTCTATAGGAAAATTTCCTGACTCAGAAATAAAAGAAGGAAAATGCCACAAGTTTAGTTACAGACTCGAAAGGAACTGCATAACTGCAATATCAATTTGATAATCAAAAGTTCCCTTCTCCTTACTCCCCATTATAATTTATATATCTCCTCACTCCCTCACTGCACACGCACCTTTGCTGCATAACTAATTGGGCCATATCAGCAAAGTACAATTTTCCAAATTACCCTCATGAATTCGCCTCTCAACAATTTTATCTGTAAGTATATTGTTGTTAGTTCAGCTACCAATTCAACTATTTCCCTTATCAGAGCTTTATACTGTAGTTCACTAGGTTATGTTTTGACGACAATGGCTACATAGAGCCAAGAACCAATTGAAGCAGAAAACAACATAAAATCAAATCAACATGGAAGTTCACCATGGTTCAGTAATCAGAACCTACATTTGTGGAAGAAACTAAACAGTCTTCGTTGATTTCTGCAGGAAGTAATACATCTCAATCATCAATGCAAGTCCAAAATACATCAGATTAAGGAAACTTTAATTAACTGAATCAAACTGATTCCATCTTGCCAGTTCTCATCTGATCTTCCTAGGAATCTTCTCTTCTCTTACTCTAAACTTTGTTGTTGATTTCTCTCATCCTTCTTATTTTCCAGCACGCCATCAGATTTGGCAGAGTCTGTTTCTATCCTATCTTTGTCTTCTTTGTTTTCTGGCCAAATTAGAAAACCAACTTCCAAGTTAATTACTCTTAGTTACTAACTTTTCTGTAAGTTTGTGCATAATCCTGTTTCTTCCAGATGTCGATTGACCATTTGATAAACTATATGGTTCTTAACTTCAAAGCCTCCACCCACCTTAAGTCCGATACAAATTCGATAAAACTGATTTCCCCAACATCTCCATTAATGAATGTTTCCTACATTCTAAGGCTTCAACAGTGCTATAATTTTATTCCAATCGCTACACCCGCTAATATATCAGCTGAATTATTCTCAGTTGATACCTATTTGACTTCTGTCGCATTTTGTGATTTCACATCACAACTGAACTCGGTACAAATGTCTATAAGCTTCGTTCTCTCATGGTACTCATCAGACAATATGGATTTTGGTTGGGAAACATAAGAGCATCTCCAATGTTTGATCCTTCCCATTCACTGACCAACCACTTAATCCAGGTTGCTTCTTTAATATCTTATGTTGCAATAATATATTCTTCTTCATTAGTTAGTAAAGGTACACTAGATTGGAAGTTCTCGGTGAGTCTACAAAATCCATGACCCTCTGTTGCAGATCTTCCATTGTTCACTCTAAGGTTTTGACTTCCTTTTATATTTGAATCCCCATTTTGCAGCCTTTCAATGTTCTTTTCATGGATTTTCCATGAATATGCTCACCATGCTTACAGAATAAGGTAGGCTTGGTCTGGTGAAGAACACGGAGCACTTAAACTCCTAGTAGCACTTGAATGATTCGTTTTCAATGACTGATTCATCCTTAACTTAAAGCGAGCACAAATAGAAAGTCACTGTTTAGGCATTGATCTTACCAATTTTAGTCTGAATTTTTGTCACATAATCCTTTTGGGATAAGTGTAGCCTATTATACTCTCTATTTTTTATAATCTGCCTACCAAGGATCTACTTTCCTCCCTAGATATTTCATATAAAACTCATTACTTAACAACTCATTTAGTTTAATTTCATCTTTGTGCAATTAGTTTTTAATCTTGTTACACATTTATTTAGTCTAATTTGCAACTAAGGGTTTTGATTTACACATTTATTTAGTCTTTAATCTCATTACACATTTATTTAGTCTAATTTGCAACTAAGGGTTTTGATATACACATTTATTTAGTCTTTGCAACTAAGGTTTCAATAGACACATTCTAAGAATGTTTCCTCACTTAGATTTTCAATAGGGAAGAAAGTCCCAAAAACTTAGATTAATATTGAAATTAGGTGTTTTGATAAATTTTTGTATTATTTGGCCTCATCGTAATATTATTGTCTTAAAGATAAAGAACCAATTATTGATTTTTAAGATAATATTAGTTTCACTATTACTAAATTGGCTTACATTTCTAAGTTTTGAAAGATTTTTCCTTTATTTTGGTTCCTCTGATAAAAAATTGCTATAAACTAATTGTAACCCTTTTCACTTTTTCGATGGTGTTTTTCCCTATGTTCTCTTGTATTCTCTTCCTTTTAATATAAATCGTTATCGATATATATATAAAATAAACACCGTCTGAGACAAAAAAAAATTACAGTAAGAAATAGGAAGAAAACAACTTAGGACTAGCTATTCTTTGATTAAAAACATGGAATAACAATATAGCAAGCAATTCGAGAGGCTTTTTCTCCCACTTACAGTCTACCCAAGTCCTTTCTACCCATTCCCATTTGTTTCCTCCCCCAACATATTCTAACTAACGGCTTCACCCTGATAGAGCTCTATAAGACATAGGGCACTTCTGCCGGAGGAAAGTACAATCATCTATATTACATCACTTGTTTCATTCTTCAATCTTTACTTCAGCCTTTATGCTTCCATTGGATTGGACCAATTTAGCATATGTGATCTTAATAGGTGGATTGAAAGGCCTATCAGTTTTCGAATGTCTGAAGGTCGTAAATGCCTATGATATCTGCTTGATTATATAGATCCAGACGTTCTAGAGTTTGTCATTTGATCCTTTAAAACCATAAAAGCTTTCCCAGCTTCATCATTCCAAACAAATTTTCCCTCCTGCAATAATTCTGTAAGTGAACGTGTGATCATTCCATGATTTCTGACCAATAGGAAGTAATATCAGGTAAGTAGTCCCAACAAACTCCTAACTTCCTTATCTAAAGTTGGAATATGCCAATTTCACATATTCTCAATTTTATCTTCTTCCACCTCTACCCCGAGCACTAATTTTATGCCACAAGTAATTAACTAAGTCCTGGAAAGAGAAACATTTTTTTAAATTTAGCTCAAACGAGCCTTTGGCCAAAACTTCCAAAACCGAGCAAAGATTGTGTACGTGTTCTTCTATCGTTGTGCTAAACTAGAATATCATCTAGAAAAACCAAGATGAAACGTTGCAGAAAATGGTGAAATAATCAGTCATCATGGTTTGAAAGGTTGCCGGGATATTAATCAACCCAAATAGCATAATTAGGAACTCATATATAATGATTTCTGTATCCTCTTGGCGCATTCATATATAATGATAACCACTTTTTAAGACCAATTTCAAAAAGCAGGTTATACCATACGATTTTTCAGATAACTTCTCTATGACAAGTATGTGGAATTTATCCGGAATAGGGACTTTATTTGATTCACGGTGGTCAATATAGAATCTCTATTCTCCATTTCTTTTTTTTTTTTCACCAAAGCACTGAACTTGAATAAGGGCTATGGCACGGTTTGATAATGCTTGCCGCAGTTATATCTGCCACTAAATTTTCAATCTCAGTCCTTTGCGAGCGAGATAACGATAAGGCCTAGGAGTTGGGCATTGTTTCAACCGAATGGCATGGTCATTGGCCCTGCATGGAGGAAGGCTCAATTCCACCACAAGATCTGAAGAAAATTCATGCTGAAGTTTCTCCATGTACTCAGTTACTGGGTATGAAAATATTTTCTGCCCTCTAATCTGTAGTTTCAATTCAATCAATTACGGTTCTTCCCCCTTACAAACTGACTTAGCCACTTTTTTCAAGGAAACTCAGCTTAATGTCAGATTTGATACCCCTCGCAAAATATATTTCAAGCCACCTCTTTCAAAACTAAGCCACAGATTGTTAAAATTAGCTCTGAAAGGGCCCAAAGATTTCAACCAAGTCACGTCCAAAACAACATCAATACCAGACACTTCAAAAGGCAGTAAATCGACTCAGAATTCCACTACTTGTAAACAAAGTTTGACATTTCTATAGATCAAGTTTACTGTGACCATAAGCCTGTTGGGATCCGGACCTAATGTATGAGCTAGGATCTAATGTGTTGGTCCATTATGTAAAATGGAGAAAGCTTAAGAAACATTTGAGTGTGAAGACACGAAAGGCTTTTTCAAGAAGCCGCTGAAAATTATAGCTTCTTTTTGAGCTAGAATAGGTTGAAAAAGAAAAGCTTGCTGGAGAAACCACCGCACATGGCTCTCTGCTGCTCAAGTTGAAGTTCGTGTTCTGCTGTTTCTCTTGAAAGAAGAGAAGCTCCTCTTTTTTGAAAGAAAAGGTATTCTTATTGTTTTTATTCCTGTAGTTTGCTGTTGCGGTTTTCAAAACGTGCCTCCCACTTTGACACCCATTTTTGGAATTTCTTCTACCTGTAATCCTTGTTGTTTCACCTCATTCCAACGAATAAACTAGGAATTCACACCTAAATCCACCAACGCAACGACCTGTCAATCACCCAACTCCCATTTACGCTGACAATGGAGAATGAAATTTCTGGTTGAAGTGACATTAAACCCTCATCCAAATCCTCCTCACTTTCCAGCAATTTGGTTGAGTTGTTTGGCTAATCTTGCCTTAGTCTCCATCAAATTCAACCCACCTTTGCACCGAGGACAGACCTCCCATTTTTTACCACATCAGAAGCATATATTAGCTTCCCGATGTCGATTTATTTCTGCTTGAGTCATTGTCGGTCGCTGGCCTGCCGAATTTGGTTGAGTCGTTGCAGAGTGCGGAGCTCCTTGCTTGGTCGATGATAGCGACCGCGAACGGTGTTTGGATTCTCTTTCCCAGTCATGTTTCTGTAAAAGAAATTTCGGGCTGGATGCTTGGTGGCCAACTCAATGTTTGAAAGCTTTAGCCCTCTGTGACTTGGGCTGGTATGACTTCTTTCCGGTCCAGTTGGGCCTTCAACTTGTTCTCATGTTTTAAAACCAACATTAATAAAAGTTATCAGACTGCGTTATTCGAACATCATTTTGAAGCTTCACGACTAGCCCAATTTAAAAATGCCCCAAGAGTAGCATACATGTCCATTCCTCTGATCCAGGTTGTTGTTAAGTCTCTCTCGGAATTGGTCACCGTGCTCTTCTACACTATTAGTCTGTCTAAGGCCCATTAACTACTTCTGCACAGACTTATAATCCTTGGATCTAAATTGCTGGCCCAAGGAAAATTTAAGCTCCTCCCAACCCAAAGTAGAATCCTCTTCCAATCTTAGAAGCCTCAAGCAGGACATTAAAAAATCTGAAATGGCTGCCAACCTTCTCCGCCGAAGACTTTCTTCATTGTGAACAAATGCTCAACGTTCTTCATTGGGTGAACCCGGTTCATTGTGAACAAATGCTCAACTTTCTTCATCCAAGGCTGCCAACCTTCTCTGCCGAAGATTGTGAGCTCAACTCGTGAAAGGCTGCCTCAATCCAGATGGCACCAGGGCTCCGATGCTCCCTTGCAATGGTGACCTTCGGTCTGACTCGCGCCTAAAGAACGATAGTTCCCAATGATCCTCACCTCGCAGACTCTGTTCTAAGTTAAAAAGCATTTCGATGATCATCTAAGCAGTCAAACATATGTTGAGAATCTATTATCATCTCTGATCCCGCGTAGTCCAAAAATTGTTGGTCAGAATCATGAATTGTTTGACTTGAAATCATTGTGGTTCCTTCAGTTGGGTACCACCCTTGATTGCTTCGAATGATCTTCAACTCACTCAAAATCTTTAACAGAACACTAATAGCATTCTCCAACTTGGGTAACATAAACATAGATTCTTCAAAGTTTCAATAGAAATAGGAAATATCTTTAACAATTAAAACATATGAAGTTAAACATTTCTCGCAGACTCAAAAACATCTTTTGCTTTTGCATGCTCGCTTGTCTCTGGAAAGTTCTCGATTACAGTCAGTTCTTCCTCAGATAAAAACTCACCTACATCACAAAATTATACAAACTATGAGATTTAACTCAGCAAGCAAAAATAAGTGCAAGTGTCAAAATTAATATTTACTTTTATCAAATCCTGATTACAGACTGGTTGATACTTATTTCCCAACCTTAGACTTAGTCATCTCATTGTCGTTTAGACTTTGTCAACTTACTTTTGATCAAGCTCACCATCTCATTGTCGTTCAAGTTTTTGCTATCACGTCAGTACCATATGTTCAAGCTCACCATCTCATTGTCGTTCAAGCTTTTGCTATCACATGTTTTCTGTCAATTCCATCGTATTCATATGTCCTACCAATTTTATCTTTATAAAATTATATATCAATGCCTAAACATGTGTGTTCATATATCAGTAGCGTGTAAGATATATCAGTAGCGTGTAAGAAATCAGTTACAAAAATAATACAATTTTTGTGATGTAGGGTCATAGCCAAAACATTGAAAAATAGTATTTTTCACTTACATGGATTCCGAGCAATTAGGGTTTTGGGATTTTTTTTCAAAATTCTAGTATTACAACAATATCCTATTTAAATAAAATCTTAGTATCAATGTCTTCTTAATAAAGCCAATTTCGACAGAGTTTGGACAAAATTTACTTACGTGTGCTCGTAGGTTGAATTGGTTCGAGTTGGGTCAGTTTGTAGGATTTTCGGGATCTTTTTCTACCTAAATAAAACATTTGATATTAATTCCTACTTCAATAAATCATTTCAAAAAGATTTAAGCAGAAATTCCTTACCGGTTCAATCTTCGATCGGTCCGGTTTGATTCGGGTGAACAGTGCCGGCTCAGGTTGGTTCGATGAACAGTGCCAGTTCGGGTGAACAATCGGTTCGGTCTGGATTGATTAAGTGAACTGGTTTAGTTTTCTTAAAACTGAACCTTCTTCTTCGCGTGGTTTCTGTCGAGAGAGAGGGAGAGCATCAGAGAGGGAGAGTGAGAGAGAGAGAGAGAGAGCGACACAGGGAAAAACAGAGTGAGAGGGAAGACTTACTCCAATGATTGTCGACGGAGGCCAAGGGAGCTTCGTCGGAGCTTTCAGCCGAGGAGTTCTTTCTCGTCGGAGGCTGAGCGGTGATCGGAGCTCGCTGCTTTTGAAGACCGAGGTAAGTTCCCCTTTTTCTTTCTGAAGACTCAAGAGGGAGAAGAGAGCTGTGAGGTGATTTCTTCCATCACCGGAGCTCTCTATTTATAGGAGAGGTTTGCAACCCACCTCTCCGAGAAATCTGGTTCTAGCTCGAAATTTTTGATTGTTACTTGATCGGTGCTAGATTTTTAGTGGGGAGAACGTTCGATTGATTCTGAACGTTTTCCAGATGATAGTCTAGGTTTATTCCAGATTTTCTGTTCAATTCATTCAAAATCGGATTCTTTAGATGGTAATTGTAGATATTCAATTTTTAGTCTGGTTTTTCTCTTCTGTTTTTGGCTAAGTTATGGGCTAGGTTCATTCTAAAAAAAATCCGTTCAGCTTGGATTTATTGAACTAAATCAGTGCATCACTAGATTTTCAGAGAAGGAAATCCTGTAATTTATCATGTTTTGATTTTTCTGAATTTATTTGGAAAAAAAAAATTGATTTTGAATTAGAATTTGAACCCTAAGTTGTTACATTCTTCCCCCTGGAAAGTGAGTTTTTGCCTTCCCTACCATTCGAACTCAGAACTTCCAGACTATAATCTATGGGCTGCAAGTGCTAATACCACTTGAGCTAGAATGACGTGTTCAGGGAGAGCTCCCCGGGGACCGTTACAAAAAAGATGCCTTTTTTGTAACGGCCCTCGGGGCGCCCTCACAGCACGTCATCCCCCGATTTTAACTTTGACCACGTGACACTCTCGCAGAGCACGTCACCCCACATGGTCAAGTGATACCGTTCCTCACGACCTTCTCCTCCCTGGAAAGAGAGTTTTTGTCTTTCCCAGCACTCGAATCCAGGACCTCCAGACTATAATCCATAGACTACAAGTGCTGGTTGAGCTTCTTTTTCTCCTTTTGGTTTAATTGATGTTTAAATTGAATGTAGTGGTTAGTTGTGGAATAGAATGAAGCAAAGACATCAATTTGGTTGAAAATGTTCAAGTTAGGGTTTTCAGGGTAGTTTTGGATTTTCGTTTTACCGATGCAATCAATTGAGGGTTCTTGATAATTAATCTTACCAAGTTAAATTAGACTTTTTAAGTTATCAATAGGCATGAAATTGTCGGGTATTACAGCTGGTACCACTACTTCTCAAGTGGTACCAGCACTTGTAGCCTATGGGCCACCTGGCCACGGGAGATGACACGCTCTTAGAGAGAGTGCCTCGTGGTCGATGAATTATAGCCTGGAGGTCCTGGGTTCGAGTGATGGGGAAAGCAAAAACTTTCTTTCCAGGGAGGAGAAGGTCGTGAGGAACGGGGCCACAGGGGATAACGTGCTCTTAGAGAGAGCGCCCCGTGGTCGAGGTTAAAACTAGGAGATGACGTGCTCAGGGAGAGTGCCCCGGGACCGTTACATCTACCCTTGCTACCTTGCGTATTTCTTATCCAACTATTTTGCTCCTCTCTACTAGTGACTGAATTTGCTACGTCAGTTGCCATTTATGCTGCTACCCATTCCTTCACGTGCAATGCATCCTTTCTCCTCTTGTAAGTCTTTTCGAACCATTTATTCTCACTGGTGGTTAACACAGTTCATCACTGCCTTATTAACGTCGTCCATAGTGATACTAAAGTTTACTGGATCAGTTAAACTCATCAATATTATCCTCTATGCTTTTGTATTCCTGTATCTTGAATCCAAAAGGCTTGCCCTTTAGATAAATTCTTGGATCTAAGTTGTTTGTTTGTTCAAGTTTAGCGAAACTCCAGTGGCCGTGAATTCTTTTTGACATAGCGAAGTACTTTGTTGCTTAACTGAAGTATGATTGTGCTATTAGCCAGTTCTTGCATCTCTAATTTCTCATTTTCACCCATCATGGTTGGGATTGCCTTCTCACACTCCACTGCCTCTGCAACCTTTATCAAAATCAGAATGGCCTTCATCCTTTTTCTCCGGATCGCAAAATCTGTCTTCCTGTTGATTTTTGTCGATTTTTACTTCAGAATAGGACAGAAACCGATTTGTTATTAATGCTACAAATTCAACTATCCCGCTTATATCAGCAGCTTTTACTCTTTTGGAAAGGCTTTTCCGTGGGTATAGGTTCTGATTGTGGAAATGAACAACTGATTTTGTTTTAGGTATGTTTTTTTCTGCTTTAATTTGGTTCTTTGTTATACTTTGTTTGTTGTCATCAAAATCCTTATCTATTGAATTGGTAGCTGAATTAATAACACTCATATATAGATGTATGGATAGAAAAGGGTTGATTGTTTTTTTTTTGAAATCTTGTTGAGTCAAGCGAACCACCATCGTCCTTTGCATTTAAATCGGAGAAAAGCTTTGATGTTTTGATTTGTTTTGGATCTCACTTTTTTGGCACCATTGAGAATGACTGCTTTGGTTGCTGTTTAGGCCAGTGATAGGTTTAACATCAACTCCCAGCTCGAGCACCTCCAAGCTAAATATGTGGGAACAGGGCATGCGGACTTGAGTAGATTGTGAGTTTTTGTCATCTTTAGAAGTTTCTTACATTGTTACTGACTTGTATCCTACGTGGTGTTTGTGAGGTTTGATATCTTTTTGTTACAGTGAATGGGCTGTTAATATTCAGAGGGATAGCTTTGCATCATATGTTGGCCATTATCCTATCTTGGCGTACTTTGCTATTGCCGAAAATGAATCTATTGGAAGGGAACGCTACAACTTTATGCAGGTATTTGTTGCTTCGTAGTCTTACATTAATGTTTGTGGTTGGATGACTACACATTCTTAAGTTGTAATTTTTTGCTGCACTGACCGTCCCTGCCAGATGGTCTTTTCTTGCCTTCCTAGTCTATTTCTCGACTTAATTAATTTTTTTTTTTTTTTTTTTTGAAACGAAAAGATTAAAACTATAGAAGATACTAATAGGAGAGGGGAAGAAGACTCATTCAAGTGTTTTTCATTCTTAAATAAATATACCAACAGCCAATAATAATATTGTATAAAATGTGTGTTGGTCTTATGAATTCCAAAGTGATGTTTTCTGTGGATGTTTGTGTTATGCAGAAAATGCTTTTGCCCTGCGGCCTTCCTCCGGAGAGGGAAGATGATTGAGCAGTGCTCCATAATTGTAATTGGTGAAAGCCAATCTGTTGGTCTCTGTAGGTCAGTTAATTTGGCTTGGACCAATGATTTTGTACCAATAATTATTGATGTCGAAGCGCATTGAGATATTTGACAATGTCTATTTTAATGAATTTAGTAGCAAAGCAGGTTTAAGTCTTGATATTGTATTGCAATCGAAAGGGATAGCAATGGTTAAACATATCTCGCAGAGACCCGTATAAGTTTCAAAATCTACCCATCAAAAATATGTAGATATATACACACACACACACACACATATTTCAACACATGTATCTATCAATCAGTCTCATGATCAGGGGCAGGCGAATACCAGGCCGGAAACCTTCCTTTGCTTCTCAGCAACCTGGTAAATGGCGAATCCGGCATTCTCGCCCTTTCTTCCTCCTCAATCTCCTCTGCTGATTTCGGCAGCCCGTCTGGTATCGGACATCTTCTTTCCCTTTCTTTAATGGCGTTCATGGTCTTCCTTGAATTTTCTCCATTTTTATTCTCCTTCAGCATTGACGCAACACCGTGTAAGCATCCTATCAGTGACTTCACGCCCCCCGCTTCTATAATCAGCTTCTCTACATCTTCTTTGGGCGATTCCTTCTGTAGAAGAAGCTCGAATTCACATCAATTTTCTGTAATTCATACTCTAATTCGTAGACGAGAAAGTATAAACAGAAAACTTAGGCAAATAATTTTTGAATGCATTCGAATTCTCTTATTTGAAACAAATTCATTCGAAATTATTCTGTACAGAGATTGATCGGTTTACTTTAATATCTTTGAGTTCGAAATATGCTCTCCAGCAGCTATAAGAGTCATCTCCTTCAAGCGTCGAACAGTAGTCTTTAACACAACAAACAGAGCACAATATCAAGATCAATAATCACAGATCCAAATTCAAAATTAAAAAGAGACGAGGAAAATTCCTGACTTCATATAGGGAATCGATCTACGCGTAAGAATAAAATCACTCTGAAAAATTGGGGGGAAAAGCAGACGAAGAAGACGAATGCATTAGTTGTAAAATCGAACTGACCGGTTAGCTCTTTCTCTGATTTCTCGATCAAGGAAGGCTCTTTGACGGCACGGTCGAGCTTGGTCCGGCTAAAGGGCTCGAGCTTCGGAATGTAAGCGTGGCTTCTGGAGGAGCAACGAATGGTAGAAGCAAGCGTGGACGAAGATCTGGAAGGGAGAAGATCTTCGGTTTTCAGAGACAGAGGAGAAGAAGAAGAATATCGGAGCAGGGACGAGTTGATCATGGCTTCCAAACAGAACCAATCAAGCTTCGAAGAGATCAGATAAGATAGAAATGGAGAAAGACGAGCTTTTATAGCGAAGTGGTGAAGATGAAGTAGGAGAACTTCATGGGATAAGGATCAGATATTTTATTTTTTGAATTGTTGTTATTGGATTTATTTGGACCGTGTGATTTCTGTTCGCTGAAAGATCGGATGATTCGCATCGTCCGATTGCTGAAACTTTTTTGAGTTGGAAAGTGAATGAACATTGGGGACCTAATCCTCTGCATTCGAGGCGTACTTTAGATATTTGAGATCCGGATATTTTTGCGCACGTGGATTTTGCACGCGCACAGACATTGATTGGCAGGAGAAAAATGTATAACGTTGAGACTAATTTGTTTGAAATACCTAAAATTTATTGATTTGTATTCTTTTTGCAGTCATTAAGGCTTGAAAATATTGCTATATAAAAATGGGTATCGCTAATTAAGTTTGTTTGTGAGGATTGAATTGCAAAGCGATTTCAATTTTATGAAGTTTCAGAGCAAAATATAACAGCCACTGAAAAGGTGTATTACAAAAATCTACTGTCTACACTTTCTTTAAGCTACCAATTGTCATCTTTGTAAAGTAAAATCTAGTGTCTCAATAGAAGATGAATCAGCAAGATAAGGTCCCTCAAAAAGAGTCATATTAATAGAGAAATGAAAAGAGGTGTTATATGAATATTCCATTTACTAAACTTCTCCATAATAAAGCATCGCAAGTATTGTTCCATAATTTTATTGGTAACTCAGTCTGGCCATCCATTTGCAGATGATAAGAGCTGCTATACAACAATGTAGCTCCAATCAATCGAAATAGCTTCTTCCAAAATTTGCTCATAAATTTGGAAGAGAACTGGTAGTCATTGTAATAGACCCGAAGATCTTCTTGGTTCATATTTGGTTTTCTGACAAACGGGGCATGTATGAACAAAATGATTGAAAATATAAAAGAATAGTTTTTGATTAAAAAACTATAAGTAGAAGCCAAAAAATGTTTGGAGAGAGATGAATGAGGAATTTTCGTAGTACAAAACTTAACTAAAAATATTTTATCTAAATACATTAACAAAAATCACAACTCAAAAAGAGACATGAATCCAAATACACATGAAGCAAGAGATAAATGAACTAAAAGATTATTGAGATTATATTTTCAACATGGTCATCTCCATTTGGTGTGCAGGGAAGAGGCCATGGAGAGAGTTGCGTTCAAGATTGTTCACCTCGAACCATGAGTTAAGCACTCGGAGGTTCTTGTCTGTACCGGAGAATGCTAATTGTATGGTAATATTGCAGTCAACAGAGCCGCCATTGCCGCTGCATTTCGAGGTTGGCACTCCACAATCTTCGTTGTTTATGCAAACGCTGTCCGAGGTGGAAGAGCCCTCAGTGCATGCCTTGCATGGAAATTTCTTCCAATACAGGTTTTGTAAAGTTCCCCTCTCAAATTCAAGCAGCTGTAAAAGCAAACAAAGGTTTTTTCACAGAGAGAGAGAGATAGAGAGGGGGAGAGAGAGAGAGAGAGATATGATGATGGCTCTACCAAAATGAAATTGGTTATAACGAGAGAGTCATGGACAACTAGTACCGGGGGTGATCTTGCTGCATACTTTTGTCCAGCAAACGCTACCATATACCCATCGAGTAAAACCTTTCAAAACAGACCAAACTCCATCAAATGAACTATTCAACCAAAATCAAAGAAACCAAGACAACGAACAGAAGTTAAATCAACAGTTTTACAATCGACCCTTCACGACACAGGATCAAATAAAGTCTTAATCGCGATCGATCATTCTTGATACAAAATCAAATATGTGAGATGAGACATAAAATATAAATCTTTTCAACGCTTAAGAAACATATAATATAGAAATATAAGAAAAAAACCAAAGAAATAATGGAAAAGAAGAAGAAGATGGAATGGAGAGACGAGGTTAGGTTTACGTACTGGATTTATGTCTCTGTGAATGGTGAGGAACGAGATCTGATCAACCTTAGGTCTAAACACAGCGAGTTGGGCGTCTTGGGTTGACAAGGAGAGACGAATATCACAAGGTGAAAGCTGAGTCTGATTGAAGAAGAAGGAATCCTTTGTAGAAAATGCAATTCCGAACGTAAACCCATCAGATTTCTGGATTTTTGCATCTAAGCAAGGGCTGAAAACATCATTCGTATCGGTTGAATCTACAACAAATATTACCACCGTTAATATCACGATCTCGATCATCTTCTTCTTCCTCGTCTCCGCCATAGATGGTTGACGAGGTCTCATCTGCAATCTGTCTCAAAGACAAAATGTGTTCATCAACTAGATACCCATTTGGTTTTCAACTGTAAACGACAAAAGAAACGACTACATATATGGAGCAAATCACTAGGAGTAGCCATTTTCAGAGTTTTCTGTTAACAAATCTGAATTTTCGGACTGCTCTTTCAAAAATAGAAAATTATTCAAATCATGTAAGGTAATTTGCGTAAAAAACCTTTAACTACGAGCTCATTGACAAAAAGCAACCTTAAATTATTTTCTTCAACAAAATAAAATTTAAACTATAAAAAATCTAATAAAACCAACACTATCGAAAACCCTGTTCTGTGCGAATATAAATAATAACGGGAGCCTATTTTCCTCCCGTTCACGCAGAAAACCTTAAAACCTCTCAAATTATGATACCTCGCTTGCGATTTCGCCCATCCTCACCTTCTCTGCCACCGATTTCGCGATTCCTCACCTCAAAAAATCGCCGATTTCGCAAGCCGTCACCCTCAAAATCGCGATTTCACAAACCCTCACACTCAAAACCGCCGACTTCACGAGCCCCTACCTTCCTAGCCGCCGATTTCGAGAACCCTAACTCTCTCTTTCGCCGATTTCGCGAACTTGTGAACCCTATCCCACTGCTCCGCCGATTTTCGCTCAAATTCAGGCCATTTTCGCCACAAAATGGCTCCAAAGATTAAGCTCTCTATGAAACGAAAGGGTAGTCCTTCGGAAAATGTTCTCTTGCAAAGTGGTCCTCAGCTACAAAGGCCTTTGACATAACAACGTCTACCACAACGGCCTCCGGCACAACGTTATTCGGCACAAGTCAGTCGACAATCAACTCCGGTACAAGTACGGAGACAAATTTCGTATGTCCGATAAGTCGATTCAGGTATGTAGCAGATTTTTCGCTTCGGTCTATTATTTACTCTAGGAGAATACTATGGGTGACTTTTGAATCAATGATTTACTCTAGGAGAATACTATGGATGACTTTTGAATCAATGAGAGTAAAGGAATTGTTCAGCTGAATTGGATTGCTTGGAATTTGTAAATTAAGCAGCAATAGTTGTGAGAGGTTGATTAGGCTATTCTATGCCAATATGGATTGGAGCACTTAATCTCTTACGATGACTTCGTACATGTTTGGTAAAGAAATCAAGTTAACTCTAAGCATTGTGAATGAGTTGATGGGTTTTTGACATGGGAGAGCCAAACAAAGAATATTATCATGCTTCACAGAATGTCGATTTTATTAAAATTGGGGGAGGGCTTAATTTGTTGAAGATGATTCATCTTAATCCAGCCATTGCTGGATTTACGAACCAAAGGACAAAGATTTAAATGCGAAGGGTCAAATTATCCACAATTTGATGTCCCACACGATTCTACCGCGTCATAGACACAAAGATCTTGTGAGCTACATGGATTTGTTGTCACGACCCGTACCCGTGATGTCACATTTTTTTTTTTTTTTAAACTTTTACTTTAACTGTACTTAAGCGGAAATCTAAACCAAAGTCGAAATCGGAATTGAAATCATTAACAACATTTGAAAACTACTTCAAAATCTATTATAAATAACTTAAAACTAATAACAAATCAATTAAATCATAAAAGAAATTAATTATTTAAAACATTTTTTTTTTTTTATAAATAGGCAGAGGTGATGGCGACCAGTCGCCACACTCTCTGGATTTCTCCAGAGAGTGCCCAGAAACTCGCCAAGAGAGGCGACTGCTCGTCTCCGCTTGGCGAATACTCGCCAAGCTCTCTGGAAGTTGTCCAGAGAGCATATTTTCTTCCTCCTACATTCTTCTTTCTTTCATCCTCCCACGTCCCTGCACTTCACTTTTTTTTTTTCAACACTAAAACACTTAACACACAATAACACTTCAAATACCTCTCCTTCGTCATTCAATCTTCACATAATCATCACTTATTTCTCACATAACACTTCCACACTAAATTTACCCAAAACTCATAACCAACACAAATAACTTTAAAACGTAATTGATTTTCATAAAAACGAACCGCATGGTTCCGTTTAAAAGTTTAACAATCCTACCTGTTTTAAAACATCAAAAACATCCACAAAACACTTTACAAAACATTTTACGTTATCCATACAGTCTCCAAACATCCTAATAACATATCTAAACATTTACAAAATCTATACAATTTATCATTAGCTCAAAACGTCATTAAAGACCCTCAAAAACCTCTAACCATGAGTAGCCCCGCCTAGCCAAAACACAAGCCGCCGCCACGAGCTCTGCCCATCGACCGCTACACTTGATCATCATAAGGTGGTTCCTCACCTTCGTTCTCGTCACCTACATCATACAATAACTACATTAAGCCTAATGCTTAGTAAGGAGCGTGCTAAACATGACATTACATATATGCATGACTTTCGTAAAACATTTTCATTTCATTTCGTTTCGTAAAACCTTTTTCTTGCCCGTGAGAAACATACAGTCAGAACCCGTGAGAACATACAGTCAGAACCCGTGAGAACATACAGTCAGAACCCGTGAGAACATACAGTCAGAACCATGAGAACATACAGTCAGAATTTCATAATCGTTTTTTATCTTAACATTTCATAAAAACATGTTCATAAACAGTTCGTATGCACTTTTGAGAAAACATGATGCGTGAGGAGACATACACGTAAGGAAAACCTATCACATGAGCACTAACATACACGTAAGGAAAACCTATCACATGAGCACTACCTAAATCGCTAAGGCACTACCTAACTACCCGTCTTTCCTTAACTACCCGTATGACCACTTTCTTCATAATAATCAACATTTTCAACATTGTACGACGTAGGGCCTTAGTGGCCGGAAAGCCTAACGCTCACTTACCTGGCGTCCTAAATATGCCGAGCACCGTCCTTGAGCTTGAGTCACCTAAGGCATTTAACAACAAACCATTAATATCGACTCACGAACCTCACATCAAACAATTTGTCTTCTCGAGCTAGGACAAATTCTTCTAAAAAAACTCTTAATCACTTCATTTAGACATTTTATCGAGCACTTGGTGCTCACAACTTCAAAAACCTCCATTAATGTCTTTCAACCACATTTCCAACAACCCTAACTTGACATTAATATCATCCAACACCATTAATCTACTCCAACAACTTCGATTTTACATTAAACATCATCAATAAGTAATTAATAAACAACCCTAACTATTTCTAACAAAACCCCTAATTTTACTTCACAAACCCTAACTCAAAATCACTCCAAACCACAAATAAGCTTAACCAAAACGTAGAGCTTACCTAGCACGTTGTTCTGTTGAAGAAACTTGAAGGAACAAATCGCCTAAAATGGAAGAGAGATTGAACCGTGGAGATGGCGATGGAGAAAGAAAGAAATCGCCAAAGGAGAGGAGAAAGGAGATTTCGTGCGTGGAGGAGAAGTGAGGAAGAGAGAGAGAGCATTTAGCCTTTTATTAAAATTTTATCTTTAAAATGACCAAAATGCCCATAGCTTATTTCCCTTAGCTAAATCCGTTATTTCCTCAACCAATTTGGTTCTTCCAAAATTATTTTATCTTACCAAATATTCCTATTTATTCTTAGGGTTCTAATGGAACTTCCCATTGGTCATTTGGGCTTAATTTAATATTTCTACGAATTTAAAATTCTATAATGCTTAAATACTTAGTATTCGAACATAAAGCTCGAAATTCTTAAAACGAAATTCCTGGGTGTTACATTTGTACCTAATGGAAAAACAATACAATTGAAAGATTCAATCTGGGTACGTGATTCTGATCACATGGGTTAGGTTAGGGTTACCTGCAATAAAATTTTTCCTTACAACACGTTGATTCAGAAGATCGTTGAGTCTTTTGGGATTGTTGTATCGCTGGACGAGCTTGTAAGGAAAGAAAAGTTAGTAGATGTATTTGATAACATCACATTAGGTCAGATGAGAATTGTTGAAGTACGAGGGCAATGGATATACAAGATCGATCAGGAAGCCCCCACCTCTTCAACTCCTCCTCCGGCTACCGCATATACTGAGTCGCCTCCTCCTTCGGCTCCCTCATCTTTTAAGCCAGCTCCTCCTCTGGCTCACTCATCTTCTCAGCCAATTCGTCCTCCGGTACCGCATCGGGTTATAGACCATATCAGAGGAGAGGTGGAATAGTCTTATGTGAATATTGAATATATGAGTCGACCAATTCAAGATGTTATTACGAACCAAGCAGTGATACTCGAGAGGAGGAAGAAGAAGAAGAAGAGGAAGAAACTCATAGGTTCAGGGTTCATTCTGGGGCTCCTCCAGCCTTTGCTGCTACTCCTCCGACCCCCGATGCTGCTCCTATGGCACCTAATTTTAAGTTTTTTTATATTTTGTTGTAATTGTAAACCTTATTGGATGATTTTTTATGTTTGAATGGTTTTTTCTGATCTTTTTCATTAGAGTTTTTTTTCTAGTTATTTAGATGATAATTTTTTGTTTGTTTATGTATGATATATTGTCTGAGATTGGTTGTGTACAGATAAATGACTATGGGGGAGCGAGGAAACAAAAGAAATTCGGCCTAATTTTTCGTAAAATTGTTACCTTCGTTGGGAATTTTAATTACAACAACAATTACTCAGAAAAATATAAACCAAACAACTAAAAAATCCACAATGGTAATTACAAAATAGACTATGTTAATTACAAAATGGACTTCGTTAATTACAAAATGGACTATGTTAATTCCAAAATTCTTCATCTTTTTCTCAAAGTACTCAGTTGTAATTGTTCTAGATGAATTCCATAAAGCGTCTTTGTACAACTTCTCATGAAACTTGTTCTTGAAATTTGCGTATAGATTTCTTTAGCAAAAACGGTGGTCAGACGGCTCTAATAACATGGTCACAGCGGGAAGCAACCTTCAAAAAATTTAGCGAATTCATCATAAAAAAAAATGTTGTGCAAAATGTAAACACGTATAACAAACTCAAATGCACAATACCTTTTGTCGATCAGAAATAAATGTTCATCCACGTCTCGTCTCGGTCTTTATGTCTCTCTTTAATACTTATAGAAACCACGACCATGAGTATTTACATTATGCTTCAACCACTGCAATAGTAACAAGATAAATGACATCGTTACCATCAAGGTTGACGACTGTAAGTAATTACACTACACACGAGCCCTTCAAATGACAATCATGCAAACATATGATAGGTCTACCAAATTAGAGCAAACCTCTCTTGCATGCAGCTAGACACTTACATTTTTTAGAAAATGGGATTCGCCGCAGAATCATTCATTTTTAGGCTGACGACCAATGTGCTCCCTGGATTTGATCTACAGATTTTTTTCTCCGTATGACCACGATAGTTTGAACTGTTCGTTCTTATGCACTTCGTTGTGTCTTCGGGCTTCATTCCTTGCCCTTCTTATAAGACTTGGTGTAATATTCATATTAAAGTTCGACTGTCTCAATTATGGAAGAAATTTCTCATGCATAATGACTTTTAAACCTATCCAAGTAATGATTCGTTATCCATTTGGCCGAAACATATTGCCTTTCTGTCTTTCTTGCACATGTGTGCATATCATTAAAACTTTTTATTTGGAATGTAACTTCATATTGCATCTTTGAAGCGTGCATTCACCGGTTCCATTCTGCATCATACACCGCCGTCAGTCGATGAGATTCACTTTTAATAAATTTGATGGCTTACCCATTCTTTAAGGAGTACTTCACTATTTCTTCTCTAACGGCTTTCAACGAACTATATTTCTTTCCAAAAAATCTGATCAGTGAACATGGTTCTCGTACCTATACACTTTCACACTTGTCATCATCTGAGGGGCATAAAGAACGAAGCTCATCATCTAGAGTTACCGAGGTCGAACACACCTCTATTTTTGCCTTCTTCTAGATCAACACCTTCATCATCAAATGCACGAAGTTCACCATATATAGGCCTAAAGCATGAATCCTCGTCCTTGTTGAGATTTAAATCTTCGTGATCACCTATTACTTACTTGGAATCCATCATCCCAAATCGAACAACGGTGGGCTTACCTTAGGGTTCGCAAAATCGAAGGCAAATCACTTGGGAATAGGCACAACACAATTCAAAGAAGGGGATGGCCGTCGATTTGGTCAAAATCGCCAGTGAAAGGTCAAAGGTCGAGAAGTTTTAGGGTTTTTATGCGTGAACGGGAGGATAAAAACTTCCATTCTTATTTATAACCGCGCAAAACGGGAGCCCGTTCTCGAGAACGGGCTCCCGCTAAGGTTTGTTTTGTTAGATTTTTTATGGTTTGAATTTTATTTTGTTAACGAAAATAGTTCAATGTTGATTTGTTAACGAGGAATTATTATTTGAGGATATCGTTTTTTATTCTTATTTTGAAGGCAAATATTCTATAATGAAAATGATTAAATATTGATATTTCTATTCAATATAATTTAACAATAATGTATTGAGCTCATATATTTGATATAATTATATATAGGTTATCATTAAGTCAAAATATATTGAAGTGATCAAATACGTATAATTTTGTTGTGCTTTAGACATCTAATAAATAAAGCATGAAACTTTAATGAATAGAGATAGTGATTTTCTAAGATGATGTCCTAAACTGGTAAAATCTATCAACTTTGTAAATAAATAAAATTTCTATATAAATTTTTTGCGATCAGGGAATTGTAACTATCTTGTGTCGATTTATTTCCGCAATTAATCACCTTGTTCAATGAATAATTTTTAGTTTATGTGATCAAAATTAGTGGAAATTGGAAACTACAGCGTAAATTGAAGTTACCTCAAAATAATGTTTTGGATAAGTATAAATTTCTAATGAATTAGGATTTAAAGAGTTTATTTAAACACATATACAAATAAAATTAAAATTTTCAATTTTGCTCGGTTCATTTTAAGTTCTGTTTTCAGTTTTGGGTTTTCAATTGGGCTCGGTCTTTGGTTGGAGTTAGTCAATTTAGGCCCGTATTAGGCTAATTTTGGTCGGTTTGATTCGGTTTTTTACTTAATTTTTATAACTTTTTAAAATTTCAAAATATACAGACGTAATTCGCAATTTGATACGGCACTGATAAATTTTTTTAAAATGAAACCATACGATTTGTTTTTGAAAGGTTCAACCGAACCAAACCGAACATAAATTCTCGATTTGGTGTGGTTTATCCTATTCCATCGCGGTGGATAGCCCTTGTTATACTTTCCCTTTTTTTTTTAGTTTTTATTTTAATTAATTTTGTATTGACATAATATATTATTTATTTTATTTTTAACTATTTGGAAATTTATTGGATAAAATTATTTGATTCTTGATTTTTATTATGAATATTAAATAAAAATATTTAATCTACCTTTGGTGTTTAAAAACAATTAAGTGTTATTATTTAATAAACACTAAATTATATAAATAATCACTTTTGAAACGTTAATTTATCGAAGCTAACTGCTTGGGTAGGTTGAGGGGCTAGTTTTCCAAGTTTGACAGGCTAAGGATGTCACAACTAGAGATTAATTGTATTTTGATGAGTCAAAAATTGTCTAACCCTAATATAATGTCACTAATGTGTTATGGGCGGGGCCAAGAATCAACAATCACTAATGATAATTGCTTATTTGGAAAAGTTCAATTTAGAACCCAACGTATGGGGTCAGTGGCCATTTGGTACCTAACGTATAAAACGTTTGCAATTCAAACCCTCCCGTCAATTTTTCAGTTAATTTTTTTCAAAATTCCCAAACTACCCCTCTCTATCTCTCTTTCTCTCTCTCCGGAGCGCCAGATCACCCCTCTCCCTTTTATTTATTTTTTTTCTCTTTTCCCATTTCCTCTCCTTTCTCTTCTTTGCGTGCTCTCTCCTCGAGGCGACAGACTCCTCCACGCCAAAGAACGCCGACGACCAACGAAGCCCTCCTTTCCTCCGGCGAGCATTACTTTGACCTCTTCCGGCGAAAAGTATTACATCCTTTTCTACACCGTCTTCTCCTCCTCCTCAATCAACCACTCCCCCGCGGATGGCCTCATCCCCACCCCCTGCATCTCCTCCGCCCCTTCCTCCAGCCACTACTCTGCCAATGGCAGCATCCCCACCAACCTCCGCGCCGACAAGCCCATCTAGGGACGCTTCACCACCTTCTAGCGCCCCATCACTTGGTGTCACCAGCTTGTTCACTGCCTTCTTAATCACCGCAGCAGCTATGATGATTCAGTAGATCGTCTTTTTTCTTGTAGAATTAGTGTGGCTATTCATTTTTATTCAATCGGAAGAGGTCAAAGTAATGCTCGCCGGAGGAGAGGAGGGCTTCGTTGGTTGTCGGCGTTCTTCGCGTGAAGGAGTCTGTCGCCTGGAGGAGAGAACACGCGGAGAAGAGAAAGGAGAGGAAATGAGAAAAGAGAAAAATAAAAAATAAAAGGGACAGGGGTGATCTGGCGTTCCAGGAGAGAGAGAGAGAGAGAGAGTAGTTTAGTCATTTTGAAAGGACATCTGTTAAATTTAACTAAAAAATTGACGGGAAAATTTGAATTGCAAACGTTTCATACGTTAGGGTTTGATTTGGTCAAAAAAATACGTTAAGTACCAAATGACCACTGACCCCATACGTTGAGGTCTAAATTGAACTTTTCCCTTGCTTATTTTATAATATTTTTGAAGCATTTCAAAATAGTGAAAGTTAGATGCCATTTGCCATTTCCAGGCAATGTTAAGGAGCTGTCATCATCCACCACCAACCAAACTCTCAACATGTAATATGATTGCGAATAAATATTACCCAATTTTGAGTGTTAAACTAAGAAAAGATGATTGAAGTTTGATCATCACGTACTAATCAACTAATGGAACATAAGGCTAACTCATCTCTGATTGATAATCAAGCTCTAGAAAATTGATCTCCATCCTCACGCAAATCATTCCTAAATGACAGTAACTATCCCTTCATAGGTGGGTGAGTGCAGATTGCTAATAAAAAGAGCATGGCAGCCGAAGATCGGATCAAAAATAATAAATAGATGTACATATTCGTCTGGCAATTACAAAATGTGCTCTCTTGAAATCACTATTTCTTCAACTCACCTATCTAAAAACTACGATGATTTAAAAAAATGGGTACAGTTCAGTCATAGATAAAAAGTCATACCAATGCATTCCTATGCTTTAGCAACTACTAATAATCATCAAGTTGAAACCGTTCGGCCGCGAGTGCAAAACTTTAAGACTTGTGTCACCCATGTAATCCAGCCAGCAAGAGGGTGGTAGCACATGATCTGAGGAGCAAAAATATCGGTCAAAAGGTAAATTATTAACTGTTAAAGAAAATGTTCAAGAGAGTCCTTTTATTCTCAAGGCCGAGAAGAATGATGAGATATAAACTAGCATAGAAATACACATGGTAACCCTTTCTCTTTAAGGTAGATAGGCAGACCAATGAATGAATATTCATAATCTACCAAATTAGAAAATAAAATACGTATCAAAGTGGACGAGTTCATTCCTAATTATTTTCACTCAAATGGTCTATTATGATGAGACAGTATCAAATCGAAAACCATAAGCATAGACAAACAAAAACATGACGACCAAAATCACCTATGTCATGAAAAAAAGTTAATATGATTAGCTTTCAAAATGTATGCCGCTTTCTCTATGTTATTCAAACGAGAAGATTATTTATTGCTCTTTGATGTCAAATCGGTTATTTAAAAGCAGTTTGCTGGTTTATGTGAATGCATCCCACATAGAAAAGGACAAAGGATCATCTCCTTATTTTTTTCTCTTATGATCTACTACTTTTCACTGAATCTAGGCCATTGATAGTGCATGTAATGCTTTCAATTGAGTCAACTAATGATGAAAACAAATATCAAATTGTTAACCTTTAAATCTAAATTAATGACCTACCCAATGACAATTAAAGAGAAAAACCAGAAGATTCTCCTTTCCCCATAAGGAGAAACCTTCCAAAATTAAAACTATCGGCTAATATTAAAACGAAAACAATTATGCCAGGCTATTAGAGTTCAAACATAAATCAATAGTAGGGAACATCTAGAACAAATACTAGTACAGCGCTTAACTGGATGCCCACAAACAAAAAAACCTGCTTCATAGGTTATACACTTTCGAAATCAACAACCAAACTGAAAAAACAGTGAGCTTTGTATGGAAGTAATTGCACTTTAACTACTACACCTAGTTCCATAAATCTCATAGACAGGGAAAAGAAAAGGTTATAATATGCAGCAATTTGTCAAATCACACATCAATTTCACATTTTAACTATAAATTTTGGGATTTTCCTTTTAAAAAATTCAAACTTTTTATAACCCGGTTGCCATCTTTCTAAATTACTATGTGAACAACAAATTGAAACGACTATATGAAAAAATAACAAAGTCAAATTAATGACCTTGATGCGTTCAAGCAACGGCGACAGTTTGTTGCTTTGAAGGCTCGAAACCCTTGTTCTTATCTTTATTGTCAGCGCCTCCGAGAAAATCCTCCATGTTATAGATGACAGTGATGAAGAGAGAGCAACTGGGGCATCTAGCGATCTCTTCCCCAAGCTTTAGCTCTTCTTTTGTAATCTGAAACAGGTCCCCGCAAGGACAAGGATACGTGAACGCCTGCAATTCCTCGTTCCACTCCATATCTTCTATCTCCACGTCGTCGTACGACATCCTTGAAATCTGTAGTTCTGAGATTGGTTTCCGAAATCGGTCGAGAGTCCGTCGAGTTACGACGTTTGCTGAAGCAGGTTCGTAAACGAATGAAATTAGAGTAGATAACAGGGACGACGAGAGACGCACCGCCTCTAATAGGGTTTATTTAGGTTGAAACTCGTTTATCATTTTGTCAACTTGTGCTAATTTGTAGTTTAGTCCTATAATTCTTATATATTGCTTTAAAAGGTTTTTTGTTTCCTTGAATCCCTAATACATTATAGGATAAACTACAAAATAAATTTTGAATTATGAGGTTATGTTAAACTTAAACATCAAATTTTTATAATTAAAGGGATTAAACCTCGTTGTTAAGTTTTCCATTCAATAAGTCATGTGAACAACATGTGCACCCAAAAACATGTTATAGAACCAATTCAGAGACTTGGTTTGCTGAGATTTTCTCTAGTGCTCCGATGTCGAAGACTAGTTGATGAGAACGAGGGGTATATTAAACTCGAGAAAATTCAATAACGCAGAATTGAAATTCAGAAACAACTTTGAATCAAGTAAAAAAGAACATGACCCCGATAGAACCAAAGTTATCAAACAAGGAATTTGACCCAGACTAAACTTGTTGATAACAACTAAATCTATCAATTTGATCTTTTAAAATTTGACTTGAAGAAGATCTAGTTCTTTACAAAGAACCCAAGAAAAAATTCTCTAAAAAAATTCAAAGTTTATTTCATCATAATTATTTGTTTTCAAAATATTACAACTCTAGTGTTTAAATAAACTAAAATAAATATTAAAAATAATAGAAATATCTCTAAGAATCTTAAAAATATTATAGAAAACACTCTATGATTAACGAAACTTAATTAATATATGAAAATAGGAAAACAAATCATAGAAATATGAAAAAAGGTAAGTTTTGATGCGGAAAGGCACCTTGGGGCATGCTGGGTGTGCAAGGGCGCGACGCGGGGCACTGAGTAGAGCGTGGGCACGCGGAGGTAGGAGCGGGGCGCTCACGGGAGCAGGCGTTGTGGGGCGCATGATGGGCGCGAGCACTTGTTGCTGAGTTGTAGCGCGACCCGCAGCCCCCACGCCAATTTTGATATTTTAGCATTTTTTTTTTTGGCAACTTCATGCATCTTTTTTACTTCTTTTGTAATATTTGACTCAAAAATACTTGTTTTCCACTTTGACATCATCTTCTTTTAATGAATCTTTATATGTGCGTGGAAAATCTTTTATCGAAACTTTAATTTTTGAGCTCATTTGGTTCGTATCATTTTCTTTCTCTTTGAAAAGATATTTGTCCTTGAACCTCTTGGATCATACATAAAGAAATTCACAATAGAAAATGAATTAAGATTGTTAGAAAAAATAAAATCTTTATAACAAGTAACAAGTGTTTGCTTCATTGCCAACGTGACAATAATTTTCTCACTTTTTTCATCAATTTTTTTCATCTTTTGTACATCTACTACGTACTCGTTTGGCTCATGAGTTAATAACACTTTTTCTTCTTGAATCTCATGAATTTCTTGGACGATTTCCTCCATCTAGCCATTATCTTCCTCTCATTGAAATTCTATAAAATTTGAATCTTTTTGTAGAAAACTAACCTCCTCTTTAATGGGCTCTTCAGTTAGTGGCTCTTCGGTTGGTTGTTTAACCTCTTGTTCCTTCAACTTTTGTTTCTTTGCTTTTTGTTCTATCAACTCTTTGTAGCATTCCTCCAAACCGTTGTCACAGAGTTATGCGAGCTTTTTCAATGAAGTTTTTACTTCCCTGATTTGTTTTTGTCGATAGTATTCCTCCTTGGCCTCTTCGTGGCTTATATATTGCATGTGAGAGGCTTTGTGAAATCTAAGTATGGTGTAAGGAAGAAGAAGGAACAACAAGAAAACTTGTTAAATGCAAAGTTGGTTTAATGGACTTCTCTCACTCCCTCACGTGTTTACACTCAAAAAATATCACTCATTTCGTGATTCACTCAAATAATAATTTTTTATAATATAAAAATTTGATCAAGAGAAAATATTCAACAAGCAAGATCAAACTTTCAAGCTAAAAATTCCAACCTTCAAGAATAGTAGAATCAAACTATTATAAATAATCAATGAAGAAAACGTTTTTACTAATCAATAAAGAAAAATAACAAAGAACAAGAACTAATAAGAATTGATGTTTCCAATTAATGAAAATAATGATATTAACATAATTAGAATAAAAATTTTAAGAATAAAATTCGAGACTTTAAAAAATAAGAGTTGAAACTTTAAAAACAAGAGTGAAAATTTCAAGAATGAAATTCGAAACTTTAATATCAATAATCGAAATTTCAAGAGTGAAATTCGAGATAAAAGAAAAAGAATCGAATTTTTAGGAGGTGGGCGCGGGGTGGGGCCTGCTGGGCGTGTGCTGCACATGTGCAGTGATTGTTGGGGCCGCGCTAATTTTGATATTTTGGTATTTTTTTTGAAACTCTGTGCATCTTTTTGTAATATTTGGCTCAAAAATACTTGTTTTCTTCTTTTAAAGACATTATCTTCTTTTAATGAATCTTTATTTGTCCTTGAAAAATCTTTTATTGAAACTTTAATTTTTTAGTTCCTTTGGTTCGTATCATTAGTGTTTCTTTCCATCGTGTTTTTGAGCTCCAATGGACCTAAACATGGCCTTTTCGAACCATATTTTTACACATTTCCAGGCATCAGCCTAGCTAAGACCATCAAAATCTTGTCAACTAGCCTTTTTGGAGATGATTTCTCCTCTCAACTGTGTTTAAAGGAGAGAAAATATTCTTAAAGTGAGTGCCTCCTCAGTTTTTCAAAACCAATAAGCTTAACACATGACTGTCAACAAAGAGATATGATGGCTCAAGGCATAAGCTGCTTGGTTTCTACACCTCTGCTATGTTTAAGAACAAAAAAGTATGCTAGGAAATATTCAATCTAACTACCATGTCAAAAATTCATCAGAGAGCTTCATGATCTGAATAAAACACAAATTCTTAAGGTAACATGTAGTTAAGCTTACACTACTGTATACAATTCTTTATCATACGTTAAATGTTGTTGTTTGACATCATTCTATTTTCACTAAAATAGAAGACAAGACGTCGTTCCTCACTAAAAACACGACCAACCCCTACCCATGAGGCATACCATTCAACCTAAAAAGTTTTAACTTCGAAAAAATTGATAAGTTGCAGTACAGGGATCCTGTCATTCCCTTTTGAGTCACTTCTGAAAGTCTTGGTGCTTCCACTTTCTAATGAAGTCCTCCTCTTTTCATGCACTCTGTGATAGGAGGCTTAATTGTACTAAAACTCTGGATGAAACGACAACAAAGTATAATTAATCCATGAAAACTCTGACTGACTGCCATGTAAGTTTTTAAGTTGAGGCCAATCAACAGTAGCTTGAATCTTAATGTGATTGGTAGATACCGTTGCAAAGGAGAATATGATACATAAACATAAAAAACTTCTATCGCCGCATAATTGGTAAACAATCATCTACATAAGTGTCATCATAATTATTGTTAGTATAAGAAGTTATAAGTAATTTTAAACATGAAGAGAAATATAAAAATTATGGATAAGTTGTCATGGAATAGAGAGAAAAATCTATCATCAAAAAAAGAAAAAAAAAAAAAAAAGAAAGAACTAAAATTTATAGAAAAAGAGACACAAGAAGATGAAAAATTCTGAATAATGATGAAGAATCATGCAGGCATGAGGAAGATGAATAGCCTTACTTTTTTAAATTTTTATTTGCTCGAACTCTTTTATCTTACTTACGAGGTCACACGAGCCAAATCATAACGAAGATGACGTCATTGAAATTCAATTCGATATGGTCGTCGCTATCCAACTGTCCATTTGTCTTGTCTTTTTGTATCTATCCACTTCACACCGCATCGCATATTTACCCACTTTTTTTTGTTTTGTTTTTTTTTTTTTTTTCAAGTTTCGCTGTTTAAACTTGACGGAGGAAAACCCAATTTCTCCCCTGCCAGAAGAAGTACATGAAGAAAATGATCTGCCTCAGTTTCGAAAATGGTGGATGGATCATAAAAAACTGCGATGAATCCTACAAATAAAGTTCCTAAACAGAGGATTATCCATTAGAGAAGATCCTGACATAATTCTAGAGATGACAAACGAGCCAGCCGAGCCTAGCCTAGTCGAGCCGAGCCAGAAGTAGTCTGGCTCACCGAGCCTAACGAGCTCGTCGAGCCTAACGATCCGATCCTAACGAGCTTACCGAGTCTAACGAGCCGAGCTTAACGAGCCAGCCTGAAAAAGTTTCAACCCGAGCTGGTTCGCGAGCCACAAGTTAAACGAGCCGAGCGTATATAAATATTTTCAACTTATATTAACATAATATAAATTTTTTAAAATTTTTTATTTAAAATAATAATAAGTATTAATAATTATATGTCAACTATATTTATTTATTTAATTTAAAAATTAGTTAACGATGTTAAAAATTACTCATTTAGTGTCAAGGTGTTTGTGTGTTTATATAATATAATATATTAAATTAAAAATAAAAATAAAAAAAAGAACAGAAGAAGGGAAAAAAACCCTTCTACTTCTGGGTGGCGCCGCGAAGAGAGAGTGTGAGGAGAGAGAGAGAGAGCCGCGGGGGATGGGAGAGAGGTTCTCAACTGTCCGACCTCTGTTTTTGACAAATCTAGTTCCATTGCGTTCCTCTCGAGATGCTCCACCTTTCTCGTTAAGAAATCTCAAAGGTTAGTCGATTATTTTTTTCTGATTTTTCATTGAACGTTTAGAATTTTTAGGTGTTTTCGCCTAAAAACCTCATTCATCTATTTAGTTGCGAGACTGAAAGAAGAATAATCATCTATTCATCTCTCGTCTCTGCTGCAAAACAGAGGGCTCCGACAGACGAGAGAAAGAGGGGGGGGGGGCTTAGGGGGGGCTCGCGAGCTTGGCCTGCCAAGCCCGCCAAGCTGGCTCGTTGGGCTCGGTCCCTGGCAGGCTCGCGAGTCCAGACCCTGGGCTCGGCTCGACCCGCCTCTTAGGACCAGGCTAGGCTCGGCTCGCTACTGTAGTGAGTCGAGCCTGACTCGGCCCGCTACTATAGCGAGCCTCCAGCCCGCCCGTTAAACAACTCTATATGAATCATAAAAAATTGCTATTAGATAACGGGTAGTTTTTTTTAATTTAAAGTTAAATAAAAACAAAAATAAAAGAAAAAATAAAAGAAAAGAATTTCTAGAAATAAGAACGAAGGATTTAAAAATTAAAATAAAACAAAACTAAATAAAAAAGATTAAAAAATGGGCAAAATCCAAAAAATGGATCTAACTTTTCATTTTCAACATAATCTACCAACAACTATCACAAATACTCCGTTATCAGCCATATCGATTCCAAACATAACCTATAAATTTAACAAAATCCTAATCAAAACCTAACCGTTAACAACCCTAAAACAGGAAACTAAACGTGTCTAACACCCGAAGCTTACCTAGAGCTTTGATTGATGAAGAAAAATGGAAGAGAAATCGCCGAAGTTTGGAGCAAATCGTCGGCCGATGAAGATTGTCGAGTGAAGGAGAAAAATCGCTTAAGGAGGAGGGGGCGTGTGTTGTTCTGGAGATAGTGTTAACCAACTAGAGAGAGAATCATGACAAGCAATAGACGTAAATCTATGGGTGAGGTGTCACACAACCCACACATTCGAGCATTAAGGTGGATCGCTTTTGGATGAAGCTTTGCGAAATGGCAACATGCAAGCACATATTTGAATCAACGGCTGACATGGAGCCATTTATCTTGTTGTGATGACTCCTAGTGGCTAAGGTTGTTAGCTACATCTACTTGTATAAATAGTAAGACCTTGAGGTATTAGAGGCATATGATCACGAACCATTCTTAAAGGGGAGGGTTTGGGCCTTGGTTGTTGTATGAGTGCTAAGCTTTGTTTTCCTTGTTAATAGCATAGCAAAGGTTGCAAGGAGTTTCTATAAAATGGAGTTGAGTGCGTTGTGAGGGTTCACACTAAGTAGGTTGACTAAGGAATGTTAACTTCAAAAGAATTAAGCTTATTTGATTTGATGATGAGTATGCTAAATTGTATAATTAATTCTAAGTTATTCATCGTTTAATCATGTGAATATAAAATTTTAATATTTATTTTATTTAGAAATACTCTTAAAGAAAGATATTTGGTTGTGCCAACCTATGTGTTCAAGTCCTCTAAGTTGATATTAAAATTCATAGGGCTTGCATGATGAAAATAGAATGAGATATGCACGTTAATTTGTGAAGAAATTGATCAAAAACCTGAGAGCTTATGGGGTAAACTGGAGTGTCAACGACTAGTTTAATGTTAAATGGAACCCTCGAGAGTTCAAAGGGTCGACCGGTCCAATGAAGGGTCAACTGCCATGGTCTCCAAAACAAGCTATAGGGTTGACCTATGCGGTCTTCAAGCCAACTTGGAAAATTATTTCAAAAACCCGAGAGCTCAAAGAGCCGACTGATCTCTTAAGGGGTCAATTAGTGAGTTCTACCGAGATGTTTAGCATGTTCAAAAAATTGCACAACAGTTAGCCAAAATATTCCGTTTTTCTAAAGGCATCTATAAATAGAGGCAGACTTCACTATACAATATACAAAACTAGAAATCCATAATGAAGTGATGTCATTTTTCCATTTGAGATTATTGTGTCTTCAGCGTATGTCACACTCTTCCCAACTTAACTTGAGATTTCAATTATTGAAATAGTGTGAAATTGTTCATTACCATTCAAACATTTAATTTTGTAAAACGGTGAACAAGAAAAGGGTGACACCCGTGAAGAGTCACTGTAAAGGCTTTGATTAATGCCTGAAAGATTAATCGATTTCAAACCAAAACGTTTAGTTGGGAAAAATCTGATAGGAATCCACCAATACGTTTTACTTATTCGAGAAAGAATAGACTCCAACCACAAGATTAGTTATATGTTATGTTTTTATGTTGTGTTATATTTATGTGATTTAATTTTAAATAGGAAGTTATAAGGGACAAAGAGGGAAAACCACTTTCAAAGGCGGTTAGGAGAGGTTAGAGGGTGGAGGAAACTACATGTAAGTTGAGGAGGGGAGAAGGAAGGCAGAAAGGAAAAAGTAAAAGGGAGAGTGGCAGAGACTCTAGAATCTCTCTGTAAATGAATTGTGTGTTATGAATCCTATGTTAATATATGGTGTTTTTATTGTTTCTCTGATTTTAGAAAAGTGGCAATTGAAATTATAGGATATCTATCATTGGTATCAGAGCCTTTCTCTGGCCATGGCAGGAAAAAAACAGGGGAGCAAACAAGGTGTTCTTGAGGATCCATCCTCAGGGGTTGAAGGAGACTTACGACACGAAATCGATGGCATGCGCGACAGCCTCGCGCGACTGCCTGAGTTGGAACGATCTGTGGCTTTACTGATGGCGAAGTTGGATTCCATCGCTGAAGCAGTACAATCATCTCCGCCGCGACAATGGGATAAAGGGAAACAGAAACTTAGTGCCGAGCCAGCGGACAATTCCATTGATCCCGGTGAAGCCTCTCGCGTTCATTACAGCGCTGACGAATGGAAGGCAGACCACTTAAACCGTCGCATGGAGATGCCTATTTTTTCCGGCGATGATCCAGATGATTGGGTTTTTCGCGTGGAGCGTTTCTTTACGCTTCAGTCGCTCTCGGAACCAGAAAAACTTCATTGGATCGCAGTTCATTTGGAAGGTGAAGCATTAGCGTGGTTTCAATGGGAAGATCGGCGTCGGCCTTTCCACGGTTGGCTCGATTTTCGCTCTTTGTTGCTGGATCGCTTTAGAACGTCATTGGAGGGCACTCTTTCGGAGCAATTTCTCCAGTTGAAACAGAGTGGCTCGGTCCGTGAGTATCGACAAACCTTTGAACGAACTGCTTCTCATTTTTCAGACGTTCCCGAACATTTATTGGAAGCGCAGTTTATGACGGGGTTGCAACCGGTGATTCGGGCTGAACTGTTGGTTCTCCGACCACTCGGTCTCGGCCAACTGATGTTAACAGCGCAAAGGATAGAAGACAAACACCATTTGTTGCAGACAATTGGGCCGGGTTTGGGTGTGAGAGGAGCAACCCAGGCCAAGCAATTTCAAGCCCATTCATCTTTTTCTAGTACAACTCCAATTAGCCCAAGTCCTCTGCAGCCACTCCCTTCAGGCCGAGTGCCTTTTTCTCCGCCGATGAGTACCACGTCAACGTTTTCCAAAACCGGTGCCATTAATTTTCCATCTCGATCGACTTCCTCTTTTCGACGTCTATCAGATGCTGAACTACTTCAAAAATAGGAAAAAGGTCTCTGTTATAGATGCGATGAACGTTTTCAACCGGGGCATCGTTGTAAAGCCAAGAACCTTCAAGTTTTAATCTGTCAAGATTTGGACGACGTTCCAGAAACATCGGAATCCAGTGAGGTCCTTGAATTCGCCGATGAACCACCGATCACCGCTCCTGAAGTTGCTCAACTTTCTATAAATTCAATGGTGGGATTTTCTTCGTCTGATTCGATGAAGCTTAAGGGCAGTATCTTGGGTCAGCAGGTTGTTGTCCTCATTGACAGTGGAGCTACTCATAATTTTATTTCTTGTTCTGTCATTGAGCAATTACAGATTTCGGTAGATCCTCACAGCCACTTTGAGGTGATGACTGGCACGGGCAGTAAGGTTCGAAGTGAGGGTATTTGTCGATCAATTTCACTTCATTTTCCTGACTTGATGATCGTAGAGGATTTTTTTCCTTTGGATTTAGGCAGTGCTGATGTAATCTTGGGATTTAAATGGCTGAAAGCTCAAGAAGAAATGCGAATCAAATGGGGAGCTCTTACCATGACATTTGCTGTGCAAGGGAAACAAATACACTTACAAGGGGATCCGAGTTTGGGCAGATCATTGGTGTCCTTTCATTCTTTGATTAAACAGTTTAAAATTGGCGATGCTGGTTTATTGTTAGCATTACAAGGTATGGCTGCAACACCATGTTCTCAAGAGTGTTCACCAGAGATAGCCACTATTTTACACTCTTTTCAGGATGTGTTTACTATGCCGCAAGGGCTACTGCCTCCACGAGCATTAGATCATCAAATTATACTCGCCAGTGGCACGGCTCCAGTGTGTGTTAGACCTTATCAATACCCCCACATTCAAAAAAATGAGATTGAAAAACTGGTGGGTGAAATGTTAGCGGCCGGTATCATTCAACCAAGCGTTAGCCCTTTCTCCAGCCCAGTTATTTTGGTCAAGTAAAAGGATGGTAGTTGGCGCTTTTGTGTCGACTATAGAGCATTGAACAAGGTTACAATTCCGAATAAATTTCCTATTCCTAGAGTTGATGAGTTGTTGGATGAATTGTATGGTGCTACCATTTTTTCTAAACTTGATCTTAAATCCGGCTATCATCAAATCCGAGTGAAATTAGAAGATGTCCCAAAAACGGCTTTTCGCACACATGAAGGCTATTATGAATTCTTAGTGATGCCCTTTGGGCTTACCAATGCGCCATCCACGTTCCAAGCTTTGATGAATAAGTTGTTTAAACAGTTTTTGCGACGTTTTGTTCTGGTTTTCTTTGATGATATTCGTATATATAGCAAAGACGCTGAGCAGCATGTACAACACCTTCGAACAGTCCTTGCTGTTTTACAGGAGCATCAATTATATGCCAATTCCTCCAAATGTTTCTTTGCTTTATCACAGTTGGAATATTTGGGACATATAATTTCTAGTGAGGGGGTGGCAGTTGATCAGTCTAAGATTGAAGCGATGTTATCTTGGCCTAGGCCACGTACTTTGAAGGAGCTCTGGGGATTTCTCGGTTTAACTAGCTATTATCGACGCTTTGTGGCCGGTTATGGTAAGATAGCATTTCCACTTACCTCCCTCCTTAAGAAAGATGCCTTTCACTGGTCGGAGGCTACTGAGACTGCTTTTCGACAACTTCAAACAGCGATGACTTCAGTACCTGTTCTTGCTTTACCTGATTTCTCCAAGACTTTTATCTTGGATACTGATGCTTCTGGCATTGGCATTGGAGCTGTCCTCATGCAAGGTGGTCGGGTCATCGCTTTCTTCAGCCAAGCATTATCTCCTCGTGCTCAGTTAGAATCAGTATATGAAAGGGAATTACGAGCCATTGTTTTGTCGATTCTTAAATGGCGGCCTTACTTACTTGGTCGTCATTTTATTGTCCGCACTGATCAGCGTAGCCTCAAGTACCTATTGGAGCAACGCTTAGTGAATCCGGAGCATCAAAAATGGTTGACAAAAATTATGGGGTATGACTTTGAGATTCAATATCGTGCCAGATTAGAGAATAAGGCTGCTGATGCTTTATCTCGTAGAGTTGATATCACATCTTTAGCTACTTTGTCATTTACGACCATTTTGCCTTGGCAAGACCTTCATGATGAGATTGTAGGTAACAAAGAACTGCCCCTTGTTTTCTCTCAACTCCAGCAAAATCTTGAGTCAACCCCGGGATATTCTTTACAGAATGGTCGGTTGTATTATAAAGGGCGTCTGGTTTTAGCCTCCAATTCCGCTTTAATTCCATTGTTGCTCCGAGAATTCCATGGATCAGTTGTGGGAGATCATTTAGGTGGGTTTAAAACTTACCAGAGAATCGCTGCCGAATTCTTTTGGAAAGGTTTACGTAATGATGTTAAAAAATTTGTAGCCTCTTGCGATGTATGCCAGCGTCATAAATATCAATCTTTGTCTCCGGCGGGACTTCTTCAACCACTACCGATTCCGACATTAATTTGGAATGATATTTCTATGGATTTTATTGAAGGCTTGCCTCGTTCCAAAGGTTATGACACTATTCTTGTAGTTGTTGATCGCTTAAGTAAGTACGCCCATTTTATGGCCATTAAACATCCATTTACAGCTCAATCTGTGGCTGCGAAATTTATTACTGAAGTGGTTCGTTTGCATGGATTTCCACGATCGATTGTTAGTGACCGTGATAAAGTCTTTCTAAGCAATTTTTGGAAGGAGCTCTTTCGGTTGCAAGGTACAATCTTACAATATAGTTCTGCTTACCATCCGCAAACTGATGGCCAGACAGAGGTGGTGAATCGTTCATTGGAGACTTATTTACGTTGTTTTGCTTCTGACAAACCTACGTCTTGGGTTAGTTGGCTTGCATGGGCTGAATTTTGGTACAATACATCTTTTCATACGGCTATTCAGATGTCTCCCTTTAAAGCTGTTTATGGTCGTGAACCACCACCTTTAATTCGAGTGGGGACGAGTGATTCAGTGGTTCAATCCATTGAAGACTTATTGCAGGACAGGGATGCTATTATCAAGGAGTTACATTCTCATCTTTCACGAGCCCAAGCACGTATGAAAGAGATTGCTGATGGCAAACGGCGGGATATTCATTTTAATGTAGATGACTGGGTGTTCTTGAAGTTACAACCTTATCGGCAACGATCATTGGGTAAGAAGCGCAACGAGAAACTCAGCCCTCGTTTCTATGGCCCTTATCAGGTTCTAGCGAAGGTGGGACAAGTGGCTTACAAATTGCGATTACCAGACAATTCTACAATTCATAATGTATTTCACGTTTCTCAATTGCGAAGAGCCATTGGGGACACAAGTGTTTCTACTATCTTACCCTCTACTATATCCGCGGATATGGAGCTTCATGTCGAACCGGAGTTGGTGTTGAATATTCGACCAAGTACAGATCGTGTTCCTGCTCGAGGTGAAGTCCTTATTCAATGGAAAGGGCTACCTAAGGAGGAAGCTACATGGGAGTTCTTTGACATCATTGTGGCTCAATTTCCACATTTCAAACTTGAGGACAAGGTGAAAGTTTGGGCGGCGGGTATTGATAGGAATCCACCAATACGTTTTACTTATTCGAGGAAGAATAGACTCCAACCACAAGATTAGTTATATGTTATGTTTTTATGTTGTGTTATATTTATGTGATTTAATTTTAAATAGGAAGTTATAAGGGACAAAGAGGGAAAACCACTTTCAAAGGCGGTTAGGAGAGGTTAGAGGGTGAGGAAACTACATGTAAGTTGAGGAGGGGAGAAGGAAGGCAGAAAGGAAAAAGTAAAAGGGAGAGTGGCAGAGACTCTAGAATCTCTCTGTAAATGAATTGTGTGTTATGAATCCTATGTTAATATATGGTGTTTTTATTGTTTCTCTGATTTTAGAAAAGTGGCAATTGAAATTATAGGATATCTATCAAAATCTTCAAGAAGGAGTCTTGAAGCAAGGACGCAAGCAAAGTAGGTCGAACCGTATTAATAAATTAGTTTGCACCCGCTTACCCTTCTATTTTATTATTGTGTTTTGAGCTGGTTTTATTTTTAAAAATATAAATTAAAAGAAAAACAAAAATATTTTACAATAGCAAACTAATCAAGTTATGAATCATGAAAATGTCTATTAACCTAATTAATCTCCCCCCTCGTTACCGTTCAATCATTCAATTTTGTAAAACAGTAAACAAGTAAAGGGTGACGCCCTTGAAGAGTCATTGTAAAGACTTTGATTGATGTCCGAAAGATCACTCAATTTCAAACTAAAACGTTTAGTTGAGAAAAATCTTTAAGGAGGAGCCATGAAGCGAGGATGTAAACAAAGTTGGTCGAATCCTATTAATAAATTAGTTTGCACCCGCTTACCCTTTTATTTTATTATTGTGTTTTAAGCTGATTTTTGCTTTTAAAAATATAAATTAAAAGAAAAACAAAAATATTTTATAGCAAACTAATCAAGTTATGAATCATGAAAATGTCTAATAACCTCTCCTTATAATTTTTTTTTTGTTGGTCAATCTATATGGCTTGCTTGTAACAAGATAGATCATAAATCATTCTATTGTCCAAGTCAAATGATAGTAGATTAGTTACTAGATTGTTATGACTTCTTAAAGGAATCATAACTAATATTCAACAATCAAAGAATACTGGTTGCTCAGGACACATAACAAGCGACTCTTCAAAATTCATCTCCATCACCAAGAAAAAAGGATATGCCATATTCGTGAACAAGCATATTTAATTTCTTTTTCTTGACTTAATTTGTACTTTCATAGGCGATCTAAAATAGTTTTCAAATTTCGTGTGCATTATCACACATTTACACTCTATTAAATTCATCGCTATTTAGTGCACAATATAAAGGGAAATTACCAAAAACAACCACCAACTATCGATTTTTTTCGATTCCAACCACAAACAAAATTTTTTAACAATTAAAACCATCACCTATTGAAAATCTGTCAAAAACGACCACGCCGGACGGACGCAAAAAAACTCCGTCCGTCCGGACTGTTTTTCCGGACGGACTCAATTTTTTTGCGTCCGTCCGGGTCACTGTTCACGTGAACAGTGACATGTTTACGTTTATTTTTTTTTGTTTTATAAATTAATTTTTAAAAAATACTAAACGATATTAGATTTACTTAAAATTTTTATCACATATTCCCAACATTATGAGAAGATAATCTGAAAAGTTTCGTGATTTTACAATACTTATACGATTTATTATAATTTGTTTAAATGTGTTTTATAAAATAATTCACTAAAATTATAATAAATCGTACAAGTGTTAGAAAATCACGAATATTTTCCGATGATCTTCTCATAACGTGGTGAATATGTGATAAAAAGTTTAAGTAAATCTAATATTGTTTAGTATTTTTAAAAATTAATTTATAAAAAGGAGAAAAATAAACATAAACATGTCACTGTTCACGTGAACAGTGACCCGGACGGACGCAAAAAAATTGAGTCCGTCCGGAAAAACAGTCAACAGTCCGGAAGGACAGAGTGTTTTTGCGTCCGTCCGGGGTACTGTTCACGTGAACAGTGACATGTTTACGTTTATTTTTTTTTTGTTTTATAAATTAATTTTTAAAAAATACTAAACGATATTAGATTTACTTAAAATTTTTATCACTTATTCCCAACGTTATGAGAAGATAATCTGAAAAGTTTCGTGATTTTACAATACTTATACGATTTATTATAATTTGTTTACGTGTGTTTTATAAAATAATTCACTAAAATTATAATAAATCGTATAAGTATTGTAAAATCACGAAACTTTTCAGATTATCTTCTCATAACGTTGGGAATATGTGATAAAAATTTTAAGTAAATCCAATATCGTTTAGTATTTTTTAAAAATTAATTTATAAAACGAAAAAAAATAAACTTAAACTGGTCACTGTTCACGTGAACAGTGACCCGGACGGACGCAAAAAAATTGAGTCCGTCCGGAAAAACAGTCCGGAAGGACAGAGTGTTTTTGCGTCCGTCCGGGTTACTGTTCACGTGAACAGTGCCCGATTTACGTTCGTTTTTTTCTGTTTTATAAATTAATTTTTAAAACATACTAAACGATATTGGATTTACTTAAAATTTTTATCACTTATTCCCAACGTTATGAGAAGATAATCTGAAAATTGTTGTAATTTTCTAACTCTTGTACGATTTATTATAATTTTAGTGAATTATTTTATAAAACACACGTAAACAAATTATAATAAATCGTATAAGTATTGTAAAATCACGAAACTTTTCAGATTATCTTCTCATAACGTTGGGAATATGTGATAAAAATTTTAAATAAATCCAATATCGTTTAATATTTTTTAAAAATTAATTTATAAAACGAAAAAAAATAAACTTAAACTGGTCACTGTTCACGTGAACAGTGACCCGGACGGACGCAAAAAAATTGAGTCCGTCCGGAAAAACAGTCCGGACGGACGGAGTTTTTTTGCGTCCGTCCGGCGTGGTCATTTTTGGCAGATTTTCAATAGGTGATGGTTTTAATTGTTAAAAAATTTTGTTTGTGGTTGGAATCGAAAAAAACCGATAGTTGGTAGTTGTTTTTGGTAATTTCCCCAATATAAATATGGGTTGGGTTGAGAGTGGTTAACGACGTGGGTTTTAGGATAAGGAGGTCTGATGAGAAAAAGGGGTAGAAAAGTTACGTGGGTTCGAAGAAAAAAAGGAAGAGGTTATGTTGTTGAAGAAGAGAGAAATTCTAATAGGTTTACGTGTTGAAGTGGTGTGTTTGAATTTGGCAGAATGAGATTTGCTGGTTTAACCAGGGAGAAATACATATTAGATGAATACTGTGGGTGGGAGAGGAAGCAAACTGTGGGACTCTCTTCGTTCAAGTTTCATCTTTTATTGTACGTGGTAATGGAAGGGAAACTTTAAATTTAAAATCTCCATTGGCTCGGTTTGAGTTCAGTTTGGCTCGATTTTCTCAATCTAATTTGGGTCGAGTAAATAAGGTTTTGGATTGAACCAAATCACACTCTTTGGAATGTGACTTGGTTTCAAACAAAACTTGGGTTGCAAATCTCCCGAAACCGAATCAAACCAGACTGAACCGGAGCCAGGTTGGTTCCACCTATTCTAGTCCATCCTTTATTTCTATTAGACAGCAGAGCCCACGGAAAGTCAAATCTATGTGCAGTTGTTTGTTTGGATTGAAGCCAAACCGATAAAGATCTTCTATAGAACCTACAGATTTCCTCCTCCAATCTCAAAAATATCATCTTCCTCCCCAAATATCACTCATACACTTAATCTTTCTGTTTCAAGGTCTGTTTTCTTTGACTCCATTTTTGGCTTTTCTTCACAATGTCTGGAATCGTAGATATTAAGAGCAGTGAGCTGGACAAGCAGCCCCAAAAACGTCAGACCCTTTCCTCCAATGGATCCGACAGCTTCTCCTGCTGAGTCTAGCCAGGATGTTCAGCCGAGTGCGATGAGCTCAACTGGGTTGAGGGAAGCTCTAGGCCGAGTTGCTTCTCTTAACTCCCGTTTCTTGCTGTATTCCGACGCATCTGTCTCCATGCTTGATTTCTTTAGTCCTCCAATGGATCCGACACTTCTCCTGCTGAGTCTAGCCAGGATGTTCAGCCGAGTGCGATGAGCTCAACTGGGTTGAGGGAAGCTCTAGGCCGAGTTGCTTCTCTTAACTCCCGTTTCTTGCTGTATTCCGACGCATCTGTCTCCATGCTTGTCGATTTCTTTAGCGCCTAACATGGCTCTAATGGCTGCTTTCTTCGACTTGTACTACATGTAAATACTCTTTGTTTGATAGATTCCCCAATAAAATAAAGGGTAATTTAAAAAAAAAAAAAAAATTCTTAAACAACCATTGTTTAACTAATATTATTTATAGAGAGTTGTTAATAAATATATAATTTAGTGTTTTTTTTTTTTGTTAATTAACCTGAATAAAATTAATGGAGGAAAATGGGTAGTGTTGATATTCTTCACGTTTTCTATTGACAGAGACGGAAGAAGATGGGCCACTTGGCTTCTTAATTTTGAAGCCTATTTTGTTTGATAAGATTTCTGCAACGGGGGACCAATACACACACTCTCTCTCTCTTCCTCCGGTGGTCCCAAGTCATTTCCATGAACCAGATGATCCTCTATATAAACCCACTACTCGTGGACAGTTTTACTGCAGAAAAAAGAGAGAGAAAATCTCCATTTGCAGGGAGAGTTCGAGAGAAAATCTCCAGTTTTAGAGAGGGTTTCAATTTTCTGTGATTGTGTGGAGCAGGATGTCTGCAATGGTGGAGACTTGGAGGACGGAACTGGGGAAGATGAGAGAGAAATTCGGAAGCGGAAAGCCATTGTTATCCAAAGCTAGAAAAGGAGAAGATGAAGATTTGAAGGAGACGAGGAGAGATTGCAGAGAAACTGAGGAGAGAGAAACGACCATGTCAGATACCCGTGTTTCTCTGCTCATGGACCGATTTGCTCCCTGTTGATCGGTGAGGAGGAAGAACCACAACTATGTAATTACGTGTAATATCATAATTAGTTTTGGATATAAATAATGATTGTTAAATGTTTATCGGCAGCACTCTTCCAACTTAAGTCTTGGAAATGTGACGCAAGAAATCAAGTTTGCCTGATCTTCTGGGTTGCACGATTTTAATAGAAAAATAACTTTTGATAGAATAATTTGAGACGATACTCTCAAAGACAGGTATTAATGGCTAATGTCCCTAAATTATGAAGATTATTGACCTAAAATAAAGGCTCAAAGATCTACTTTTTCTTAGCTGTTAAATTTAAGAGTTAAAATTACTTGTATTTAGTTGTTAAAAAGAATAATTTATGTTAGATATTTTTAATTTAGTCAGGGAATGTACCAAAGAATCTGCTGTCAGCCATTCAGATCAACGTAGACATCCAATAATAGTAGAGGCCAATTTTGTCTTTTTACAATGAAATCTGAAATGATATATATATATATATATATATATATATATATATATATATATATATATATATATATATATATATATCTATTTTACTATTTTTTTGTTCTAAGCAGTTGATGTTTGTTTAGCAGGAAGTGCTGGCCTCAGTGTTCATAGACGACAACTCGGAAACAAAGGCAGGCTCCAATTTCCGCCATTTAAGGATCTCCCTTGCATATCTTAGAGTTTCATTTACAGAATCAGGCTCCATTCCAGTACTCAACGAAACAAAAAGCTTGTTATTTGCGTAAGAGCTGAAGAGTCTCTTAAACTTCACTGCAATGTATTGAAAAGCTTGATGAGCCAACGAAGTATTTGTGCCGTTTGATCCGCTGACTTTAAAATGGGAGCTAATCAGCGGATTGAAGTCGTCGAACCATTCACATCGAGAGAGAGGAACTTGCTTGATTTTTTCCTCGAACAAGTCAAACTTGTTGAGAATGAGAAGAAAGTGTTTCTTCTTCAGGGTCGGACGTCGAATGATGCTTTCGAAGAGTTTCTTACTCGCTATCATCTTGTTAATAGAATTTCCAAATTGATCGTCGTGAAACTCGTTGTAATCTGTCAAGGCGACGCAAAATAGAACAATATCGACATTTTCAAACATTTCCAGCCATTTGCAATTCTCTCCGAGGCTATTGGGATGAACTCTAATGAGCTGGTATCTGTACAACAGCAAAGAAATGCCCATTAGTCGGAGCAATATTTTCGACCAACACGATCATAAAAAATAAGGGTAAGTCAGAAGTTGACCTTTGAGAAGGATCATGCTCGTATAGTTGATCAAGAACAAAACCCTGTGGTGATTCTGGGAATGAAAATTTGACGTCACTCAGACCGTTAGAAGCTGAAATTCCTTCAGCATATAAAATGTCAATGTCGGACGGCTCGTAATCGATCTTTGAAATTTCCACAGCCTGTTTAAGAAACAGAAAATTGACAGAACATTATTAAATGCCTGAAAGAACTGAAGGATAGGGGAGAAAATAGAGCAGAGTGAGGCCTCTAACCCGATCAAGAAAATAAGTAGCTATAACAGGTAGAAGTTCTAATTCATTTCTTCGGATGTATGTAGCTTGAAAGGCAGGATCTCTCCATAAATCCTCAATAAATGGAGCGTATTCTCGAGTAGCAGCGGGAAATATAGCCTCCAAATTTCCGCACACCATGACCTTTAGGAGCCAATCTGAAAAAGCTTTCAGTCTTGGGCCAATCACGTAAGTTGTTCTCTCATCAATGTTCCTCGCAGCTAACTCTACCGAATCTACAGAAACGTAGAAAGGACAGACTTCAAATTCTACTCAAGTTTCATCATTGGTCAGATAAGGATCAACAACATGTGCAATTAAGACCAAAAAAGTTATTCAAAATCAAACGAAATTCTAAAGACACATGAAGAAATTCTTCTGAAAACAATGCCAAACATAAATGAGGATAGACAATGGAAATAAAATAAAAACAACGGATTTACATGGAGACCCTACGCATAGAAATAAACTAAGGCAAGAAAATGAAATTCACTATGTTGATAACAATTACAAGGGAGTCTACAAGCGTGCAGATCAAAACATACGATAAAATGCTGGAAACAATCACGAAATTAATAAGATCATGAGTATTTATCTTTTTATCATCCCATCTAAAACCATCTATCTAAAAATGTCTCTCTAGATAGATATTAATCAATTTATAAAGGACAATTATCGATTTGAACTCTGTACCATACACTTTTTTTCAATTCGCCCCCTGTAGTAAAAAACCGACAAACCGAACATTGTACTTTGATTCTGTTATCAGTTTTGACTTTCTATCAACAATTTAATTAAACTCTCATTTAAAAAATTACAAAACGATCTTGGATTCAGCTGAAATTTTTACCGCATGTTCAATATTTAATGAAAAGATAATCTGGAAATTTTCGTTATTTTTTAACACGTATACAATTTATTGTAATTTTATTTTAGTATTTTATAAAAATATTATAATAAATCATACAAATTTTAGAAAATCACGAAAATTTTTCTATTATATACCCATGATAGGTTTAAAAATGTGGAAAAGTTTTCCAATAAATGAAATATCGTTTGGTATTTTTTTAAATTAATCTCAGTTTTTTCTTTACTTTATAAATTAATTTTTTTAAAAACTACCAAACGATATTTGATTTATTTGAAAAAATTTCCACGTGTTCAACGTATCATGGAAGGGGCTGCCTAAGGAGGAAGCGACGTGGAAATTCTTTGACATGATCATGGCTCAATTTCCTCAATTTGACCTTGAGGACAAGGTGCAAGTTTGGGCGGCGAGTAATATTAGGAGCCCTCCAATCCAATTCACATACTCTAGGAGGGAGAGAGATGTGTGGGGCAAGGAGAACTAGCAATATTTACATTTACTTTGGTTAACTACTTAGTATGTTTCATTTTCATTAACGAAGGGTAAAAGTTTAATTGTAATAGGATGTAAGGGATAAAAAGAAAAGTTGATTCATAATTCTGTTAGGGGAGAAATGATAACGTGGGGAAGGAGGGGAGATAGGGGGTGGGTGGGAGGAAAAAACTGAATTGAGGGGAGGAGAGGGAAGGTATTACCTGGAGAGTAGGGTTGATTGTTACTGGATGATTTTTCTAGATTGCTAGTAGTTTCATTTGCTTTTCTGGAATTGTTCTATGGATTTTCTTGGTGTAGGGATTTTGGAAATACAGGTTTACTATCACAATCATCAACAAATCCATGCAAATATATAAGAATTCATTTCAAATATTCTTTACGTTGATTGCACATAATAAGTCTACACGTAAACAAACAGTAGTATACATGAGAGATCACACTGTGATGGAAGTTTCTTTATCCATTGGTTTATTTTTGAGATAAAGCAAATGAAGTCTCAAATGAACTGTTAATAGAGTATAATAAGTTACATTCAACATACTGAACCTAAAGAGAATTTTTCCAATGTACCACTTTAGATTTAAGGTACAATGTGCCCCCCTTTCTATTTCTCTAAATCTTCATTCCAAGTAGAGGTACAATTACCTATCATTACTCTTCTTCAAGTTGACACAACGGTCATAGATGCTTTTTCATGAGCTATCATAAATGAGTTAAACCTCTTACACTTTTAATCCATAAAAAACCTTCAAGCAAACACGTATAGCCCGCATTTCCTAGGACTATAAAGTAAAAAAATCTGTTGCATGTAGATCTCCTTCTCGAGTTCAACATTTAAGAATATAGTCTTCACATCTAACTCCTTAAGCTCAACATCATGCAAAACCATAATACCAAGAAAAGCTCAATCAAGCATTATATGAAGTCTACACTAAACCTAACTGCACTCTATCCAATGAGTCTTGCTTTATACTTGACTTTTGCAACTTTTGGTCACCTTTTGAACAATTATTCACAACATCTTTCTTATCCTCAGGTAAATCTCACTAAATCTTATATTTCATTCATCTATCAGAACTTTTACAACTAAATTCATCTGAATATGTATGAAGTTATTCGAATCAATATTTTGCATCACACTTGAAGCATAAGAAACTATTAGTGTTCAAATTCTATGGCTAGCAAATTGAAACCTCCAATACAAACAGACAATAGTTTTCTTCAAAAAATGGTTCCATTAATATGTTAAAGTTAGAGTTTATTCTGGGCAACTTTAATATTTCTCTAAAGGATTTTACAGGCAAAATAAAAAAATAAACAAATTCCCACACAATCACCCTCAGATATTCGAGACTCCGACTATCTTCCTACAGAATACAATTCTCCCAATACTTGGATAATCCTCCCTTCCTCCCTTTTTCCTTCTATATAGAACTGGCACTCATTCAACTACAACAACTGTTATTAACTATCTCTAGCTAGCTTCAATTAACTTCTTCAACTGTCGCTCCAGCTGGCACTTCTTTCTCTTTCTCTGATTTATTCCTCCTACTATAGGTCGGAACAATTGGTGGCTTATCATAATGTTGGTTCAATTAATGTTCTAAGATGATCAATCCATATAATTAGTCATTGAACGAGAGCGTAAAATTACTTGCCAATGCAATTTATATCAATAACATCTAATATGAACTAAGATTTTCAATTTGATTCTTCCTTTGCTATTTATTAAGCAGCTCTAATGCACCAGGAAAAGAGCCATGAACTCATTTGATATGACAAAACAACTTAGGTTAACAAAATTATACCTGAACGATCCAACTGATTGAATCTTGGCACTTTCCTCTCAATAGACACCTCTTCTTCAAATCGTTCACGGCCCTCAAGCAATATTCCAATATATCCATACAAATTTCTTTGGATCATGGCCTTAATGTTTTGGCGCTCATCTTTGGAGAAAGGAATGTTGTACAGACTCTTAGCCTAAAATAAGAAGAAATTCATCTCTTGAATTATCCGGATAACTTTTCAGAATGAAACTTCAGATATCCAACTTTTTCCTCTAAGTTGAACAACAGTTAATACTTCAACAATTAATGTGGTAAGTTGTTCACTTGAATTAACAATGGAAAATAGATGACATGCAATATTAGAAAAGCCGTGTATATGTGGCTTCTACACCTAATAAATAGTTTCTTCAACTTGAGCACTCACCTGCTTAAAAATAGTACTGGTGCCAGATTTATTATACCCAACAAGGAGAAACCTATAAAGGGTTGATTTACTGATTGAATTGGAGGCAACTATCTTCATTTCTTCCGCTCTGGAATCCGTTGGATTATGCGGCAATGGCAAAGATAATACAGCACAAACCAGCTTAGTTTTACCCTATCAAGAAAAACATCCATTTGTTGAATCAACATGATGAAAACAAAAACAAAGTAAAGAAAGGAAGATATGTCAAAGAAATAGACATGAAAAAAACAAACCTTGTCCCATATGTTTCCCTTGACTTTATTCATTCCCTCTTCCTGATAAGACCCATCTGCGTTTAGCCAAAAAGAAGGACTTCCTTCACAAGGCACACCTGCCACCTACAGGTAAGTACCATGATTACATTCAAATCGCCATGGCAGAAATATAGCTTTTTAACTAAAAAGAATTAGTAAATCTACCACCTTGAGCATATAGAGCTCCTTCATAGTGATCTCCCTACTGTTTATAAAGACATTCGTGTTTCCATTGCTAGCATCTTTCTTGATAGGACCCCCAACATTTAAGTGTGGGCTGATAATCTGACACGGCTGCTTTCCTTTCTGTTAGATTCAGCAAGAAAAACAAGTTTGTTGTAAAGCTACTGACTAAAGTTTAATTACCCAATCGAACAAGAAAGCAGATATAGAGAGAGATAACCTGTCCCCAAAACCCAGATACTTTGTCATACCAAAATAATCCTGGTTTGAGTTTTTTTGGTGGATTTGAGCAACTTTGCAAAATACAAAGTTCCTCTTTACTTAAAGGGATATCATTCACCAAAACAAGCTTGGGTGGTAGCTGATTCACCAGACTCTCCATCTCGGCCCTCATAATAATTCTGATCTCCATATCAGAAAGCATCTTTTTAAGCAATCTCGAGCACTTTCCCAAGCTTTGTCGTCTCAATTCATCGATATGAAAGCCGATGCAACTCACACATTTTCTCCCTTCAGGCATTGACCCCATTTCTCTTAACACACACTTACGACAATACTTTGCTCCACAAACAATACACATTTCCTTCTCTGTCAGCTGGTTTCCTATCAGACATCGATAACACGATCCCTTTTTCCCCTTTCTTTGAGCCTTTGGCCTCACTTGGATACTTTGTGTCTCATATTGACTGGATCCTTCGCTGATTATTTCGTTTGAATCAGGATCACAAAAAGTAACAGCCGATTGCTCTTTGTTCTCATGCTCTTCTTCTTTGAACAAAACAATCTCGGATGAAGAACTTACCATGGAATCTGCTGATCCCCAATCGGGAGAAATCATATCACTTTCAGAACTTTCGTCGTTTTCGTCTTCAGCTAATTCTATCTCACTCTCTAACTTTTCTTTCGATTTGTCACAAAGTTCCAGTGAATGAGAGCTTTCAAATTCATCAAACAACTTGACCAGACAGTCATCATCAGGTACAGAATACTTGGAGACATTCGAGTAATTGATTTCTATCCTAGGGGAATCTGGGCAATCTGAATCAACTTTCGGAGTCACAACTTTCGGAGTCACAGAACTTGAAGAAACAACTGATTTAGCACTCATTTTTGTCCCCCGCATGGATTTTTTCCTGATTGGTTGTACAATTGGTAATAATAAACTATTGAAGTGAGAAGCTGAAACTACTAAAGATGCAGTCGGTATTTCATCAATGTCAACAGGCATTGCTCGTGGAATCGAGAAATTGATCGCGGGACCTGGATACTCCAATGCAAAGGAGTACTCTATGCTATTTTCATTCTCATCAAGAGTAAGTGGAGTCTCAGCAATCAGAATGTTACTCAGAAACCTTGCCATTTTCCAGTCCAGAGCGAGCAAAACAGAATCACTAATCCCTCTATTTTCACAATCCTAAAAACATGATCAATTATCAACCAAGATATCGGATGCCCACGAAGACTAACGGGTATTGTTAAAAACCCCTAAATTATAAGCTGCCCCATGGCAGAAAATACCTGAAGACTGCAAAAACTAAGCCAATCTCAGCAGAAACCGAGGCAGAGCAGAGGATATTTTGATTCAATTAGCGTAAACTATCAAGATCCTAGCCTAGGATACTTGTGAAGCGAATGGTAAAAAAGAATTAGTTCTTCTTCAACTAATACAAGAAATCCATAGAAAATCTTCATAAAGAAGGGGAGACTTCGGCGGGCCAAGTCGAGAAAATGAACGTCAGAGACAGAGTGAATGCAGCTAAAACGTTTAATGAGAAAAATACAAGTGTACCCCATGGGAGGACCGAAGCGAAGACTTGAGAGAAAACTAACCATGTTCAACGATGACGCGGAGAGAGGAACTAGTGGGACATTGACTGCAACAACAATTTTTCTCGCAGAGGAAGTCGTCTTTGTAGGTGGCTTTTGACAATTCTGTCGACGAAGGCCTTTCAAAGAAACACCGCTTCAACTGCAGCGTACACGTCACGCGCCGGAGTTAATTACTTAATTGAAGTCGCTGCGTCGCGATAACGGACGGGTTGGAATATCCACTTCTGTTTTATTCTACTTCCAATTAGAATAAAAGTCATAGGTTCAGTTTCAAATTTTTTGAAACCGAATTCAAGACATTCTAATTTGGTAATCAAACTAAAACCAATTAATCTTTTCAATTTTGTTTGGTTCAATTTATTCGGTAGGGCTCATTTGAGTTGGTTCAGGCTCTGTCTTGAGTACGGATAGTCAAAAACAATTTGACATAACAGGGTGTGGTTCAATTTTATCATAGAACCGAACGACCCAGATCATGAGCACCCCTAGTTTTGAGTTGGTTTTAGTTTGTTCGAGCATTGTTTGAGCCGATTTTTCTGGATTTGGTTTGATTAGGTTTTTTGATTCGGTTATGATAATTTTTGAAAAAAAGAATCAATAATTTGAGTTTTACTCAATTCCCTTTCAAATTCAATTCTTCAAAAATCAAAAACAGTCCGAACCAAACTTAAATCATCAATTCAGCAGCCCGCTTCAACCTGAATTGATCCAACCGGTAATATAAACAATGAATCTCTTTATATTTAGGATATTCATTGTACAAGTTATTTTTTGGACAGTTCCTACTAAAAATCAATCAAACTAAATGTGTATAAAATATCAAAATTCTTGATATTATTTTTTTTCATAACTAAATGACATTTTCTTCTAGATAACACATTTATTCTTAACGTGACATATTTTTTTCCATAACTAAATGACATTTTCTTCTAGATAACACATCTATTCTTAACGTGACATTAAATAACCTCATTGTTATTATTTAAACAAGCATCAAACCGTATGTAGTGTATTCATCCATTATTTAGATGATAAGACAATTTTAATCTCGAAAAATGCATTTGTCAGTAGAACTTTCTTTAAAAGGAGTTCTAACACAAAAATATTACTCATTTGAAAGGTGATACACCCCTGAGGCCGGTGACGCGATCCCAAGGCAATTCGCTTAATCTTATTAACCTTTATGGTAATGACTATTCTATTTTTGTAGGTGGAGGCCCAACGGATTGCTCGGAATGGAATGCTAATGAAGAGATGTTCAAAGACTTAACATGGGAGCCCGAAGCCCACGACACGGACCAAACCAAACACTTAACTCATTTGGGAGACCCAAGGAGAAGCACTTAAAGGTCAAAGGGAAATTTGTCTTCCTGGGAATCCATGATGTAACTCTCTATTTTATTGCTTTAATTTTGGCAAAACATTAGCCTTGTACTTTGGCAAACTTTGCTAGTTTTTTTTTACCATTTTAGCATGCATTAGTTGGTGTGGTTAGGGCTAGATAATGGTTAAGTTAGATGGTGGTAAGGGTGGAAGTCATTAAGCCCACGGAAGCATCATGCAAGCCCGAACCGAAGAAGGGAGAGGAAGTGCGCCACTTGAAGATTGGAAGTGCGATCCACTTTAATAAAAAGCCGAAGCCCAAACCACCCTAGGTTTACATAGCATCGTTATTGGTGTTTGTCATTCAGTTTTTTCCCCAAATCAATATACACCGGTCAGTTCTCTCTAAAGATCCAGAGCCGAGGATCAAGGTAAGTCCTTGATTGTTCATCAATCGAGTGGAGTGTGTCTCCAAATTGTCTTCTTAGACTTTGGTTACTAGGAAGCTCTTATCACCACTTTCTCTCATCCTTTCTAAAAACTTAGAACAGGAAGGAAAGGTGGCCAAAACTAGATCCTACACCATTATAATTCTTCTTGAAGATTACATTCTCCGATTGGTGCCATAGTTGCCAATTCAGGCCGGTTCAGGAATTGTTTGCATTTTTCTTCCCTCATTTTAATTTGCACAAATATTGAAGGACATTGTTTACCACTCTAATGGCATGATTTCTCCTTCACAAGTCGTTACATTTTACGTTCATTTACTATTTCTTAATATTTGTTGAGCCGAGAAAACCAGTTTGTGTTTTTTTATCGTATAACCTTGGATTTTGCAGATCTAAAGGTCATTATCACTGGACGGGAGAACGGCCCCCTCATTCTCCTAGAACGACCCCCATTCTAGAGAGGTTCAGTGCTTCGAAGCACTAGATGGGAGAATGAGGCCCTGTTCTCTGATTTCACGTAGATCGATTCTCCGTTCTTCGAGACCGGGGGTCGATAGGGGCGAATTTGTTAACTTTTGCATACTTCAAAAGTACCTTTGTTAACAAAATATTTTTCAAGGTCTATTTTAACTCAACCCATACTTTGAGGGTATCTTTAAATTTTACCCAAAAATGATAAAAAATTTAATTAGCATTATCTCATGGTACAACAATGAATACCAATCAACTCAACTATAGCTAGTTTAGTTTAGTTGTACAAAAATTCTTGGAAAGAGACAAATGTAGGAATTAGCAAAAGGAATTGCTAGCGTATTTCAAACTTTAGTTGCATAATTTTTAGGTGATTAAGAATTAAGAAGACTAGACATCAATATGTACATAATCCTAGTAGAAATCTAAGAGATCATGTGGGGGTAGCAAGTCAAAGAAAGAATACAAAGAGGAATTGATTGTGGCTTGTTTTTGACAATATTTCCCAATGAGATGCGATTTTCATTAGAAACACCATCTTTTGATAGCAACAGTTGAAAATGAGACTTTTAGAGCGTCTTGCCAAGGACTAGCTAATCAAGAGTGAAAACACTAGAGAGGTTGGGAATGTTATTTACTCACTTTTCACCGAACAAAATGGCTATAATAGCTTAAGGTGTTTCGCGCAAAAGTGGAAAAATTAATTTCCACAAAGGATGAGATGCGCCACTGATAAGTGTATATTTTACACACTTATTCGAACTCTTTAAACTCATTTTGATAAGTTTTTCTCAAGTATTTAAATGAATTTAACGTTTCTGGTATAAGTGTGCAAATAAGATTAAATTTAACAGGTTAAGGCATCAACGAAGAAAAGATCCTGTGCATAATGAAAAAAAATAAAGAAGCAAAAATATCAAAGTGTGGTCAATCGGTCACCTGAAGGGCCGATCGATCGGCTGATGAAAAGAAGAAGAAAATTAGCAAACAGAGGCATCGCTGATCAATCACCGAATCTGGGCGATCGATCGGCTGAAGGAAAATGATTGAATGTGGACAGTGCAGTTGCCAATCGGTCGCCAAATGAGGGGCGATCAATCGGCCGATGAGGAATTTAGAGACGAGAAGAACAGAAAGCAGAGGCGTCGCCGATCGATCACCGAATTCTGGGCGATCAATCGGCTGAAGCGAAGAAATCGACGTTCGAATTGAGCCGATCGATCGCCTATTTTGGGCGATTGATCGGCTGTAACAGAAATTTTAAAAAATAGATTTTTAGGTTTTAATTAAAAATATCTTAGCCGTTGATCCGAGTGATGTGGATTTTAATTCAAAATTAGGTTATAAAGGCAAGGAGGAAACAGGGAGAGCATCGAAACAGAGCAAGAGCATCGAAAAAGGAGAATTCAGATTGACAACCCTAGTTTTTCTTTCTCCTTCTCTTCTTAATTATGAACATCTTTATTTATTTTATTTGTTCCTGTTATTTTAGCATGAACTATACTTTTTTTTTCTAGGGCTACGATGTAGCCGGATTATGAATATTTAGTATTTTCTTTAATTCAAATTAAGGTAATTATCGATTTGAACCCTGTACTATACACGTTTTTTCAATTCGCCCCCTGTACTAAAAAAACCATCAAATCGAACCTTGTACTTTGATTTTGTTATCAATTTAGACCTTCTATCAACAATTTTATTAAACCCTCATTTAAAAAATTACCAAACAATCTTGGATTTAGTTGAAATTTTTACCACATATTTTTTACGTAATGAGAAGATAATCTGGAAAGTTTTGTAATTTTGTAATATATGTACGATTTATTGTAATTTTATTTTAATATTTTATAAAAATATTATAATAAATCATAAAATTTTTAAAAAATTACGAAACGTTTTCTATGATCTTTCCATGATATGTTGAACATGTGAAAAAATTTTCAAATAAATCAAATAGCGTTTGTTATTTGTTTAAAAATTAATTTATAAAGTAAAGAAGAAACTGAGATTAATTTAAACAAATACCAAACAATATTGGATTTATTTGAAACTTTTTCCACATGTTCACCACGTTATGGGTAGATAATAGAAATATTGTCGTAATTTTTTAAAAGCTGCATGATTTATTATAATATTTTTGTAAAATACTAAAATAAAACTACAATAAATCGTACATATGTTAAACAATCACAAAAAAATTTCAATTATCTTCTCATTAAGTAGTGTACATGTGGTAAAAATTTCAAGTGAATCCAAGATTGTTTGGTAATTTTTTAAATGAGTGTTTAATGAAATTGTTGATAGAAGGTCTAAATTGATAACAAAATCAAAGTACAGGGTTCGATTTGACGGTTTTTTTAGTATAGGGGGTGAATTGAAAAAACGTGTATAGTACAGGGTTCAAATCGATAATTACCCTTCAAATTATTATTTTTTTGTTTCGATATTGTGTTGAGAAATTTATTCTGTTCTTAAAGCTTGCAATTGCCTAATCAACAATATCATGTTCGTAGGATTATTTTGAGACGAAGAGGTAATAAATAATCGTGCATTAGATAATTTACCATGAAAATGATCTTAGACTAGAGATAGCTAGGGTGTTTATGTGGTGCTTTGATTTTCCATTCTGAATGTATTCAATTAATTGTTAGAATTAGAGACCGAGAGGTAATAATCTGTTAATTGAATAAGTTTATCATTACTCGAGAGAGATTGATAGAAAAATTTGTGAAATCACCATCAACACATAGGAATAGAAATTAATAAATTGGATTATGAATACTAAATAGGATTAATTTAGGTGAAATCTGCCACCCTAGAATCTTCTCAAATTAACTTCTACAACTCATTTAATTTCTGCTATTTAATTAAAATACTTTGCTGTTCTATTTTAAATAAAAAAATATCAAAGTTTCGTATTCATTATAAATTGAAATTAATTTTGTTTGATCATTAATTAAAAAGTCTTCGTGGGTTCGACACTCTATTTACCACTTTATTACTTATTACGACTCGTACACTTACGAATTATTTTTTCACTACAAGTTTTTGGTATCGTTGCTGGGGACTTCATTATTAATATCGAATTAATTATTTTTATTTTTATTTTGAATTCTATTTTTCTTATTTTTGCTTCAGTGTTATTTTAGGTGCATGCGGTGAAAGAAGGAGACGCTAATCGTCTCCTCTTAACTCTTGAAATCGAGCGTACTTGTCTTATTTTTATTTTTATTTTTATTTTTATTTTTATTTTTATTTTTATTTTTATTTTTATTTTTATTTTTATTTTTATTTTTATTTTTATTTTTATTTTTATTTTTATTTTTATTTTTATTTTTATTTTTATTTTTATTTTTATTTTTATTTTTATTTTTATTTTTATTTTTATTTTTATTTTTATTTTTATTTTTATTTTTATTTTTATTTTTATTTTTATTTTTATTTTTATTTTTATTTTTATTTTTATTTTTATTTTTATTTTTATTTTTATTTTTATTTTTATTTTTATTTTTATTTTTATTTTTATTTTTATTTTTATTTTTATTTTTATTTTTATTTTTATTTTTATTTTTATTTTTATTTTTATTTTTATTTTTATTTTTATTTTTATTTTTATTTTTATTTTTATTTTTATTTTTATTTTTATTTTTATTTTTATTTTTATTTTTATTTTTATTTTTATTTTTATTTTTATTTTTATTTTTATTTTTATTTTTATTTTTATTTTTATTTTTATTTTTATTTTTATTTTTATTTTTATTTTTATTTTTATTTTTATTTTTATTTTTATTTTTATTTTTATTTTTATTTTTATTTTTATTTTTATTTTTATTTTTATTTTTATTTTTATTTTTATTTTTATTTTTATTTTTATTTTTATTTTTATTTTTATTTTTATTTTTATTTTTATTTTTATTTTTATTTTTATTTTTATTTTTATTTTTATTTTTATTTTTATTTTTATTTTTATTTTTATTTTTATTTTTATTTTTATTTTTATTTTTATTTTTATTTTTATTTTTATTTTTATTTTTATTTTTATTTTTATTTTTATTTTTATTTTTATTTTTATTTTTATTTTTATTTTTATTTTTATTTTTATTTTTATTTTTATTTTTATTTTTATTTTTATTTTTATTTTTATTTTTATTTTTATTTTTATTTTTATTTTTATTTTTATTTTTATTTTTATTTTTATTTTTATTTTTATTTTTATATATGAAATCGAGCGTACTTGTCGACAAAATTGTAAAGAGAAAAGAGAAGCTATTTAAAAATCGTGTGACAACATGGGAGATAACGGGGAAGACAATGTTCAGAACCAGATCTTGTTGGATTATGTCATACCTACTGTTTTCGGTATTCATTCTGCTATTCGAAATTTGGTCATTGCTACTAATTTTGAAATTAAGTCGGGCATTTCAACAGTCTCAGTTCAATGGACTACCTTATGAGGACACCAAAGATCATATTGCAAATTTTTTAGAAGTTTGCGATAATTTTAGGTTCCACAAAGTGGGGGATGATGCAGTGAGGTTACGGTTGTTTCCGTTTTCATTACGAGATCGCGCAAAGAATTGGCTTAACTCTCTGACGACTAATTCTATTACTACTTGGGAAGAATTATGTCAGAAGTTTCTTTCCAAGTTCTTTCCTTTTGAGAAAACTACTAAACTCTAAAATGATATAATCAATTTCAGTCAATTCGATGGGAAAACTTTATATGAGACATAGTTGCGATTCAAGGATATGCTGAGAAAATGTCCTAACCATGGCTTACCGAAGTGGATGCACATCCAAAACTTCTATGTGGGACTTTTATCATCTACGAAAACTTTGGTGAATGCAGCTGCAGGTGATGCTTTAATGAGAAAAATTGAAGAAGTTTCATAAAATTTATTAGAGGAATTGACACTTAACAATGACCAATGTCCAGTGGAGCGTTCCATTTTGAAGCGTACAACTGGTATCCTAGAGATTGAGGCTATGAAAACCTTAACATTACAAGTTGCCTCATTGACTAAACAGCTAAGCATGGGGAAAACACTGATGTCTAATTGTCAATGATATCAGGGACCACACCCGAGTAAAGAATGTCAAATGGGTAATCCTTTGTTGAATGAATCTACAAAACAAGCTAACTACATGGAGAATTTTAATCGGCAAGGTAATCCCAACTCAAATGCTTATAATCTAGGGTGGCGACAACATCTGAATTTCTCATGGCGGAATTCCCAAAATACTATGTCAATGTCTCAAGCATCGCAATCGGGTCCATCTCAATAGGTTGAGAAGAAAAATGATCTCGAGGTAGCCATTGTTGCAATTTATGACCGAAATCCGTACAACGATGCAAAATCAATCGGCTCAAATTCGAAGTCTTCAGAATCAACTTGGTCAATTTGCTAGTGTCATTAATGGGAGGCCTCAAGGTTCACTACCTAGTAACATCGAAGTAAATCTGAAAGACCAATGTAATGCAATTACCACTCATCGAGGAACTGTAATTGAACTGATTCAAAAAGAGCCAGGTGTCCCTAAAGTTGCTAATGATGGTACAATTGAAGATGAAGCTCAAAAATCTCTATCATCTAATCCTTCTCTGGTGCAAGCAACTCCAACTAAAGTGTCATTTATGCAAAGATTGAAGAATGTGAAGCTTGATAAACAATTTTCTAAGTTCCTTGATATATTTAAAAGCTCCACATTAATATTTCATTCGCCGATGCTTTAGAACAAATGCCGAGCTATGCTAAGTTTATGAAAAATATTCTCTCTCACAAGCGGAAGATCGAGGAGTATGGTACTATTGCACTTACTGAAGAGTTCAACGTCATCATTCAGAGGAAGCTTCCTCAAACGCTAAAAGATCAGAGAAGCTTTACGGTGCCATACAAGATTGGGAATTCTGTGTTTGAAATGGCACTTTGTGATTTGGGAGCTAGCATTAATCTGATGTCTCTATCTATATTTCGAAGACTTAGTCTAGGTGAAGTGAAGCCGCCAAGGGTGACATTACTAATGGCAGATCGATCGATTAAACACCCGAGGAGAATCATTGAAGATGCGCTTGTAAAGGTAGATAAATTCATATTCCCTATTGATTTTATTGTGCTTGATATGGAAGAGCATAGGGATGTGCCGATTATTTTGGGTAGACCTTTTTTTGCTACGGGTTGCGCTCTTATTGATGTGAAAAAATGTGAGTTGAGTTTGAGAGTTCATGATGAAGAAGTCTCATTTAATGTGTTCAAGGCTCCGAGGAAGAATGATGATGTTTTTCATGTTGAAGTAATCGATTCAGCAGCACATGAAGTTTCGCTTCAACCGGAAGACTCTTTAGATGTATGTATGGTTGGTCAAGATTATTCTCTAGAAATGGATAATAAAGTATATGGTTATGCAATGTGGATGGATTCTTATAAGCCGAATAGAAGAAAATATTATGAAACTTTGTGTGAAGGTCTGCCACGCACGTCGCCATCTATTGAGCAACCGCCAATGCTCGAGTTGAAGCCATTGCTCTTACATTTAAAATATGCTTATTTACAAGCTCTATCTTCTTTACCGGTAATTATCTCCTCTGCCCTATCCATTTAAGAAGAATATAAGTTACTCTGAGTTCTTCGAAAATTCAAATCAGCAATTGAGTGGACTTTAGCAGATGTAAAAGGTATAAGTTCTTCGTTTTGCATGCATAGAATTCTTATGGAAGAAGATCACAAGCCTTCGGTGGAACACCAATGACGCCTCAATCCCACCATGAAAGAAGTAGTGCGCAAAGAAATTTTAAAGTGGTTGGATGTTGGGATGATATATCCAATTTCTAATAGTCCATGGGTTAGCCCCGTCCAAGTTGTACCTAAAAATGGAGGAATGACAGTATTGTAAAACGATAATAATGAGCTCATTCCAACTCGCACTGTCATCGGTTGGCGCATTTGTATGGATTATAAAAAGTTAAACAATGCTACAAGGAAAAACCACTTCCCGCTTCCTTTTATTGATCAAATGCTTGATAAGCTCTCGTGGCATGAATTTTATTGCTTCTTGATGGATACTCCGGGTACAATCAAATAGTCATAGCTCCCGAAGATCAAGAGAAGACCACATTCACCTGCCCCTATAGTACCTTCGCATTTCGGCGAATGCCATTTGGTCTTTGTAACACCCATGTCACCTTTCAACGATGTATGATGGCTATATTTTCTGACATGGTCGAGCGCATTATTGAGATATTTATGGATGATTTTTCTATTTTTTGGGTCGTCTTTTGATCGATGTCTAGGGAATTTGGAAATGGTGTTGCAGCACTGTGAAGAAACAAATTTGGTATTGAACTAGGAGAAGTGTCATTTTATGGTACGTGAAGGAATTGTATTAGGCCACCGGGTATCTTCCAAAGGTATAAAAGTGGATCGTGCTAAGATTGAAATGATTGAGAAGTTACCATCACCTGTCTCGGTAAAAGGCGTGTGCAGTTTCTTGGGACACGCAGGATTTTATCGCAGATTCATCAAGAATTTTAGCAAAATCAGCAAGCCGTTGTGTAATTTGATAGAAAAGGGTGTGGAGTTCAATTTTGATGAGGAGTGTTTAGCTGCATTCAATTGTTGAAAGAGAAGCTCACTTCTGCGCCCATTGTTGTAGCACCAGATTGAGATTTTTTATTCGAAATTATGAGTGATGCAAGTGATTTTGCAATTAGAGCAGTTTATGGGCAGCGCAAAGATAAGATATTCCGCACTATTTATTATGCTAGTCGAGTTCTCAATGAAACCCAGTTGAATTATGCCACAACGGAAAAAGAGTTACTTGAAATGGTTTTCGCCTTCGATAAATTTCGGCCATATCTTATTGGCAATAAGGTAATAGTCTTCACCAATCATTTAGCTATTAAATACCATATCGTTAAAAAGGATACAAAACCATGCCTCATTCGTTGGGTCTTACTACTCCAAGAATTTGACCTTGAAATAAAAAACAAGAAGGGCACAGAGAATTTAGTAGCAAATCATTTGTCGAGACTCGAACCTCAAGAATAAGGGAAAAACGATGGAATACCAATTGTCGATACTTTTCCAGATGAGCAACTTTTTGGCATCAACAATGCACCATGGTATGCGGATATCGTCAATTTTATTACGAGTAAAATTATTCCTAATGAGCTCTCTTCTTTACAAAGAAAGAAATTCTTTGCCGATGTTAAACACTATTATTGGGAGAAGCCCTTTCTTTACAAACATTGTGCAGACCAAATCATAAGGCGTTGTGTTCCGGAAGAGGAGATAGAAAATATATTGAGACATTGTCATTTACTATAGGGTCACTTTAGTGGGAAGCAAACAACAGCAAAGATGTTACAATGTGGCTTTTATTGGCCTACTCTTTTTAAAGATACTCACTTGTTTGTCATTTCTTGTGATCGTTGCCAACGCATCGGCAATATTTCACGCCACGATGAGATGCTACTGACCAATATTATTGAAGTAGAATTATTTGATGTTTGGGGGATCAATTTCATGGGTCTATTTCCTGCTTCCTTCAACAACAAATATATTCTTCTAGCCGTCCATTATGTGTCAAAATGGGTGGAGGCAGCCACTACATCGACTAATGACGGCAAGGTGACACTCAATTTTCTTCACAAAAATATTTTCACTCGATTCGGCATTCCGAGGGCTATCATCAGCAATGAAGGGAAGCTCAAGTCAAGATGGTCAAGTCCATTCACGGTAATTAAAGTCTTTTCTCATGTTGCCGTCGAGCTACGTCGAGCAGACAATGGAACATTTAAAGTAAACGGTCAAAGAGTGAAATCATATTTTGGTGGCATTATTGAGAGTGATACACATGTCACTCATTTTACACCTGACGCATAAAGTTCGTGAGACGTCAAGATGATGATGTTAAATCAAGCACTTGGTGAGAGGTAACCCATTTATCATTTATTTTTAATATCGAGCTTTTGCTATATTAATATTTCATTTAAATTTCTAGTGTAGTCATTTTATCTTATTATGAATGGTTTTTATGGTTAATGTGTTTGATGTTTTAAGTTTTTGGTTTAAAAAAAAAAAAGATGGTTCCACCGAGATAGTGTATCTTACCTTTAGCGAAGTCACTCACGAAGAAAAGAAGTTCTTCCATGCCAGCAACTCCTCCAGCTTGGTTTCCAGCAAGCTCGAGATCACCATCTTTGCCCCTTCGCATAAGCTCCGAACTCTCAGCACCAACAGCCCACCTTCGTCGACATTTCCAGCAGCTCCGACTACCATCAAATAAATTTGACTTTCCAACAACAGGTTTGAAAAGCATGTCTGAAATTTAAAGATGCCGCCAAAACGATTGAAAACCACTACAAATTTAGTCTCATTTAGTCCAATCAACCACTCATTCATCAACCATGGCGGCAAACTATTTTAAGGAATCATGACCAAGGATAAAGCCATCATTTGTGAAATCCAATTTCAACCCGCAAAGACTGATGGCAACATTTTAGCCATACTTCAACAAAGAATGTGGTAATCAATTGCAGTTTTAGGCGATGATGCAAACGTGAGTGTCATTTGCAAATTCTATGCAAATTTTAAGGCAACAAATCACGATGGGACTGTCAAAATACGAAACAAGTTCATCCATTTCTTAGCTGAAGCTATTAATGCCCAGTTTGGTCTGGATAATTCAACGACCGATGATTATCAAACTATGATGGATGCAGGACTTGATTACAAGCTAATTTTACGCGAGATGGGGCATCGGGGCTCAAAGTGGGTCTATTCCACTATCAATCTAGCCCAACCACTACATTTATTAACAAACTGCCTAAATCACTATGCTCAAGCGTGGTGTAGATTCATAAGGGGAAATTTGATGCCAATATCCAAAAAATCTGAATTTACCAAAGAGTGGACGGTTTGGCTCTATTGTATTCTAACGGGGAGATCTATCAATGTCGGTCGGATAATCCACAGAAACATCCTCGCATATCGTAGAGGTTCCACAGCTGGCCATATCCACCCGATCCTTATCACCCATCTATGTGCTGTAGCAAACATCCCCGTGAGCTCAACTGACGAGCCATGAATCCAGCCAATGGTGTATGATCCTACAAAAATTTCAAAAATAGCAAATTGGCCCTATGGCAAATCTTGATATAATGGACTGGGATTCGATAAGACCGATGCCAATGAAGAAATCCCTCCTCAACCAATGTCTATGCCCCTATAACATCCCGAGTTATCTGAACCCGGTTTGTTACTCATAAACCTGAAGATAACTAAGAAACTTTGGACCAATTTTTTTTTTGACTTAGCTCAACAGCCAGAATTTGACATAAACTAAATCTAAAAAACATTTAAAACTTGCAGCGGAAATCATTTGGAATGTAAGAAGCAATCGGCCCAAAAGAAATAGAGGTTTTTAAAAAAAATCGTGAGATACATGGGGAGTCGCAGAAGTCAAAAGCATCTGCCGATGGATAAAGTCAACGGAAGAAGTAAGAACAGCAAATAGAAGGCTTCTACCGATGACGTGGACCAGAAGAGTTGGAAACAAAAGACATCTCTCGGTGGACTGCATCTACCGATGACGTCAGTCGGATAAATTAATTATCCAACATCGTCCGATCGCAAAACGACGAGTTTTGCGACTCGCACCTACCGGTGGCTAAACGACAAAATCTCTCATTTCATCTTCCGATAAAATAAACTGCATACACCGACCACTAAACGACAAAGCATAATACTCACTCGTACCGATAGTGCAAAATCTACATCTTCCGATAGAATGAGAGCTACATCTTCCGATGACTTTACTGAAACATCATCCGATGACTTTACTGAAGACATCTTCTGATAGAATTAGAACTACATCTTCCGATGACTTTACTGGAACATCATCCGATGACTTTACTGAAGACATCTTCCGATAGAATTAAAACTACATCTTCCGATGACTTTACTGGAGACATCTTCCGATAGACGACATAATTATAACTCGACCTCTACCGATAGACATCATCTACCGATAGAGAGCAGAGCGACATACCTACAACTCCTTGCTATACAACACGACTCTAATTACAGAAAGAATCTACTTACATTACTGGAATCATTCAAAAACAATCCTAACCGATGCAATACTCAAAAATCCAGCAAGTGCCAACATCAAATCTCAACAGAATACTATTATCAGGAAAGAAAAACTCAAAACATTTTCAAAACATTGAAACAACTACTGTCATGAAAACTCAACCTATTTAAATTGAAACATTGTCTACTAAATCTTCACTCCAACAGACATCAGTTAAACCGCCTCATCAAATACCAGATCCGTGGCATGAGTATGCTCCTCCAACCAGCCTATTCCTCAATAAACTCAGAGAATTCACCTGTTGTCGCTTCTTCACCTATATCACAAAACTCATCTATTAGCCTAATGCTAAGTAAGTAAAGCAGTAATGAAATGAAATACAGAACATAAATTCCTAAACATGCAGTTTCTACTTTCTCATCTCAGTTGCATTCACATTCATTCATAAGCTGATCTGATCCCTCGGTTCCCTTGGGAAGTGGATCAATTTTCCCAATGTTATACATCATCTACTCGATTAAGGGGCAGATGAATTCCCTTAATAGCTGATTTGATCCTTTTGTTCCCTTGGGAGTGGGATCAATTCTCCCAATGTTATAAAATCCCTTCATAAATTAAGGGGTGGATTAGTTCCCTTAATAGTTTGTCTGTCACATTCAGTTCATGCCTCACCATCCCTACATGGAAATTCATTTTCGTAATCTTTCAGAAAAACATAATGCATGACATACAAAATCATTCACAAGATACATAACCCTACTGTTTTGTGATGTAGGCCCGAAGGCACATGCATACTTTACTTACCTGGTCTTCTAGAAGGTTTGGTTGAAATCTCCTTCGAAAATTTGCTCGAACCTAAATCCATAAACCGATCATTAATTAAACCTTCACTAAACTTCATCCTATTCAACCAGAGACCTAAGGAAACTAATTGAGAACTCTGGTCATAATGCATTCCCGATACTGCACTAAACTGAAACTGACGCTCATCTATAGTATCCCTGAAACCCTCGCATTGGACTCCCTCGGCTATCTAACTGCTAAAGTATAAGAAATGGGGAAAAACTTACTTAGATAGAAGAAGAGTCTGGTGGAGGATTCGCCGAGAGCTCCGCTGAGCTTGAGCTGGACACCGAAAAGGAGTAAATGATAAAACAGTGGCGGCTACAGTGCATAAATCTCTAAACCCCTTCCCTTAAATAGGTTATCTACTTTTAAATTGCCAAATTACATAAACGCCCTTGCTTAGTCACTCATTAACCTAATCAATAACTCTCCCAATTCTTCCATGAAATTGCACATCATTAATTGATAAGTTAAATTCAGTTTAATTGAAATCGGGTGCTACAGCCCCGTTCCCGGCACGATGGTTTCCGTGGCATGACAAGTGTACAAAGTGCCATTGCAAGCGCACGACAGGAACGCATCGATGCTCGCACTAGACAGCGTTATGAAGGTCATTTCTCTACACCACACACTCTACATGCATCCTCGTCTTCTGCCATGCCTCCACGTTCTTATACAATTGATGATGTGGGGTGAATGGTAGAAAATCTTGCTATCCAACAAGGGCGGATATTTGAAACTTTCAATACCCAACAATCACACATGGAGCAACAGCAGTCACGCATGGAGCAGCGATTGATGGATCTTCATTCTCACCAACTAGAGCATTCACAATTTACGGCACACTACATAAATGCCTTCAATGCTCACCATGGTTACTCGACACAATCGAGTCCACCTTTTCCCAATTATCCAGAGCATTTACTTTGGCCGCTTGACCCTCCACAAGAGAATGAGCATGACAATATGCTCCTCTCACCATGAGGTACCCTACCTTTTCCTTGCCATTCATTTTTGTTTCATTGAGGACAATGCATATGTTAAGTGTAAGGGAGTGATTTATACTTGCTTTATATCTTTGCTATACTTTGTTTGGTTTTGCAATCTTAAATCTTGGTTGAGGTGTCAATGACTGAAATTTTGAACAAATTTATACTTTAGACCCTAGAAAAACTCTAAGTAAATGTGACTTGTAGTAGTTAGCATTGACTTGAGCTTACAATGTTAAACTCAAAATTTTAGCGCACGTGTTTATTCTAGCTTGACTTGAGCTATTGGTGTTATACTATTGTAGTCTATATAATGAGCATCCAAACACAGTAAGGGAGTGAAACTTCAGTTAAATTTAATGAGTAGTAGTAAGGAAAAATCCTTCTTGGTTTTGCCCAATATCCACGAATGTGAATTGATGTTTATCAGAAATAAAATAATGACTTAGGCCATCATTGGATTGTTTGAGCTTTCCTGATCTACCTTATTGTGTCATTAAATGACACCCTTAGTCTCCCTTTTGAGCTTTTTAATTACCGTTCATTTGTTACCTATAATTTAGCCTAGCTTAAATTTTATATTTTCTACCATATAGAATGAGCACAAGAATTATTGGGGTATTTAGGGGAAAATCACAAAAGATGGTGGTGAGAATAGAAACAAACTTCTTTGTCATTTGTCAAATTTTTATTGATTTGTATTTGTATTCAAGTTGCAACTATCAAAAATGACGTAAATATATATATATATATCTGTGAAAAAGAAAATGGCTCAAGTTAAGCCATAGTTACAGTTTTATTTAGATTTTTGGTTTGCATGTTATTATGAGTTGTATTGGTTGTAGTTTTGATAGGTTGACAAAGTAGCTAGTTTGGGTAATGATGAGTGAGCTAAGTTTGGGGGAGGTGAGGTGAGTTGAAGGAAAATAAAAAAAGTTTGAGTGGTTGGAAGAAATTTTGGTTGAGTTAAAAAGAGGAGAAGAGATTACTGCTCTATATAATCGCTTGTTTCCAAATAGCTCCTACCCTTTAGCCTAGCCTTACGTTACAAGCTTTTAAAAAATCTATCGACTTTTATTTTAATTTACTGATGTTTGCTACTAGTTGTATGATGGACAATAATGTTGAACGATTAGAGTGAATAGAGAGATCCCAAGTGAAATGTGAATTCCTTTCCCATAGCAACATTAGTTAACTCAACAGTTAGAGGAAAATAATAATGAACACTCACACACACACACATGAGGATTTCTAAGTAAGCGACTATCAATAAGCTAGTATGAGATAGTGTTTGCAAAGTGTTAATCTTGATGGTTTTAGTATGAATTTTTTCAAGCTAAAACGAATTACCAACAACGTTGATTATGATTACTTTGCCATTATTTTGTTGCTGTATTTTAAATGGGATTATGATTATAACTGTAACGACCCAGACACTGTACCCATTTTACCCATATAAATTTTTCATTTTATTTTACACTTTATACTTAATTAAACTTTAAGTGAGAACTAAACCGAAATCGGAAATTGGAATATAACTTTTAAAACAAACATAAAAACTATTTAATAAAATAATTAAAACTATAAAATAATTAAATAAACAATTAATTAAAAGGGAGGACAAAACTGTCCAGCCCTAAAAACACAGGGGCAGCGATAAGTCGCTGCAGCATGCAGCGACTGATCGCTGCATAAGCTGCAGCGTGCAGCGATCAGTCGCTGCATTGGTGCAGCGACTGGTCGCTGCATGCACAACAGCATGCAGCGATCGCCCATTGCCTCCTTAGATCGCCTTCTCCCTTCTCTTTTCTTCTCCTTTTGTTTTCAAGTGCTCTCTGGAAACTCCAGAGAGCAAAACCACAATCTGCTCTCTGAAATCCGATTCCAGAGAGCAACAATTCCTCAAATAACACACCTTAAAATCAACTTCCATACATCTTACTCCGATTAACTTCTCAATTATCACTAATACACATTTCAACCATAATCTATCCCAATATTTTAAACGCGATAAAACTTCCTAAAAACAAACGGCGTGGATAGCTCTAAAACACGAGCATATCCGTACCAACCCTAAAACATTTCAAAACATTTTTAACAAAACGTTTTACATACCGTTTACTAAAACATTTGAAATATCAAACGTAAATCTATCACCTATCCAGATTTCCCAAACATCCTATTAAGTTTGATCTATACATTTTATACTCAGATCATCCCAAAATACCTACTTATGTCCCCACGGGTCAAAACGCACCGACTGCTCAGTACACTCCCACGGGCCATTCTTCGTCAACTGCATCAGACGTCAGGAGGAGGAACGTCGTCCTCACCTGGCTCAATATCACCTATCACGTCACCTACACCATACAGACATCTATGAGATAATGAAATCTCAGTAAGCTTTGTAAATGCAGATGCATGCGTGCGTATGCCATTCAGAAAACATGCTCAGATTCAGATACAGAAACAGATACAGATTCAGATTCAGATTAATTACGTCGCAGACATAATGTCACCGAGATCGCAACCCACTAATCGGAGAGAGCCCATCCTGCGGTCGGACTACTCTTTCCAGCTAGAGGAGGGGGGTACACGCTTACAACACGTACAACTGTGCCTGAGCCCCACCTCGCATGACCAGATACAGATTACGTTTATGTTGACTTTTAGAGTGTTTAAGTCATAATTTGTTTTTGATGATGTATTTGTATATTAAGTATAAAATTTGATTATGTGTATTTAACGAGAATTATGAATATAAGATTGTTTGGCAATACCCTTAAATAGGGTATTTTAGTTGTCTAATAAAATCAGTTTGAGTATACAGAGCTGAATAGAAAAAACAGGGCTGAAACGCATGCTTTTACCGATCGTTACACAACAAAGAAATGATAGCTTCTGCCGATTGCTAAACGACAGAAGAAGAAGCCGTTTAGAAGTTAACATCTGCCGATGACACTTAAGCGCTTATGTTCGAAAACATCTGCCGATAGCTTCTGCCGATTGCTAAACGACAGAAGAAGAAGCCGTTTAGAAGTTAACATCTGCCGATGACTCTCAAGCGCTTATATTCGAAAACATCTGCCGATAGCGTTTTTGAAAACATCTGCCGATGACGGTTCAGCACTTATATAATACATCTGTCGATGGTGTTTTTGAGCCACATCTGCCGATGACACTTAAGGATACATCTGCCGATGGTGTTTCAAGCTGCATCCACCGATGACGTGTCTCTGCTTCATAAGTTGCATCTGCCGCCAGAATTCAAAGCTAGCCGCGAAGCTACAGTGACGTCGTTTTCAACATTAACTCCAGACCTTTAATGGCGACGACGAACAACATTTTTCAGAAGCAACGGATAGCTGCTTCAGTACGGATGCTTCCCAACGGTAACATTTTTCCATTTGAAGAACAGAAGCTTTACAGAGTATATAAGCAGAAGAAAAGGCTCGAAGACTAACTTTTGCGAATTTGAATTCTGAGCCCTAAGCTGCGAAAGTTAATCGCTCTGTATTTTCTTCTACACCTCTCGACTTTAACTTGAGATTTCATTTTTGGTGAGAGTGTAATCTGCGTTTGAAAAATATAAACTCAAAATCTGTATAAGGCAGTGTGTAACGACCCTAATACTGTACCCATTTTTCCCGTAATATATTTTTCATTTTATACTTATACTTTCCTTTACTTTAAATAAAACTTTGTGCGGAATAAAAACTGAAGTTGAAAACAGAATTTAAATCGGAATCGGAATCGAACCCTAAAATCATTTAAAACAAATCATTTATTAACTAATTAAAACTCAAAACATTTATTTAATATATTAAAACCCAGTCAAAAAGCGGGAGGGCAGAACTGGAATTCTGCCCTCAAGAGAAGCAGCGACCGGGCGCTGCTATATGCAGCGCCTGGTCGCCATGTGCGCTGCATAATGCAGCGACCAGCACGGCGCCCAGTCGCCTCTTCTTCCTTCTCTTTCTCTTCTCGTTTTTCATCTTTTTCTCTAAGCGCTCTCTGGAACCCAAATTCCAGAGAGCAAAACACTTTAAAGTTTCCTCCCTGCGCATCACAACTTCTACCCATTTTACATCACATTTTTCATTCTTTATCGTAACCGCTTATAACTTAAACCCAACCGACTCGCAGCGGACTTTACGAAGTCCAACTACGTGGATAGCTCTAAAAACCGAGCTATCCGTAACAACCTAAAACCAATCAAAACATTTCCAAAACATTCATTAAACAGTTCAAAACAAAACATTTTTACTTACAATTACCAAAACGTTATCTAACCCCTATCCAGAATCCAAGCAACCTAAAATGTCTATACATTCATAAACAGATTCAGATTACAGATTCAGATTACAGATTCAGATTACAGATTCAGATTACAGATTCAGATTACAGATTCAGATTACAGATTCAGATTACAGATTCAGATTACAGATTCAGATTACAGATTCAGATTACAGATTCAGATTACAGATTCAGATTACAGATTCAGATTACAGATTCAGATTACAGATTCAGATTACAGATTCAGATTACAGATTCAGATTACAGATTCAGATTACAGATTCAGATTACAGATTCAGATTACAGATTCAGATTACAGATTCAGATTACAGATTCAGATTACAGATTCAGATTACAGATTCAGATTACAGATTCAGATTACAGATTCAGATTACAGATTCAGATTACAGATTCAGATTACAGATTCAGATTACAGATTCAGATTACAGATTCAGATTACAGATTCAGATTACAGATTCAGATTACAGATTCAGATTACAGATTCAGATTACAGATTCAGATTACAGATTCAGATTACAGATTCAGATTACAGATTCAGATTACAGATTCAGATTACAGATTCAGATTACAGATTCAGATTACAGATTCAGATTACAGATTCAGATTACAGATTCAGATTCTTTACGTCGCAGACAGATTGTCACCGAGGTCTAAACCCACCTCGCCGTGACCAGATAACAGATTACGTAGATTCTTTTCGTTGGTTCATTTTACTTTTTGATTAGGTCGCAGACAGATTGTCACCGAGGTCTAAACCCACCTCGCCGTGACCAGATAACAGATTACGTAGATTCTTTTCGTTGGTTCATTTTACTTTTTGATTAGGTCGCAGACAGATTGTCACCGAGGTCTAAACCCACCTCGCCGTGACCAGATAACAGATTACGTAGATTCTTTTCGTTGGTTCATTTTACTTTTTGATTAGGTCGCAGACAGATTGTCACCGAGGTCTAAACCCACCTCGCCGTGACCAGATAACAGATTACGTAGATTAATTAGGTCCATTACTTTGCTTAAAAACACGTACACATACGTCCCCACGGGTCAGAAAGCGCCTCGACTACACAGCGCACTCCCACGGCCATCATCCGTCAACTGCCTCATACGTCAGGAGGAGGAACGCCGTCCTCACCTGGCTCGATGTCACCTAGAATATTACCTACACCATACAGACACCTATGAGATAATTAAATCTCAGTAAGCTCTACGTAAATGCAATGCGTGCTATGCGTATGCAATTCAGAAAACATGCAGATACAGATACAGATTCAGATTACAGATTCAGATTCTTTACGTCGCAGACAGATTATCACTGAGGTCTACCAAGCCTCTCCGTGACCAGATAACAGATTACGTAGATTCTTTTCGTTGGTTCATTTTACTTTTTGATTAGGTCGCAGACAGATTGTCACCGAGGTCTAAACCCACCTCGCCGTGACCAGATAACAGATTACGTAGATTAATTAGGTCCATTACTTTGCTTAAAAACACGTACAGAATGATGCATGAACAATTCATATCAGACAGTAATCATATAGACAAAGCATACCATCAAAACTCCACAATCAACCTATACACATATAGACAGAACATACCATCAAAACTCAACAATCAACCTATACACATAACTTAACTACCCAACCAAAGCGATTAAACAAAACATCACCAAGTTCCTCGAGAAGACCACGACGTACGGTGTAGGCCAATCGGCCAGAAAAGATCACGAGAACTTACCTCGTGTCCAAAGCAGCTCAAACTCCGTCCACGAGCGTTGTTTGTCTGAGGCAAAGCACAATATGCCGTTAAAATCAATTTAAGCTAATAAACGTCCAAACTATCAAAACCTTAACTAAGGCAATTTCCTAACGCTTTAACCCAATCCATTGAACTATTCTATCGAGCATTTTACGCCCGGCACCTAAAAATCCAAATTACGAGTTTTGCCCTAAAACCCGAAAATTAACCAATTTTTAACTTTTTCACAAATTGATTTTTCTTTGTCCAATAACGTCCAATACGTTCAATATATACTTAATCACGGCTAACCTATTAATTACGAACCCTAATTCGCATTTTAACGAATTCCGATCGAAACCCTAATTTCCTAAAACGTCGTAAAACTCGGAATAAAAGCTCTAAGATCGTAGATACATACCTAAGGTAGCGAGAGGAGGAAGAATCACGAAGAACGGAAGAGAAACGGAGGAGAACGGAGGTCGGATCGTTGATCGGCGTCGGCGACCAGAGGGAGAGAGCAGAGAGAAGCTCTCTAGAAATCACGAAGGAAGAGAGGAAATGAAGAGAAAAGGGGTTTTGGTTAATTTTATAAATTTTGGTTTTGCAAATTACTAAAATGCCCTTCTCACTTAATTCTATTCGTTTCGTCGTTCGTTTCGTTAATCGTCCGACTATTCAGATTCTCGAAAGTTCCATATTTTGCCAATAACTTCTATTCATTGCCAGGGATTTATTAAAACTGTCCGTTCGCAATTTGGACCTCGTTCGCTATTTTTACGAGAACGTCTTTTACATTACGAAAAGTGTATTTACTCGGAACGTAGTGTTTGATCTCCGAAAATTCCCGTAATTTCCTTAAAATTCTTATTATTCGTTAGAATCGTAATGACGCTTTCTTTTTGTGAATCGGACCTGATTTGACATATTTACCAAAAATGCCATTAAATAAGGAAATGATAATATAACATAATATATCCAAAAATCCGTACAAGCCGGATATTACATTCTACCCTCCTTATTCAGAATTTTGTCCTCAAAATTTGCCACAGCTTATAGTTCTTGACATTAACGTCTCTTATCTTGCGGCATTTTACTTCAGTTAATCGTCTGCACTTACGGTTCTTCTTCGTGGTTCTAAACCAAAACCCTACTATATTCTCCAACCTTAGCCCTAACCTCGTATTCTCTACTTTCGATTGGATCGTATACGTCCTTTCTCACGTACTAAGTGTAATCCAATTTCTTAAATCTCAATCAATTAATCCGACAACATATTTGTCACATTAACACTTGCGCATGTACCAACTTTCGACTTTCACTTAATCACTTGCAGATTAAATCTCTTAATAATACTAACTCCAAATTCACTCTATATCGTTGTCTTTCTTCTGTTGTCCCCTTTAGATCAGAACTATACCTAAACTTCCTAACGCCAGTCAAATTGAATGCCTACAATTTCGTCCGATTTCTGGGCTGTAACCCCTACCTCAACGCAATCCACTCGATCCTGTTCACAATCGGGATACACACCAATCGAATTTCTACACTAACTTCCTAATCGTAGTCCTCATTTTCAGTTCAAGCATCAAATCTTACCAAATTTTCTAAACCTTAAATCAAATGATTCTCTAACTGTGTACCTGTCATCTGACGACCTGAGCACGCGTTGGTCTAAATTTAGTCACCAAAGCGTTAAACTCACTAATTTATCAATTGGTCTCTCCTAAAATCGTCCCATATGTTCAATCCTCAAAATATCTTCCATTTCCCGACGTCATTTGGGTTGACTATCTTTCAAGGATTCCTAACTACACTCAGGTTGTAATCTAACTCTCATATATTTTAACTTTTAACTCATCAAATTAAGCTCCTTAGGTTTAGTTTCTCAACGAACTCTATCGTTACTCCATTACTAATCTACTCATACTACTTTTGCTATTCTAACCTAAGCCATTTATGTATTACTTGGTCTCGACTTGCCAAACACGAGTCGATCTCTAGAAATTTTCTAACTTAGCCTCACTTCTAAGCTTATTTAGATAGTTTCGGTGATAGTTCTCACTCTCCTCATTCTATAAATCGCAAATTTCTCAATTTGCTGACCTTTAAATGCCAATCTATGCTTCTAACCTAACCTCTCATTTATTTCAACGATCTACTTCACCTTCCCTAAATTCCTCAAGGCTACCTCAAGTTCGCCGACTAGTCTATTTTTGTTCGCTCCTTCTAGTCAGGTTCCAACTATTCTACTCGTTTAACTCTTAAATTCTTTCTTAATCTAGACACTCATAACTTCATACGAATCCTCAATGTACGAGTTCTACGGTACTTGATCTATTTAAACACACTCCAGGCATTACAACAATCTAGGGTATCCATTAATAGGTTTATATCTAACCTTCATCTTTCTCGATTAGTCGCATTTTAATACTTGAAGGGGGGTGTTAATTAGAAATAATCCCTACCTACTTAAAACTCATATTTCATAGGGTGTATTTCTCTAATTCTTACTAAACCTTAAGTGTAAAAACTCCGTTGATTATTTTTACCCATCTTCTATTTTCTTACTTTTCTATTTTCAAGCCTATCATTATCATCATTATTATTGTTATCCTTTTAACATAAACATATCATCATACAGGTAATTAAGACAATACCTGTAATAAGAGAAGGTTGTGCCCCATCGTCGACGTCGCCAGGCTCAATAAAGGTGAAGATCCTGGGCATAACTCTCCTCTGATCTCCAATCAACTGATCTCGGCCCGGCTTTGGGCAATCCTTAACAAAGTGGTCAACTCCACCACACCTAAAACATTTGTTCGTGCCCACCCGGCACTCGCCACCGTGTTCTTTCTGGCACATAGGACACCATGGCATTCGAGAAGTCCCTTGTACCTGCTTACCCTTTCCTCTATCATTGCCTCCCTCTAGAGGCCTTTTAACACCTCTCTGTTGCTGTTGCTGTGGCTGTGCTCTCGGTTGCCAGTCCATACTCCTGATCTGAGGGTGAATCTCTTGAAAGAAGCCCTTAGATGGCTCCCTCGGTTTGACAGAACTCTGCTCAACAGCCTCAATGTCGAGGGCTCTGGTCACTATCTCGTCATAGGATACACCACGTACCCCTGATATCGTAAGGCGCATCCGGAACTCCCGACTAAGTCCCTGTAGAAATCGGCGTACCTTGTCCTCGTTAATGCCGACCTGACGTGGCGCGAATCTAGACAACGCCTCAAACTTCCTCACATACTCGGCAATAGAACCAACCTGCCGCAGCTGCATAAACTCAACCATCTTTGCCTCCCGCACGGTATGGCTGAAATACTTGTCATAAAACAACATCTTGAATCGCTCCCAACCCATAATCGTTACATCTGCGGTGGCCTTGACGGAATCCCACCAAAATCGGGCGTCCAGTGCCAAGTGGTAGGTCACCAATGCAACCTTCTCTCCGTCCTCAATACTCGCATAGGCCAGCATGTCCTCCATGGTGCGAATCCACTCCTCAGCCGTAGAGGGATCCGTAGACTGTCCGTTAAATATAGGGGGCTGGAGCTTCTGAAATCTCTCCATCCCACGGCTACCCAAAATAGCTGTCTCCCGAGCTCTAACGCCCTCTCGGTCAATAAGGGTGCCCAACTGTTGAGACTGTCTCTCCATCTGTTGAGCCTGTCGCTCCATATACTGGGACTGTTGGGCAATAAAGTCCTTAAGGGTGTCTATTGTATCGTCGCGGTCATCTCGGTCATTTCTTCGACGCACCATACTTATATATCTACTATAAAATTTTAAAACAAATATCTCTAAGAAACTGAAACTAAATAAAGCTATAAACATACTTACAGTTGATGAAGGATGTCCGCGTAGTGGCTGCACAGTCGAGCAGTCTACAGAATCGATTTTAAAACCCGGGGGCTCTGATACCATAACTGTAACGACCCTAATACTGTACCCATTTTTCCCGTAATATATTTTTCATTTTATACTTATACTTTCCTTTACTTTAAATAAAACTTTGTGCGGAATAAAAACTGAAGTTGAAAACAGAATTTAAATCGGAATCGGAATCGAACCCTAAAATCATTTAAAACAAATCATTTATTAACTAATTAAAACTCAAAACATTTATTTAATATATTAAAACCCAGTCAAAAAGCGGGAGGGCAGAACTGGAATTCTGCCCTCAAGAGAAGCAGCGACCGGGCGCTGCTATATGCAGCGCCTGGTCGCCATGTGCGCTGCATAATGCAGCGACCAGTCGCTGCATTATGCAGCGCCCAGTCGCTGCAATGCAGCGCCTGTTCGCTGCCTGCAGCGACCAGCACGGCGCCCAGTCGCCTCTTCTTCCTTCTCTTTCTCTTCTCGTTTTTCATCTTTTTCTCTAAGCGCTCTCTGGAACCCAAATTCCAGAGAGCAAAACACTTTAAAGTTTCCTCCCTGCGCATCACAACTTCTACCCATTTTACATCACATTTTTCATTCTTTATCGTAACCGCTTATAACTTAAACCCAACCGACTCGCAGCGGACTTTACGAAGTCCAACTACGTGGATAGCTCTAAAAACCGAGCTATCCGTAACAACCTAAAACCAATCAAAACATTTCCAAAACATTCATTAAACAGTTCAAAACAAAACATTTTTACTTACAATTACCAAAACGTTATCTAACCCCTATCCAGAATCCAAGCAACCTAAAATGTCTATACATTCATAATTAACATTAATTCTCCAAAACACGTACACATACGTCCCCACGGGTCAGAAAGCGCCTCGACTACACAGCGCACTCCCACGGCCATCATCCGTCAACTGCCTCATACGTCAGGAGGAGGAACGCCGTCCTCACCTGGCTCGATGTCACCTAGAATATTACCTACACCATATAGACACCTATGAGATAATTAAATCTCAGTAAGCTCTACGTAAATGCAATGCGTGCTATGCGTATGCAATTCAGAAAACATGCAGATACAGATACAGATTCAGATTACAGATTCAGATTCTTTACGTCGCAGACAGATTATCACTGAGGTCTACCAAGCCTCTCCGTGACCAGATAACAGATTACGTAGATTCTTTTCGTTGGTTCATTTTACTTTTTGATTAGGTCGCAGACAGATTGTCACCGAGGTCTAAACCCACCTCGCCGTGACCAGATAACAGATTACGTAGATTAATTAGGTCCATTACTTTGCTTAAAAACACGTACAGAATGATGCATGAACAATTCATATCAGACAGTAATCATATAGACAAAGCATACCATCAAAACTCCACAATCAACCTATACACATATAGACAGAACATACCATCAAAACTCAACAATCAACCTATACACATATAACTTAACTACCCAACCAAAGCGATTAAACAAAACATCACCAAGTTCCTCGAGAAGACCACGACGTACGGTGTAGGCCAATCGGCCAGAAAAGATCACGAGAACTTACCTCGTGTCCAAAGCAGCTCAAACTCCGTCCACGAGCGTTGTTTGTCTGAGGCAAAGCACAATATGCCGTTAAAATCAATTTAAGCTAATAAACGTCCAAACTATCAAAACCTTAACTAAGGCAATTTCCTAACGCTTTAACCCAATCCATTGAACTATTCTATCGAGCATTTTACGCCCGGCACCTAAAAATCCAAATTACGAGTTTTGCCCTAAAACCCGAAAATTAACCAATTTTTAACTTTTTCACAAATTGATTTTTCTTTGTCCAATAACGTCCAATACGTTCAATATATACTTAATCACGGCTAACCTATTAATTACGAACCCTAATTCGCATTTTAACGAATTCCGATCGAAACCCTAATTTCCTAAAACGTCGTAAAACTCGGAATAAAAGCTCTAAGATCGTAGATACATACCTAAGGTAGCGAGAGGAGGAAGAATCACGAAGAACGGAAGAGAAACGGAGGAGAACGGAGGTCGGATCGTTGATCGGCGTCGGCGACCAGAGGGAGAGAGCAGAGAGAAGCTCTCTGGAAATCACGAAGGAAGGGAGGAAATGAAGAGAAAAGGGGTTTTGGTTAATTTTATAAATTTTGGTTTTGCAAATTACTAAAATGCCCTTCTCACTTAATTCTATTCGTTTCGTCGTTCGTTTCGTTAATCGTCCAACTATTCAGATTCTCGAAAGTTCCATATTTTGCCAATAACTTCTATTCATTGCCAGGGATTTATTAAAACTGTCCGTTCGCAATTTGGACCTCGTTCGCTATTTTTACGAGAACGTCTTTTACATTACGAAAAGTGTATTTACTCGGAACGTAGTGTTTGATCTCCGAAAATTCCCGTAATTTCCTTAAAATTCTTATTATTCGTTAGAATCGTAATGACGCTTTCTTTTTGTGAATCGGACCTGATTTGACATATTTACCAAAAATGCCATTAAATAAGGAAATGATAATATAACATAATATATCCAAAAATCCGTACAAGCCGGATATTACACAGTGGATTGTCGCCCGTGAAGAACAATCCAGATTTGTAAAAGGCAGTTGATCGGAGCCCGGAATTCCGATCTGTGTATTCTCGTTGAGGAGAAGGTTAAGGATCTTCAAGGGGTGAACCTTGAAGCGTGGATGTAGGCAAGGTTTGGCCGAACCACGTAAAAACCACTGTGTGTTAAATTTCTCTCTCTCTTTACTTTGATTGCTTGTCTGATTGCTTTTAATTTAGAGTCCTACAATAAGAAAGAAATTAATATTAGATTAATTAAATTTCAAAAATTGTCTAATTCACCCCCCCCCCTCTTAGACAATCTCGATCCAACAATTGGTATCAGAGCAAGGTTTATACTGTCTAAGTTGTTTATCTAGGAAATATTGTAATATCTGAAATGGCTTTCAACACACACTCTGCACAAATGGAAGGTCTGTCTACCACTAGACCTCCATTCTTCGATGGTATTGATTATGTGTACTGGAAGTCTAGAATGAGAATTTATATTCAAGCTATAGATTATGACATATGGAATAACATAGAAAATGGTCCATATATAGCTTTTAAAACAGAGAATGGTATTAGGATTCCCAAAGCGTCACATGAACTAAATGATACTGACAAGAAGAATTTGAGCCTGAATGCCAAGGCTATAAACACCCTATACTGTGCTCTGAACAGAGATGAGTTTAATAGAGTACAGGGGTGTGAGAGTGCACAAGAGATCTGACATTTACTTGAGGTCACACACGAGGGCACAAATCAGGTTAAAGAGAGTAAATTGAGCATGTTAGTTCATGAATATGAACTGTTCTCCATGGAAAAAGGAGAAACTATCAGTTCTATGTTTACTCGATTTACTAACATCACTAACGGTCTTAAAGCTCTTGGTAAGACTTACTCAGGTGAAGAACAGGTAAGGAAACTTCTGAGATGCCTACCGAGAGCATGGCAACCAAAAGTGACAGCCATTCAAGAAGCAAAGGATCTCAAAGCTTTAAAGCTTGAGGAGCTCATTGGATCTCTCATGACGCGTGAGATCACAATGAGAGCAAACGAAAAGGAAGACCTCAAGGAGAAAGAGGTAACAAGGAAAAAGGACATTGCTCTAAAAGCTTCTTCAAGTAAACAAGAGGAATCAGAAAAAGAAGAAGAAGAAGAAGATGACGATATTGCACTCATCACCAGGAGGTTCAGTAAATTTCTGCAACGAAAGAGGATGAAGGGAAAAAGGCTTCCAAAAGGTGAGAAGTTGCAAAAAGACAAGGAGTTCACTTGCTTTGGGTGTGGCAAACCTGAACACATGAAGGCAGATTGCCCCCAGGCCAAGAAATATCCCAAGAAGTTTAAGAAAAAGGCTATGAAGGCCACTTGGGATGACAGTGATGGCGACACTTCCTCTTCAGAAGATGAGGAAATAGCCAACCTGTGCTTCATGGCACACGAGGATAAGGTTAGTACTTCTTCCTCAAATATTTTGAGTGACAGTGAAAATGATGATGAAGAAGATGAATTAGTTGATGCCTTTAATGACCTAGTTAAACAGTTTGGCATGTTGAAAACTAAATACAATTTGTTGAAAAAGGACAATGCAGATCTAATTGAGAAGCTTGCCAATGAACATAGTATGCACGAAAAGGAAGTCTCTGTACTTAAAAAGAAAAATGAGACGTTAAATAGACTTGTTCTGAATTTCACTGAAGGAAGTAAAAATCTGAACATGTTATTGAGCAGCCAGAGAGTGCAATTTGATAAAACTGGTCTAGGGTATGAAGGGTTTAGTAAAAAGAAAACATATAAAAGGCTTTTTGTTAAATCCACTATCTGTCATGCATGCAATGAAGTTGGACATAAATCATTTGAATGTCCATTAAATTCAAACAACAAGAAAACTGGGAGTAAATTTCAGTGGGTTCCCAAAGGAACCAAAACTAACACCAGGACCCAAAAGATTTGGGTACCTAAGAAGACTGCTTGAACTCAATCTTGCAGGTTGACTACTCTCCCGGGAAAAACCAGTGGTATCTCGACAGTGGATGCTCGAGACATATGACAGGAGACTCAACTAAATTTGCTGCTGTCAGGAAAAAGAAAGGAAATGTTACCTTTGGTGGAAACCAAAAAGGTAAAATCGTTGGGATTGGCAACATAGGTAACCTTATCAACCTTATTATTGAAAATGTTTTATTAGTTGATTGGTTGAAACACAACCTGCTAAGTATAAGTCAACTATGTGATAAAGGTTATAAAGTGATTTTTAAATCAAATTCTTGCTTGATTAAAGATGTTTCAAATGGAAAAATTCTGTTTTCTGGTTATAGGAAAGAGAATATTTATATTATTGACTTAGATGATATTGTTATGTCAGATGAAAAATGTTTTACTGTTAATTCTTCTCATGATTCCTGGATCTGGCATAGGAGATTAGGACATGTAGGGATGGATACCTTAGCTAAGATTACTAAGGAGAACCTAGTTAGAGGGATCCCTAAGTTATCCTTTGAAAAGGATAAAGTCTGTGAAGCTTGTCAAATGGGCAAGCAGATCAAAAGCTCTTTTGCATCAAAGATTGCAATTTCAACTTCTAAGCCTCTCCAACTCCTTCATATGGACCTCTTTGGTCCTTCTAATATAGCCAGTCTAGGAGGCAAATTCTATGCCTTTGTCATTGTTGACGATTTCTCTAGATTTACTTGGGTTTATTTTCTGAAGTCTAAGGATGAGACCTTTGATACTTTCTCTAGCTTTAGGAAAAGAGTTCAAAATGAAAAGGAGCTCACCATTGTTACTATTCGTAGTGATCATAGTGGTGAATTTGAAAATGAGAAATTTGAACTCCTGTGTCTCAAGTATGGAATTGAGCACAATTTCTCTTCTCCTAGGACCCCTCAGCAGAATGGTGTTGTTGAGAGGAAGAATAGATCTCTTCAAGAGCTTGCTAGGACTATGCTTAATGAGAATTCACTTCCTAAGTATTTCTGGGCTGAAGCTGTAGCCACAGCCTGTTATGTGCTTAATCGGGTCTCCATAAGACCTATTCTAGAGAAAACTCCTTATGAGCTCTGGAGTGGAAGAACTCCTTCTGTCAAGTATTTTAGAGCCTTTGGCAGTAAATGCTTTATCCTTAATACTAAGGATAACTTAGGAAAATTCGATTCCAAATTGGATATTGGAATTTTTCTTGGTTATTCTCTGACCAGTAAAGCATACAGAGTTTTCAATAGGAGAACTCTTGTTGTAGAGGAATCCGTTCATGTCAACTTTGATGAGTCTCCTCAGCCCACAATAAATGTGGATGAGGATGATGTTGTGAATTGTCAACTAGACTCTCTTTCCTTAGAAAAACCTACTGATCCTTCTCATGTAGAAAATTCTTTAGAACCATCTTCTACATCTCTTGATATAATTCCTGTCAAGGATGAAAATCCTAATCTACCTAGAGATTGGAAGTATGTCAGAAATCATCCATTAGATGAGGTCTTAGGTGATCCTTCTTTAGGAGTTAAGACTAGATCCTCACTTAGGAATCTCTGTGCCAATGTGGCATTTATATCTCAAGTAGAACCTAAGAAATTTGAAGAGGCCGAGTGTGATGAAAACTGGATTTTAGCTATGCAAGAGGAGCTAAATCAATTTGAAAGGAGCAAGGTATGGGAACTTGTTCCAAGGCCTAAGGGTAATCCCATTATTGGAACTAAATGGGTTTACAAGAACAAATTGGATGAAAGTGGGATCGTAGTTAGAAACAAAGCCAGACTAGTTGCTAAGGGATACTCTCAAGAGGAGGGTATTGATTTTGAAGAATCCTTTGCCCCTGTAGCTAGATTAGAGTCAATAAGAATGCTTCTAGCTTTTGCTTGTTTCAAGAACTTCACACTCTTTCAAATGGATGTAAAGAGTGCCTTCTTAAATAGATATATCACTGAGGAAGTTTTTGTTGAGCAACCATTAGGTTTTGAAGTTTTTGATAAACCCGACCATGTCTACAAACTTAGGAAAGCTCTTTATGGTCTTAAGCAGGCTCCTAGAGCTTGGTATAATAGGTTGAAGAATTTCCTTTAGGAAAGGAATTTCAAAAAGGGCAATTCTGATTCAACTTTATTTACCATGCAGAAGGATAATGATATTTTGTTGGTTCAAATTTATGTTGATGACATCATTTTTGGATCAACCAATGTCAACATGTGTAATGAGTTTTCTTCCCTCATGCAAAGTGAATTTGAAATGAGTATGATGGGGGAGTTAAAGTTTTTCTTAGGATACCAGATTAGTCAATCTCCTGATGGAATTTTCTTCTGTCAAGAAAAATACATTAAGGAACTCCTTAAGAAATTTGGATTAGAAACTGTCAAATCTTCCAAGACTCCTATGAGTACCACTACTAAGTTGGATAAAGATGAAAAAGGTATAAATGTGGACATTAGGAAATATCGTGGTATGATTGGATCTTTGTTATATTTGACTGCAAGTAGGCCAGATATTCTTTTCAGTGTATGTCTTTGTGCTAGATTTCAGGCTGCTCCTAAGGAATCTCACTTAACTGCTGTCAAAAGGATTTTTAAATATTTAAGTGGGACACCTGACTTAGGTCTTTGGTATCCAAAAGGTACTTCTTTCAATCTAATAGGATACTCAGATTCTGACTATGCTGGAAGTCTAGTTGATAGGAAAAGCACCAGTGGAACTTGTCAATTCCTAGGTGAATCTTTAGTTTCCTGGTATTCTAAGAAACAGAATTCTGTTGCATTGTCAACTGCTGAGAGTGAATATATTGCTGCAGGCAGTTGTTGTGCACAAATGTTATGGATGAAACAAACACTAGAAGACTATAATCTGTTTTATGATAGGATTCCTATTCGGTGTGACAACACCAGTGCTATCAACATTTCTAAAAATCCTATTCAGCATTCCAGAACCAAACATATTGATGTTAGGTATCACTTCATTAGAGATCATGTTCAGAGAGGAGATATCACTTTAGAATTTGTTAATTCTGTAGATCAACTGGCAGACATCTTTACCAAGCCTTTGGATGAAAAGACCTTCAATAATATAAGAATAAGGCTAGGACTTATTCGGGTTGAGAAAAACTAAGGTGTTTCCTCTGTTAGTAAATCATGAGTGATAGAGTTTTTCTTAACTGTGAAGGCATCGATAGATGTAGGAATCGGAAGATGCATTTTCTTCGGTAGGAATCGGATATTTTTTTTTATCTGCCGACACGTGTATCCCATCGGAAGATATCTGTGTTACACGTGTGACTCCATCGTCGAGCGTCACTTTATTTCTTTTAAATTCATCTTTCCTCGCTGAAACACTTCATCTTTCGCGCTCTTTCTGCAAAACCCCTGCCCTACCAAACTTCATTTCCGAATCCTCTCCTTGAAATGGAACATCCAGGTTCATCATCTCGCGCCGTTACCAAACCGGCCAAGAAGAAGGCCAAAGCTTCTGATCGTCCTTCCCGAGAGATTCCTCGTGGAATGGAGTGGCCATCTTTCTTCTTCCTTTCTCAAGATGCTGAGGTAAAGTACTTCGATGACTATCAGTTCAAATCGTTGATTCCCAGTAAGGGTATTTACTCTGACGAGTTAGCTGGTATGGACATTATAGAACCCTTGACGGATCTCGGGTTAATAGGTCTATTTGAAACTGAATCTTTCTTCTACCCGGAAGCTATCCGGATGTTTTATGCCAATCTTAGCTTTACCTCTGACTTCTCTTCTATTAAGAGCTATGTGTATAACAAACACATAGAAATTACTCCTCAATCCATAAATGCTCTTCTGGGGGCTCCTCATTTGGATAGCTGCCCTTACAAGTATGTAACAAGTTCTGAGCTTCCTTTCTTTGGCACGTCTGATGGCATACAGTTTCTCAAGGAGATTGCTTTGGACCCCAATCAATCCTTTGATCTTTTAAAGGGAAGGCATCTGACCCCTAGAGCCAGATTATTTCGTCAAATGATAGGATTCAATATTATCCCCAAGGGTGGTCACTATGTCGAAGTGAGCGCAATGGAACTGTTTGTTCTATTTGCACTTTATTTCAAGACACCTTTCAACATTGGATATATTGTGGTTCGAAGGATGATTCTGGCTGTATCCTCAAGGGCTACATCTTTACCTTATAATCTGCTTCTTATGAGGATATTTGCACTGCTTGAAGTTGTCTTTCCAGAGGAGATAGAACCTGTGAAACTTCAGCCTGTTCAGTATTATTCCCAAACCACTCTAAACAAAATGGGAATAAATAGAATCAGAAAAGGTGAGCTAGTTTTGGCCAAGGCTAAGCAAAAGGTATCTAAGGCAGTTCCTGTTAGGCGTGGTAAAAGAAAACTTATCCTGCCATCAGAGTCAACTGCTGAAGGAGGAGATGAAACAGGAATTCCAGACAGTGTTAATTCCTCCTCTCAGGAATCAAGTTTCGAACCTCCTCCTCTAGTGCGTAGGCGCAGGACTGCTCCTTCCTCCATTGCACCTATTTCAGAGGCCATCTCTGCTCCCTCACCTATGCCTCTTCCTATTCTCGAACATCCTTCTTCACCTCCACCCTCTCTCATACTACCTTCTCAGCCTGTTTTTCCCTCCATTTCTCCGGTGATTCGAGCAATTTCTTCGATAATCACCCATGGTCCTCCAGCTCCATCCACATTACTACCTCTGCCTTCTCCAGCTCCTCCATCTCCAATCCATGAGCCTTCAATTCCTCCATCTCCAGACCAGCAAGAGATGCTCCCTCCATCACCAGTTCAATCTGCTCCAATCGCCCTGCAAGACCAACCCTTTCTCTCAGTTACTCCTGCCACTCCTCTAACTTATCAGAGGCGATTTGTAATGAGTGAGGCACAGTACAAGGAATTAACGTCCTCTATTGCCAACCTTGGCACTGCCCTTCACAGTCAACTTGATCAACATAAAAAGGACTTGAGCATTGCTTTTGATACTGGTCTTGGGTTGGTATCTCAGAAAGTGGATGCTGATAGGCGTATGGTTGTCAGGGAACTTGAATCTCTTCGCTCTTCAATTGATGCATTAACCCCTGAACCTGTTCCTGAACCCGAACCCTCGAGTACTGTCAGTGTTCCCGTGGCTTGTTTTGAAGAATTTTTACTTCCCTTCTCCCGGTCTGAAGTTGCTGAGGATGTGCGTTTAATGTCATTGGATCTTCAGGAGGTTGAACTAGCATTTTCTACTCCTGCTGTTCCTACAACTGGCCCTTCTGTAGAGCCTCCTCCATGTATGGACATGGTGGTGTCCACTGAACCTTCTCCGCCTCCGGCTCCCTGCCTGGCCATGGTGGTCTATCAGCCTCCCATTCCTTCTGCTATTCATTCCTATCCCGAGCTGATCGAGGCATTTTTTTCTCCAAATCTTGACGTGACCTCCTGGGTTCCTCAAGCATTTTGGACTCATTTCTTAGCCTTCTTTAAGTAGAATTTCTTGTGCATCTACTTTTTGTTCTGAATACACGTTCATTAGTATTCAATGGGAAATCTACTGCTTATTTTTTTGACTACAGTGCTTCTGCTGTTTATCTCATCTGTTTTTGATAATGTCAATGGGGGAGAATAATGTATTTGATTAAGTCTGACTTGAAAATATTCTTTGGAAGCACTATGAGCACTATGAAATTCTTGAATCTGATTACTCTGTGTCTCTGGATTTGCTCTGTATGTTTAATTGAATAAAATGCATATACTACGGGGGAGTATCTAAGTTAATCAAATTCATATTGTCATCATCAAAAAGGGGGAGATTGTTGACTTTTAGAGTGTTTAAGTCATAATTTGTTTTTGATGATGTATTTGTATATTAAGTATAAAATTTGATTATGTGTATTTAACGAGAATTATGAATATAAGATTGTTTGGCAATACCCTTAAATAGGGTATTTTAGTTGTCTAATAAAATCAGTTTGAGTATACAGAGCTGAATAGAAAAAACAGGGCTGAAACGCATGCTTCTACCGATCGTTACACAACAAAGAAATGATAGCTTCTGTCGATTGCTAAACGACAGAAGAAGAAGCCGTTTAGAAGTTAACATCTGCCGATGACACTTAAGCGCTTATATTCGAAAACATCTGCCGATAGCTTCTGCCGATTGCTAAACGACAGAAGAAGAAGCCGTTTAGAAGTTAACATCTGCCGATGACTCTCAAGCGCTTATATTCGAAAACATCTGCTGATAGCGTTTTTGAAAACATCTGCCGATGACGGTTCAACACTTATATAATACATCTGTCGATGGTGTTTTTGAGCCACATCTGCCGATGACACTTAAGGATACATCTGCCGATGGTGTTTCAAGCTGCATCCACCGATGACGTGTCTCTGCTTCATAAGTTGCATCTGCCGCCAAAATTCAAAGCTAGCCGCGAAGCTACAGTGACGTCATTTTCAACATTAACTCCAGACCTTTAATGGCGACGACGAACAACATTTTTCAGAAGTAACGGATAGCTGCTTCAGTACGGATGCTTCCCAACGGTAACATTTTTCCATTTGAAGAACAGAAGCTTTACAGAGTATATAAGCAGAAGAAAAGGCTCGAAGACTAACTTTTGCGAATTTGAATTCTGAGCCCTAAGCTGCGAAAGTTAATCGCTCTGTATTTTCTTCTACACCTCTCGACTTTAACTTGAGATTTCATTTTTGGTGAGAGTGTAATCTGCGTTTGAAAAACATAAACTCAAAATCTGTATAAGGTAGTGGATTGTCGCCCGTGAAGAACAATCCAGATTTGTTAAAGGCAGTTGATCGGAGCCCGGAATTCCGATCTGTGTATTCTCGTTGAGGAGAAGGTTAAGGATCTTCAAGGGGTGAACCTTGAAGCTTGGATGTAGGCAAGGTTTGGCCGAACCACGTAAAAACCACTGTGTGTTAAATTTCTCTCTCTCTTTACTTTGATTGCTTGTCTGATTACTTTTAATTTAGAGTCCTACAATAAGAAAGAAATTAATATTAGATTAATTAAATTTCAAAAAGTGTCTAATTCACCCCCCTCTTAGACAATCTCGATCCAACAGTTTATTCATTACAGAGGTTCATTCATTTTCTTAAAACACGTGCAGAAATTCATTTTCATGACATTTGAAATACGTGATGAATGAACAGATATCAACATAAAATAAACAACAACATGCATACCATCAAGACCGAAATAACATAACCTAAAACAATTATAAACCTATCTACCCAACCAAAGCAATAAAGCAAACAATCCACTAAGATCCTCGACGCTAAATCGAAGTACGGTGTAGATCAATCGGTCAGAGTAAGTCACGAGAACTTACCTTGAACGCACTGAATCTCAAGCTTCGTCCACGGGAGTTGTGTGTCTGAGGCAAAACACGATATTCGTCGTTAAAACCAATTTAAGCTATTGACGTCTAAATTTATCGAAACCTTAACTAAGGAATTCCTTAAAACTTCTAACCCATCTAATCGAGACATTTAAACGACTAATTCATGCTCGAGGGTTCGAAATTACAATTAACGAACTTCTCCAAAAATTCCTAATTTTTAACCTTTTCACAATTTGATTTAACTTCGTCCAATAACGTCAAATACGTGCAATACATACTTAATCAAGGCCACCCTATTAATTACAAACCCTAATTCGCATTTTTGACGAAACCCTAACGTGAAATCGGTCCGAAAATTGAAAACTAACGCTATAGAGTCATAGATTCATACCTAGGATTGCGATTGGAGGAGAAATCGCGAAGAACGGAGGAAGAACGGAGGAGAACGGAGGTCGGATCGTTGATCGGCCGAGAGGAATCGCGAAGGAAAGCTCACTGGCAATCGCGAGCGACAGAGAAGAAAAGAGAGAAAGTGAGGGAGAGAAAAGAAATTGTTTATTTTATAATTTGGATTTGAAAATTACTAAAATGCCCTTAACACTTATTTATATTTGTTTCGTCTTTCGTTTCGTTAATCGTCCAACGATTCGACTTTTCCAAATTTCCATATTTCGTTAATAAGTCCAACTTATTATTTGGGATTTATTAAAACTGTCCGTTCGCAAATCGGACTTCGTTTGCTATTTTTATGAAAACGTCTTTTACATTACGAGAAACGTATTTACTCAGAATATAGCGTCTAAACTCTGAAAATTCTCATAATTTCCTTAAAATCCCTATTAATCGTTAGGATCATAATGACGCTTTCTTTTTGTAAAACGGACCTGATTTGACATATTTACAAAAAATGCCATTATATTAAAATGTCAATATAATATAATAAATCAAAAATCCGTACAAGCCGGATATTACAATAACTCTGTGTTATCTGTGTTTAATTTTGTTAGCTTGAGGACAAGTTTTCGATCAAGTTTGAGAGTGTGATAAGTGTGTATTTTACACACTTATTCAGACTCTTTAAGCTCGATTCTATAAGTTTTTTTTAAAGCATTTGAATGAATTTAACGTTTCTGATGTAAGTGTGCAGATAAGATTAAATTTAACAAGTTAAGACATCAACGAAGAAAAGATCTTGTGCATAATGAAAAAAAATAAAGAAACAAAAATATCAAAGTGTGGCCGATCGGTCACCTGAAGGGCCGACAGATCGGCTGATGAAAAGAAGAAGAAAATCAGCAAACAGAGGCATCGTCGATCGATCGTCGAATCTGGGCAATCGATCGGCTAAAAGAAAACGATTGAATGTGGACAGTGCAGTTGCCGATCGGTCACCAAATGAAAGGCGATCGATCGGCTGATGAGGAATTTAAAGACGAGAAGAACAGAAAGCAGAGGCGTCGCCGATTGATCGGCTGTAGCAGAAATTTTAAAAAGCAGATTTTTGGGTTTTAATTAAAACAATTTCAGCCGTTAATCGGAGTGATGTGGATTTTAATTCATAATTGGGTTACAGAGGCCAGGCGGCAACAGGGAGAGGAGAGACTATCATTCAGAGGATCGTTTTGGAGACCGGAACAGAGCGAGAGCATTGGAAAAGAAGAATTCAGATTGACAACCCTAGTTTTTCTTTCTCCTTATCTTCTCAATTATGAACATCTTTATTTATTTTATTTGTTCCCATTATTTTAGCATAAACTAAACTTTTTTTTCTAGGGTTACGATGTAGCCAGATTATGAATATTTAGTATTTTTTTTAATTTAAATTATTAATTTTCTGTTTCGATATTGTGTTGACTAATTTATCCTGTTTTTAAAGCTTGCGATTGTCTGATCAATAATACCATGTTCGTAGGATTACTTTGAGACTGAGAGGTAATAAATAATCATGCATTGGATAATTTACCATGAAAATGATCTTAGACTAGAGATAGTTAGGGCGTTTATGTGGTGCTTTGATTTTTCGTTTTGAATGTATTCAATTAATTGTTAGGATTAGAGACCGAGAGGTAATAATCCGTTAATTGAATAAGTTTGTCATTACTCGAGAGAGATTGATAGATAAATTTGTGAAATTGCCATCAACATATAGAAATAAAAATTAATAAATTAGATTATGAATACTAAATAGGATTAATTTAGGTGAAATCTGCAACCCTAAAATCTTCTCAAATTAACTTCTACAACTCATTTAATTTCTGCTATTTAATTAAATTACTTTACTGTTCTATTTTAAATAAAAAATATCAAAGTTTCGTATTCATTATAAACTGAAATTATTTTTTCCACAAAGGATGAGATGCGCCACCAAAATGGCAAGATGACAAACTCTATAGTCAAACAGATTTCTAGGCAGATTTTGAGACCAACTTCAGAACTCGATAACTCTGTTAATTGGAAACATCTTCATGTGATATTTGAGCAGCACCAACCTTATACGTATAGAAAATATGCTCCAAATATCTCGGAGAAAATCCACAAAATCGGAAGATAAGACGAAAATAGTGAGGGTTGTCGAAAATCAGAACTTGGAAAGAGGCAGTTTCAAGGAGGCGATTTTGAGATGGATAAAAATAAGCCCAATGAAAGTTTTTTTACAAAAATTTTGGACAGTTTAACAATGTTTCAATGAAGAACAGTATCTTAAAAGTTCATAACCAGATTCGGTTGGAACAAGAAGTTTTGGTCAGAAAATTTCAAGCTGGTAGTAAAAGTGGTGATCACACATTTACACTCCTATGACTCATTGAAAATATAGCAGCACTCCAACTTGATAATTTGAGAGTTTGTACAATTTTACTATGACTTCACCCCTTAAGAAAGAGGATGAGAAGGTTGCAATAATAGGAATAGTTTGACCAAAAATCACAAAGATCAAACTAACCGACAAACACAAATCAATCGAATTGTCAACAACCCAAAAAGAGTGTGGTTCTTGCAAGGAACAAATCGACAGCAAAAGAGATGATTTCTATATTAAAAAAGAAAAAATCGGGAGAAACAACCCTGAAAGGAGCTTAAATAGCCCTCTAAAATTTTGGGTTAAACTCTAAAAGACAAATTACAAAACCGTTCATGCACATTACCTTCCTCTGGTAGAACATGCTCTAGCCAAGTAACACCATTTTATTTTCTCTAAAATAAACTATCAACTTAACATAAAATAAATAAGTGTACTTTTGAAATGATCTCTGAAATCTTGAATTGCAGCATGAACACCTTGAAAGGCCTAGCTAGCTTCAAGTGGATTTGGGCTTCTAATTCCTAGAACGAAACCTTGGGCTTTTTTGCAAAAACAAAGCCCTCGATTTTGGCCATGTTTGACATGTAACATGATATCCAATTTTTATTATTCACCACATTTCAGAAACCTTTGGATCTCTGCTACAATCTTTAAGAATGACACTTTTTGATATAAGATTTACAAGGCTTCCAAATTTGCCAAATATCCCCTCATGGTCAGATTGCCGGCAATCTTCGAATGCTCCAAAGATCTCCTATACTTGTCCTCGATTCTATCCTTATTTTTTATCATGAAAATCCCCACAAGATATTTCAAAGTTGACTTGATTAATTTGATAACTTTAAAGCACGTTCTTCCATGGTAGCCTACAAAATAAACATTAAAATTATAGTTATAAAATTCTCCTCGCTTAATGATGAGGTAGGTTCACGTGGCACATCAGGAAGTTACCCCTCTATTGAATAGCAAATGTTTAGCTTGAATAGGTGTAACTCAGTTCTGAAAGAAAATTGTGCAAGCGCATTACAATTAGAGTGATTGTGCTTAAGTAGATATGATGGTTTTAGTTGAGTTTAACCATAATAATCACAATAAAAGTAATAAAATGTGTTTACAAAGATTATAAAACATTTCGTATGTTAAGGATTATACAACACTTTGTATGTTTAAAGTGAAACTATTTATTGGAGTATATATGAGTTTAAATTCTATAACAATTGTTGTGGTGATTAAATTATTCTGAAATTTTCTAGTTTGAATAGACAAATAAACGAAGAGAATGACTTTAAATTTTGATAGATGCAAGATGCAACAAAAGTTATAAAAGTTTGAAGTTAGTTGAAATGAATTTATTTAAAAACTGGATTGTTTCGGTAAATTACTCTAAATTGAATTTTAGAATGAGAATTTGGAAGAAGTTATAAAAGAAGAAATGTTTCTAACATCTCAAATTTATGTGGCTATGCAATAAAATGGGACAATCAATGAGAAGATGCCTCATGTCACACTAAGGATTAACGATTAATTATGTGATTAAAAGATAAATTATGGTAAACTAATCATGATTAATTATGTTGATCTTGGAGATTACCTCAAGACTAAGAAATTAATTAATTAAATTATACTTAAGATATAATTAAGTATGATTATTTTGAAAAAACGTGCAAAAGGAAGGCTAAAAATGTAATATTAGAGAGACAAAATGGACAAAGGAGTAATTGTATCCTAAGATCTCTCTAGAAATATGAAGAAATTACTGAGTATCAGCCATTTTTGTGCTGATACAGAGAGGTGAAGGGAGAGAGAGAGGAAGAAGAGAAAAAAGGATTAGAGATAGAAAGTGGAAATGGAAGGAGAAAAAAGATGAATTAACCTTCAATCTTTTGAAAGGAGTTGTTCCTATCATCAAAATGAATCTTTTGAGCTTAAAAAATCAAGATTTGGAAGGGAGAAAATAAAGGCATCAAAAGGTAAGACTCTCTAATATTTATGTTTCTAAAATATCTTAAAATTGTATAGTTTAGGTGAAGAAAATTATGATTTTGGAAATTATATATATGAAGATTGTGGAATTGCATATTGAAAATCTTTGATAATGTGAGATGAATTTGATTTAAAACGATTAAAGGAGAATGATATTGACGTGACTTTGGAGAAGGAAATGATAATTTTCATGTGGTTGAAATTGGTTATATGTTGACATTCACAATTGTAAAAATGGAGGATATTGATTTGTTATGGGATTAGATAACTCTATCTAACCTTATTTTAAGGTTTTGAGGATTAATTGAAAACATGAAATTGACTCACTTGGTGAATTAAATGTTGAATTCATAACGATTTAAATATGCACATAAATTTGCATAGTTGGTGAAGCATTAATAAGATAAATGCATAGTATTTGGTTAAAAATGAAATAAATATCTATTTGGATGATTATATAAAATGAGTATAATCTTGAATTAATTGTTGGTGATTTTTTGTAAGACGGTATAGAAATTGAGGAAATATGGCTTTGAACCGAGTGTCTGATCTCTGAGGCGGACGCCTGGATGTTTAAAATTGTGAAAAAAATCATGAGAACGGGCACCCTACCTTTGGGTCAGGCGTCCAAATGTGAAAAATGTGTAAATGTTCTTGGGACTGGGCACTCGTGGTCTAGAACGGGCGCTTGGAGAAGAATATGAGTGAAAAAGTTCTAGGGAGGGGACTTCTAGGGGTCCTGGAGCAGACTTTGGCATAAATACATTGTGCAGAAATTGGCGGCCCCGCACGCAAAAAGTAAAGGATAGGACGTTCACACATATTAAAAAGTGTCTTTAAAATATGATTAAAAATGAATCAAGTGTCAATTTTTTGTGAATTTTGAGGCATCATTGGAGTGGAGACAAATAATTTGTCATTACTCATATATCATTTTGTTTATCTTATAGCATGTATCATGTATTAGTAGTATGTATTATGCATTTGATGTAGATATGACAAACAAGCTGGTTGAGTTAATCCGAGACAGAAAAAATATGGCTCACCGAGCCTATGAGTCAAATATGATGTGACACCTACTTAACAAAATCATTTCCACCTAATTCTTTCATTATAATTTTAGTTATCTTATACAATTTTCTTATTTAGTTTTTATATTTTCTTCCAACTGTAACCTTAATTATTTCACTATCTATTTTTGCGCTACTCCCCGTTGTTGCCTTATTCTCTCTTTCTTCTCCATTCTCGTTTTCTCCTCGCTGCTTTCGCTCCTCGCTGCACCGCCTCTCCTCGCTGCTTTCACTTCTCCGTGCTTCTCTCACTCTTTGCTCCACCGCCGCTCCCTGTTGCTTTCGCTTATTCCATCTTTATTCTTCTTTCTCGTTTTCATTCTCGCTGACCTAATTCTTCTCTCTTTGTTATTTTGTTGTTCGTTGCTCTCACTCGTTGATGCACAACCTCTTCTCGCTGCTTTCGCTTCTTGCCCATTATCGATGAGCTTTCTCTTCGTTGCTTTCTCTACTCTGCACTCTTTTTTTGTCATGCTCTTCACTGCCCTGATTCTTCTCTTTGTTATTTTGTTGTTCGCTCTCTCTCCTTGTCATACCGCTTCTACTTGCTGTTATTCTTCTCCATTCTTATATTGTCTAATTTTTTTAAAATTTATGCAGAAATGCTAGGTGTAGGATTACTCTTTTTTTCAGTTTAAAATGTCTATTTCTTTGATATTCCAATTTAAATGTCCCTTTCTTTGACAAAGGTAGCTTATGTGCAATTGTGGCTAAAGTTAGTCGCTCCTATTTTATGTTATGAGGTCCGACAATGTTAATTTTTGACCTTCATAGATGAGCGAACAGTTTATGAAATTTATTTGTGATAAAAAAATATTGCAGAGTCTCTAGATATAATTGAGAGTTGGGTTATTTGTTAAGAAACTGCTTTAGAAACTGTTTTAGGAGTTATTTCCATCTGTACTTGTTTTTAAGAATTACGGTTGCAAGTGGTTTTTTTAGTGTTTTTTAATGTTTTTAAAAAAGGTAGTGTTTGAAGAGATAAAACTGTTTCGTCTACGTCATTTATTTTCTCCTTTGTTGTTCATTTGTTTTTTAAAAATAACAACAATTTGGTATCAGAGCTCTTACTTCTCATGGGATATGTGTGAGTTTGCCAGTGATGGAAACCGAAGCAAGTTTCTCCTCAATTACTCCGCCGGTGTTCGACGGAGACAACTACCAAATCTGGACAGTATGTATGGATTCATACTTGGAAGCTTTGGATCTTTAGAAAGCAGTGGAAGAAGACTATGAAGTTCGGCCTCTTCCGAACAACCCCACCATGGCACAAATCAAAGTGCACAAGGAGAAGAAGACAAAGAAAGCAAAAGCAAAGGCATGCTTATTTGCTACAGTCTCACCCTCCATCTTCACCCGTATCATGTCCATGAAGTTAGCAAAAGAGATATGGGATTATCTCACGAGTTAATATGAAGGAGATGAAATAATTAAAGGTATGAAAATCCTAAATTTAATTAGGGAATTTCAACTTCAAAAAAATGAAGAACTCTGAGACGATTAAGGACTACTCTGACAGACTTCTGAGCATTGCAAACAAGGTAAGGCTTCTTGGATCTTCATTTATTGACTGAAGAATTGTAGAAAAAATTCTTGTAACTATTTCTAAAAGATATGAAGCAACGATCATTACCTTGGAAAATACCAAGGATATGTCAAAGATTTTCCAGACAGAATTATTAAATTCTTTGTAAGCTTAGGATCAAAGAAGACTAATGAGAGAGGATAAAACGATCGAAGGAGCTTTATTTGTCAAGCATCAAAACACTGCCAAATACAAGAAGAAGAAAAAAGATGTTGAAGGAAGTGGAGAAAGTACAACAGCAGCAAATGCAAAAAAAAATAAAGGAATGAAAATCAGAAGAAATCTTTTCCACCTTGTCAACACTGCAGAAAGAAGGGTCACCCTTCATTCAGATGTTGGAGAAGACCTGATGCTAAATGCACCAAATGCAATCAGTTGGGACATGAAGCTGTCATCTGTAAAAACAAAAATCAGCAACATGATGAAGATGCAAAGGTTGTTGATCAATACGAGGAAGATCGCCTATTCGTTGCTTCATGTTTCTCGAGTATCGAACCAAGTGATAGTTGGCTCATTGACAGTGGTTGCACCAATCACATGACACATGACAAGGGCCTATTCGAGAACTCAGAAACTCGTACATATCAAAGGTTTGAATTGGAAGCGGCGAGTACATAACTGTGGAAGGAAAATGAATAGTTGCAATTTCAACTTGTTCAGGTACAAAGTTCCTTTCTGATGTAATGTACGTTCCTAAAATTGATTAAAATTTGTTTAAGTGTTGGACAACTGATTGAAAAAGGTTATCATGTTGTGTTTCAAGACAAATTTTGCTTAATAAAGGATGCAGCTGGCACAAATGTTTTCCAAGTAAAAATGAAAGGAAAAAACCTTGCTTTGAATCCACTAGAGGAGGAGCAAACTGCTCTTTTAATGAAGGAAAATGTTGCAGAAGTGTGGCATAAGAGACTCGGGCACTATCATCATCAAGGGTTGTTGCAAATGAAATCCAAGAAGATGGCAAACAATCTTCCCGAAGTTGATGATAAAATTCCAAATTGCAAAGCGTGTCAGTTTGGAAAGCAAAGTAGGAAACCATTTCCCAAGTTCACATGTCGGGAACATGGAAGTTCCAATTGATTCATACAGATGTCGTGGGTCCTTAAAGAACGCCTTCACTAAAAGATAGTCGCTATTATGTTGCATTCATTGACGACTTCACTCGCATGTGCTGGATTTTCTTTTTAAAATTCAAGTCAAAGGTGGCTCAAGTCTTTTTGAAATTTAAAGCCATAGTTGAAAATGAAAGTGGGTGCAAAATTCAAATTCTTAGATCTGACAATGGCAAAGAGTACACTTCTGAAGAGTTCAATCAATTTTGTGAAGAGGCATGCATTCAACACCAACTAACCGCTCCATACACTCCGTAACAAAACAGAGTAAATGAGCGATGAAACCGATTCATATTGGAAATGACATGATACATGTTGCACGAAAAGAATTTACCGAAGCAATTTTGGGCTGAAGCAATAAGTATTGTTGTGTATTTGCAAAACAGGCTTCTCACAAAAGCAATGAAAGATCAAACTCCTTTTTAGGCATGGTATGGTTATAAATCATCTCTTAATTTCTTTAAAATATTTGGATGTTTGTGTTTCACTCATGTTCCACATATCAAAAGAGATAAACTTGATAAAAGAACACTACCAAGCATCTTTATTGGCTATAGCTTGGTTGCTAAAGCTTATAAAATTTTTCAGCCACAAATTGGAAAAATTATTGTAAGTAGAGATGTGCACTTTATGAAAGATGAAGAGTGGAACTAGGATGAAGGAAATAAGATAGAACCAACCATAAAAGAGCCAAACGTCAAGTTATCTATATCGGGCATTGAAGAGCAAAACGTTGGAGATTGGAAATATGACATAGTGGATCAGATTCCTAGCAGAGGCACAAGATCACTGTCAGATATTTATGACAGATGCAACATTACATTGTGTGATCCTGCAGATTACGAAGATGCCAAGATGGATCGAAACTGGACAGATGCAATGAAGGAGGAGCTGCTCATGATTGAAAGAAATAAGACATGAGAGTTGGTGGATCGACCTCAAGACAAAAAGGTAATTGGAGTCAAGTGGATGTATCGAACCAAGCTTAACTCTGGTGGCTCTTTCAACAAGCATAAGGCTAGACTCGTGGTCAAAGGCTATGCTTAGATCTTCGGGGTAGACTACTCAGAAACCTTTGCACCGGTAGACAGACTTGATACCATCCGATTGCTACTCGTTGTAGCAGCACAAAAGAATTGGAAGGTGTATCAATTAGATGTCAAGCCAACTTTCTTAAGTGGTTTTGCAGGAGGAAATTTATGTTGAGCAACCGAAAGGTTATATAAAGGAAGAAGAAAAAGACACGGTCTATCTTCTTAAAAATGCACTCTATGGTTTGACGCAAGCTCCACGAGTTTGGTATAGCAGGATTGATGATCATTTGCAAAAGTTTGAATTTGCTAAAAGCTTGTCTGAATCAACATTGTACATCAAGAAAAAAGGTGCCAACATTCTTATCATCTCTCTTAATGTGGATGACGTGCTTGTTACAGGAAACAACACCAATCTTGTTGAGAAGTTTAAACAAGATATGATGGAGGTTTTTGAGATCTTGGATCTTGGATTAATGACTTTCTTTCTTGGTATGGAAATTAAACAGAAGGAAGGAACATGAAGTATTCATCTATAAAAAAAATATGCAAAAGAAATTATGAAGAAATTCAAACTTGATGAATGCAAGGAAATGGGTACTCCAATGAACCAAAAGGAAAAGCTCTGCTCAGAAGATGGAATAGACAAGATTGATGAAGCTTATTTCAGAAGCATGATTGGTTGCTTAATATATCTCACAGCAACTCGTTCTGATATCTTGCATGCTATAAGTATTCTGTCATGATTTATGCACTGTGTGAGCGAAATGCATATCAAGGCAGCAAAGTGGGTAGGGTGCTTAGATACGTGAAAGGCACATGTGATCTTGACATCAAATTCACGAGGAGCAAGGAGTTCAAACTGACTGGTTTTTCTGATAGTGATTGGGGAGGTTTCATTGATGATATGAAGAGCACCTCAGGTTATTGTTTTACACTTGGTTCTGGTATTTTCTCATGGAGCTCAAAGAAGCAAGAAACTATAGCTTAATCTACTGCTAAAGCCGAGTTCACTGCAACAACAACTATTGTTAATCAAGCTTTGTGGTTGAGAAAGATTTTAATTGATCTGAACATGGAGCACGAGAAAAGCTCAGAGATTTTTGTCGACAATCAAGCTGCTATTACAATATCTAACAATCATGTGTTTCATGAAAAAACCAAGCATTTCAATATCAATTTATTCTTCTTATGTGAAGTACAAAAAGATGGAGCTATTGTTCTTGTCTACTACAAAATAGAAGATCAAGTTGCAAATATATTTACCAAGCCACTGCCTTTAAGCAAGTTTGAGTTGCTGAGAGAAAAACTCAATGTTTGCAAATTGTAAAGCAAGGAGCAATGTTAAGAAATTGCTTTAGAAACTATTTTAGGAGTTATTTCCATCTGTCCTTGTTTTTTATAATTACGGTTGCAAGTGGTTTTTTAATGTTTTTAAAAAAAGTAGTATGAAGAGATAAAACTGTTTTGTTCTTGACTTCTGTCGCTCTCCTTTTGTCTACGCCATTTCTTTTCTCCTTTGTTGCTCATTTGTTTATTAAAAATAACAACATTATTGAACTGTTTGGTGAGGTCAAAAAAAGGTCCTCAAGAGAAGAAATCAAACTAAAATGTTTATTTTGAAGTGGTTTTGGTAGGAAAAAGCAGCAAAAAAATCATACTGTTATAAAAATTTACGCATCAAACTCTAAAGATTTAGTGCGAAAAATAAAGAACACAAGAGATTCACATGATTCGCCCAGATGTCAAACCAAAATTTGAGAACGACTACTTCCACGGAGCTCAAACGAGAGATATATTCCACTATTCGTCAAAATACACCCTCAAGAATAGTATTCTGACAAAAATACAAAACAAACACAACCATAGAAGATCAAAACAAAAATACAAAGAAATACAGCAAGAACAATGAATAGAAAATATGATCTGCTCTTCACATGAGAAAGTCGACTCACGCTCACACAAGAAAGAAAATCAGTCTTCTCTCTTTTCTTCTTGTTCTCTTCTATGTAAACTTTCTTTCGCCAGAGTATCTCTCTCACAAGAAAATTGAAGAACTCCTTCGCTTTGTCTCATTGCTCTGTCAACCCTACGATAACTTTTCGTAATGATATCTCTTTATCTGCAAAAATTGATGATCAAAACTTATTTCCTCCACGTGTCACACTTGAAAGGATATATGCCAGATGAAGTATTGGTTAGATAAGATTGGACTTCACATACAACAAGCTCCACCTTGAAGTTCAATCACTGAGTAAAAAATTGACTAACAGTAAATTACATCATCTCGTTTTCATTGCCCAAATGACTACAAAAAATTATCCAACGTTTAACAAGTCTAAGCAGTGCTTAAACTTGGAAACCTTGACAACTTTAGTACCCATGTCAGTAGGATTATCCTCCTCAGGAATCTTCAAAATTTTCCTTTTACCTGTTGAAATTAAATCTCTAACAAAATAGAATCTAACATCAATATGTTTAATTCTATCATGATACACATGATTCTTGCTTAAATGAATGACACTTTGGTTATCATAGTAAACTGATGGAACAAAATTTAATAAACCAATTTCATGCAATAAACCACAACCATACACATTTTTTTAAACAATCAGCAAGAGCAACATATTCAGCTTCGGTAGTAGACAAAGTAACTAAAGGTTGAAGTTGAGATTTCCATGAGATACAATTTCCAAATAAGGTAAAACTATATGAAGTTGTTGATTTCCTAGACTCTATATTTCCAGCATAATCGGAATCAACATATCCAACCAGACATTCATTTTCATCAGATTTCTTATACAATGTTGTTCACATAATTAACAACCCATTTCAAGGCTGTCGAATGATAAGAACCAAGATTTGACATGAATCTACTCAACCGAGATATAGCATATGACAAATCTAGCCTAGTACTAATCATAACATACATTAGAGAACCAATTATATTTGAATACAATTTACTTGACATTTTATTCTTTTCAAAAACAGTTTGAGGATATTGTAATGTTGTTAAAACAAAATGAGTAGCAAGAGGCATATTCACATGTTTACAATTACAATTCCCAAACTTTGATACTACATTTTCCAAATATGATTTTTTATGCAATTTTAATTTGCTATTTGTCCAATCTCTTTCAATTATCATACCTAAGTTCCTTTTAGCATGACCAAGATCTTTCATGTCAAATTTAGCACTTAATTTTAATTTCAAATCATCAATTACATTATGGACTTACAAATTAGTAACATGTCATCCACATACAGCAACAAATACAATGGTATATTATTCACAGATTTAAAATAAAAACAAACATTATACTCACTTCTTTTAATATTCAGACCTGTTATAAAAGTATAAAAATATTTATACCATTGCCGTGGAGATTGTTTAAGTCCAAAAAGGGCTTTCTACAGCAAACACATGGTTAGGAAATTTCAAATCAGTAAATCCTTCAGGTTCATTCATGAATATTTTCTCATCTAATTCTCCATATAAGAAAGCAGTAGTTACATCTAATTGTTCTAATTCAAGATCAAATTGAACAACTAAAGATAACATCAATCTTATAGTCTTAAACTTGACTACGGGAGAAAAATTTCATTGAAATCTATACCTTCTTTTTGAGTAAAACCTTTAGCAACAACTCTATCCTTATATCTAGGCAGATCTTCAAGTTTAACTCCCTCTTTTAGTTTGAATAACCATTTGCAGTCAACTAATTTTTGACCCTCTGGTTTTTCAACTAAGGTTCAAGTGTTGTTAAGTTTAAGAGATTCAAATTCACTATTCATGGCATTTTTCCAATCCTGACTCTCTTTGAATTTTATAGCCTCTATATAAGTGTTTGACTCTTGACATGCCAAGAGGCTCAATTAATTGAAAATCCGATAAAGGCCAAAACTTTATTTATTCTCCTTACTAATTACGTGCTCTCTTGTGTAGATAACGAACTATTGGAGGACGGTGCATGGGAAGCTAGTTCAACGAATTTAGAGTTCACATGGAAGCAAAGCTCGAAATGTAATGAAGAAAATCCTCGAGCACCAGCTGGACTAGCAGAAGCCGGAATTTGTCTTCCGGAGATCAAGTTTTATAATTTTCCTTTATTTTCTTTTTCTTTTTTCTTTTGGCAAACTCTTAGCCATTAGTCATTTTCATGCTTTAGTATTTTACTTAGGCTTAGTCACATATTGGTAGCTTGGTTGGGATTTACCATTTGGCCCAAATTTTGGGATCCATTAATTGACCCATTATTTGGCCCATTACTTGGAGGCATTTGGAGGCCCACTTGGGGACATCACTTGACACATTTGGAGGCACTACTTGGAGGCATCACATTTGGCCCATTCTTTTGAAGATATTTAAGCCCATAGTGTTTCAACCCAAGGGAGGCCCAAACTTGGATTTTTAACCTTGCAAGGACAAAAGATAGTGGCCTCATTGATTGATGATGTGGCAAGATTCCCTCTATTGATCTATTTAGGCATGACATTCATCTCCTCCTTAGGATTTGTGCTTGTTTGCCTTGATCTTGGCCATCCATCCTTTTTTCATCCAAGGGCCACCATTCATTCATCCTTATGGAAACCCTAACCATCCACCTTAGGATTGCCTATTTAAGCATAGCATTGGTGCATGTATTGGAACTTTTGCCAAATTTATAAAACTCATATTTCTCTCCAAGCTTGTTTGCTTTGGTTTTTCTTGATTCTTTGAATCAAGTGGAGAAGCCCTCCATTGTTAACCTAGCCTTTGGGTTGGTTAGGTTAACTCTTAGATATTCCCTCGCCTTCTCCATTGGGATTAGGAGTGAGGATGAAAACCTAGGCCCTAGGTGGTCGTTTTTCCTCCGGGAAAATCGTTTATCCAAGAGCGTAAAACGTAAGATAGCTCTTTGGATCCGCCGAAGGTATTTTCATTTCTAGCATTTCCATCACCTTTCACACACATCTCCACCTTTAATTTCGGCTCTCACACTCACACACCTCACCTTTAATTTCTTGCAATTTTCTTCTTCATCTTTCTTGCATTTTTCATCTCCACGGATTTCCTTCATTCCACTACTTCTTCTCCCATCTATTTCTATTTTTTTTTTATGTTCATTATGCATCATACATTCGGACACTAGCACACACATCATTCACCTCATTTTTCCTTTGTATTTATTGACATATTTATTCCTTATTTTCGGCCATATTCACAACCACACACCCGAACACTCTCTTGACTAAATTTGTTGATTTTACACGGACCCTTTTCTAAGGGACACCGTGTCAAGTGGTATCAGAGAGTAGGAAGCTTCCCTAATGCGTTTTAGTTGTCTTTTGCGTTAGCTAAAAGTTGACACAAAACCAGGAAAGCCGTTCTTCATTCTAGCATTATTTTTTAATCTAATTTTGTGCTTATTTTGTGCTAAATTTATCATGATATTTGCTGCCATATTCCTTGTCATTTATTAACTTAAACTATCATGGTAAAATGTGGAATTAATGTGGACATCATCTCGGCCAAGGTAAGCAAGACACCTCCATCACTTTTCTTCTCGGTTTATGACTATGTTACTCTCGGTTTTTGCTTGTTATTGGCCTCGATTTTTTTAGCACTATAATGTCATGTTTTACCCTATGTTTTGCATCTAAATATTGTCAAATAACTAGAGGTAAAATCTGAATATTTTTGGATGCAAGAAATTGGCCTAAAGATTAAAGTTATAAAATCGGTTTTATGTCTACTTTAGCTTCGGTTTTTCATTCTTGCTTCTCCTCGGTTTTCTTGCTTAATGTTATGTTAGTTTCTACTTATTAGCATCTAGAATTATCTATTGCATCATCTATTACATGATATCACTTTAGCATAAAAATCAGAATTACAAAAAAATGACAAATACAAGTGTTTAAAATCGGTTTACATGTTACCTTACTTTCGGTTTTTCTAGCATTTTGCCTCCGATTTTCATACTAATTTGTTGAATGTTTGCACTTGGATATAACTTATAAATTCATCTATTATATGCTGTTATTTGATTGCACCAAATTGATTTACGAGGATTAAGAAATAGCATGTTAAATCGGCTATATTGAATGTTATGCACTTGTGAAAATTCTGCTCTATTTAACTTGAAATTTCCGCATGTTAACTTTGATAAAACTTGTGTTCTACTATTATTACTTGCTGATTTTGGAGTTATTTAGATAGTATCAATATTATTTTGAGTGATTATAGTTTAAAGTTGATAACTTAATTGAATATTGGTTGAAAATTGTGGTGATCAACGTTTATTGAAAATATTCATTTCTATAGTTAGTATGCTAAGTGTTTATTGAAATCACTAAGTTGTTTTCCTTATGTGAACATGTTCCCTATTATCATATTGTCTTTGCTAAGCTATGTCCTAAGTGTCTAAATTTATCTAAGACATTAAGAAGATAAGCACCTCACTAACTTAAGTGAAATCATTTAGACAAGAATTTGAACTTTAATTAAAATCATGACTAATAGAAGTAGATTCACACGTGATGCACCGCACCAAGAGCCAAATCGGGCTAGGGACACTCCCCCTCCCGAACACACACGTCACGAGGGTGAAACTAGCATGCAAGGTGGCATGCAAGGTCAAATCGAAGCCTTAACGGGCTTGGTTAACACCCTTGCTCAACAAGTCAAAAGAACTTATGTCCAACCCTCCCCAAAGAGAATCCCATGAACGAGTTCCTTCACAAGAGACCACCTCTAGGATTATACCCGAACGTCCTAGACGTCGAACCCCTTTTCAACCACCTTTAGAGGAAGAAGAATGGGCGGAGCCCCAAAGAAGGAGATCCTGTCATTATGAATCAGAGGATGAGGATTGGGCGGGAGATGAGGAAGAGCAATACCGTCCTAATCGTCGAAGGGATAACGATGACCTCCACAACATCAAGATCACAATTCCCCCTTTCAATGGAACGTGTGACGGACACACATATTTAGATTGGGTTGACAAGGTCGAGAGAGTTTTTGAATGTCATGATTACTCCGATAGAGTGAAGATACAACTCGTTTCCCTTTGAACTTACGGGTCACGCCGCATTATGGTGGTCCAACCTCAAAGCCCAAAGGATGAGAACCTTAGGATACCCCGTTTCAACTTGGAATTCCATGAAAGACTTAATCCACCATAGGTTTGTCCCCTGACACTACAAACATGAACTCTTCCATTAACTCCACAACTTCAAGCAAAACAATCTCACGGTCGATGAGTACCTTACAGAATTCGAGACTCTCAATATGCGATATGTTATTGATGAGCTTGAAGAACAACTCATCGCTCGGTTTATAAGAGGTTTGAACCACGATATAGGTGACGCAGTAGAAATGCAACAATTGGAGACCATGGATATGGTCATACAATTGGCCCTCACGGTGGAGAGGCAATTAAAGAGCAAGCGCAAGACCGACTTGCCTAACAAATTTTCACACCAAAATTTCAATACCAACAAAACCACTCCGAGGAATGATGACAAGAGGCCATTTAATCGTAATTGGCCCCCGGAAGGACCTAACACCACTCATAATCCCTCACCCATGAACCAAATCCAAGAAAATCAACCAAAAGGACCAAAAGCACGCGATGTCCAATGCTTTAAGTGCCTAGGAAAAGGACATTACGCGAATGAATGCACTAACCGCCGTGTGATGGTCATTAAAGAATCTACAGGTGAATGGAAAAGTGAAGAAGTTGAAGGTCAATATAATAAGATCAAAGAAGAGGACGTAGTAGAAGGAAGTGAAGAAGAAGCCGATGAATGCACGGATCAAGAAGGACCGCTACTACTTGTTATAAGACGAGCTTTAATGTCTAAAAACGTGGACAAGGATTGTCAACGTGAAAATCTATTTCATAGTCATGTGCGGTCAAGGACAAGGTTTGTTCAATGATAATTGATGGAGGAAGTTGCATCAATGCGGCCTCCCAAGACATGGTCGACAAATTAGGTTTGGAAACCACTATCCACCTTACCCCCTACAAGCTTAAATGGTTGGACGATAGTAAGGATCACGTGATAACTAAGCAAGTGACAGTAGAATTAACCATATGAAAGTATAAAGACTCGGTTGTTTGCGATGTTGTCCCGATGACTGCCAGCCATGTTCTACTTGGACGACCATGACATTTTGACCGTAGAGTCCAATACGACGGATTCCTCAACCGTTACGCCTTTGATTATGGAGGAAGAAAAATCAAGTTGCTACCGATGACTCCTGAGCAAGTGGCTCGTGATGAGTCCGCAAGGAAAGAAGGAAAAATAAAAGAAAATTTTTTGCTATCAAAACACGGGTTGGTATCGAATATAGAACAAGAGCCCTCTCTTATAAAGTGGCATACCAATCCCTTATATGGCGAAGAAATACCATTGGAAGACGTACCCTTGTGGTTTCAAAAGAAAGAGGTGTTAAATGAGGAAACTATTTTTAGACTAAGTAGTATGATTATTGCTCCATTTCTCCCCTTTTTAAAACTTGAGAAAATTATCATACCATTCTCATCAATTAGGAAGAAGTTATGTAGCGACCCTAATACTATTCCCATTTTTCTCGTATAAATTTTTCATTTTATTTTACAGTTTAAGCGGAACTTAAATTAAAACCAAAATAGTTAACATTGTTTGGAAAATCATTTAAATCTAAGTTGTTAAACTATTTAAACAAAACTTAAAACAATTGAAATAAAACTTAAAACAATTATTTAAAACAATTAAAACTAATAAAACAATCGGCTAAAACATGGGAGGGCATAAGGGACATTGTCCCATAAAAACCAAGGGGCGATCCAACTTGAGGGGCGATCCTGCCCACTCTCTGTATATCTCCAGAGAGTTGTAATTTGCTCTCTGTAATCCGATTCCAGAGAGCAAACTTCATGCATATCCCCCATTTTTTTCTCATCCTCTTCATATTTCTTCCTCCTACATATGCAATCTAACACCTCAATTTATCTTAACTCATTTTTCATTTTATCAATCACCGAACAAATGACCCATAACCTATCCTAGAACGTACTTAAAAGCGTAGTAAGATTCGTGAAAACGAACTGCGTGGATCCGTTTAAAAACTAAACATTTCCTTCTATTTAAATCACCAAGCAGTTCATGAAATTTAAATAAAACTTTAACAAAACGTTTTATAAACAGTTTGCCAAAACATCAAAACGTAAACCTATCCACTAATCTAGATCCAAACATCCTAAAATGTTCTAACTTTATACATATTTTACTCAAAATAACTCAATACCCTCAAAACACGTACATACATCCCCACGGGTCAGGTTACGCATCGACTGCGCCAGCACACCCACGCAAGCCATCCTCCGCCAACTGCATCACTCCTCAGGTGGAGGGATCTCGTCCTCACCTATATCGAGGTCACCTACACCATACAGACACACTATGAGATAAAAATCTCAGTAAGCTCTACCTAAATGCTAATGCGTGGTCATGCATGCTCAATGCTATGAAAACCGTCCATGTCATGTCATATATCAGTACGTGTCAGTCTATGGTTATCGGAAACGCTCGACAGATAGATAGGGCACGTCAAGCGATTAGACAGCCCACACCATCTGAAGGGAGGAAAACCCGCTCACCACGGAACGCCAGGTCTGAACCTCATCCCCGATAACCCCGTGTCATGGTTGTTTACTGTGATACTTTACTTGCCTTAACATGCATGCTCATTTCATGAAATCCGTGCGTAAATTCATTTTCATGACGTTTTTAAAACTATGGTGCACGAACAGTTCAATATAGACATAAAGTAAACAATCAATATATGTATCATCAAGACTGTAAAAGCATAACCTATAAAACGAATAAACCTACCTACCCCACCAAAGCAATTAAACAAATACATCTCTAAAACTCCTCGAGACGACATCGACGTACGGTGTAGACCAATTGGTCAAAGTAAGTCACGAGAACTTACCTGTCTTCTGTAGCTCGCTGGGTTTGGCACCTCACATCACATATGGCTTAACCTATGACAAACATTCAAGCTTCATTAAAATCAAGCTTACATTCACCAATTTACTCTCAACTACTATTTCTAGCCTAACCCAACTAAAACCTAACTAAACGGACCACTAATTTGGGTTCGGTAAAAATCAACCCGAAACTTCAAACGCGCGTAACTTTTGCGTCGGTTAACAGAATTGAACGATTTCAGCGGCCACGTACTCCTCTATTAACCTAGTTTAACATACAAAGAAAGAATCTAAAACAAATAACTGTAGCTAAGTCAAAAATGGCAAAACCTGATTCTGCCCTAAACCAGAAATTTTTCCCTTTTCGATATTCCATCAATTCTCACTCATTTCCTCACCAATCAACCACAAATACCCTCAATTAGCATAAATTAATCAAAATCCCGAGGCTACACACCTAAAACCGAAACGCCCAAATTTGGAGTTCACTGTTTTTCTCTCAAATTGAGCTCCTCACAGCTCGGCGACCATTGCTGGTTCAAGGGTCGGCAAACCCATGCCGAGAACATCCAAAATTGGCCGGTGATCGGAGCCAAATCGGGCTCGTCACCCACGACCACAACCGAACCGAAAACAGGGCAAAATCGAGCTTACCCGTCGGTTTGTGCGCAGAGACAGCCAGAAGCTCGCTCGTGTAATACCCGGCTTTACGGGATATTAATATTATATTCTATTATGGCATTTTTGGTAAATGTGTCAAATCAGGTCCGTTTTACGAAAAGAAAACTTTATTACAATCCTAACGATTAATTGGAATTTTAAGAAAATTTAGAGAATTTTCGGAATAATAACGCTATTTTCCGACTAATTACCTCTATCGTAATGTAAATGACGTTTTAGTAAAAATAGTAAATGAATTCCAAATTGCGAACGGACAGTTTTAATAAAGCCCTGGTAATGAATAAGAGATATCTGCAAAATATGGAGTTTTTGAGAATCCGAATCTTTGGCCGATTAACGATACGAATGACGAAACATATATAAAAACTATGGAAGGGCATTTTAGTAATTTGCCAAATCAAATTTTATAAAATAACACAAAATTCTTTTCTCCTCATTTCTTTCTTCTTCTTCCCTGGAGCTCACTAGAACAGAGAGCATTTCTCTCCCTCGACCGCCGGCGATTTCTCCAATCCGACTCCGTTCTGACCTCCGATCGTTCCATTTTCTTCACGTTTTCTCCTCCAATCTACGCTCTAGGTATGATTCTATAGTTTCAGAGCGTTAAATTTCGAGTTTCGTAGAGTTATACGTTTAGGGTTCGTTTAGGGTTTCCATTAAAAACGCGATTTAGGGTCCGTAATTAATAGGTTTACTGTGATTAAGTATATATTGAACGTATTGGACGTTATTGGACGAATCTAATTTATTTGGAAAAAAATGTTTGAATTTGAGAAATTTCGAGATTTTATGGAAAACTCGCAAATTGTGAATTGAGGTGCCGAGCGTAAAATTGCTCGAATAATTAGCTCAAGGAATTGGATTAGAACTTTAGGAAGTTTCCTTAGTTAAGGTTTTGTAAATTTGGACGATCGATAGTTTAAACTCGTTTTAACGTCGATATTATGTTTTGCCTCAGACAAACAACGCTAGTGGACGGAGCTTGAGCTGCTTTTGACACGAGGTAAGTTCTCGTGATCTTCTCTGGCCGATTGGCCTACACCGTACGTCGAATGTCGTCTCGAGGAGTTTTGGAGATGCATTTATTTAATTCTGCTTGGTTTGGGTAGCTAGGTATAGGGGTTTATAGTTTACGCTTTACGGTCTTGATGGTACACATTATTGTTTGTTTACTTTAAGATATTGAACTGTTCACCATCACTTGTTTTAAAGAAAAGCATGAAAAATGAATTCCGCACAGGGTTTTAAAGATAATGTAAAGGATAAAAAATGGCCGAAAGGCATATTGGCCGAAAGGCATATCGGTCGAAAGGCATATCGTTTATCAGTCACGCGAGATGGGGCTCAAGCACGGCTATACGTGTTGTAAGCGTGTACCCCCCCTCCTCTAGTTGGAAAGAGTAGTCCGCCCGCTGGATGAGCTCTCTTCGGTTAGAGGGTTAGGGTCTCGGTAACACCCACAGTAAAGTAACGTAAAGAAAATGATGCATGATTTAAAGATTCATATGCACAGCACGCATTGCATTTACGTAGAGCTTACTGAGATTTTTATCCCATAGTGTATTCGTATGGTGTAGGTGATTACGAGGAAACAGGTGAGGACGAGATTCCTCCTCCTGAGACATGAGTCCAGTTGACAAAGAATGGCTGTGGTGGTGTGCTGGCGCAGTCGACGCTTATCTGACCCGTGGGGAAGTATGTACATGTTTTGAGGGTTTTTGGGGTGTTTTGGGCTGATGGTGAATTGTATAGACATTTTAGGATGTTTGGTTCTGGTAGTTGATAGGTTACTTTTCGTAGTTTAAACGTTCTGTAAATGTATTTTGAAAATGTTTGGTATTAGGGAAATGGTCGATTTTTAAACATATCCACGCGAATTGTTTTTAAGAAAACGGGTTATAATTTAATTGAGTTTTGAGTTGTTATTTTGGGCGATTGAGAATGTGAGGAATGAATGAGATTTTGAATGAGTATGTTTGATGATTTTGTTAGTGAAATGGTGAAGGAGGTGTAAAGTGTATAGAGAAGATTAAGGGAAGAGAAAGGTAGAAGAAAGAGGCAAGAAGGAGGGAAAGAAAAAGGAGAGGGGGTAGAGGGGTTGGCGACCATTCACCTAGGGGGGCGATCTGGTCGCTAGATGGTCGCCACTCCCTAGAAATTTCCAGGGAGTGTGGCGACCAGTCGCCACAAATGTGGCGACTGATCGCCACTGGCCATTTGCAACAGGCGATTGGTCGTCTGTTGCAATCGCCTAAGGGCGATTATTCGCCCCATTTATGGGCGAATAATACCCTCTGCATATTGGGGCGAAATTCCATTTCGCCCCTGGCGGCGGTTTTTAATTGTTTTAAATTAATTAATTTAAGTTTTAATTAAATGGTTTTAAGTTTTATTTCAATTGTTTTAAAAGTTAGAATTCAATTCCGATTTCGATTCTGGTTCGATTTCGGTTTAGGTTCCGCTTAGAGTTTATTTAAAGTATTTATTAGGATAAAAAAAATATAGTACAAAAATTGGGTACAGTGTTAGGGGTCGTGACAGCTCGTCGCCGTCTTCTGGCCGGAGAACGTCGGTAGTTGCCGGTGAACAGCTCACCGAACGTCGCCCCGCGTCTCCCTTCTGCGTTCTGCTCTCAACCGCGAAGAACAGCTGAATGGCTTCGATAGCCATTCAGTTGTTTTAAAAGAAAACATAAAATGTTTTCTTTTAAAACAAAATAATAATAATATAAAATAACAATTACCGTTTTGCCCTCCCGTGCTTTTGGCTTTTTCGAAACTTTGTTAAATTTCGTATTTCTCCTAAAATCCACATAAATCATTAGGATTCTAATAACACTTTCTGCTTGCAAAACGGACTTAATTTGACATATGTATAAAAATGTCATTATATTATGGAATTATAAAATCCCGTAAAATCGGGTGTTACAAGAGTTAGTTTATGGCCTTGAGCCTCACTATTACCTTCCTACATTGCTCCTTCAAACCGTACAAATAAGCAAAAATTTTACTCCCTTTGTGACCAACAAAAGCACTATCTTACAATTGGGAGAATTACTAAAACAGTATTCCCTACCATGTGATTATTACAAATTCTACCATAGAATGAGGGACAAGATTCAATTGGTAAGAAAATTTACATTTATGGTCTTAAGAGTACACGAATTAATTCTTTGGTCAGAGGATTATAACCTTTCTACCTCCCCACATGTGGAATTCAACTACTTTAGAAAATTTCATTCACCGAGCAAACGCCCTTCGAAGTAGTTTATGAATTCAATTTTCTCACATTTACCAAAGAACTTTGTGAAAATACCACCTAACCACCCAAAATTTAGAAATTATGTCAAGAACACTATTGGTGGTTAAAGGGATTTCAACTTCATACCCTATGGCAAACTATACCTTATTCATTATCAAATACAAGCATTTAGAGAGTCTAGTTGAGATCTTTGTCACAAGTTTTGGAGGAGACAACTTCGGAAAGAAGTCAACTAATAGATTTGAGGTCAAATCCTCAAATCACCTGGAGAGGATGACATGCCAAGAGGCTCAATTATTGAAAATCCGATAAAGGACAAAACTTTATTTATTCTCCTTACTTATTAGGTGCTCTCTTGTGTAGGTAACGAACTATTGGAGGATGGTGCATGAGAAGCTAGTTCAACGAATTTGGAGTTCACATGGAAACAAAGCTCGAAATGTAATGAAGAAAATCCTCGAGCACCAGCTGGACTAGCAGAAGCCGGAATTTGTCTTCCGGAGATCAAGTTTTGTAATTTTTCTTTATTTTATTTTTCTTTTTTCTTTTGGCAAACTCTTAGCCATTAGTCATTTTCATGCTTTAGTATTTTACTTAGGCTTAGTCACATATTGGTAGCTTGGTTGGGATTTACCATTTGGCCCAAATTTTGGGATCCATTAATTGACCCATTATTTGGCCCATTACTTGGAGGCATTTGGAGGCCCACTTGGGGACATCACTTGACACATTTGGAGGCACCACTTGGAGGCATCACATTTGGCCCATTCTTTTGAAAATACTTAGGCCCATAGTGTTTCAACCCAAGGGAGGCCCATAGTGTTTCAACCCAAGGGAGGCCCAAACTTGGACTTTTAACCTTGCAAGGACAAGAGATAGTGGCCTCATTGATTGATGATGTGGCAAGATTCCCTCTATTGATCTATTTAGGCATGACATTCATCTCCTCCCTAGGATTTGTGCTTGTTTGCCTTGATCTTGGACATCCATCCTTTTTTCATCCAAGGGCCACCATTCATTCATTCTTATGGAAACCCTAACCATCCACCTTAGGATTGCCTATTTAAGCATAGCATTGGTGCATGTATTGGAACTTTTGCCAAATTTATAAAACTTCTATTTCTCTCCAAACTTGTTTGCTTTGGTTTTCCTTGATTCTTTGAATCAAGTGGAGAAGCCCTCCATTGTTAACCTAGCCTTTGGGTTGGTTAGGTTAACTCTTAGCCATTCCCTCGCCTTCTCCATTGGGATTAGGAGTGAGGATGAAAACCTAGGCCTATGTGGTCGTTTTTCCTCCGGAAAAATCGTTTATCCAAGAGCGTAAAACGTAAGATAGCTCTTTGGATCCGCCGAAGGTATTTTCATTTCTAGCATTTCCATCACCTTTCACACACATCTCCACCTTTAATTTTGGCTCTCACACTCACACACCTCACCTTTAATTTCTTGCAATTTTCTTCTTCATTTTTCTTGCATTTTTCATCTCCACGGATTTCCTTCATTCCACTACTTTTTCTCCCATCTATTTCTATTTTTTTTTTATGCTCATTATGCATCATACATTCGGCCACTAGCACACACATCACTCACCTCATTTTTTCTTTGCATTTATTGACATGTTTATTCCTTATTTTTGGCCATATTCACAACCACACACCCGAACACTCTCTTGACTAAATTTGTGGATTTTACACGGACTCTTTTCTAAGGGCCACCATGTCTGCTCTACTTTCCTTACATGTTGTGCTGCAACAAGAGCCACAAAAACAAGATCAGCATAGGAATATCTAGAAAGAGGTATAATTTCCCTCATATTTCTATCCCTACCAAGTTAATAAGTTTCAAGTTTACTTTGTAAGAATTCTTGAACATTTTTATGTTCATCTTCACTAACTCTAGTGATCGGTTCATATTCAGATTCAAGCTCTACAACCTGATTCTGTTCAGATTCACTTAATTCCATGTTTTGGTTACTCAACCTTAGAGTCTCCACCTCAATGAGAGTCTCGGGTTGTTCATAGTTAACTATTTCCTCCACTTGTTTAGGTGTATCAAGAGACTTACAAGGAAAGATTGACTCATCAAAAATAATATCTCTACTAATCAGAATTTTAACCCCTCTAGAATCTCTTTCCCACAATCTATACCCTTTTGTACCATGTTGTTGTTGATAACCAAGGAACACACATCTAGTTGATCTTGGATTTAACTTACCATCTTTTGTATGTGCATAAGCTGCACATCCAAAGATCCTAAGGTGACTCAAATTTGGTTTTCTACCATTCCACACTTCAATTGGACACTTAAATTCAATATCACTATTAGAACTCCTATTTACCAAATAGGTGACAATACTCAAAGCTTCACCCCAAAAATCTTTTGGAAGTTTAAAAGTGAACAACAAACACCTAACTTTCTCTAGTAGGGTTTGGTTCATCCTCTCAGCAACACTATTCTGCTGAGGAGTATTGTAACACCCGGATTTTTCGAGTTTTCGCTCCAAGGGTATGTTTGTAAATAAGGAATATAGGTCCGTTTTATGAGCGAGAGGTTTTATTAGGGCCCTAGGAATTTATGAGGATTTTTAGTGGAATAGATAAATTTTTAGAAATCCAAATTGATAGCGTAACGCGAGTTTCAGTTTTCCGCCTATAGTGTTTTAAGTCGTAAAAATAATAAATTAAGTCCGTTTTGCGAACAGAGAGTTTCATTAGAATGCTAAAAATAAGTTAGAACATTTGGAGGAATAAAGAAGTTTCGAAAAATCTAAATCGATAGGTTAATTAACGAAATAGGAAGAACGAATGAGTGAGGGGTAAACTTGTAAATATAAAGTGAAGTTTTATTATTATTAAAACAAAAACCCTTCCTCCCCCTTAAGCATTTTCATTTTCACGATTTCACTTCATCATCCTCTAGAGAGCTTTCTTCCTTGGCGTTCTCTTCTTCTCCTCCCATCCCATTTCTCCACCCCGACGATTCATCTGATTTCCGGCAAAGTTCCTCCTCCATTTCTCTCCCCCATTTCATCCTCTAGGTGACACTCTATAGTATTGGATTTATAGTTATTATTTTAAGGATTTGATTTCGATTAGGGTTTTCATTTTAGATTTGTGAAAATTATCATTTTAGTTAGAAATCAATGATTTATCATGTTATGGTTATTAATTGTGATTGTTGTTGGGAGATTTGAGGTTATTATGGTTGTTAGGTTGAATTTGGTGGTTTGATTGAGTTGAATGCCATTAATGGGTTGTTAATTAAGTTGTGAGCACAAAGTGCTCGGTAAAATGCCCGAATGAAGTAATCAAAAGTTCTATAGAAATCAGCTTTGACTAGGAGCTCAGTTTAAGTTTAGAGATCGTTTATTTAGGATTGGTTTTAATGCCTTTATTTATTAAATGCCTTAGATGGATATGGCTTTTGGACGGTGCTCGGTATTGCTAAGAACATCAGGTAAGTTCTCGTGACTTACTGTGGCCGATTGGCCTATACCATATGTCGAGTTTTTGTTGTTGAGGATTGTTGGTGCATTGAATGTGTTTTTATGGTTGTGATGGGTAGTTTAGGTTTAGTTTATTTTATAGAAAATGCTTGTATGGTTTTGATGGTATTCTCGTTATATATGTTTATATTGTGTATTGAACTGTTCACGCATCATGGTTTTCAAAACGTCGTGAAAATGAATTTACGCATTGAGTTCATGAAAAGAAAATGCATGTAAAGTCAAGTAAAGTATCATGTAAACAACTATGGCATGGGGTTATCGGGGATGAGGTTCAGGCCTGACGTTCTGTGGTGAGCGGGTTTTCCTCCCTTCAGATGGTGTGGGCTGTCTAACCGCTTGACGTACCTTATCCATCTGTCGAGCGATTCCGATAACCATAGACTGACACGTACTGATATATGAATTGACATGGACGGACTATTTCATAGCATAGCATATACATGTTCATGCATAGACATTCACGTAGAATTTACTGAGATTTTATCTCATAGGCGTCCTTATGGTGTAGGTGACTTTGAGCAAGGTGAGGACGATGTCCCTCTACCAAACAAACGCACAGATTGAAGGAGGATGCCCGTGGGAGCATGCTGGGCAATCGACGCATAGTTTGACCCGTAGGGACGTACGTAAGTATTTTGGGTTAAAAAATGGGTTGACGGGTGAATAGATAGGAGAATTATATAGTTGAACCATTTTAGGATGCTTGGTTTCTGGATAGTAGACGTACAAATGTTTTAATGTTTTGGGAAAGCTCGTTTTATGAACCATTTACTAAAACTGCTTGGTGATTTTCAATCTTTATAAGGATTTGTTTAGTTTTCAAACGGATCCACGCAATTCGTTTTAATGAACTTTGACTACATTTTTAAATACGTCTTGAGTCGATTTTTGAGCGAGATTATGAAGGATGTATGAGTGTCGAGTGAGTTTATGATGAAATGCATTGTTGTGATGTATGAAATGTTTAGAGGTAAATTGATGAAGGAAAAAATTTGGTGAAGGATGAGTTGTGTATGTGGTGTGCAGGAAACAAAGGTGTAGAAGAAAAAGGGAGGGGCGATCGATCGCGGAAGGGAAGGCGATCGAACGCAAAACTCTCTGGTTTTCCAGAGGAGTTCCCGATCGTTCGCCTGGAGAGGGGCGAACGATCGGCTCTCATTGGCTTTGTTCTGGAATTCTTCCAGAACGGCAGCCGATCGATCGCCAAAAAGGGGGCGATCGATCGGCTGCCTAAGGGCCGATCGATCGCTACCTAAGGGCCGATCGATCGCCCCTTTGTTTTCCCGTTTTGGACGCTTTTGTCCTCAGTTTCTCCCCTACGTTTTCCTTCAGCTTTATAAAATTCTTTAAATGGTTTTCAAAGTAATTTCAATGACTTTATTGAGTGATCTCAAACAATCTTCATTCCTCCGTTTTATATGTTCCGCGAATGGTTTAGATGACTTAGATTATGAATTTCGAATCAAGAAGTCAAGAGTTTACTTAGAGATTTAAAAAAAAAAAAAAAAAAAAGAAGAAAATTTTTTTGCGGGGAATTAAGGGTAAAGAATTAGGGACGCTACAAGTATGTCTAAGAATCCCATTAATTTTGCAATAGGAATCAAATTCAGTATTACAGAACTCTAAACCATTATCATTCCTAAGTCCTTTAAGTTTCCTCTCGGTTTGGTTCTCTTCCAAGGTTTTCCATTCCTTAAATCTCTCAAAGGTTTCATCCTGATATTTTAACAAATAAGTCCACACCCTTCTAGTAAAATCATCGACTATAGATATGGAATATCTATTTCCACCATGTGTAGGCTATTTTTCAGGACCCCACAAGTCAACGTGTACATAGTCTAATTTGTTTTTAGACATATGAACCCTTTTAAACTTTAACTTGTGTTGTTTACCTAGCACACAAATTTCACAGAAACTAAGATTGGAAATTTTATTTCCAAGTAGGACTTCTTTATACAAAAGATCTAATCCTTTTTTACTCATGTGTCCTAATCTAAGGTGTCATTTTCAGTAACATTTGAAACCGAATCAGTCACAACATTATTAGAGGAAGAAATATAATGAGAACCATTTAAAACATATAAACCAGATTCTTTAAAACCGAAAAGAACCAGTTTCTCACCTTTATAAACTTGCAGGTTAAAGTCTATTGCTTTAAACCAACAGCCAAGTTCATCAAGAGTTTCAAGAGAGATCAAATTTCGTTTTAATTTAGGAATATGTCTAACATTCATTAGTTTTATCCTTTTATTATCATTCATCAACAAGTATACAGTGTCTATTCCCTTTAACAAGACAAGACTCATTATTTCCCATATACACAATTTCACCTTCAGTATCAAGTAATTCAGAAAAATATTATTTATAAGGAGACATATGAAAAGAACAACCAGAATCAAGTATCAATTTATCAACATTTAAATTTTCAGATATATTTAAGACTTCACAGATAACATCACAAGAAACAGAAGCAATATTTGTTTTCTTTTCATATTTTTCCTGTTCATTTTTCCACTTTAAACAGTTTTTCTTAATATGACCAGCTTTACCACAGTGAAAACAATTTCTAGTTTCAGTTCTGTTTTCTGATTTAGGCTTATTTATTTGAGTCTTTCTTTTTCTGGTTGTTAACCTTAGCATTGTTTCCATTTACAAATAAATTATTTCCATTTTTCTTATTCTTAATTTTAAGTTCTCTAGACTTTAAAGCAGAAGTGATCAAGTCAATTTTGGGAACAGTATACTTAAAAGTATCTTTAACAACATTGTATGATTCAAACAGGGAGTTAAGTAAAATCATAGCAAGACTCTTTTCATCAAGACTTTGATCGGTACGTTTTAATAACAAAGTCATACTCTAGAAATCATCAAGGGATTTATTCACATCCATTTTATAAGCAAATAAAACACATTTAAGATATACTAGATTAGGAGCAGACTGTACAACATATAAAGTTTTGAGTTTACCCCATATATCGAGTGGTGTTTCTTCACCATCTACCTTCTGAAGTACAATGTCGGACAGGCTGAGCACAATCAGATTGTATGCTTCCTCATCTATCTCTGACTTCCTGTTCATTTGGTCATTAGAGCATTTTTTGGTATCCTGTTCAAGTGCGATGAGAACCTTGTTATAAATTAACAGGGCTCTCATCTTCTTTTTCCATGAACAAAAGTTTATTTTCCCATCATATGGGATGACTTCAATTCGTGAACTCATAGTCAGATTCACAATATATCAAGAAAAGTTTCTTTAAAAAAAAAATTGATCACAAAAAAAAAAAGCAAGACAAGAAGATCTTGCCTAAACAGAGACAGAAAACTTTTATAGCAGTGGTTGTGTAAGAAAATCCTTTTTTCAAAAAAACTTGGGTTCTCACTACTCTGTGCTCAGACCACCAGATCTGAAGCACATGAGTTATATTGAAGCTCCCAAACCCTAGAAACTCAACTAGGTTAACTAACTTCGCACAAAAACCCTAGAGCAAACTGTCAAAAAAAAACCCGAATCTAGCTCTTATAACACTGTTATAAAAACTTACTCGTCAAACTCTAAAGATTTAGTATGAAAAATAAAGAACACAAGAGATTTACGTGGTTCGCTCAAATCTCAAACCAAGGTTTGAGAACGACTACTTTCACGGAGCTCAAACGAGAGATCTATTCCACTATCAGTCAAAATACACCCTCAAGAACAGTATTCTCACAAAAATACAAAACAAACACAACCACATAAGATCAAAATGAAAATAAAGAGAAATACAGTAAGAAGAATGAACAGAAAATGTGATATGTTCTTCACATGAGAAACTCGACTCACGCTCACACAAGAAAGAAAATCACTCTTCTCTCTTTTCTTCTTTTTCTCTTATTTGTAAACTTTCTTTCGTTAGAGTATCCTTCTCACAAGAAAAATGAAGAACTCCTCTTTTTCTCTCTGAAAGAAAAACTGTTCTGTAAACTCTACGATAGCTTTTCGTATTGATATCTCTTTATCTGCGAAAACTAATGACCAAAACCTACTTCCTCCACGTGTCACACTTGAAAGGATATGTGCCAGATGAAGTATTGGTCAGATAAGATTGGGTTTCACATACAACACATACCATTTGCATCTACAAGAGGCTGCTGTAACACTCGAGAATCTAGCGGCTCGACTTTTATGAATGTATGGGAATTTCATGTTATTGAAATTTAAGTGATAGTTATGTGAGGCATTAAATGAAAATGAAAGAAGAAAAACTTTATGGAAATGAGATAAGGAAATGTGAATTTGTGAAAAAGTAAAAAGGAAGTGAAAGAAAATAAATAAAAATAAAAATAAGTAGAAAGGAGAAAAGTGGAAAGTATATCCACGTGAAAGGGGTAAAGAATTTCTTCCCCTCTTTTCATTTCCCCTCCCTTCAGCGAGCACAAACGACTTCTCCCTTGCCCCTCTCCGATTTCTTCCTTCAAATCCTTCATCTAAGGTAATTTCTAACACACTTGGTTATGGGTTTTGGTTCTTAATTGAGGAAGAGTTAGAGAGTGGGTTAGATTGTGTTTTGGGAAAGTTTAGATTAGGTTTTTTGTGGGAACTTGAGAGTTGCACGAAAATTTGGGCTTCTAGCTAGTTTTCCTTGTTTTGTGGATGTATATAACATGTTAGTGGATTGGGTAGAGGTAAAATGAAGTGATAGTGGATTTTGAGCAAAAATCGAGAATTCTGGAATTAAAGGGCAGCTAGGGTTTTGTGAAGATCGACAGATTGTGTTATTTGGCTTAACAATCCCAACCTTTTAGGAAGTAGACGTCCTAAGGAATCCATAAAGCCTTGAATCGTCCAAAATAGATAAGTGTAGGATTAATTACGCAATGTTGAAGTTAGACAAAAAATAGTGGAATTTTGGGTTTTGTGAGTTTTTGGTGAACCATTAGCTTTCTTTTGAGAGTTTGATGAATGAGGTTTAGTGAAGATTAAATTAATGGCATGTGTTGTGATTTTAGGTCCGAACGAATTCCTGACGTAGCATACAGTTAAGGATTGCTCAGGAAACCAGGTAAGTAGAGTATGCATGTGCCTTCGGGCCTACATCACAAAATAGTAGGGTATGTGTATGTTATTGTATGTTTTTGATGTGTCATGCATCATGTTTTGAAAAAAATACGAAAATGAATTTGCAGGTAGTAGAAACGGCATGGTATGGTATGAACGAAACGAGACCGGCATGAACCTTTGAGGGAAGTAATCTGCCCCTCAAATGAGACTGAGGATGTATGATTTGGGAAAAGCGATCTGTTTCCCATTTAGTATGAGGATCAATGCGTGGCCTTGGGGGAACTAATCTGCCCTTTAACGGCGTATGAGGATTTGAGTAGTATATGATTTGGAAAAAGTGATCCATTTCCCATCTATCCAAAGGATCATCTACAACAAGCATGAGAACGAACACAAATAAAAACGAAATGTGAAAGTAGAAACCGCATGAGTAGGATGTATTATTGTCGTTGCATTTCATTCATTATTCTACTTATTTAGCATTAGGCTAATAGGTGAGTTCTATGATGTAGGTGATGAAGTAACAGCTTCTGAGTTCTTGGAGTGCATACAGGATTAGGAGGCGATTGGAGGAGTGCGCCCTTGTGACGGTCTAGCTATCTGTTAGGGCGATTTAATCGTGGGGAGTATGTATGGTTTTTAGAGCCATTTTTTATGTATAGTTTGATTTTTAAAACTTTGGTAGTGTTTTGATGTATAAACTTGTTTTGGAAATGAATGGAGATTTATTTTGATAGTAGTCTTTTGGCTAGGTTGAAAATGTAGGAAGTTTTGGTTTTGATAGTAGGATTTGGTCTTATGTTTTTAAACGCTATGTTGTCAAATTTCCTGCAAACGTGTGTTTAAGATTAATAGCAATAGAGAGTGAAGTGTCGACCTGTGTAGGCAGGTGCCGACCATTGAGTGTGTTAACCCGAGTGAGGTGTCGACCTGTGTATGCAGGTGTCGACCAGTGAGTATGTTAACCCGAGTGAAGTGTCGACCAGTGCTCACTAGTGTCGACCAGTTAGTGAAGGTGTCGTCCACTGAAATCAACCGATGCAAACAAAAGTGATTGAGGTGTTGATATGTGCGCGTAGGTGTCGACCACTTTAGTGCAAAGTGGGTTAAAGTGTCGACCCGTGTCTACAAGTGTCGCCATCGAAAACAGAGAGAGAAATGAAGTGTCGACCGATAGTGTATAACTGGGAAAAGTGTCGACCACAAAGATCGACCGACACAAACAAAGACGAATGGAGTGTCGACCAGTGCACGAAGGTGTCGACCAGTTTGTGTATAACTGGCAACAGTATCAACCGAGATGATTTTATTTTATTTTAGTATTCTTATTTACTTGTTTTAAAAACTTAAGATTTGTTTATAAAGAGTCTTCCACACACGAATAGTTTTCCGCTCCAAAGTTTTAAATATTTTTAAACGGTGACATTTTATGTCGAGGGATAAAATTTTAAATTTTCACGAATTATCCAGTACGAGTATGTAGTAGGAGTAGTGAACCGGGTTCAGACAACCCGGGGTGCTACAGCTGCAAATCATCTCGAGGATAAATCAAGGCCTTGCGGACCTTCATGTTATCAATGTAAGTGATTTCAAAGAGATTCAAAAGCATTTGAAATGATTCAACGTCCCTTTTCTCATCTGCATGAGTTGGTAAATGTTGATAAGCTCTAAATCTATTCTTACAGCCATTTGAGCTCATAAATTTCAAATTTTTAAGAATGTTCCTCACCTATATGTTGATCGCAAATATCCAGCTGCTACTTGTGATGATCCCTTATATTTTGAAGTTTGTGAGCCAGAGTAGACAGCTCATGAGATATGATTCATGGCCGTCAACAGAGCCAGAACCTCCTGCATGATGTAGGTCAATGGAAGTGCTTTAAACTAGACAACACATCTAGTCACATTGAGAATTGCACCAATGAGATCCTTCAAAGCATCTAATTTGGGCTTCTACGACCCCCTGCATGTTTGATGACTTCGGGCACTTGTTTCAAAATCACTATCGCTTTGGCAAGTTGGTTAGCGAGTACTGGGCGAGGAGCTAGAATTCTCCGTAGTGGATAGCGAATGCGGCCAGAGTCAACAATTGTTTTTTTACCTCTAATATGACAGCTTATGTGTAATGTGACTATAGTTGTTTTGTGAGATGTTTGTTTATTTATCTGAATAAGAAGATGGAAGTTTTTTGCCCAATTTTTTGCTGCTATGGTTTAATATATTGTTTCAGTTTAAAATGTACTAAAAAAAATCTTACTACTTAGAATTTAACCACGAAGTTATGTGCCATGAACAAACCAATCGTCATTAAAATCTTATTGAAAAATAATCTCACTACATGTGAAAAATCACAAGTTTAGTAATTTGTTCTAAGCATCCTATACAAGATCATCTCCATCAACTTTTCCACGAATCATGTTTGATTTGTGTTTGGTACCAAAATCACCTTTTTTTAGACAACTTTAACAGTTGTTTCATCTACTTGTTCCGTCTCATGAGACACAATTAATATTTGATCTCTTGTTATAACATTTTCATGAGCTTGTTAAAAATAATAAATCATTAAAAAATTAATAATAAATTACAAAAACATAAAATCTAGAAAACAGTAAATATACTTGCAATTATTTTAGTTTTCTTCGCTCTTTAATTTTTTTCATTTTGACCAATTTGAATTGTTTTGTCTTGAAAGGTGGTCTACCTTTACCATGAGCTATAAAAGAAGTAAGCACCCTACAACTTTTTGTTTGTGAGAGTCTCCTTTTAGGGCTAATATTGTTGTCTTTCTAGGAAGCTCTCTTGTCTTTAATCTTTAAATCAATTCATTATCAAATCCATAACTTGTTCAGTCTTCTTTTCACTAATAGTTGTTAAATCTGATGCTTGATGAAACATAAAGCACATTATGTCAAAAAGTTCATTTTTTGGATTTATAAATCAATCTTAATAGCATATTTTAACCTTTGTGTGAGATCTTTTTATATCTTTCTTCTATCATCAAATAATGTATTCCTAAGGGATTGCCTTAATTTTATTATGAATTAAGACTGCAATAACATGTTTACACAATATCCCTCTAAATTCAAACAAACGACAACTGCATTCTACTTTCCTTTGTTGGTCTTGAATTGAACTTTAAACATCCACGGTCGATTTGAATCTTCATTCAAATCTTCAGCTATTGTATAAACTCTTAAAGAATCATCCCAATATGGTATTTCATAATAAATATTTCCTTGTTAGCTCATCTTGAAACTCTTTGAACTTTGTTATAGTGTAAACATCTTGGTATTGCTTCTCTATTTCCTAACAAGTCATGAAAGAAACTCTAGCATGGAATGATTTATAAAACATTTGATTTTCTTTTTCCACTTTACTTTGTAAAGCGTTTCCATATTGTTCTACAAATTACTTTAATGTTGTCTTTGAATTGACATAACCATATTCATACTCTCGCTTCGTTGAGTAGTAGACATTCCTGCCCAAAATGTATCTTTCACAAACACTAGAATCCAACGTTTTCGCTCATTATACAACTCCACTAATCAAAAATTATTTTGAAGGTTGTAATTCTCAACAAATAGCTCCACTTATTTTCAAACTCATCAATTGTAAACAATCATAAACAACATTTTGGAATGTAAACTTTATTGAATCATATTGTTGATAACTCCTCAATTTTTCTGGTAGTTTTTTCATAATATGTTATGAACATCATCTATGTCTTGCCTTAGGAAAAACTTTCTCAATTGCTTTTTTCATTGTTTCGTCTTGATATGTAATTATGGCATTGGAAGGATGATTTTGCATGCATGAAAGCCATGATTGAATAACCAAGTAAATGTAGTTGTGTCTTCATTTAATATCAAATGACATCCAAGTATGACTGACTGACCATGGTGATTGACTCCAACAAAAGGAGCAAAAGGCATGTACTACTTTCTTTAGTCTCCAATTATGGTCCTCCATTATGGTCCAAATCCATCATGTAAGTTTGAATTGCAACATCTCCATGACCAAGGTGTAACTGTTTTATTTTACTCACATAATTATAAAAAAAAATTCTCTATAAATGAAACATGGTCATACCCATCAACCTCAATAACCATGGAATTAAAATTCTTGTTTGGCCTTATTTCTGCTTGGTCATTTATGTCCAGCTTTCTCTTGACATATGCTTTCATTATTTTGTTATGCTTATAATAACGTGATTTGTGGAGATTTAAGTCATGATTTCTGTCACAACCCGAGAGGGGGCCTAACAGAAACGCCAGGTTAAACGATCAACTTCACGGAGATCCACCGTCTAACCTAAAGCTGAATGCGGAAGTTTAACGCTGATCCAGGACCTCCTCGAAGCAACAAACATAAGAGAGTACAAACAATAGCAGAAATACAAGATAAATGATAATAATTACATGCCAAAGTAAGGTACAATCTCGAATGTCTTATATAATACAAAGTGGCAGAAAAAAATAAAAGGAAGGACTCTAACAAAAATCCAGCACGAATAGAGCTCACCTCCTTTTCCTGAAAACGGAAAGTCGATAGGGTGAGTGACAAACTCAGTATAGGATGTTATACCTACCACTATCCTACATAATGAGACGCAAAGACAAACAAAAGAAGTCACGCTTGGATTATCAGAGCAATACCCCTAGAAGGGGCAGAGATAGCACTTGACAGGGTCTCGCAAGGGGAAGACAAGAAACACCAACTAAGAGAAATCCCATAACCACTCCCCCTGACGATCGCGGGCACTGCACAGTGGACTTACCAAACCAGGAGGGATCGAATAACCATTCACCATGGGCCATCGCGGAAACCGCACATTGGGCTTACCAACCCAAGAGGGATCCAATATCCACCCACCGGGGGCCATCGCGGAAACCGCGCTAGGGCACACAAGGAGGGACAACCAACCGCTCAACCCTTGGCCCAAGGGGACCACACAGTAGACTTATCAATCGGAATCAACCAGGAGGGATGTACCACTTAGCCCTGGGCCACTGGGACACACGCGCTAGGGCACACCAGGAGGGACGAACCACTCAACCCTGGGCCCAAGGGGACCACACAGTGGACTTATCAATCCGAATCAACCAGGAGGGATAAACCACTTAGCCCTGGGCCATCGGGACACACGCGCTAGGGCACACCAGGAGGGACGAACCACTCAACCCTGGGACGAAGGGGACCACACAGTAGACTTATCAATCCGAATCAACCAGGAGGGATAAACCACTTAGCCCTGGGCCACCGGGACACACGTGCTAGCGCACACCATGAGGGACGAACCACTCAACCCTGGGCCCAAGGAGACCACACAGTGGACTTATCAATCCGAGGGGGTAGCAACGAACAGACACTGGCCAGGTCGGGTACTGGTGAGCATGTCTCCGAAGCCCTGGCGTACCCTACATTCCGCCTATTCTCAGGGGGCGTACCCTACATTCCGCCTATTCTCAGGGGGCGTACCCTACATTCCGCCTATTCTCAGGGGGCGTACCCTACATTCCGCCTATTCTCAGGGGGCGTACCCTACATTCCGCCTATTCTCAGGGGGCGTACCCTACATTCCGCCTATTCTCAGGGGGCGTACCCTACATTCCGCCTATTCTCAGGGGGCGTACCCTACATTCCGCCTATTCTCAGGGGGCGTACCCTACATTCCGCCTATTCTCAGGGGGCGTACCCTACATTCCGCCTATTCTCAGGGGGCGTACCCTACATTCCGCCTATTCTCAGGGGGCGTACCCTACATTCCGCCTATTCTCAGGGGGCGTACCCTACATTCCGCCTATTCTCAGGGGGCGTACCCTACATTCCGCCTATTCTCAGGGGGCGTACCCTACATTCCGCCTATTCTCAGGGGGCGTACCCTACATTCCGCCTATTCTCAGGGGGCGATTCCGCCTATTCTCAGGGGGCGTACCCTACATTCCGCCTATTAGTAGGGGGTGAACCCTTCACCTATTCGCAGGGGGTGTATCCTTCACCTATTGGCAGGGGGTGTATCCTTCACCTATTGGCAGGGGGTGAACCCTTCACCTATTGGCAGGGGTGTACCCTTCACCTATTGGCAGGGGGTGTACCCTTCCCCTATTCGCAGGGGGTGAACCCTTCACCTATTGGCAGGGGGTGTACCCTTCACCTATTGGCAGGGGGTGAACCCTTCACCTATTCGCAGGGGGTGTACCATTCACCTATTGGCAGGGGGTGTACCATTCACCTATTCGCAGGGGGTGAACCCTTCACCTATTGGCAGGGGGTGTACCCTTCACCTATTGGCAGGGGGTGAACCCTTCACCTATTCGCAGGGGGTGTACCCTTCACCTATTGGCGGGGGGGGGGGGGGGGGGGGGTACCCTTCACCTATTCGCAGGGGGTGAACCCTTCACCTATTCACAGGGGGTGTACTCTTCACCTATTGGCAGGGGGTGTACCCTTCCCAAACAAGAGTGGGGAGTATCTCAACAACTGGGCAAATCTCCCTGATACTCTTAGCATATGGGCTCAGCTAAGAGTGCCAGACGGTTACCTCCAGTATCAATCTCCGAATGGCACAGCAGAAAACCAATGCATGAACAATATCAAATGCACGTATGAAACTAGCTGCATGCCAAACAAGATAGATCTCATGACAAATCTCAAAAGCAGCCCATCGGCAAGGCAAGTATAACATAGCATCTAAATTCCACTAGGCAATATAAATCAGTCAAAAAAGTATACGTGGAAAGTATAATAACCCATACCTGTGAGTCGAGTCCTCCTAACCTTGGCAGTCGATAGATATTCGGCAATCGTTTTGAACCCAGCAAAATCCTCCACTCTAGTAAGCAACACAAGGAAGGAACCTCGTTAAGGTCCAATTCGGTCCAGAAACTATATAAACTACGAACCGGGGCGAAAACAGGCCCAAATGGCTCGGGTTGTCTTTTGGTCAAAAAGTCAAAGTCAACAGTCAAGGTCAAAGTCAACGGTGAACGGTTGACTTTGACTAACCAGACCTGTTCGGTTCGGGTCGGGTCGGACCGGTTGAACCTAAATTGGTTGGGCCTGGTTCGGGTCCAACCAAGCTGGTTCGAGTTGGTCCGCGTCGGATCGGTTTGACCCGAACCAACCCGTTCCAACTGGGCTCGGGCTAGACCCGGCCCAAACCCAAATCGGGTCGGACCAGGCGGGTTCGACACGTAATGGGCTGGGTTGACCCAGCCTGATGGGTCGGGTCAAACTCGGCCCGATGGACCCAAGTCAAACCCGGCCCAGAAGGTCAAAGGGCCTGGGTCCAGCCTGGCCCGAATCTGGGTCGCGCTGGGCCAAACCCAGTCGGGCCCAACTCAGCGCTGGGCCTGAGTCAACTCGGCCTTGGGCCTGAGTCAACTCGGCCTTGGGCCTGAGTCAACTCGGCCCAAAGCCCGAGTTGACTCAGCCCATATGGTCGAGTTGACTCGACCGTCGATCGCCGAACGCCGACGAAGCTCTGGCGACCAACCGACGATCAACCCGCGGCGAAAAGTCGAATTTCTAACCTGTTTTCACCGAAAATCGCTTCCCACATGTTTCCAACCACTTTTCGAGTCGATCCCTGCCAAAAACACCGAGAAATCGACTCCAAAATTTCAGATCTAACAAAACCTAAAACCCGAAACTTCTCGGGCAAAAATCGGGAGAAAGAGGGATTACCTTCGAAATCGCCCTTCACAAACGTTGATCTACGTTTCGAGACGAACGTTTTAACACCAAGATCGCACTAAACGGAGGCAGTTTTCGGCGTCGGCGTTGTCTCTCCCTCGCGGCTCTCCCTCCTTTCTCTCTCTCTCTCTTCTGGTAATTGCAGCATAAGGGAACGATAAGGTTTCATTGAAACCTTATCTACCCAAAAAAAATAACTTTAATTATTATTTCTCTATTTTAATATTTTATTTATTTTATTCCCTTATTTAATTTATATGAAAATTCAATTAACATTCGGTTTCTCGAGTTCAATTATTACCAAATAATTGTCTTCGTAATTTCAGAAGTTTTCATCCTGCGAATTCAACTCATCTGAAACGCACGAGCGTCATCCTAAAATTCCAATTAATTTCCTTAAATTTCTACACATGTCATAATTAACCAAAATCGTGCGTCCTCACCTTTCGAAATTTAACAAAAATGCACTCGAATTTACATATAAAACCCGCGAAAAATTTATTCCATTTTTTTTTTTTTTTTACAAACATTAAAATTTAGCGGGTATTACATCTTTTTCCCCTTTTAATGAATTTCGTCCTCGAAATTCGCCTTAACTAAACATCATAGAAAAGGTAGGGGTACTTCTCCACCATCTCAGACCCCATCTACCTAGTAGCTTCTGTCCCACAACAGAGTATCCAACAGGACAGGAGTCTCCATTTTCCCCGATGTAAACTCCAACAATCCGCCAAAATATGAGATTGCAATACATTAGCATTTTCATTAATCATTCACTTCATGTACTCTACTAACTGTTTATACTAGATCTCAAACATTTGTCACTAAGAAGTCATTGAACCTTGCGCTCTGATACCAAAAATTTCTGTCACAACCCGAGAGGGGGCCTAACAGAAACGCCAGGTTAAACGATCAACCTCACGGAGATCCACCGTCTAACCTAAGACTGAATGCGGAAGTTTAACGCTGATCCAGGACCTCCTCGAAGCAACAAACATAAGAGAGTACAAACAATAGTAGAAATACAAGATAAATGAAAATAATTACATGCCAAAGTAAGGTACAATCTCGAATGTCTTACATAATACAAAGTGGCAGAAAAAAATAAAAGGAAGGACTCTAACAAAAATCCAGCACGAATAGAGCTCACCTCCTTTTCCTGAAAAGGGAAAGTCGTTAGGGTGAGTGACAAACTCAGTATAGGATGTTATACCTACCACTATCCAACATAATGAGACGCAAAGACAAACAAAAGAAGTCACGCTTGGATTATCAGAGCAATACCCCTAGAAGGGGTAAAGATAACACTCGACAGGGTCTCGCAAAGGGAAGACAAGAAACACCAACTAAGAGAAATCCCATAACCACTCCCCCTGACGATCACGGGCACCGCACAGTGGACTTACCAAACCAGGAGGGATCGAATAACCATTCACCGTGGGCCATCGCGGAAACCGCACATTGGGCTTACCAACCCAAGAGGGATCCAATATCCACCCACCGGGGGCCATCGCGGAAACCGCGCTAGGGCACACCAGGAGGGACAACCAACCGCTACACCCTTGGCCCAAGGGGACCACACAGTAGACTTATCAATCGGAATCAACCAGGAGGGATGTACCACTTAGCCCTGGGCCACCGGGACACACGCGCTAGGGCAAACCAGGAGGGACGAACCACTCAACCATGGGCCCAAGGGGACCACACAGTGGACTTATCAATTCGAATCAACCAGAAGGGATAAACCACTTAGCCCTGGCCCACCGGGACACACGCGCTAGGGCACACCAGGAGGGACGAACCACTCAACCCTGGGCCCAAGGGGACCACACAGTGGACTTATCAATCCGAATCAACCAGGAGGGATAAACCACTTAGCCCTGGGCCACCGGGACACACGCGCTAGGGCACACCAGGAGGGACGAACCACTCAACCCTGGGCCCAATGGGACCACACAGTGGACTTATCAATCTGAATCAACCAGGAGGGATAAACCACTTAGCCCTGGGCCACCGGGACACTCGCGCTAGGGCACACCAGGAGGGACGAACCACTCAACCCTGAGCCCAAAGGGACCACACAGTGGACTTATCAATCCGAGGGGGTAGCAACGAACAGACACTGGCCAGGTCGGGTAACTGGGCGAGCATGTCTCCGAGCCCATTCCGCCTATTATCAGGGGGCGTACCCTACATTCCGCCTATTCTCAGGGGGCGTACCCTACATTCCGCCTATTAGCAGGGGTGAACCCTTCACCTATTCGCAGGGGGTGTATCCTTCACCTATTGGCAGGGGGTGAACCCTTCACCTATTGGCAGGGGGTGTACCCTTCACCTATTGGCAGGGGGTGAACCATTCACCTATTGGCAGGGGGTGTACCCTTCACCTATTGGCAGGGGGTGAACCCTTCACCTATTGGCAGGGGTGTACCCTTCACCTATTGGCAAGGGATGTACCCTTCACCTATTGGCAGGGGGTGAACCCTTCACCTATTCGCAGGGGGTGTACCCTTCACCTATTGGCAGGGGGTGTACCCTTCACCTATTCGCAGCGGGTGAACCCTTCACCTATTCGCAGGGGGTGTACCCTTCACCTATTGGCAAGGGGTGTACCCTTCCCAAATAAGAGTGGGGAGTATCTCAACAACTGGGCAAATCCCCCTGATACTCTTAGCATATGGGCCCAGCTAAGAGTGCCAGACGGTTACCTCCAGTATCAATCTCCGAATGGCACAGCAGAAAACCAATGCGTGAACAATATCAAATGCACTTATGAAACTAGCTGCATGCCAAACAAGATAGATCTCATGACAAATCTCAAAAGCAGCCCATCGGCAAGGCAAGTAAAACATAGCATCTAAATTCCACTAGGCAGTATAAATCAGTCAAAAAAGTATACGTGGAAAGTATAATAACCCTTACCTGTGAGTCGAGTCCTCCTAACCTTGGCAGTCGATAGATATTCGGCAATCGTTTTGAACCCAGCAAAATCCTCCACTCTAGTAAGCAACACAAGGAAGGAACCCCGTTAAGGTCCAATTCTGTAGCGTCCCTAACACTGTACCCGTATTTCCCGTACTTTATTATTTTATTTTTATTTTTATCCAATTATCTTTAAATAACTCTAGGCGGGATCTAAACCGAAATCGAAACCAGAATCGAGATCGGAATTAAAATCTAAGTTTAAAAACCATTTAAAACAAATATTAAAACTATTTAATAAAATATTTAATAAACAATTTAAAACTATTAACAAACTTGGGAGGGCAAAGTGGTCATTCTGCCCGATGAAGGTGAGCAGCGACCAGTCGCTGCTGCATGCAACGACTGATCGCTGCATTCGCTGCACACTGAGTGCAGCGATCGCTCAGCGATCCTTGCCTTTTTCTTTCTATTCCTTCTTTCTGCCTTTGCCTTTTCTTTACTATTGCTCTCTGGAATTCCAGAGAGCATACACTTAAACAAAACACAACTCTCTGGAATCCGATTCCAGAGAGTAACCACACGTCCTTTTTACCAATTTCTCATCAATAACATAATCTACTTATAGCCTATACTCAATCAACCAAAACGTATTCCAGACCCAACCAACTTGCAGCGGACTTTGCGAAATCCAACTGCATGGATAGCTCTAAAAACCGAGCATATCTGTAACGTTCCTAAAACTGTTCAAAACATTTCAATGACATTTAATCAACAGTTTAAACCAAAACATTTGAAACATTAAACATAAAACCTATCAACTACCAGTACCAAACATCCTATAATTTCTATACAATTTTCCTATTCTATCCAAAATAACTTAAAACCCTCAAAATCTATACATACTGTCCCACGGGTCAAATAAGCCTCGACTGCGCCAGCACACCACCGCAGCCATTCTTCGTCAACTGAATCATGCCTCAGGAGGAGGGATCTCATCCTCACCTGTATCCTCGTAATCACCTACACCATACAATACACTATGAGATGAAATCCCAGTAAGCTCTACGTAAATGCAATGCATGCTGTGCGTATGAGTTCGATAAATCATGCTTTATTTTATCTTTACTATGCAATGCTCAATAGGTATCACCGAGATTCTATCCCTCTAACCGGAGAGAGCTCATCCAGCGGGCGGACTACTCTTTCCAGCTAGAAGCGGGGGGTGCACGCTTACAACTCGTACAGCCGTGTCTGAGCCCCACCTCGCGTGACCAATACGCCTTTCGGCCAATACGCCTTTCGGCCAATAAGCCTTTCGGCCAATGCTATGCTTTACGTTATCTTTAAAACTCTGTGCGGAAATTCATTTTCATGTTTTTCTTTAAAACAAGTTATGCGTGAACAGTTCAATATCTTAAAGTAAACAAACAATAATGTGTACCATCAAGACTGTAAAGCATAAACTATAAACCCCTAAAACCTAGCTACCCAAACCAAGTATAATTAAACAAAAGCATCTCCAAAACTCCTCGAGACGACATTCGACGTACGGTGTAGGCCAATCGGCCAAAGAAGAATCACGAGAACTTACCTCGTGTCCAACGCAGCTCAAGCTCCGTCCACGAGCGCTGTTCACCTAAGCAATTTACAAGGATTGACGTTAAAACGAGATTAAGTTAATAAACGTCCAAATTGTCAAAACCTTAACTAAGGAAACTTCTTATAGCTCTAATCCAATTCATTGGGCTATTATTCGAGCAATTCGCGCTCAGCACCGCAAATTCCAATTTACGAGTTATTCCTAAAATCTCAAAAATCCCTAATTTTAAACATTTTCACAATTTGATTTAACTTCGTCCGATAACATCAAATACGTGCAATATATACTTAATCACGGCTAACCTATTAATTACGAACCCTAATTCGCATTTTTAATCGAAAACCTAACAAAAATCCTAAACGCATAACTCATTAAAACTCGAAATAAACGTTCTAAAACTATAGATCCATATCTAGAGCGTCGATTGAAGGAGAAAGCGCGAAGAAAACGAAGCGAACGGAGGTCGGATCGGAGGAAATCGCTCGCGGGCAGAGAGGAGATCGCGAGAGAAAAGAAGAGAAAGGGTTCTCTGGCGTGAAATGGCTAAGGAAGAAGGAGTTGTGATGTTTTAATTAAAAATTAACTTCGCAAATTACCATTTCGCCCTTATCTTTATTTTATATTTGTTTCGTCCTTCGTTTCATTAATCGATTAGCGATTCAGATTCTCCAAATTTTCTTATTTCGCCAATAGGTCCAACTCATTATTTGAGATCTAGCAAAACTGTCCGTTTGCAATTTGGACCCCGTTTGCTATTTTTACTAAAACGTCCATTACATTACGATAAAGGTAATTACTCGGAATATACCGTCTAAACTTCGAAAATTCTCGTAAATTCCTTAAAATTCGTATTATTTGTTAGGATCTCAATGACGCTTTCTTTTCGTTAAACGGACCTGATTTGACATATTTACAAAAAATGTCATCCAATAATATAATAATAACATTCTAAAAAAATCCGTACGAGCCGGATATTACATTCTACCCTCCTTATTTAGAATTTTGTCCACAAAATTAAACTATACAAATAACTCAGGATATCTAGTCATCATATCCTGCTGTCGTTCCCACGTCGCTTCTTCCACCTCGTGGTTCCGCCATAAGACTTTGACTAGTGGAATCTCCTTGTTGCGCAATACCTTAATGGAAGACTCCAAAATGCGCACTGGTCTCTCCTTGTAGCTCAGGGCAGGCTGTACCTCAACCTCGGTTGCCTCCAAAATATGCGACGGATCACGTAGACATCTCCGAAGCATAGATACATAAAACACGTCGTGGATACCCTCCATAGAAGCCGGAAGCTGCAATCTGTACGCCAACTTCCCGATCCTCTTCAGAATAGGAAAGGGCCCCACATAACGAGGGTTTAGCTTACCCCTCCTCCCAAATCTCGCAATGCCCTTGAACGGAGAAACTTTGAGATACACCTCATCACCTTCTTCGAACTCTAGCTCTCTTCGTCTAGTGTCAGCATAGCTCTTCTGTCGGCTCTGAGCTACCTCGATACGCTGTCGGATAATGGCAACCTTCTCTGCCGTTTGCTGTAGAATCTCAGGACCAACGATGCTAGCCTCGCCAACCTCGTCCCAGTATAACGGAGACCTACACTTCCGACCATACAACGCCTCATACGGAGCCATGCCAATAGTAGCCTGGAAGCTGTTGTTGTACGAGAACTCAACCAGAGGTAAATATCGGCTCCACGAGCCCTGAAACTCCAGCACACAAGCTCTGAGCATATCCTTAAGTATCTGATTCGTCCTCTCTGTCTGACCATCAGTCTGAGGATGGAATGCCGTGCTGAAATTAAGCTGAGTCCCCATAGCTTTGTGTAAACTCTTCCAGAACTTCGATGTGAATCTCGGATCTCTGTCTGAGACAATAGAAACTGGCACTCCATGCAGTTTGACAATCTCCTGCATATAAAGCTCGGCGAGCTGATCCATAGAAAATGTCATCCTCACAGATAAGAAGTGGGCCGACTCTGTCAATCGGTCCACAATAACCCATATGCCATCGTGGCCCTTCGTCGTCCTCGGGAGCCCTACAATGAAATCCATGGAGATCTGCTCCCATTTCCACTCCGGAATCGACAGTGGCAATAACGTTCCGGCCGGTCTCTGGTGCTCTGCCTTCACCTGTTGACATACTAAACAGGTCTCAACGTATTTGGCAACCTCCCGCTTCATGTTCGGCCACCAGAAGTGTTGTTTCAAATCACGGTACATCTTGGTACTTCCCGGGTGCACAGAATATGCCGAAGAATGTGCCTCGGCCAATATATCCTTCTTCAGATCCTCGTCGCTAGGCACGTACCACCTGTGCCTGAACTTCAGAATACCATCATTTGATAAATGGAAATCCGACGAGTCTCCCAATGTCATGCTCGATCGAAGCTCCTCACACTCCGCATCGCCCTGCTGAGCCTCACGTACCCGATTCAGAATAGTCGGCCTGAGAGAAATGTTGGTGAGCATACTGGACAACTCTGCTACTATCTCAACGTCGAACCTCTCAATCTCAGACCGCAGCGTAACTAACATCGCTGCTAACGAAGGCTGACACGCAGAAAGCACTCTGCTCAAAGCATCTGCTACCTTGTTCGCCTTTCTCGGATGGTACTTGATATCAAAATCATAATCTTTGATGAACTCAAGCCATCGTCTCTGTCGCATGTTCAGCTCCTTCTGCGTAAATAAGTACTTCAGGCTCTTGTGGTCAGAAAATATCTCGCACTGCTGCCCATATAAATAATGTCTCCAAATCTTCAGTGCGAAGACCACAACTGCTAACTCAAGGTCGTGCGTAGGGTAATTCTTCTCGTACGGCTTCAGCTGCCGAGAAGCATAAGAAATAACTCTCCCCTCCTGCATCAATACACAACCGAGTCCGACTCCAGATGCATCACAATAAATACTGAACCTGACACCTTCCGCAGGTAGCGCCAGTACTGAAGCGGTGGTCAATCTCTGCTTTAGCTCCATAAAACTATCATCACAAGCAGACGACCATATAAACCTCTCGTTCTTCCGAGTCAACCGTGAGAGGAGAAGTGCAATCTTCAAGAATCCCTCAATAAACTTCCGATAATAACCGGCCAATCCGAGAAATCCACGCACCTCACGTACGTTCTTCGGCTGTGGCCAATCTCTGACCACCTGAATCTTGCTCGGATCCACAGAAACTCCGTCCTGTGATATGATATGGCCAAGGAAGCTCACTCTGTCAAGCCAGAACTCACACTTCGAAAACTTTGGATACAGCTGGCGTTGACTCAGAATCTGTAAAACGATCCTTAGATGCTCCTCGTGTTCTTCCTTCGTCTTAGAGTAAATCAGGATATCGTCGATAAAAACCACCACGAACTTGTCCAGATACTCCTTGAAGACACGGTTCATCAAGTCCATAAACACTGCAGGGGCATTAGTAAGTCCAAAAGACATAACAAGGAACTCATAATGCCCATACCTCATTCGGAATGCCGTCTTCTGAATATCATCTCTCCGGACTTTCAGCTGATAATAACCCGAGCGCAGGTCGATCCTGGAAAATACTCGGGCACCCTGTAGCTGATCGAATAAGTCATCAATCCGGGGCAGTGGATACTTATTCTTCACTGTGAGCTTATTCAGCTCCCTATAATCAATGCACATCCTGAGGGTCCCGTCTTTCTTCTTGACAAACAGAACGGGCGCACCCCAGGGCGAAACGCTGGGTCGAATAAATCCCTTCTCTAGCAACTCGTCAAGCTGAGTCCTCAACTCTCTCAACTCAGCTGGTGCCAATCGATACGGGTTTTTAAACCTCGGGGCGGAGTAAGGATAGACATCAATAGTAAACTCAATCTCCCGGTCTGGTGGTAACCCGGGAAGATCATCAAGGAATATATGAGAGAACTCTCTGACAATAGGAATGTCGCTCGGCTTTTCTCCGCTGAGCAACTGACAATCAAATACAGAGGCCAAATAAATAGAGCACGCACCTTTGAACTGCTCGTTGACCTCCATAGAATAAGAAATAGGCGAGCTACTCAATCGGTTCATCGCCTGATATGAAAACTCGGGTCTGTCCGGGGGTCAAAAGGTCACAATCCCGGAGCGACAGTCGATGGTGGCGAAGTGCTGTGCTAGCCAGTTCATCCCCAAAATAAGATCGTACCGCTCTATGCTCATAACTATCAAACGTGGATAGAGGGTATTACTCCCCACTGAGACGACATTGCCCTAGAGAATACGATCTGACTGCATATGCTCTCCCGAAGGCAGCATCACACTATACTCACACTCTGACAGCTCAGACTCTAACCCCAATCTAGCCATACATGTAGTCGACACGAAGGAGTGCGTAGCTCCTGTATCCATCAAAGTAAATACCGTAGTGCCCATAAGCAATATAGTACCTGAGATCACGGAAGGCTGAGCCTCATTATCAACTTTGCCAGGCTCGATAAATGCAAAGATCCTCGGCATAATCCTCCTCTGATCACTGCCCGACTGATCTCGGCCCCTCTTCGGGCAGTCTTTAGCAAAATGGTCTGGCTCACCACACCAATAACATACATTCGTGCCCATCCTGCACTGGCCAGAGTGTTCTTTCTGACATTTAGGACAAACAGGTACCTGAGAAGCGACCTGTACCTGCTTCCCCTTTCCCCGGTCATTACCTCTCTCAAGAGGTACCCCTCTGCTGCTGCTGGGGCTGTGCTCTCGGCTGCCAACCTCGGCTCAGTGACTGAGGTCGGATCTCTCGGAAGAAGCCCTTAGATGGCTCCCTCGATCTAGTAGAACTCTACTAAACAGCCTCAATGTCGAGGGCTCTGGCCACTAACTCGTCGTAGGAGACATTACGTACCCCTGATATCGTAAGGCGCATACGGAACTCCTGGCTAAGTCCTTGTAAAAACCGACGCACCTTGTCCTCGTTCACACTGACCTGTCGTGGTGCAAATCGAGACAGCGCCTCAAATCTCCTAACGTACTCGGCAATAAAAGCAGTCTGCCGCAACTGCATAAACTCGACCATCTTCGCCTCGCGAACGGTATGGCTGAAATATTTGTCATAAAATAACTCTCTGAATCGCTCCCATCCTATAATCGTCACATCGGTGGTCGTCTTGATGGAATCCCACCAAAACCGAGCGTCTAAGGCCAAATGATAGGTCACCAGTGCAACCTTCTCTCCATCCTCTATGCTAGCATATGCCAGCATGTCCTCCATAGTGCGAACCCACTCCTCGGCTGAAGAGGGATCCGTAGACTGTCCGTTAAAGATAGGGGGCTGGAGCTTCTGAAATCTCTCCATCCCACGGCTACCCAGTATAGCTGTCTCCCGAGCTCTAGTGCCCTCTCGATCAATCAAAGTACCCAGCTGTTGAGACTGTCTCTCCATCTGCTGAGCCTGTCTCTCCATATGCTGAGACTGCTGGGCAATAAAATCCTTGAGCGTGTCAATCATATCGTCTCTGTCATCTCGATCGTTTCGTGGACGCACCATATTTATAAAACTCCTATATAAAAGTTAAACAAGTATTCTAAGAAACTAGAAACCAAATAAAGCTATAAACGTACTTACAGTTGATGAAGAATGTCCGCGTAGTGGCTGTGCAGTCGAGCAGTCTACAGAACCGATTTTAAAACCCGGGGGCTCTGATACCATAATTGTAGCGTCCCTAACACTGTACCCGTATTTCCCGTACTATATTATTATTATTATTTTTTTTATCCAATTATATTTAAATAACTCTAGGCGGGATCTAAACCGAAATCGAAACCAGAATCGAGATCGGAATTAAAATCTAAGTTTAAAAACCATTTAAAACAAATATTAAAACTATTTAATAAAATATTTAATAAACAAGTTAAAACTATTAACAAACTTGGGAGGGCAAAGTGGTCATTCTGCCCGCTGAAGGTGAGCAGCGACCAGTCGCTGCTGCATGCAACGACTGATCGCTGCATTCGCTGCAGCGTGCAGCGATCAGTTGATCGCTGCACACTGAGTGCAGCAATCGCTCAGCGATCCTTGCCTTTTTCTTTCTATTCCTTCTTTCTGCCTTTGCCTTTTCTTTACTATTGCTCTCTGGAATTCCAGAGAGCATACACTTAAACAAAACACAACTCTCTGGAATCCGATTCCAGAGAGTAACCACACGTCCTTTTTACCAATTTCCCATCAATAACATAATCTACTTATAGCCTATACTCAATCAACCAAAACGTATTCCAGACCCAACCAACTTGCAGCGGACTTTGCGAAATCCAACTGCATGGATAGCTCTAAAAACTGAGCATATCCGTAACATTCCTAAAACTGTTCAAAACATTTCAATGACATTTAATCAACAGTTTAAACCAAAACATTTGAAACATTAAACATAAAACCTATCAACTACCAGTATCAAACATCCTATAATTTCTATACAATTTTCCTATTCTGTCCAAAATAACTTAAAACCCTCAAAATCTATACATACTGTCCCACGGGTCAAATAAGCCTCGACTGCGCCAGCACACCACCGCAACCATTCTTCGTCAACTGAATCATGCCTCAGGGGGAGGGATCTCATCCTCACCTGTATCCTCGTAATCACCTACACCATACAATACACTATGAGATGAAATCCCAGTAAGCTCTACGTAAATGCAATGCATGCTGTGCGTATGAGTTTGATAAATCATGCTTTATTTTATCTTTACTATGCAATGCTCAATAGGTGTCACCGAGATCCTATCCCTCTAACCGGAGAGAGCTCATCCAGCGGGCGGACTACTCTTTCCAGCTAGAAGCGGGGGGTGCACGCTTACAACTCGTACAGCCGTGTCTGAGCCCCACCTCGCGTGACCAATACGCCTTTCGGCCAATACGCCTTTCGGCCAATAAGCCTTTCGGCCAATGCTATGCTTTACGTTATCTTTAAAACTCTGTGCAGAAATTCATTTTCATGTTTTTCTTTAAAACAAGTAATGCGTGAACAGTTCAATATCTTAAAGTAAACAAACAATAATGTGTACCATCAAGACTGTAAAGCATAAACTATAAACCCCTAAAACCTAGCTACCCAAACCAAGTATAATTAAACAAAAGCATCTCCAAAACTCCTCGAGACGACATTCGACGTACGGTGTAGGTCAATCGGCCAAAGAAGAATCACGAGAACTTATCTCGTGTCCAAAGCAGCTCAAGCTCCGTCCACGAGCGCTGTTCACCTAAGCAACTTACAAGGATTGACGTTAAAACGAGATTAAGTTAATAAACGTCCAAATTGTCAAAACTTTAACTAAAGAAACTTCCTATAGCTCTAATCCAATTCATTGGGCTCTAATCCAATTGATTTAACTTCGTCCGATAACGTCAAATATGTGCAATATATACTTAATCACGGCTAACCTATTAATTACGAACCCTAATTCGCGTTTTTAATCGAAAACCTAACAAAAACCCTAAACGTATAACTCCGTAAAACTCGAAATAAACGTTCTAAAACTATAGATCCATACCTAGAGCATCGATTGAAGGAGAAAGCGCGAAGAAAACGAAGTGAACGGAGGTCGGATCTGAGGAAATCGCTCGCGGGCAGAGATGAGATCGCGAGAGAAAAGAAGAGAAAAGGTTCTCTGGCGTGAAATGGCTAAGGAAGAAGGAGTTGTGATGTTTTAATTAAAAATTAACTTTGCAAATTACCATTTCGCCCTTAGCTTTATTTTATATTTGTTTCGTCCTTCGTTTCATTAATCGGTTAGCAATTCGGATTCTCCAAATTTTCTTATTTCGCCAATAGGTCCAACTCATTATTTGAGATCTAACAAAACTGTCCGTTCGCAATTTGGACCCCGTTTGCTATTTTAGTCAACGATCAAAGTCAACGGTCAAGGTCAAAGTCAACGATCAAAGTCAACGGTCGAGGTCAAAGTCAACGATCAAAGTCAACGGTCAAGGTCAAAGTCAACGGTCGAGGTCAAAGTCAACGGTCGAGGTCAAAGTCAACGGTCGAGGTCAAAGTCAACGATCAAAGTCAACGGTCGAGGTCAAAGTCAACGGTCGAGGTCAAAGTCAACGGTCGAGGTCAAAGTCAACGGTCGAGGTCAAAGTCAACGGTCGAGGTCAAAGTCAACGGTCGAGGTCAAAGTCAACGGTCGAGGTCAAAGTCAACGATCAAAGTCAACGGTCGAGGTCAAAGTCAACGGTCAAGGTCAAAGTCAACGGTCAAGGTCAAAGTCAACGGTCAAGGTCAAAGTCAACGGTCGAGGTCAAAGTCAACGATCAAAGTCAACGGTCGAGGTCAAAGTCAACGATCAAAGTCAACGGTCGAGGTCAAAGTCAACGATCAAAGTCAACGGTCGAGGTCAAAGTCAACGGTCGAGGTCAAAGTCAACGATCAAAGTCAACGGTCAAGGTCAAAGTCAACGGTCGAGGTCAAAGTCAACGGTCGAGGTCAAAGTCAACGGTCGAGGTCAAAGTCAACGATCAAAGTCAACGGTCGAGGTCAAAGTCAACGATCAAAGTCAACGGTCGAGGTCAAAGTCAACGGTCGAGGTCAAAGTCAACGATCAAAGTCAACGGTCGAGGTCAAAGTCAACGGTCGAGGTCAAAGTCAACGGTCAAGGTCAAAGTCAACGATCAAAGTCAACGGTCAAGGTCAAAGTCAACGATCAAAGTCAACGGTCAAGGTCAAAGTCAACGGTCGAGGTCAAAGTCAACGATCAAAGTCAACGGTCGAGGTCAAAGTCAACGGTCAAGGTCAAAGTCAACGATCAAAGTCAACGGTCGAGGTCAAAGTCAACGATCAAAGTCAACGGTCAAGGTCAAAGTCAACGATCAAAGTCAACGGTCAAGGTCAAAGTCAAAGTCAACGATCAAAGTCAACGGTCAATGGTTGACTTTAACTGACCAGACCGGTTCGGTTCGGGTCGAACCGGTTCGGTTGAACCTAAATTGGTCGGGCCTGGTTCGGGTCCAACCAAGCCGGTTCGAGTTGGTCTGGGTCGGATCAGTTTGACCCGAACCAACCCATTCCAACTAGGCTCGGGCTAGACCCGACCCAAACCCAAATCGGGTCGGACCAGGCGGGTTCGACCCGTAATGGGCTGGGTTGACCCAGCCTGATGGGTCGGGTCAATTTCGGCCCGATGGACCCAAGTCAAACCCGGCCCAAAAGGCCAAAGGGCCTGGGTCCAGCCTGACCCGAATCTAGGTCGGGCTGGGCCAAACCCAGTCGGGCCCAACTCAGCCCTGGGCCAGAGTCAACTCGGCCCTGGGCCTGAGTCAACTCGGCCCAAAGCCCGAGTTGACTCAGCCCATATGGTCGAGTTGACTCGACCGTCGATCGCCGAATGCCGACGAAGCTCCGGCGACCAACCGACGATCAACCCGCGGCGAAAAGTCGAATTTCTAACCTGTTTTCGCCGAAAATCGCTTCCCACATGTTTCCAACCACTTTTCGAGTCAATCCCTGCCAAAAACACCGAGAAATCGACCCCAAAATTTCAGATCTAACAAAACCTAAAACCCGAAACTTCTCTGGCAAAAATCGGGAAAAAGAGGGATTACCTTCGAAATCGCCCTTCACAAACGTTGATCTACGCTTCGAGACGAACATTTTAACACCAAGATCGCACTAAACGGAGGCAGTTTCCGACGTCGGCGTTGTCTCTCCCTCGCGGCTCTCTCTCCTTTCTCTCTCTCTCTCTCTCTTCTGGTAATTGCAGCATAAGGGAACGATAAGGTTTCATTGAAACCTTATCTTCCCAAAAAAAATAACTTTAATTATTATTTCTCTATTTTTAATATTTTATTTATTTTATTCCCTTATTTAATTTAGGGAAATTATCAATTTTAACCCTGTACTATACGCGTTATTTCAGTTAGACCCCTGTACTATAAAAACCGACAAATCGAACCTTGTACAATTATTCTGTTATCGTTTTAAACCTTTTTAAAATTTCTGTTAAAACCCTCGGTTAGTGCACGTGCAGAATCAAATTTCTTAAAAAACTTAAAACTTTTATCCTTTTCTCATTTGTTATTCTGCTGAATTCTGTAGTGCCCTAAATCCCAAAACTTGACCTTGCTCCCTGCTCCCTCCAAAATCGCGAGCTTCCCCCCTCCGATTTTATCATTTTCCAGAGTCTCCAGCTCGAAATCGCGAGCTTCCTCCCTCCGATTTTTCCATTTTCCAGAGTCTCCAGCTCGAAATCGCGAGCTTCCTCCCTCTCCGATTTTCCTGCCTGTTTCGTCTCTTCTCGGTAAGTCTCTAAGAACAACGTAAACTTGAGAGAAAATGTTTCCTATTTCTCTGTTTGTGTCCTCTGCTAATGTGATTTCGATTAGGTCTTCCATGAAAATTAATCCTAGTTTCTTTTCGTTTGGATAGCGTAGGGAGATGATGATGATGATGATGATGATGATGATGATGATGATGATGATGATGATGATGATGATGATGATGATGATGATGATGATGATGATGATGATGATGATGATGATGATGATGATGATGATGATGATGATGATGATGATGATGATGATGATGATGATGATGATGATGATGATGATGATGATGATGATGATGATGATGATGATGATGATGATGATGATGATGATGATGATGATGATGATGATGATGATGATGATGATGATGATGATGATGATGATGATGATGATGATGATGATGATGATGATGATGATGATGATGATGATGATGATGATGATGATGATGATGATGATGATGATGATGATGATGATGATGATGATGATGATGATGATGATGATGATGATGATGATGATGATGATGATGATGATGATGATGATGATGATGATGATGATGATGATGATGATGATGATGATGATGATGATGATGATGATGATGATGATGATGATGATGATGATGATGATGATGATGATGATGATGATGATGATGATGATGATGATGATGATGATGATGATGATGATGATGATGATGATGATGATGATGATGATGATGATGATGATGATGATGATGATGATGATGATGATGATGATGATGATGATGATGATGATGATGATGATGATGATGATGATGATGATGATGATGATGATGATGATGATGATGATGATGATGATGATGATGATGATGATGATGATGATGATGATGATGATGATGATGATGATGATGATGATGATGATGATGATGATGATGATGATGATGATGATGATGATGATGATGATGATGATGATGATGATGATGATGATGATGATGATGATGATGATGATGATGATGATGATGATGATGATGATGATGATGATGATGATGATGATGATGATGATGATGATGATGATGATGATGATGATGATGATGATGATGATGATGATGATGATGATGATGATGATGATGATGATGATGATGATGATGATGATGATGATGATGATGATGATGATGATGATGATGATGATGATGATGATGATGATGATGATGATGATGATGATGATGATGATGATGATGATGATGATGATGATGATGATGATGATGATGATGATGATGATGATGATGATGATGATGATGATGATGATGATGATGATGATGATGATGATGATGATGATGATGATGATGATGATGATGATGATGATGATGATGATGATGATGATGATGATGATGATGATGATGATGATGATGATGATGATGATGATGATGATGATGATGATGATGATGATGATGATGATGATGATGATGATGATGATGATGATGATGATGATGATGATGATGATGATGATGATGATGATGATGATGATGATGATGATGATGATGATGATGATGATGATGATGATGATGATGATGATGATGATGATGATGATGATGATGATGATGATGATGATGATGATGATGATGATGATGATGATGATGATGTGCTGAAACAGAGCATAGAGAAGTCACTTTTCAGAAGATCTGTCAGTATTTCTACCGGAATCTACAATTCGTCAGGTATTCCTTCTCTCCATCTTTTGAGGTCTTCCATGGAAATCAATGCCTTTTCTTCCACAGAATGTTTTCTGCCTCGTTCTTCTTGCTGTCAAATCTTTTTTTTTTTTTTTATGCAAAGTATATATGTTATTGGCACCCATTTTTTATATATTATAAGAACAACGAAAACTTGAGAGAAAATGTTGCCTACTTCTCTGTTTGTGTCTTCTGCTTATTGCTATCACTGTGTAATCTATTACGGTAATCTTTTACTTTGTCAAATATAAATGCACACACTGTTCTCAAACATGTCGTAATAAATTACAGTTAGGGATGGTTTGATTACTTATGGATGTCTACTCTTTTTCTCAGTGTAATTTTTAACTTGTATTTTGTCTAACAGGAAATTCTAATGGGTGAATTTTCACTAGAAATCAATTATGGTGGTAAATTTGTGGTAAGCAAGGGCACACAGTATGTGGGGGGAAAAAAGAAGTTGTTGACAAGTGTGATGGAGACTTATTGTCCATATTTGAGATCGAAGATATGGTGAAAGAGATAGGGATACATGCATGGAAGGAGTTGCATTATTGTGTGCCAGGGTATGGGCTGAAAAAGGGGTTGAGAAATCTGAGAACCGACGAAGATGTACTTGCAATGGTAAAATCGGTAAATGATAAGAGATATATGAAAGTGTATGTGGAGGGCATTGACATCAGGGACCAAGTTGGTGAAGGGAGTAGTACTGTCTGTGGAGATAGACCTCTGACTTCATCTAAAACTATGGATGATGAAATTCCTAGTAATTTAGCTTTGGTTGTTTATGATGAGGATGCTTGTAATGCGGAGGATGCTGAAGATGATGAGGATGATGAGTATAATGAGTATGATGCTGATGATGATGATGATGATGATGACAATTGGGAGGATGATGGTGTGGATGATAATGAAGATGAGGAAGACGGCGAGGAGGAGGATGCAGAGGATGATGGTGTGGATGATAATGAGGATGAGGAAGACGGCGAGGAGGAGGATGCAGAGGATGATGATGATATTGAGCAGATAGATGTTGTCAACAGTTATGAAGAAGAAGAAAGTGAAGGTACCTTGGACAATGTTGCTGATTCAAGAGATGGTAAGGTACCTTTGGAGCTTGGAATGACTTTTAGTTCATTGAAAAAAATCAAAGATATTGTTAAAAAATACGCTGTGAAGCATGGTTATGGGATTCGATTTGTGAAAAGTGAGAAGACGAGAATTAGAGCAATATGTACGAATGGTTGTAAATGGGTGTTGCATGCATCTAAAATAAACAGCGAAGAAAGTTTCCAAATAAGGACGCTCAATCATATACACAATTGTGCACGGATCGTGAATAATAGGTTAGCTTCATCAAAGTGGATTGCTGAGGAGTACTTACTGCGGTTCAAGAGCCAACCAGATTGGAACATTTCTTCAATTATTGAAACGGTGCAGAGGGAATTAGGTGTAACCATTACACCGATTTTGGCTTACAGAGCCCGACGTAAAGCACGGATAATGAATGATGGTAATGCAGAGGAGCAATATAAGCTTTTATGGCGTTATTCAGCAGAGATTCGCAGGTCCAATCCTGGGAGCACATTCGTCGTTGATTTAGACTTTGTGCCTCAGTCAGAATCACGTAGATTTCGGAGAGCCTACATGTGTTTACGTGCATGTACAGATGGATTGGTAACTGCTGGAAGACGGGTGTTATGTCTGGATGGGTGTCATTTGAAAGGACATTGTACAGGACAACTACTTACAGCTGTATCGATCGATGGGAACGATGGATTATATCCAGTTGCATTTGCGGTAGTGGAGAGCGAATGCAAAGACTCGTGGAAATGGTTTCTAGAACAATTGATGAATGATATACAAAGGTCTATCGATTTAACATGGACTTTCATTTGTGACCAACAAAAGGTATTAGAAAAATTTTCTTTGTACATTTGTATTGTATTTGCAACAGTATGTAAATTGGTTATTTATGACTATTCCCTTTTCATTTTACAGGGATTGGTTCCTGCTCTCGAGGAGATAGTACCCCAACATGAGCATCGATTTTGCTTGAGACACTTATACAGCAATTTCAAGAACAAATTTCCTGGGAAGATGTATAAGGAAGTCATATGGAAAGCTTCAATGGCGACCACAGAACAGGCATTCAAGCGGGAAATGAAGAAATTAGAAGTAATGGACAAGGCAGCCTACACAGCTTGGAGTAAAACAGATCCAAAGTATTGGTCGAAGCATGCCTTTAGTCCGTTTTCGAAATGTGATATGAGGCTCAACAACTTAAGTGAGTGTTTTAATGCTATGATATTACCTGCTCGGGACAAGCCTATTTTGACCTTATTTGAGATGATACGAAAAGCTCTAATGACAAGAATACCAGAGAAACAAAAAGAAATGCAGCAATGTTTGGGATTACTATGTCCTCGCATAAGAAATAAGCTTAAAAAGTTGGAATATGCTTCACGAAATTGGTCTCATATAGCTGCAGGAGGGAATCGGTTCGAGGTCTCGAACGGCAATGAGCAATATACAGTGGACATGAATATTCCAAGTTGCAGTTGCTTTGCGTGGACTTTGACTGGAATTCCTTGCGTTCATTCAATCCCTTGCATAAGGTTTTTGAGACGAGAAGTGGAGGAGTATGTGCACGAACATTACCACAGACAAACCTTCTTAGATATGTATTCTCACTACATTTCTCCGGTTAATGGGATGAGTATGTGGCCAGAGATTGTTTCACCTACAATCATTCCACCATTACAAAAAAAACAACCGGGTAGACCACGAAAGAAGAGGATTAGAGACGCTGATGAGCCTGAAAGTAGTACCAATGTCTCTAAAAGAAATAGAGTGATGAGATGCTCTAAGTGCAATGGGATGGGACATAATGTCAGGAGGTGCGAAGGAGTTAATTCGAGTACATCCACACCGGCTACTCGAGGAGCTGGAAGCGGTAGAGGAAGAGACCGAGGAGGAGGCCGAGGAAGACAAAGAGGAAGAGGCCAAGGGGTCTAAAGAGAAAGAGGAAGATGCTGTGGGGAAAGTATTTTGCTACTTGCACTTTTGCAGGACATTGTTTCTGCTTGGTTATTTGGACTATTCCAGGAGACTTAAGGATAAATTGTGATGTATTTTGTGTTTTTGGTTTATGCTTGGTTACTGCAATGCTCCAGGAGAATGTGGATAAATGTCATGTATTTTGTGTTTCTGCTTGGTTACTTGCACGCTCCAGGATAATTGTGAGGTATTTTTGTGTTTTTGGTTGCTGCTTCGTTAGTGCACTGCTCAGGAGAATTGTGGATAAATTGTGATGTATTTTGTGTTTTTTTGGTTTATGTGGACTGGGCACTGCTCCAGAGAATTGCTGATGTATTTGTGTTTTTTTGTTTATGTTGGTTACTTGCACTTCTCCAAGAGAATTGTGATAATTGTCATTTATTTTGTGTTTCTGCTTGATTACTTGCACTGCTCCAGGATAATTGTGGATAAATTGTCATGTAATTTGTGTTTTTTTGATTTCTGCTTGGTTACTTGCACTGTTCCAGGTATATTGGGTTTCAAGTTTATGGAGTAAGATGGGTTAATGAGACAAGCAGCACTTCCAGGCATACGTTCCTATTGCAGACAGATCAAAATGTAACATCTCTCATCTCCAGCTAAATGGGACACAGACTCAAAAAAGATGAAAGAAATCCAAGAGAAATAAAGCTTTACAGAGGCAAATAAAGCTTTACAGAGACAATTACTTAGTGATACATGTATTTGATAGTGGTTGAAACTGGAGAGCCTGCCCTTGTCTAATAAATTTTGTACTTCTTTTCTTAATGGCAGTGACATGGAACGTTAATGGCAATGACATGTATTTTGGTGGCTGTATTACTTCAAAGGCTAATTCTACGAACAAATGAGAACTGATTAAGCTAAAAAAACTTACATATTCAAATTTTTTGACGATCTACAGGGAAATCATCAAAAATAAGCTACATCTGTAACTTAGTACTTCAGCATCCGACTTGATTGTTAAACATAAGCTACATACACTAAATTCATAAGTTACAAACAAACATACACTAAGTTACAAAGTGATATAAACATAAGCAATCAACAATACAATTGTGAGTAGCCACAACTGTAAATACATAGAATTCTTTTTCCTCCACTTATTTAACATAGATTCTTGGATCTGCTCCATGCTTTCTATTTTTGCTCGTAACCCATTAATTATGTCTTTCTCCCTCAATCCCATGGCTGCATCGTACCATAAAAAATAATTGCATCCTCCTGATTCCCTCTGTAACAAAGCGCACAATTTCAACTTCATACAGGTGCAATATTGTCACATTACAAAATAATGTAAACAAAATGCTATGATATTAACATTACATTACCGCATAATATTGACAGCCAAAAAATCTTCTACCAGGATTCTTCGGTGTCCATGATGTACGAAGATAAGCTCTTGCATTGCAAAAACATTTAACATTTGACAAAACCTCCAAATCATCTACAAAATTACACAATGAATATTGTATAATTACAAACACAACTTTTTTCAAGATTAATAGGAAACTATACCGATAGAACCTTCATTCATTTGTGATGCACGCGAAGCCATTGTCAATCAGATTATCTCAACAACACCTACACCTCAAGAATAGATCTGAATAAAGAGTGAGAGTTGAAAACCATGTGAGTGCTGCTTTTTAAATGTACACTTTTTATTTAAAAACCATTATCACAATGAGAGCAACAAGTTCCACCATATATTTGACAAAGTAATAGATTACTGTAATATATTACCCAGTCATACCAATGAGCAGAAGACACAAACAGAGAAATAGGCAACATTTTCAGATATGAAAAAAAAAGGTCAATGACATCAAAACAAAAACCAAAAGCGGCAGCTCAAATGCACATAATCACCGAGGTGATTCAGAAGCCACGAAAAGTAAATAGTTAAAGCCCGCAACCGAAATGCAAAAGATGGAGAGAAGGAATACCTGGCGAATTGTAGAATCCGGTAGAAATACTGACAGATCTTCTGAAAAGTGACTTCTCTATGCTCTGTTTCAGCAAAACTCCCTACGCTATCCAAACGAAAAGAAACTAGGATTAATTTTCATGGAAGACCTAATCGAAATCACATTAGCAGAGGACACAAACAGAGAAATAGGAAACATTTTCTCTCAAGTTTTCGTTGTTCTTAGAGACTTACCGAGAAGAGACGAAACAGGCAGGAAAATCAGAGAGGGAGGAAGCTCGCGATTTCGAGCTGGAGACTCTGGAAAATGGAAAAATCGGAGGGAGGAAGCTCGCGATTTCGAGCTGGAGACTCTGGAAAATGATAAAATCGGAGGGGGGAAGCTCGCGATTTTGGAGGGAGCAGGGAGCAAGGTCAAGTTTTGGGATTTAGGGCACTACAGAATTCAGCAGAATAACAAATGAGAAAAGGATAAAAGTTTTAAGTTTTTTAAGAAATTTGATTCTGCACGTGCACTAACCGAGGGTTTTAACAGAAATTTTAAAAAGGTTTAAAACGATAACAGAATAATTGTACAAGGTTCGATTTGTCGGTTTTTATAGTACAGGGGTCTAACTGAAATAACGCGTATAGTACAGGGTTAAAATTGATAATTTCCCTTTAATTTATATGAAAATTCAATTAACATTCGGTTTCTCGAGTTCAATTATTACCAAATAATTGTCTTCGTAATTTCAGAAGTTTTCATCCTGCGAATTCAACTCATCTGAAACGCACGAGCGTCATCCTAAAATTCCAATTAATTTCCTTAAATTTCTACACTTGTCATAATTAACCAAAATCGTGCGTCCTCACCTTTCGAAATTTAACAAAAATGCACTCAAATTTACATGTAAAATCCGCGAAAAATTTATTCCAATTTTTTTTTTACAAACACTAAAATTTAGCGGGTATTACAATTATGATCAAATATAACAATAACACACTTTCCATCAAGACATAAAGCATCTTGAAGGTCTGCTTTATAATTCGTTCGTGAAAATGGATGCATTCTGAAAGCACTCTTTTTAATTTCGATAGTGGTTGGCCTGATCGAGCACAACATAAGTTATCCATCTAACATGTTCATCATTTTCTTTGGCCGAACTTCTCGTCAATATGGGAAATCCAATAGAATTTCCGTACTTAATATAAAAATTCATCATTTCATCCATATTATCAAAATCATACCAACTTGTGGCTCTTCTATATCATCTATAACGATTATTTCACTATTCAAATTGTCTACTTCAATCTAATTTTTTTCATACTTCACATCGGCTCTATCCATTTCCATGCCAAATTTTTTTCTTTTCACAATCTGAAAACATAAATATCACAATTTTGATTACAATAACAAAAAAAATCAAATATAACCTAAAAATATTTGATATTTTGATTATCATACAGAATAAATCAAAATGTCAACTAAGAAAGACTCAAAAAGTTTGTTGACATACCTCAGATTCAGCAATTTGGTGTAATAGAAATAATTTTTTTGCAATAAATTGAATTTAAGAATAAGATTCAAATATCCAAAAAAAACTAATTAATGACAAAAGGAAAAATTTAGAAATATCAAAGTTTTGATAATTTTTTTAAAATGTTTCTGAAAATTCGTTAATCAATTATCTCTCAATTAAGATTCTTCTCATCCAAGAAATAAATAATGCCCATGTCAACATTATAAAAAAAAATTAACCAAGCACAAAAAAAAAAAAAAAAAAAAACTCACCAATAATGGTCAAGAAGAGAAAGCAGCGAGTACAGAGCAGCGAACAACAAAATGAGAAGACAGAATAATGAGGCAACAAAAATGGAGAAGAATGAAAAAGGCAACGATGATGAGCAAGGCAACAAGCAGCAGGGAGCAAGAGCAGCGAGGAGAAGCAAAATTTGTGAGGAGAAAATGAAAAAAGAGAAGAAAGAGGGAATAGGGCAACAACAATGGGCATGGCAAAAAAGGATAGTGACAATCCGAAGAAAATATAAAAACTAATAAAAAAATTGTATAATATAATTGAAATTATAATGAAATAATTTGGTGGAAATGACTAAGTTTACCAAGTAGGTGCCACATCACCAAGTTTTTTTAAGTGAGTAATTCTATCATTACTCGTAAAAAAGTATTACACGAATATCATTACAAATATTTGATAGTTTCATTATTAAAAATTATACATATACTAACTAAGTTGACAACTATTTAATTTTCAATCATTTGCAATTAAGGATGACAGACGAGTCAACTCTGAAAAAGTTCGGTTCACCGAGCCAAAGTTAAACGAGCTGAGCCGATTTTCGCCTGCTCATTTAACATCTCTAATTTGATATATGTAAAATGAAGATACTCAAATCATGCATCATGAATTATTTATTTATAGAAATGGTATTATGGGAGGTAGATTGGTAATATTTGACCCAATATATCTTGTCGATTATGTATTGTGTGACGTGTGTAAAGTCAGAAAATAAAAGGGGAGTGACTGTGAATCCTTCTTGGGTTGCAAATCTCTAGCATTCCACATGCTATTTATGTTGACGTGTAGGCGCTAATGTAAAATAGTAAGTAGGATGTACGTATATGTACAAATTTACATACAATGTTTATGAATCACGCATATCAACATTCACATTATATGTTAATATGGATCATGCATATTGACATTCATACAACATGTTAATATGATACTTAATAAATATACAATCAATTAAATAAAAAGATACATTGACATATTGTGATTCACTTATCATGCATGAGTGCATACATGTGCATTAATTCATTGATCATGGTATGAGAAGTATATGTAAGAGATATTATTTAATACTCATTATATAAATATAGAATGAGAAATCGGTGAATTGAGACATCTAAATAATTATTTATATATCATGTGTCTAGGCATATTCAGGGAACATGATAAACATGACATTGGCTTAGACATACATTAAAAATATCTAATGAGTCATGTAAACGATATGAGATTAGTCATTAATTAGAAATGTCTAGATGGTTTTGTAAAGAACACAAGATAGGACATTAAATAAAAATATCTAGATAGTTTTATGAAATATAAACCTTGGTTAAATATAAACCATGAATTTAGATGGTAAATTGTAAATGATATTCACATAACTTACGATTACAATTAGAGATGAAAATGAAGTGCATGAAAAGAGACGTGAAGAAAACGGGTGTTGAAAATCAAATGGATATGTATTATGAATTGGTATTTAGGTGCAAAGTAAAAGTTACACATGGAGTTAAAGTATGCATAAAGGTTAATAGTACAATAAAATGGGAAAAGAATTTAGTTAGACTATGATTATCTAAATCATATGCCTAAACATTTACATAAATGCATAATACACTTTTTATATAAAGAGGTGTGACACATTATAAAACATTAATAACAAATGTTTAGAGTTTTACTTATAAAACATTAAACTTGGAATGTGAACTATGAGTGTTGATAAATTATGGGAAATGAAAGCGATGATTGTGAGTACTAATTATGTAGGGTTTTAGTATATGATTAAATGTTATTTCAATTTACTTGTTAAATCATTATATTAGAATTCTTACTGAGCTTTATAAAGCTTACATGTGAATTTCTTTAATTTTTCAGAAACATGGGATAGCATCTCACATGATAAAGCTAAAGCCAAGATGGATTAAAGAGTCTGGCCCGACATAGGCCAAGATTGGCTTTGTCTTTTCTGTATTTAGTTTAGTATGATTCATTTATGTAAATCAAATCTGGATAAGTCTTGTATATAATAAGACTGTTGTATTATTTGTAGATTGGATTTTTCATATTTTATTGTGACTCATTACACATGTATGCTTAATGATTGCACTTTTTAGTTAACTAAATGTGATTCGTATGATAATCGAGGCGCGGGCCTTGAGAGTAGTTGTTTTCAGGTGATGTTTGTGAGAGCAACATGGAGTACAATTAAACTTATGCGAGATTACAAAATTCAATCTTTTAAGTCTTTCACTTTATTTCAAACTCAGTCATTCATGAGTAAGAGGTGAGATTAAAAGATAGAGTTGACGTGAGGAACAAATTAAGAGTTTTGCATTTGTCCATGAGGTTGAGCAAGTTTATGAGTACATAGGAAATATCAGGAGTAGCAAGCGATAAATACAAACTTGGTTGACTCTTTATTTCTCTCTTTCACTCACTCTCTCATCTTCGTAGTAAATCACCAAGGAAATTACCAGAAGCTTTTTGTGAATTTACAGGTCACGTGTAACGGTCAAGATGGTCTGGACTTTTTTTTAGTTCTAAGATATTTTCTCATGGAGCAGTTGAAGTAACATATGAGAGAGATCAAACATGTAATTCAAGGTTAACAACGAGAGATTAAAATTATATCAAAGAAGACTTGTTAGTCGTGAACATTTAACTAGGAAATATAGAAGTTGAGGCTTCCACAAACAAATCAAAAAAAAAAAAAAAAAGTGTTTTTATGTAAAAAAAAAAATAATAATAATAAACAGTAAAAAAAAAGTTGTGGCGTCAGTTGAAAAATTCCTAGGTGTCCGAATAGGGGTGGAACCGAGTCGGTTTGGTTCGGTTTGAAGTCGAATTAGAACCAAACCGACTTAATTTGATTTTAGAGGAGGAGAACTGTATGAAATAAAAAATCGAACAAAACCCAGTTTGATTTACGTTCGATTCGATGTTGGGCTCGATTTTCGCTCGGTTCGGGCAGAGTTAAGGTTTGATTTTTTACTCGATTTTACAAGTTTAGGCACCCGAGTGTTAAGGGAGAATGTCTGTATAGCGAAGAACTCTCAGGTTAGGGCATCCTAGATTGAGGGAGAAATGTCTAGAAATAAATAAGTAGGAAAATATGTCTCGGAAACGAGTTTTTGGAGACTGAGGATGCTCGAAAAGGAAGAATGAAAAATGTGTCTCAGAAGCGGGCTTTTAAGTACGAGAGCAGAATCTTGGAAGAGATTTTAGTTCAAGAATACACTTGAGTGGACGATTGTAAGTCAGGTGTAGACACCCGAAAGACTTAAAATTAGGGCTTACATTAAATTTTGGTTCCATTCGATTTTATACAGTTTTTTCTTAATTAGAACCAAGAACTATTCCAAAAATTATTATTTTTTTGTTCGGCTCCAAAATGATTTTTCGAACATTTAATTTGAATCTAAACGTTGGATTTGATTCGGTTATAGGGGTGGAACCACCATAATTAGTAGGGTATTTATATGTTGAACCACCATTACATCCTAGAAGCAACTATCTACTTTCTTGAGTATACAAAGAAGAAAACGATGGTTGGAACAGATCGGTTTGTCCACAATCTTGAACTAGCAACACAGGACAGAATAAAAACAATCACAAAGCAACGATGAAACAGTACAAATTCAGAGAAAGATTGAGAATAGAGCATGGACTATATAACTCTACAATGAAGGAATTATCTACTTACACATGCTCATGTTGTTTTTTGGAGAGTAACTTCAGCATTAAAATCACATTGAACATACAGATCATAATTTTTTAAATTGAAGAAATATCAATACTTAGGAAGAATACAGTTCATATTCAAACACAGAGACTAACACAGAGACTGTTCAAGCTCATGAACAGTGAATGCAATCAAAAGAAGGAGCAAACTTGGCTTTGATACCAGTTGGTTTGTTGTGCAGTTTTAGTTTTAACATATCCAAAAATAAACGGATTGTCAAAAATCAAACGCTAAACTGAAAAAAGAAAAACACAGAAAACAAGAATATCGAGATTTACATAGAAATTTTTATGGAAAAAAACACGGACGGAGAATAAATTCACCAATTCAAATCAAGTTACAAGGTACTACTGAATTTTACGATTCAAACATCGATACACAGAGAAACCAAAAAACCCATAATATTGAATATAGACTCAATATGAACTAACTAGAATTCGAGTAACACTAAATTCTAACCGAGATCAAGATGAAATCCTGCTCAATACCATTATTGAGTCCAACTTACCCACCTATGAACAAAGAACACTCAGTTCTTTGTCAAATTACATGCATCATCACTGATCAGGAAACTGGGTCTGCATCTCCATTACTGGGTTCAGACCTGCTCAAGAACATCTCTTTTGCCCTCGAAAAACTGATCTTGAAGCAAAGAAGAGAGAATTGATTCCTATCGAAAGGAAAAATCACATTCCAAAAACTGCTCTCTCTCACAGAAGGAAAACATCACACTCCACACAGCTTGGAAAAAGGGAATGCACTCGCAACAGCTGCAGAACTTAGAAAATATAAACTGCTTAGAGGTCGCCGCTAACTCTACTGCAGTTCATTAAATGCTGACCAGGTTTAGCTAAATAACATGCACGAAAAAAAGAAAACACCCACATTTGTACATTATGTAATCATTGATTAATGTCTTCTCTAATTATGTTAATGGCACCAAAAACATGATACTCAATTGATATAAACGAGCATTCTTAGTTTCTTAAATAAATTATCGCCCATTATTAGTGTAATAACGTTGAAAAAGAAATTTTAAGTGAGAAATCCATAATTACTTTATTACGAAATAATAGTCTTTGTATTGGCATGAATCTTGATACAACGTTTGAATTATGGGTAGTTTTCGATCACAGTAATTAATTCAAATATTGTAAAATTGAGAATTTTGTAGTTATAGGAATAATTTAATACACTTCCCTACCAATAACCTCACCACAAAATTTAGACATTGGTGTCATAAGTTTGTCTGATTTATTTAATTCGATCATTATCAAGTTTTGTTTATTATACACTACTCGTTATTAGTGAATGTAGCAAACTCACTACAACTAATTAGCTTAGACCAAAAATGTTACATTTTCAATATATGTTGTTCATACCATACATTATTTCTATTTGTATAGCGACGGGCTGAGTTCAGGCGGATTCTCTGAAACGCGCCATACCTTTACGGACTTATCCAAACTCCCACTGTACACTATCCACCGTTGATCTGCTTCCATGTTCGAATTTCGATCGTCGTCATCTTCGTGATCTTCCTCCACGGCCAAGCACTTGACTGGACCAGTGTGGCTGCTCAGAACAGCTAAGCCGATATGGACTCCGCTTGTCTCTTCTCTCCTCCATACGCATATGCTCTTATCTGCAGACCCACTGAAAACCAGCTTCCCTGCCGACGCTAAGCATAAAACCGCCGATCTATGGCCCCTCAAGACGCCGCCGTGACATAGCCGCTTCTTTCTCTGCCAGAAATTCACGAGCCCATCGGAGGTTCCGCCGTAGAGAACGCCAGCTGACCGGTTCACGGCAAGAGCTGTAACCGCGTTTTCTTGTTTCATTAACTCTTGTAGCAGAAAATGCTTCGTTCTTCTCCTCTGAAACTCCCTCCTCCACACTTTCACTGTCCCGTCAGCCGAGCCGGTGAAGAGGAGGCCATCGAAGGCCTGAACAATGGAATTAATGGCGTCTTCATGGGCTGTGATCGATTCCAAGCACTTTGAGTCTGCTATTCGCCATACTTTCACAGTTCTATCCCATGAGCCTGAGTATAGGAGTCCGAATTCTTCGTTCAAGCTCATGCATGAAACTGCATCAAAATGCTTTATTCGTAAAACATTCCGATTTCGACGGACTTTGACATAGTTATTCCGGTTTATTGAGCTTTTAACGACGTCTGTGAAAGAGGGTAAGTTCCCGATATGTTTATGGAAACTTGGAGTTTTCTGAGAAACTTTCCAGACTCGAATTTTCCCATCTTGATGACCGGTAAAGATTCTTCCTCCGCTTATAATAATGGCTTTTACCAACCCACTGTCAGACTTAAACCCAGTGAATTCCTTCAAGTTCTTCCAGACTCGAATGTTTTTGCTATCGGATCCTGTGTATAACAAGTCGCCGGAAACTGCTAACGAATATATGTGACCCTCTTTACGCACTAGCGAACCGATGAGGCCGTCAATTGGTTGATTACGTTCGAAAGGGCTGGTGGGAGAAGATGATGCCCATGGAGATTTGTCCAGCGGAGAAGTTTGATTCCAGGGTGAAAGATCGTACGGAGACTCCTCCTCGCTGGCCGGTGACTTCTCGTAGTAGAAAGTACTGATGGCTGAAGCATTACTTACCCTGTGAGAATGGTCGAAAATGTCACCACGGGTTCGAAAATGATTGGAATCTCCGTCGCTTCGGGAGGAAAGCATAGCAGGTTCGGAATTCATGAAAACTCCGAGCTTTCCTCTCCGAAGTTTGCTTTTACCAGCATCTATGTTTGGACCTTTATCGTTAATCATATTTGACAGCGAAAATCAACGCAACAATCGAGAACAGAAAGTTGAGATTGGAAGTGTTTGGAATGCTGGAAAACTTGAGAACTCAAGAGAAATTTTAATGGCGAAGAATCGAAATGGTCAGAGATGGAGAGGGAAATGAACATTTATAGGGGAAGGAAAGAACAGAATAGTTTTTGTTGTGAAAAATTTACACGTGGAACAAAACACTGCCGACCTGGAAACCGGAGAACGCCGGTAAGATCATATTTTATTTTAATTATTTAATTTTTAACTGAATTGCTTTAATTTATTTGACTTCAACATTCTATTGTACGGTTTACATTAGACACATGTCAAAGGTTATTGTCCCGATACTCGAAAACGTCGCCGTTTTAAGAAGATTTCATTATTTCCCATGCATGAATTCAATTTTCCACGTGTTCCATTGCTTGTCCCTCTAAAATTGTACTCTACTCGGTCGTAAACCCAAAAGCCTAAACCCAAAAAAGTAAATTAAATAAAAATTACGTATAGTCCAATAGTATACGTCGGGCTAAGAAACACCTGTCCTAAAATAGTTGATTTGGTAACAAATATTAGGCAGAGGTTCCTTTCAAATACCATGGCTTTTATTATAGACCATAACACCTTCCCAACTACCTAAATTATTTGAAATTCACGAGTCGAAAGTCACATTCCTTATTCAAATCATTTTGTCCTACAAATATTTGTGCACTTCTAATGTTACATTTTTTGGATTTTTAAAATGACGTGGACTTGACACTCTAATGTCAACAACGTTGGCTGCCACGCTCGGCGACACAATGGTCCTTCTTTGTTTACAGTTTGATCAATTTGAGCCGTCTGATTTTCACGATTCATTTCCTTGTTGTGTTGCCCAAATCATGATGTTTATCCCTTGGCCACGTGATGGAGTTTTATTCACAATTTTTAAATGGGAGAAGGTCGACCACCATTTCATGCCAACCCATGCTGACACCTGGCGGCTTGTATCTAGTCCATGGCCCCACCTTAGAAAGATCCAAGTTCGAAGCATCAATTCTCTAAATAAGAATCTCTTTACTTACGTGATTCTAAGTACCCGTGCTTCAATTATTATAATTAATATTATAAATTACAAATAGTTAAAATAAATGATTAATTACAATAATTAATGAGTGACACGTGAGAAAGTAAGAATTAATAGAAAAAAAAAAAAAGATAAACACAATATTACCGATTGGTAAATATATTATGTGTAATGTTACGTTTACTTTCTTATTCTATTTTCTAAACACAATTTCTAACATGTTAAGTAATGATTAGTGTAATAAATTATGACTAACTAACTAATATTGAATATTTTCATTTTTCGAGTGATAAATATTGATATTATTAGTTAGTTCAATAATAGACCAAGGAATAAGTAAGCGAGTTTACATATTTTTCGATCATGAATGTTTGAAATCCATGGTAAAGTTTTTGGTAATGCAAATAGAAAGGTTCGTTCCATTTCAGGTACCATATCCATATCCATGGTTAATAACTTTTAATTGATTGTTTAAAAAATAATGGAAATGATAAGTGTTCTTCATCAATGATTTTCAAATATAAAAAGTATTTGGAGGATAAACAATATTATCTCTTGAGATATTTTTCTAGGCAAGCTAAATGAAGACAATAAGGTAAGGTGATGGAAGCAAATCAGATACGAGTGCGATTATTTTATTATCTTACTAGTTTTACTCTTCCATTCCTTTTCCTATTAGATAATGTACACAATATCTGCTGCTGGATTCAAGGTAGCCTGTATATTCAATAATTAAGTACAGTTGTATAATTAGAATAATGTTAATGTCTCAAAGTGCTATTTTTTAGGTCTCTCTCTGCAAAAAATAGAATTTAGTCCAAATATAATAGAGGGTATGTGCATTCATATATGGTAACTGTAAACTCTAAAATTGTAGTAACTCATTCTGTGAAAGTAAAAACGACTTAAAATTCTGTTTATTGTGAGAGTTCAATCCATATCAATGGTAGTGCATAATCTTACATTGTTTGAAAGAGTGAAAATTTAGTGTTTTACAAGTAGAATTATCATTTTTACCTAACGCGTTTTGGGATAACTCTAAGATTCATCAGAGCTTCGACTCAAAGCGAACAGTACTTAAGGACGGGACTCTACAAAAATAAATATTTATATAGTAGATAAGTTATTATTTGATGTGGGATGGTTCTCCCGTTTCTCGACCCACAAATACAATCATTGTGGTTTCCATAATCTTTCTTCTCCTGGATGGAACATTAAACAAAGGTTAGTGCAAGCGACGTGTAAACTTAAGGAAATGGCCTATCGATTTCCCACAAACAAGTGTACGATCAACTGTTGCCATACTCATCTGGTGTGGTCTACGTATTACGTCATGGACACTTGTCTTCAACCCATGCCACATCACAAAAATTGAATGACCCTAATGAACTGTCACGTTTTTTATTATTTAAAATCACGTCCTCAAGACATATATCAATTGGAAACAGTAACCCTTTTGGGATGTTTGGAAATCATGGAACACCCTAATCTTCAATACCTTAATTAAACAATAATTATCCAGGATTTGCTTTGCCCTAATTATGGGTGAGAGGAAACCCATGATGATGATAGTTTTATTGTTAATTTGAACTTTGAAAAGATCTAGTTTGAACATGACCAAATAAAGATAGATTTGCTTAAGCAAGCAATTAGATCCTTAATCCAATCTTATTTTAGAAAGATAATCCGTCCTTACGCAACAGATCACCTATTCAAAAATCTTGAAAAGTGGTCAACGTGAACAGAAGTTAGGCAAGTGTAATTAAAGATTTTTTCGAACAAATCTTGGATTTACACCTAATTAAGCCTCTGTCCAGTGACCATGTAACACACATGGCTCTAATAAGATCACAAAACGAGGGCGAATCTATTTAGGAATAATGTTATCCAGTTGTGGTTTATGAGCCAAATCGGACGCCTATTCTAGAATAAGGTTATTCCTACAAACTTGAGTCCCAAACAAGCAAACAAGAATAAACCCTAATGTTTATCCTTGATGTGTAGTTTTTCTTGTTCCTCACCATGCATCTCTAATGTGTGTATACTGATTAGAGCCAATGAAAAACATACAAGTGGCTTCCAAAAATGGACCATTCTGAAACAAGAATAGCCAATAGTCCCCAAAAGACAGAAAAACCTAAGTAGGATAGGCAACAGATGGCTTATTTCTCTTGCTGCGACATCAAAATCATGGTTGGAACAGACCAACACTTCCCCACTTGTATTCAAGAACAAGAAAGTGACCCATAAACCTAGATCATACACGAGAACACATGCCATGTTTCAAAACAAAAATTGTCTTTTAATATTGCTATGTTAGATGATGCTAGCTAGTACTAGCGGCTTCGTTGTTCAGTCTATGGGTATGATTGATGGGGCACATGGGTTTGGGCTTTGCACATAATCATTGTGTTAGGGATGTTGGCCCCCTTGCTCTATGCTAATATGGGCCAGCCAAGATATTCATTTCCATATAATTTATTATAGCAATAGACTAGCATATATATTATGTGCTATCATACCTTATAATTATGATTACGTAAATTCCGTAGAAAAGTAATTGAAGAGAATAAATACCATAATTTAGGCATCCCTGTAGAGGGCACTGCAATGAGGAAGTTTCAGGATAGAGACCTGATAAGTGTGTATTTTACACACTTAATTGTATTTTTTTATACTTGATTTGATAAACTTTACTCAAGTGTGTGAATGATTTTAATAACTTTTGTGTAAGTGTGTAGAGAAATTGAAGAATTACAAGTTTTGCACATTCGAGCTGAGATAGAAAATAAGGACAGAAAAATATGCAGAGGACTTGTCGATCGATCGGTCACAGTGCAGGCGATCAATCGGCTGAAGAAAAGACGAAGATATTTTGGCAGAGAAGTTACCGATCGATCGGCCAAATCTGGGCGATCAATCGGCTGAAGCTATGACAAGATGGAGCGGAAGCATAGTCGATCGATCGGCTGAAGCGGAAAGTTGAAGTTCGTTCTTTTGGCAGAAAGATAGCTGATCGGTTGGCTCTTGTGGTGCAATCGATCGGTTGTGCGTGTTAAATTATTAATCTGAATTTAAGAGTTTAATTAGATTAATCAGGGTCGTTGATCAAAACAGACACCTAGATTAAGTTAAGAGGTGGCAAAAGAGGAGAGAGAGATTCATTCAGAATCAGCCCTAGTGAGACGGAGATTGGAACAAAGCGAGAGCTTTGGGGAACTAAATGTCAGCATAGTTTTTCTTTCTCTTTCTATTCTGAACTATGAACATCTTAATTATTTTCGTTGTTTCTCTTTATTATAACATGAACTAATTTTCTTTTCTAGGGCTACGATGTAGCCGAATTATGACTATTTAGTTTTTCCTTTAATTCAAGTGATTAATTTTCTATTTCGATATTGTATTGAGTAAATTATCTTGTTCTTAAATCTTGCGATTGCTTGATCAACAATAACATGTTCGTATGATTATTTTGAGACCGAGAGGTAATAAATAATCGTGCACTGAATATTTTACCATGAAAAAGATGTTAGATTAGAGATAGCTAATGAGTTTATGTAGTATTTTAATTTTTTGTTCTTAATGTATTCAGTTAATTCTCAGGATTAGAGACCGAGAGGTAATAATTTGTTAGTTGAATATCATTACTCGAGAGAGATTGATAAATAGTTTTGTGAAATTGCCATCAACACATAGAAATAGAAATTAATGAATTGAATTAGGAATACTAAATATGATTAATTTAGGTGAAATCAGAAACCCTAGAATTCTTTTATGACATATTAAAACTCGTTTAATTTTCTGTTATTTAATTAATTGCTCTTGCTTTATTTTGAATTCAAATTCACTAAAATATCGTTACTCAAATTAGACTTAAATTAATTTTGTTTGATTATTAATTTAAAAGTCATCGTGGGTTTGACATTCTATTTACCACTTTATTACTTGTTGCCACTCATACACTTGCTAACTATTTTTCACAACAAGTTTTTGGAGCCATTGCCGGGGACTTTATTATTGATATCAAGTTAATTATTTTTAGTTTTATTTTGAATTCTATTTATTTTATTCTTGTTTTGCTTCTGTGATTACTTATAGGTATATGCGTAAAGAAGGAGACGCTAATCTTCTTCCGCTTAATCTTGAGATCGAACGTACGTGCCGACAAAATCGTAGAGAGAGAAGAGAAGTTATTCAACAAACGCGTGCTATCATGGGAGATAATGGGGAAGACAATGTTGAGAACCGGACCTTGCTGAACTACGTCATACCTACTGTATCTGGGATTCATTCAGCTATTCGGAAGCCGGCTACTGCAGCAAATTTTGAAATTAAGCCAGACACCTTGCATATGATTCAACAGTCTCAGTTCAGTGGACTGCCTTCTGAGGACCCCAAAGATCATATTACAAATTTTTTGAAAGTATGCGACACTTTCAGATTCCACAACGTGGGAGATGATGCTGTTAGGCTGCGTTTATTTCCGTTCTCATTACAGGATCGAGCAAAGAATTGGCTTAATTCTCTACCGGCCAACTCTATTACTACATGGGAAGAATTATGCCAGAAATTTCTTTCTAAATTCTTCTCATTCGAGAAGATTGCTAAGCTCCAAAATGATATAATCAATTTCAATCAATTCGATGGGGAAACTCTATATGAGGCCTAGGTGCGATTCAAAGATATGCTGAGAAAATGTCCTAACCATGGCCTGCCAAAATGGATGCATATTCAAACTTTTTATGTGGGACTATCATCATCTACTAAAATTCTGGTGAATGCAGTTGCAGGTGGTTCCTTAATGAGAAAAACTGAAGAAGCTGCATATGATCTATTGGAGGAATTGGCACTTAATAATGACCAATGCCCTGTGGAATGCACAATTATGAAGCGTACAATTGGTACCCCAGAGCTTGAGGCTATGAAAGCTTTAACACTACAAGTTGCCTCATTGGCTAAACAGTTACAAGAGTCTCATATAGCAACTAGTGTGGGGAAAGTACCGATGGTTAATTGTCAATGGTATCAAGGACTGCATCAGAGTGAAGAATGCCAAGTGGAAAATCCTATGCCGAATAAATCTGCAGAACAAGTTAACTACATGGAGAATTTTAATCGGCAAGTAAATCTCAACTCAAACTCTTATAATCCAGGGTGGTGACAACATCCTAATTTTTCATGGAGAAATTCTCAAAATACTATGCAAATGCCTCAAGCATCTCAACCCGATCCATCTAAACAAGTTGACCAGAAAAATGATCTAGAGGTAGCTATGATGTAATTTATGGCCGAAACCTGTATGGTGATGCAAAATCATTCGGCCCAAATTCGAAGTCTTGAGAATCAACTTGGCCAATTTGCTAGTATCATTAATGGAAGATCTCAAGGTACACTACCTAGCAATACATAAATAAATTCGAAAGAGCATTGTAATGCAATTACCACTCGAAATGGAACAGTAATTGAACCGGTGCAAAAAGAGCCAAGTGTGCCTAAATTTGATAATGAGGGTTCAAGTGAAAATGAAGCTCAAAGGTCTCTACCATCTCATCCTTACCCAATACAAGCAATTCAACCTCAAGTATCGTTTCCACAAAGACTGGAGAATGTGAAGCTTGATAATCAGTTTTCTAAGTTCTTTGATGTCTTCAAAAGCACCACATCAACATTCCATTCGTAGAGGCCCTTGAGCAAATGCCTAAATATGCAAAGTTTCTGAAAGATATTTTGTCTCATAAGCGTAAGATCGAAGAAGACAGTATGATCGCTTTGACGGAGGAATTGTAGCGACCCTTAACCATATCCTAATTTTCTCGTATTATTTTTTTATCCTAATAACTTTAATTGTATTTAAGCGAAATTTAGAACGGAAACCTAAATTGGTAAAACGTTTGAATCTGTTTTGAAAACCATTTAATAAAACTTTAAAACAATTAAAAGAAAACTTAATTAAAACTTAAAAATCAATTAAAAACCTTTAATTCATCAGCGGAGGGCAAAAAGGGACTTTGTCCCGAAAATAAGAGGGGCGATCGATCGCCCGAAATAGGCGATCAATCGCCTGTTGAAAATGCTGCGGGGAGATCGATTGCCCTGAGCGATCGCCTAAATTTTGCCTAGCAATCGCCTTCTCCAGGCGATCGCTCGGCACACGCTCTGGAATTTCTCCATAGCGTGACCAATAGAGGGGTGATCGATCGCCCCTTGCAGGCGATCGATCGCCAAGTCCTCTGGAATCCAAAATTTCAGAGGACTTTGCATCCTTTTTTCTTTATTCATTTCTACCCTGCATATACACATATTTCTCATCCACACTTCCTTCTACAACATTAACATACAACAACTTTCAACCCCACTAAATCTTCACCAATCACTCAAAATAAACGACTCAAAACACGTTTAAAACATAACCCGTTTTCGTAAAAATGAACTGTGTGGTTCGGTTTAAAAACTAAACAAAACCCTACGAAATTCAATAATCCAGCAGTTCATCAAACGACAATTTTAATAAAACATTTTATAAATATCAATCTATTATCCAGATCCAAACAACCTAAGATGTGTCTAGCTATACAATTAACCTATCTAATCCACCGTTAACCCAAAATATCCCCAAAACCCTCAAAACACATACATACACCCCCACGAGTCGGGTTAAGCATCAACTGCGCCAGCACACCCCGCGAGCCATCCTCCGTCAACTGCATCACTCTTCGGGTGGATGGATCTTATCCTCACCTAAGTCAAGATCACCTACACCATACAGACAATCTATGAGATAAAAATCTCAGCAAGCTCTACGTAAATGCAATGCATGCTGTGCATATGAGTTCGTAAATCATGCAACATTTTCTTATCTTTACATAGGTTGTCATCGAGATCTCAACCCCCTAAATGGAGAGGACACATCATGCGGTTGGACAACCCTTTCCACCTAGAGGAGGGGGGTACATGCTTGAAACACGCACAACCATGCCTGAGCCCCACCTCGCATGACCATAAACATACATCGATTCATATTAGATGTGGTATTGTGACAGACTCGTAATCGATCCACACAATAGATGAATAGCCCCCTTTCAGGCCACATCGCCATTTTCTTTAAAACATAGTGCGAAAATTCATTTTCATGCTCTTTCAAAATACGTGATACGTGAACAATTTATAGCATAATTTAAACATGCAACATACGTATCATCAAGACAATAAAAGCAATTAAAGGCATAACCTATAAAACAACTAAACCTAACTACCCAACCAAAGCAATTTAAACAAACACATCACCAAAACTCCTCGAGACGACTTCGACGTACGGTGTAGGCCAATCAGCCACAGTAAGTCACGAGAACTTACCTCGTGTCCGTTGCAATCCAAGCTCCGTCCACGAGCGTTGTTCACCTAAGGTAATTTCACAATTTCGTCGTTAAAACGAGTTTAAACTATTTAACGTCCAAATTTAACGAAACCTTAACTAAGGAAATTTCTAAAATTCTAACTTAACTACTCGAAGCGTTTTAACACCCAATTAATATTCGATACATTGAACCGCCATTAACGAGTTTTCCCCAAAACTCAAAAATTTGTCAATCTCTAATATTCGTCCTAAATCAATTAACTTCGTCCAATAACGTCCAATACGTTCAATATATCCACAACTACGATAAACCTATCGATTTCGAACTCTAAATCACGTTTTTAACGAAACCCTAAACGAACCCTAATCGTTTAAACTCTGTAAAAACCGAACAATAAGCTTTCAAAACTATAGAATCATACCTAAAGCGTTGATTGGAGGAGAAATCGCGAAGAACGGAAGACAAACGGAGGAGAAATCGGACGTTGGCGTGAGAAATCGCCGGAGGAGGAAAACGTCGCCGTGGGAAAGGAAACAAAAACCAGAGAATCGTGAATGAGGGAGAAGAAGAGGGATTTTGATTTTAATTAAATTTGACTTCGCAAATTATCTTTTTGCCCTTCCTTTGATTTTCTATTTGTTTCGTCCTTTGTTTCGTTAATTAACCGACTATTCGTTTTCTCCAAATCTCCTTATTTCGCCAATAAATTCAACTTATTACTAGGGTTCTATTAAAACTGTCCGTTCACAAAACGGACCTCGTTTACTATTTTTACCAAAGTATCCTTTATATTACGAGAAACATAATTCTCATAAAATTAGCGTTAAACTCCTAAAATTCCTGAAATTTTCTTAAAATCCTTATTAATTATTAGGATCGAAATAACGCTTTCTTTTCGCAAAATTGACTTAATTTGACATATTTACAAAAATATCATTTACATTAAAACATAAATATTCCGTACAGTTGGGTATTACAATCCATCCACCTTATTTAAAATTTTGTCCTCAAAATTTGATTATACAAACAACTCAGGATACTTAACCATCATATCCTGCTGTCGTTCCCAAGTAGCTTCTTCAACCTCATGGTTCCGCCATAGGACTTTAACTAGCGGAATCTCTTTGTTGCGCAATACTTTGAAGGACGACTCCAAAATACGTACGGGCTTCTCCACATAAGTCAAGGTAGGCTGTACCTCGATGTCTCTCGCCTCCACAATATGCGATGGATCGCGCAAATATTTCCGAAGCATAGACACATGAAATACGTCGTGGATGCCTTCCATTGAAGCTGGAAGCTGCAGTCGATACGCCATCTTCCTGACTTTCTTCAAAATAGGAAAGAGACCCACATATCGAGGGTTTAGCTTGCCCTTCCTTCCGAATCTCATAACACCTTTAAACGGAGAAACCTTCAGGTAAACCTCGTCACCTTCTTCAAACTTTAGTTCTCTTCGTTTTGTGTCAGCATAGCTCTTCTGTCGACTCTGTGCTACCTCGATACGTTGTCGGATAACGGCAATCTTCTCTGCCGTTTGCTGTAGAATCTCGGGACCAACAACACTGGCTTCACCAACCTCGTCCCAATATAACGGAGACCTACACTTTCGACCATACAAAGCTTCATACGGAGCCACACCAATGGTAGCCTGGAAGCTGTTGTTGTAAGAGAACTCGATCAGTGGCAAATACCTGCTCCATGATCCCTGAAATTCCGGCACACAAGCTCTAAGCATATCCTCCGGAATCTGATTCGTTCTCTTAGTCTGTCCATCAGTCTGAGGATGAAATGTCGTGCTGAAATTAAGCTGAGTTTCCATAGCTTTGTGCAGACTCTTCCAGAACTTCGATGTAAATCTCGGATCTCTGTCTGAGATAATCGAAACTGGCACTCCATGCAGTCTAACAACCTCCTGCACATAAAGCTCGGCGAGCTGGTCCATCGAAGACGTCATCTTCACAGATAAGAAGTGGGCCGACTTTGTCAATCGGTCCACAATCACCCAGATGCCGTCATGTCCTTTCGTCGTCCTTGGGAGCCCCACAATAAAATCCATGGAGATCTGCTCTCATTTCCACTTCGGAATCGGCAGTGGCTGTAGTGTTCCAGCCGGCCTCTGGTGTTCTGCATTAACCTGTTGACAAACTAAATAGGTTCCCACGTACTTGGCGACCTCTCTCTTCATGTTCGGCCACCAGAAATGTTGTTTTAAATCCCGGTACATCTTGGTACTTCCTGGGTGCACAGAATAAGCTGAAGAATGTGCTTCGGCCAATATCTCCTTCTTTAGCTCCTCATCGTTAGGCACGTACCACCTATGTCTGAACTTCAGAATACCATTATCTGACAAGTTGAATTCAGATATGTCTCCAGATGTCAAACTCAATCGAAGCTCCTCACACTCCATATCATTCTGCTGAGCTTCACGTATCTTATCCAGAATAGTCGGCCTGAGAGAAATGTTGGCGAGCATACTGGACAACTCTGCCACTATCTCCACATCGAACCTCTCAATCTCAGACCGCAGTGTAACTGACAACGCTGCAAGTGAGGGCTGACTCGCAGTAGGCATTCGGCTCAAAGCATCAGCGACCTTGTTCGCCTTTCTTGGATGGTACTTGATTTCAAACTCGTAATCTTTAACAAATTCCAGTCATCTCCGCTGCCTCATGTTAAGCTCTTTTTGCGTAAACAAGTACTTCAAGCTCTTGTGGTTTGAAAATATCTCGCACTGCTGCCCATATAAGTAAAGCCTCCAAATCTTCAGTGCGAAGACCATTGCTGCTAACTCCAGATCATGCGTAGGATAATTCTGCTCATACGGCTTCAACTGCCGAGAAGCATATGCGATAACCTTTCCTTCCTGCATCAACACACAACCGAGTTCAACTCCAGACACATCACAATAAATACTGAATCTCATACCTTCGACAGGTAGCGTTAGAACTGGAGCTGTGGTCAACTTCTGCTTCAACTCCATAAAACTGTCATTACAAGCAGCCGACCATACAAACTTCTCGCTCTTCTGAGTCAAACGTGAAAGAGGAACTGCAATCTTCGAAAATCCCTCTATGAACTTCCGATAATAGCCAGCCAATCCGAGAAATCCACGTACTTCACGCACGTTTTTAGGCTGTGGCCAATCTCTGACCACCTGAATTTTGTTCGGGTCCACAGAAACCCCTTCTTCTGATATAATGTGGCCGAGAAAACTGACTCGATCCAGTCAAAACTCGCATTTAGAGAACTTCGGATAAAGCTGGTGTCGTTGTAAAATTTCGAGAACAATCCTCAATTGCTCTTCATGCTCCTCTTTTGTCTTAGAATAAATTAGAATATCGTCGATGAACACCACAACGAACTTGTCCAGAAAATCCTTAAATACACGGTTCATCAGGTCCATAAACGCTGCAGAGGCATTAGTAAGTCCAAAAGACATAACTAGGAACTCATAATGCCCATATCTCGTTCGGAACGCCGTTTTCTGAACATCTTCCTTCCGAACCTTCAACTGATAGTAACCCGAGCATAGGTCAATCCTGGAAAATACTCGAGCACCCTGTAGTTGATCAAACAAATCGTCTATCCGAGGCAATGGATACTTATTCTTCACTGTGAGCTTATTCAGCTCCCTGTAATCCACACACATCTTGAGAGTCCTGTCTTTCTTCTTGACGAATAAAACGGGTGCACCCCAAGGTGAAAAACTGGGTCTGATGAAACCCTTATCCAGTAACTCCTCAAGCTGAGTTTTCAACTCTCTCAATTCAGCGGGCGCCAATCTGTACGGATTCTTAGATACATTAATAACAAATTCGATCTCCCTGTCCGGTGGTAATCCGGGAAGGTCATCAGGAAATATCTCAGAGAATTCTCTGACTATAGGAATGTCGCTCGGCTTTACTTCGCTGAGCAACTGAATATCAATTACTGTGGCCAAATAAATAGAGCACTCATCTTTAAACTGCTCGTTGACCTTCATAGAATAGGAAATAGGCGATCCACTTCATCTGTTCATCGCCTGATAAGAAAACTCGGCTTTACCCGGGGGTCGAAATGTCACAATCCCGGATCGACAATCGATGGTGACGTAGTGCTGTGATAGCCAGTCCATCCCTAAGATTAGATCGTAGATCTCTATGCCCATAACAATCAAGCGAGCATAGAGGGTACTGTCCCCAACTGAGACAATATTACCCTGGACAACCTGACCTGACTGCATACGCTCTCCTGAAGGTAGCATCACACTGTTTTTGCATTCTGCTAACTCAGGCACAAGCTTCAATCTAGATACGCAGGCAGTGGACACAAAAGAATGCGTAGCCCCCGTGTCTATCATAGAAAATACTGCTACGCCCATAATTAAAATAGTACCTGCTATCACGGAAGGCTGAGCCTCGTCATCGACGTCACAAGGCTCGATAAATGTAAAAATCCTTGGCATAATCCTCCTCTAGTCTGTGCCTGACTGCTCACGGCCCTGCTTCGGGCAGTCTTTAATGTAATGGCCAACTTCTCCACATCTAAAACATTTATTCGTGCCCACCCGACACTCACCACTGTGTTCTTTCTGGCACTTGGGGCACCACGGCATTTGAGAAGTTTCCTGTACCTGCTTCCCTTTGCCTCAATCATTACCTCCCTCTAAAGGCCTCTTAACGCCTCGTTGTTGTTGTTGTGGCTTTCCTCTCGGTTGCCAGCCCTTATTTCTGACCTGAGGGTGGATCTCTCGAAAGAAGCCTCTAGCTGGCTCCCTTGGTCTAGCAGAACTCTGATCAACGGCCTAAATCTCTAGTGCCCTGGCCACTATCTCATCATATGATACATTACGCACCCCTAAGATCGTAAGACTTTTGCGAATTTCTTGGCCAAGCCCCTGTACAAATCTGCGTACCTTGTCCTCATTGACACTGACTTGACGTGGTGCGAATCGTGACAGTGCCTCAAACCTCCTCACGTACTCGGCAATCGAACCAACTTGCCGCAACTGCATAAATTCAACCATCTTCGCCTCTCGTACTGTATGGTGGAAGTATTTATCATAAAATATCATCTTGAAGCGCTCCCAACTCATAATCATCACGTCGGTGGTTGTCTTGATCGAATCCCACCAAAATCGGACATCCAACGCTAAGTGGTAGCTAACCAATGCAACCTTCTCTCCGTCTTCAATGCTTGCATAGGCCAGCATGTCCTTCATGGTTCGAATCCACTCCTCAGCTGAAGAGGGATCCGTAGACTGTCCGTTGAACACCGGAGGTTGGAGCCTCTGAAATCTTTCCATCCCTTGGTTACCCTGAGTCACTGTCTCCCAGACTCTAGCACCTTCACGGTCGATTAAGGTGCCTAGCTGCTGGGATTGCCTCTCCATTTGTTGGGCCTGACGCTCCATATGTTGAGACTATTGGGCAATAAAATCTTTAAGGGTGTCTATCGTATCGTCTCGGTCGTCTCGATCATTCCCTCGACGCACCATATTTATATAATCCCTATAAAGGTTAAAAACAAATAACTCTAAGAAATCTAAATCAAAGAAAACTTTTAAACATACTTACAGTTGAGGAAAGATGTCCGCGTAGTGGCTGTGAAGTCGAGCAGTCTACAGAACCGCTTTTAAAACCCGGGGGATCTGATACCATAAACTGTAGCGACCCTTAACCATATCCTAATTTTCTCGTATTATTTTTTTTTATCCTAATAACTTTAATTGTATTTAAGCGGAATTTAGAACGGAAACCAAAACAGGTAAAACGTTCAAATCTGTTTTGAAAACCATTTAATAAAACTTTAAAACAATTAAAAGAAAACTTAATTAAAACTTAATTAAAACTTAAAAATCAATTAAAAACCTTTAATTCATTGACGGAGGGCAAAAAGGGACTTTGTCCCGAAAATATGAGGGGCGATCGATCGCCCAAAATAGGCGATTGATCGTCTGTTGAAAATGTTGCGGCTCGATATATCGCTCGGCACACGCTCTGGAATTTCTCCACAGCGTGACCAATAGACGGGCGATCGATCGCCTCTTGCAGGTGATCGATCGCCAAGTCCTCTGGAATCCGAAATTCCAGAGGACTTTGCATCCTCTTTTCTTTATTCATTTCTACCCTGCATGTACACATATTTCTCATCCACACTTCCTTCTACAACATTAATATACAACAACCTTCAACCTCACTAAATCTTCACCAATCACTCAAAATAAACGACTCAAAACACGTTTAAAACATAACCCGTTTTCGTAAAAACGAACTGCATGGTTCAGTTTAAATAGATTATTTTGTATATAAATAATCCAGCAGTTCATCAAAACCCTCAAAACACATACATACACCCCCCACGGGTCGGGTTAAGCATCGACTGCGCTAGCACACCCTGCGAGCCATCCTCCGTCAACTGCATCACTCCTCGGGTGGAGGGATCTCATCCTCACCTAAGTTAATATCACTTACACCATACAGACAATCTATGAGATAAAAATCTCAGCAAACTCTACGTAAATGCAATGCATGATGTGCATATGAGTTCGTAAATCATGCAACATTTTCTTATCTGTACATAGGTTGTCATCGAGATCTCAACCCCCTAAATGGCGAGGACACATCTTGCGGTTGGACAACCTTTTCCACCTAGAGGAGGGGGGTAAATTCTTGCAACACGCACAGCCATGCCTGAGCCCCACCTCGCTTGATCATAAACATACATCGATTCATATTAGATGTGGTATTGTGACAGACCCGTAATCAATCCACACAATAGATCAATAGCCCCTTTTCAGGCCACATCGCTATTTTCTTTAAAACATAGTGCGGAAATTCATTTTCATGCTCTTTCAAATTACTTGATGCGTGAACAATTTATAGAATAATTTAAACATGCGACATACGTATCATCAAGACAATAAAAGCAATTAAAGGGATAGCCTATAAAACAACTAAACCTAACTACCCAACCAAAGCAATTTAAACAAACACATCACCAAAACTCCTCGGGACGACTTCAACGTACGGTGTAGGCCAATTGGCTAGAGTAAGTCACGAGAACTTACCTCGTGTCCGTTGCAATCCTAGCTCCGTCCACGAGCGTTGTTCACCTAAGGCAATTTCACAATTTCGTCGTTAAAACGAGTTTAAACTATTTAACGTCCAAATTTAACGAAACCTTAACTAAGGAAATTTATAAAATTCTAACTTAACTACTCGAAGTGTTTTAACACCCAATTAATGTTCGATACATCGAACCGCCATTAACGAGTTTCCCCCAAAACTCAAAAATTCGTCAATCTCTAATATTCGTCATAAATCGATTAACTTCGTCCAATAACGTCCAATACGTTCAATATATCTACAAGTACGATAAACCTATCGATTTCGAACTCTAAATCACGTTTTTAACGAAACCCTAAATGAACCCTAATCGTTTAAACTCTGTAAAAACCGAACAATAAGCTTCTAAAACTATAGAATCATACCTAAAGTGTTGATTGGAGGAGAAATCGCTAAGAACGGAAGACAAGCAGAGGAGAAATCGGACGTTGGCGTGAGAAATCGCCGGAGGAGGAAAACGTCGCCGCGGGAAGGGAAACAAAAACCAGAGAATCGTGAACGAGGGAGAAGAAGAGGGATTTTGATTTTAATTAAATTTGACTTTGCAAATTACCTTTTTACCCTTCCTTTGATTTTCTATTTGTTTCGTCCTTTGTTTCGTTAATTAACCGACGATTCGTTTTCTCCAAATCTCCTTATTTCGCCAATAAATCCAACTTATTACTAGGGTTCTATTAAAACTGTCCGTTCACAAAACAGACCTCGTTTACTATTTTTACTAAAGTATCCTTTATATTATGAGAAACGTAATTCTCGTAAAATTAGCGTTAAACTCCTAAAATTCCTGAAATTTTCTTAAAATCCTTATTAATTATTAGGATCGAAATAACGCTTTATTTTCGTAAAATTGACTTAATTTGACATATTTACAAAATGTTATTTACATTAAAATATAAATATTCCGTACAGTCGGGTATTACAGGAATGCAGTGCTATTATTCAACGGAAGCTTCCACAAAAGCTGAAGGATCTAGGAAGTTTCACTGTCCCATGTGAAATTGGGAAATGTATCTTCGAGCAAGCACTGTGTGATTTGGGCGCTAGTGTCAACTTAATGCAACTATCCATTTTTCAAAACTTGTTCTTGGTGAAGCAAAGCCCAAGCATCCGTATGGGGTGATTGAAGATGTCTTTGTCAAAGTCGACAAGTTTATTTTCCCCGTTGATTTATTAATTCTTGATATAGATGAAGATCATGGCATCCCGATAATGTTAGGCCGACCATTCTTAGCAACATGAGGTATTATAATTGATCTTAGAAATGAGGAGCTCAAATTGCAGGTACAAGACGAAGAGGTGACATTCAAGGTGTATTAATCAATGGAGTACCCAATAGCTAGCGATGACATATTTCAGGTGGAACTCCCTAACACTGTAACAAAGGAAGCTTCATATCAACCAAACGACTTTCTTGAGCCTAATGGGAAGCAGTATGTTGAAAATTTGGAGAAGTTGTCATTATGGGTCCTGCCACCTATTAAGAAACCACTCGACTACGAAAAGCTTCTAGCGAATGATAAATTGGTAAAGGGGCAATGATTAACACCATATTGGGACGGTACATTTGAAAGTGCAAAGCCCATCATATATCTCAACCCAACATGAAGAAGTATGATGTCGGGCTGTCGACAATAAATACAAGCGCTTGGTGGGAGGCAACCCACCCTAGTGTCATTTTTAGTTCGTTATTTAAATTTTTGTTTGCATTTGTTTTGTTTATTTTATTTTATTTATTTATTTTTTGAATAAAAATATAGAAAAGAAAAGATATTCCTGATCGATTGCTCCTTCGACCGAAGCTCCACAACGTAGACGACCAATCAGAGCGTTATGAGGTATGCTACTTTTACCTTACTTTTATTTTCTACATTGAGAGCAATGTTTGTTTTAAGCTTGGGGTGATTTTAGCGTACTTTAGTACTTTACTATATTTTGGTTCTGCAATATGAAGTCTTCATTTAGGTGTCAATGATTTAAATTTTGAATAAATTCATGCTTTAGCTCCTTGAAAATGTTAAGTAAAAGATTGGTTTATGTTAGTTTACATTGACTTGCGCTTACAAAGTTAGACTCAAAAACCATGAGCACATTTTCATTCTTGTGTTGATTCATTCTGTTGGTGTTATATTCATGTAGTTTACTTAAAGTAAAACCCAAACACTAAAAAGGAGCGAACGAGAGTAAACACAGTAAGAGAGTTTAGCTCTAGTCAAATATAATGACAACGAGTGCTAGTGAGTAAAATCCTTCTTGGTTTTCCCCAACATCCACGAATGCAAATTGAAATTCTACCAAACTAAGAGAATGACCTAGGCCATTATTGGACCGTTTGAGCCTTCTTGGCCTACCATTTTGTGTCATTTAATGACACCCATAGTCACCATTTTGAGCCTATTATGTACCGTTCATTTGTAACTATTTTACCCTAGCCACATGTATATTTTTCTACCTTTTTCTAAAGAGCACAGAGTTTATTGATATATTTGGAGAGGAGGAGACTGTAGTGGTGAGGATGAATACAGACTTCTTTATCATATGTTAATTTATTTTTACGTTGCTTTGTTGTTATTAGTCTAAGTTAAAAAAAAAAGGCAAAATCGAAAGTTTAGTTTTATTTTCAGGTTTTTTGTATTTATTTTACTTTGTAATTATGACAAAGGAGTTAACCTGAATGATATTGAATGAAAGAAGTTTTGGGGTGAGAGATCAAAGGAAAGCTTGAGCGAGTTCAACGAGTGAGCGACTACTGAGAAGAAAATATTGAGTGGGTGCAATAAGGAATGATAGGTTGTGCTCTGATTAATTGTTTGTATCCATAAAATTCTTACCATTTAACAGAGCCCTACATTACAAGCTTTTAAAGACCTATCAACTTTTAGTTTGTTTAATTGATAATTGCTATTAGTTGGTTGGTGGGCAAAGCCGATAAACGATTAGAGTGAATAGAGTGATCCCAAGTGAGGTGTACGTAGTTTCTTCCCGTAGCTACATGAGTTAATTCAACAATTAGAAGAAAAATAAGAATGAATACGTGCACACACACGAGGATTTCTAAATAAGCAAATGTCAATGCGCTGATATAATTTACTTTTTTGCAAAGTGTTAATCTTGGTAGCCTTAGTAGGAATTATTCAAGCTGAGATGAATTACCGAAAACTTTGACGATGATTGATTTACCATTATATTTTATTGTGCATATTATATAGGATTAGGTTATATATCTGTTGAGATTTTTGCTTAGTTTTGTTCGCTTGAGGACAAGCTTTTATTCAAGTTTGAGGGTGTGATAAGTGTTAACTTAAAATATGTTTGAGTCTAACTATATTTTTGATGATTGTGATTAACTTAAAATATGTTTGAGTCTAACTATATTTTTGATGATTGTGATTAACGTGAAATATATAAATTGATATTTGTAAGAAATGAATGATATTAATAATTGCAGTTAATTGGGAATGCCCTTTTAGAAAGGGTATTATATTTTTCTAACGTTTTTGATTAAGTGTTTATAGTCAAGACTGGTGCACGCATAATATTAACCAGACGCATAAGTCATCTACCAAAAGAAACATCGACCTTTGCCAAAGCAGATTTGAAAGTCATCCGCCAGATATATTAATCGGACAAAGCAAAGTCGACCGATGGTGGAACCAATTGAACATCGACCGATACACTAAGGCCAGAAGCCGTCCGTGGAAATTATGTAGACCGATTTTGAAGTCTACCAAAATAAATGTAGACCAAAACTAAGAATGATTCTGCAACAATGAACTCTACTGAAATCAATTACGACCAAAACCAAGAATGATTCGGCAACAATAATGTAGATCGATTTTGAAGTCTACCGAAATCAATGTTGACCAAAACTAAGAATGATTCTGCAACAATGAAGTCTACTGAAATCAATTACGACCAAAACCAAGAATGATTCGGCAACAATAAAGTCGACCGGATTTTGAAGTCTACCGAAATCAATGACGACTAAAACCAAGAATGATTCTACAACAATAAAGTCGACTGAAAGTTCAATATAAGAATGCTCTGCAAGATCAACATCGACCGAACAAAGACTCGTTCACTAGGATAAAATCATCCGAATCAAGAAGTCTTCTACCGAAAGTAATATCGACCACAGACCACAACGGCTAGTTTTCTACGTATGGACTCTTCACAACGGTCATATTTTTGGTACGGAATCAAGGAATCTTCCGAATGTGAAGCAGATTACAGACACCAGTATTAATAGACGATTGAAGCTTGAGAGAATAGCTTTTTTGCCAACTTGAACAATTCTCTCTCAACTCTCACGAACTTAAGTTTGTAATACTCTTCGACTCTCTACACCTTTCTACATATAAACTTAAGATTTTACTTTTTAAGAGAGTGTAGTTTTGTGCTCTACAATTTTCAACCCTGTAAAAACTTAAAGGCAGAGGATTGACAACCGTGAAGTTCAATCCAAAGTTGTAAGGTAGTAGGTCGACGCCCGTGAAGTTCGATCAAAAAATCTCGTTGAGGAGAAGAAAATGATTTTCAAGGGGGAAACCTTGAAGTGTGGACGTAGGCAAGATTGGCCGAACCATGTAAAAATATCGGTGTCATTCTCTTTCTCTTACTTTTACTTTTAAGTGTTTGCTATTAATTGCACACAAAGAGAAAAGATAAGATAAAACTAATTTGCATTGTTAAAAACGATTAGGTTAAGAAATTTCTAATTCACTCCTCCCTTCTTAGACAATCATGATCCTACAATTGGTATCAGAGCAAGGTTGAATATTGTCATATTTGCGAGTTAGAAAATATTGTGATACATTTACAATGACATTCAACACAAACACTTCACACGTAGAGGGACAATCCACTTCTAGGCCACATCTTTTTTATGGTAATGACTATGTATATTGAAAAGCTAGGATGATAATTTTTATTCAAGCAATGGACTATGAATTATGGAGTGTTATTGAAAATGGTTCATTTAAAGCTATGAAAATCAAAAATTGTGTAAGTGTTCCAAAGCCGATAAATGATATAGATGACTCGGATAAACGTAATCTAAGTTTAAACGCCAATGCAATAAACACCTTGTATTGTACCTTAAATAGAGATGAATTTAATAGGGTACATGGATGTAACACCCGGTTCTTTGCAGGATTTTGTAAGTAGATAATATAATGGCATTTTTATAATTATGTCAAATCAAGTCCATTTTATGAAAAGAAAGCGTTATTACGATCCTAATAATTAATAAGGATTCTAAGAAAATTTCTGGAATTTTAGGAGTTTAACGCTAATTTTACGATAATTACGTTTCTCGTAATTTAATGGACGTTTTAGTAAAAATAGTAAATGGGGTCCGAATTGCAAACGGACAGTTTTAAAAGAATCCTGATAATAAGTTGGAGTTATTGTTGAAATAAGAAAATTTAGAGAAACCGAATCGTTAGCTATTTAACGAAACAAAGGACGAAACGAATAGAAAAATCAAAAGGAAGGGTGAAATGGTAATTTACAAAGTCAATTTTTATTACTTGTCTCTCTTTTCTCCCTCACTTTCTCTCTGCTTCTCACGAAAACGCCAGAACACCCCCTTGGCGATTTCATCTTTCCATCGGCGATCTTCCCTCTCCAACCACGAATCGTCCCCCGATCGTCTCGTTTTCTTCATGTTTTCTCCTCCAAACGACGCTCTAGGTAAGGTTCTATGGTTTTGGAAAGTTTATTCGTAGTTTTCGGGTCGTTTAACGGTTAGGGTTTTGTTTAGGGTTTTGTAAAAAACGCAATTTAGGGTTTGAAATTGATAGGTTTGTCGTAGTTGTGAATATGATGAACGTATTGAGCGTTATTGGATGAAGTTAATCGATTTAGGACGAATGTTAGAAATTTGAAAAATTTCGAGTTTTGGGGAAAACTTGTTAATGGTGATTTCGAGGTATCGAGCATTAATTGTTAGATAAAAATGCCTCATTGAGCTAAGTTAGAATTTTAGGAAAATTTTCTTAGTTAAGATTTTGTTAAATTTGGACGTTAAACGGTTTAATCTCGTTTTAACGACAACTGTTGGTACGAACCCTTTGGGTGCAAACCCTTAGAACCCCTCAAAAGTTGGAAAAGAACCTTGAAACTAAGAAATAAAGTAGGTGATCGAAGAGAAACCCGTAGGAAACTATGTCCTAAAGACCCCAACTCCTAAATGAAACAACAAGTTGATCAATTCTTGCTGAGTTTGGTTTGGTTCATTCAAGAACAAAGAGGAGAATACTCTCACAATGCATTCACCAAAATAATAATAGCTTCTTTTACAAAGATAAACTTGCCCCTTTTATAGTAGGCACAAAAGAAACCCTAAAATAACCCAAAAATAGCCCAAATTCGTTTGGCCCATTAACACAAGTCTTTGGGCATGGAAAAACACTAAAAATAATAAACTTGAACTAAGAAAGCCAAATACCAAATCGGCCCATAAAGTAATATATCTTCTCAAGCAGAATTCTCTTCATTTAAGGCTTCGATAAGTGTGTAATAACGTTGAAAACTTCCTTCTTCATTTTGAGCAATCTTTTCAACATAAAGTAAGTTTTGAATAGCCTTTTGAAATGCTTTAGCTCGAGCTCTTGTCAATGGACCTTGTGGTAGTTGTATTGAATCCTCTATAGCCATTGATGTATCCTCTTGATTTGCTTCTATAGAATCCACCTCTTCAAGCCTATCATTCCCTCCCTCCTCAAAAGGATTCGACCTCGAATCAGATCCTACATCAAAGGGAGATAAATCAGCAACATTAAAAGTAGAAGAAATGTTATGTTCGCCTCGTAGATCCAATGAGTAAGCATTGTCGTTGATCCTTTTCAAAACTTGGAATGGCCCGTCGCCACGTGGAGCTAATTTTGATCGTCTTTTTTCGGGAAACCTTTCCTTTCTCATATGCACCCAAACCCAATCACCCGGTTCAAAAACAACTTTTTTTCTTCCTTTATTAACTCGAGTAGCAACCTGTTTGTTTCTTTTCTCAATGTGCTCATGAACTTTTGCATGGATGCGTTTCACAAGTTCTGTCTTCTTTTTTCCATCCAGACTACTCAATTCATTCACAGGTATCTCAATCAAATCCAAAGGAGTTAGTGGATTAAAACCATATACGATTTCAAAAGGTGAAAAATGTGTTGTGCTGTGAACAGTTCTGTTATATGAAAATTCAACCAATGGCAAACATTCTTCCCAAGATTTCAAGTTCTTACCTACAACACTGCGCAATACCTGTATGAGTGTTCGATTAACAACCTCAGTTTGTCCATCCGTTTGAGGATGACACGTTGTAGAAAAGAGAAGTTTAGTCCCTAACTTACCCCATAAAACCTTCCAAAAGTAACTTAGAAATTTCACATCTCTATCTGATATAATAGACTTAGGAACACCATGTAAACGCACAATATCTCGAAAGAAAAGATTTGCAATATGTGTAGCATCATCAGTCTTGTGACAAGCAATGAAATGTGCCATTTTGCTAAATCTATCCACAACCACAAAAACAGAATCATGTCCATTTCTAGATCTAGGCAATCCCAAAACAAAATCCATACTAATATGCATCCATGGCTCACTAGGAACAGGGAGCGGAGTATATAAACCATGAGGTTGAATCTTAGATTTTGCCTTTCTACATGTCACGCAACAATCACAAAAACGTACAACATCTTTTTTCATTTTTGGCCAATAAAAATGCTCATTTAAAATGTCAAGTGTACGTTTAGTTCCAAAATGACCCATCAAACCTCCACAATGAGCTTCATGCACTAATAACTCATGCATAGAACTTACTGGAATGCAAAGTTTATTTTCCTTAAACAAAAACTTATCATGCTTATAGAATTTCCCAAATCCACCTTTACTACATAAACCATATACTTTAGCAAAATCCAAATCATTCTCATACAGATCAATTAAATGTGAGAACCCCATCATTTTAGCACTCAACGAATTCAATAGAGCGTACCTGCGAGAAAGTGCATCTGCCACAACATTCTCCTTGCCTTGTTTATACTTTATTACATATGGAAACGTTTCTATAAACTGCATCCACCTTGCATGTCTTTTGTTTAACTTATTTTGACTTTTCAAATGCCGCAAGGATTGATGATCAGTGTGGATAATGAACTCCTTGGGCCATAAATAATGCTGCCATGTTTCCAAAGATCGAACCAATGCATATAACTCCTTATCGTAAGTTGGATAATTCAATGCAGCTCCACTTAACTTCTCACTAAAGTAAGCTATAGGACGATTTTCTTGTATTAACACAGCTCCAATTCCAACACCTGAAGCATCACACTCAAGCTCAAAAGCAACAGAAAAGTTAGGCAACGCTAGAACTGGTGCAATACAAAATTTTTCTTTTACTAATTCAAAAGACTTACTTTGTTCTTCTCCCCAATAAAAATCAACATTCTTTTTAATAACTTCAGTGAGGGGTGCAGCAATGGTGCTGAAGTTCTTAACAAAACGCCTATAAAATGAAGCCAAACCATGAAAACTTCTTACCTCCTTGATTGACTTAGGTGTTGGCCAATCCATGATTGCCTTAATCTTTTCCTTGTCTACCTTTATACCATCAGCACTAATCACATAACCAAGGAAAACAACACTATCCAAACAGAACACACACTTTTGAAGGTTAGCATACAATTTTTGTTCTCTAAGAACATCAAGTACACATTTAACATGTTTAGCATGCTCATCAACAGATCGACTATAAATCAATATATCATCAAAATACACAACAACAAACTTCCCAATGAATGCTCTTAAAACATAATTCATTAAATGCATGAAAGTGCTAGGTGCATTTGTTAAACCAAAAGGCATAACTAGCCATTCATACAAGCCAAACTTTGTTTTAAATGCTGTTTTCCATTCATCTCCTTCTCTCATCCTAATTTGATGATATCCACTTTTAAGATCGATTTTACTAAAAATGTTTACCTCATGCAACTCATCTAAACGAGGTATGGGATAGCGATACTTTACCGTGATGTTGTTTATAGCTCTGCAATCAACACACATTCGCCAACTCCCATCTTTTTTTGGAACTAGAAGAACTGGTACTGCACATGGGCTCATACTCTCTCGTACGAATCCTTTAGTCATTAGCTCTTCCACTTGTCTCTGCAATTCTTTTGTCTCCTCTGGATTACTTCGATAAGCTGGACGATTAGGAATAACAGCTCCTGGAACAAAATCTATATGGTGCTCGATACCCCTTACGGGTGGTAATCCAGCCGGCGTATCTTCAGGAAACACATCTTCATAATCCTGTAACAAAGAAACAAATACACTAGGCAAGCAAGAAACATCAAAAGTTAGATAATTCTCCTTAGGCACTAAGAGTAAGATATGATGCCTTGCCAATAATGCTTTTCTTACTTCTCTCTCTTTCAAATATAGAATCACATCTTTTTTGTTCTTACTCCCTTCCTCACTCTTTTTCTTTTCATTTCTCAATCCATTCTGATTTTCTCTCACTTTTTCTCTCTGTTCTTCATTCTTATTTTCACTCATATTTTCTCTCTTATTTCCACTCCATTTTTCTCTCTCACATTGAAGACGTAGTTGATCTTCTAGAACTTGTCTGGGTGACAATGGAACAAGTGTGATAACTCTTCCTTCCTTTTCAAAAGTATATCGATTCTTGAATCGATCGTGGCTAACCTTTCGATCGTATTGCCACGGTCTTCCCAAAAGAATATGACCAGCCTGCATTGGAACTACATCACATAAAATCTCATCATGATACCTTCCAATGGAAAAGGAGATCAACACTTGTTTATTAACCTTCATTTCTCCACATTCACTTAACCATTGCAATCTGTAGGGTTTAGGGTGCTTGATCAATGGAAGCTTCAATTTCTCTACTAAAATCGTACTGGCCACATTAGTACAACTTCCACCATCAATTATCAAACTGCAAACCTTACCATTCACGTCACATCGAGTATGAAAAATATTCTCTCTTTGCTGTTCTTTGTCATCTCCATTGACTTGTGAAGCAAGAGCTCGACGAACTACTAAAATTTCTCCTTCTACAGCATACTCTATCCCTTCATTATCTTTGTTGTCATCCTCTAATTCCGGTGTCATAGTCTCCTCTTCACTCTCACTAGCTATCTCTCCATCTTCTTGCAATAACATTACGCACCTATTGGGACATTCCGAGGCTATGTGACCTAAACCCAAACACTTGTAGCATTTAATATCCCGACTTCTACTAGATTGGCCCCCATCTTTAGGTGCTGATTTAGGCACTTCTTTTTTAAACCTAGGTTGCTCAGAATTAGGTTTAGAGTTGAGTTTGTCGCCTTTGTAGTCCCTACTCCAACTTGGCCTCGCACTTGATCCCACAATGTTCTTTGTTGCCCCTTTAAATTTGAGTTGTCGCTCTACCAAGATAGCCTTGTGTACTAAATCTTCCAACTCCACAAAATGATGCAACTCCACTACGTGTGCTATATCCTTGTGTAATCCATTTAGAAATCGTGCCATGGTAACCTCTCTGTCTTCCTCAATATCTAATCTGGTCATAATAGTCTCCATCTCTTTGTGATAATCTTCTACTGTTCTAGACCCTTGAAACAGCCCTTGCAACTTGCGATGTAGGTCTCTATAATAATGATCAGGAACAAACCGTTTTCTCATCAGACTTTTCAACTCATTCCAAGTCTCCACAGGTCTTTCCCCATTCCTCCTCCGAGATGACACCAATTGATCCCACCAAGATATTGCATAGTCACAAAATTCAGTCACTGCCAACTTTACCTTCTTCTCCTCAGAATAGTGATGACAATAAAAAACTAACTCCATTTTCTTTTCCCACTCTAAATAAACTTCTGGATCAGATTTACCTTGAAATGATGGAATCTTCATTTTAATACTTCCCAAGTTTCTATCAACTCTTTCCCAATTTCGAACAGCATGACCTCCTCGATGATGTCTGCGTCGTCCTCTTTGACCAACATCCCTTTCAATGTATCCTTGCTCATAGTCAAGTTCATCATTGTATCCAACATAATCTCTATCATCCATGTACTTATCCATATCAGCCGCCCTCACATTTTCATGTCCATTTCCCCTTGCTCGTCTAGGTTCATTTCGTTGTCCAACAATTCGTTCTCTCCTAACTTCTTCCATCGTTTCTCTCCATCCTGTCATTTCTTCCATCATCCTTGCGAATTGTTGTTGCATTGCTCTCAAAGTTGTTTGTATATCGATATGCTGCCTCTGATTTTCTAGACTAATATTCTCTTCTCTTCCTCCATTTACCCCATATGCTTCTGATTGATTTCCTGACATTTTGCAATACAAACACTTGAAAAAAATAATTACGATAATATAAACAAATGAAGCCTCACACACTCCCTCACGTGTTTACACTCAGAATAATGTGTTTCACTCTACTTTTGGCAATTTGCAAGTTTATGCTGAAGAACGATATTGCCAATCAGCAAGAACAATAGAACGAATATTTTTTTTTTTTTTTGCACGAATATATAATTTCAGAATTTTTTTTTTTTTTTTGCACGAATATATAATTTCAGAATTTTTTTTTTTTTTTTTTGCACGAATATATAATTTCAGAATTTTTTTTTTTTTTTGTTTTTTTTTTTTTTGTTTTTTTTTTTTTGCACGAATATATAATTTCAGAATTTTTTTTTTTTTTTTGTTTTTTTTTTTTTTGTTTTTTTTTTTTTTTTTGCACGAATATATAATTTCAGAATTTTTTTTTTTTTTTTTTTTTTGTTTTTTTTTTTTTGTTTTGTAGCAGCTTAATCAAGAAGTAACCAACAACAATAAATGAATTTTGTGGTCCACAAGCATAGATAGAGACAAACAGAAAATGAAAAGACACCAACTACAAAGGAAGATTGAAGAATGGAATGTGTAAAGACAAACAGAAAATGAAAAGCCTCACACACTCCCTCACGTGTTTACACTCAGAATAATGTGTTTCACTCTACTTTTGGCTTTTTTTTTTTATGATCTCTCTCTCTTGCCTTTTACCACTCTAGTATTCCCAACAATGTCCTTTAAGAACCAAAGCAAAACCCAAACTCAAGCAATAATGACCAACGTCATAATCAAGTAAGAGAGTAGGATTTAAAGAACACAGATGATCGAAGACAATTAAATTGGAAGAAGGTTTAAGCTTTAGAAATGGGTTGAAGAAGTTATAATAGAAAGAAACTAGCCACAATTTCTCAAGAAATGTAATTAAAGATGCTGCCACAATCTGTTTTTTTTTTTTTTTTTTTTTTGCACGAATATATAATTTCAGAATTTTTTTTTTTTTTTTACACGAAAATTCTTCTGTTTTTTTTGTTTTTTTTTTGTTTTGTAGCAGCTTAATCAAGAAGTAACCAACAACAATAAATGAATTTTGTGGTCCACAAGCATAGATAGAGACAAACAGAAAATGAAAAGACACCAACTACAAAGGAAGATTGAAGAATGGAATGTGTAAAGACAAACAGAATATGAAAAAACACCAACAGAATATGAAAAGACACCGACACCAAAAGAAGATTGAGGAGAGGAATTTGCAAGTTTATGCTGAAGAACGATATTGCCAATCAGCAAGAACAATAGAACGAATATATTTTTTTTTTTTAAGGATCAATAGATTCAAACAACGATTACAAAGAAACAAAAAAAAAGATAGATAGTACCAGATTTGTAGAACCAACGCTCTGATACCAAAATGGTACGAACTCTTTGGGTGCAAACCCTTAGAACCCTCAAAAGATGGAAAAGAACCTCGAAACTAAGAAATAAAGTAGGTGATCGAAGAGAAACCCGTAGGAAACTATGTTCTAAAGACCCCAACTCCTAAATGAAACAACAAGTTGATCAATTCTTGTTGAGTTTGGTTTGGTTCATTCAAGAACAAAGAGGAGAATACTCTCACAATGCATTCACCAAAATAATAATAGCTTCTTTTACAAAGATAAACTTGCCCCTTTTATAGTAGGCACAAAAGAAACCCTGAAATAACCCAAAAATAGCCCAAATTCGTTTGGCCCATTAACACAAGTCTTTGGGCATGGAAAAACACTAAAAATAATAAACTTGAACTAAGAAAGCCAAATACCAAATCGGCCCATAAAGTAATATATCTTCTCAAGCAGAATTCTCTTCATTTAAGGCTTCGATAAGTGTGTAATAACGTTGAAAACTTCCTTCTTCATTTTGAGCAATCTTTTCAACATAAAGTAAGTTTTGAATAGCCTTTTGAAATGCTTTAGCTCGAGCTCTTGTCAATGGACCTTGTGGTAGTTGTATTGAATCCTCTATAGCCATTGATGTATCCTCTTGATTTGCTTCTATAGAATCTACCTCTTCAAGCCTATCAACTGTTATATTTTGCCTCAGACAAACGACGCTCGTGGACGGAGCTCGAAGTTTAGCGCGCACAAGGCAAGTTCTCGTGACTTACTCTGGCCGAGTAGCCTACACCGTACGTCGAAGTCGCGTCGAGGATCTTTGGATAATGTTTGTTTATATGCTTCAATCGGGTAGATAGAGTTAGTTCTTTTATAGGTTATGTTTTTTTATGGTCTCGATGGTATGTATGATGTTTGTTTACTTTATGTTTATAACTGTTCACGCATCACGTGTTTTTAAAATAGCATGAAAACGGATTTCCGCACGAGTTTAAAGAAAATGAAATGAACGAACGAAATGAATCTACGTAATCTGTTATCTGGTTACGCGAGGTGGGGCTCAGGCACGGCTGTTTACGGATGTGAGCGTGTACCCCCCCCCCCCCCGGTTAGGTGAAGAGGGCAGTCCAACCGCGGGATGTGTCCTCTCCATTTAATAGGCTGAGACCTCGGTGACATTCTGTCTGCGACGTAATGATAAGAAAAATGTTGCATGATTTCTGAAACTCATATGCACAGCATGCATTTACATTTACGAAACTTACTGAGCCTTTAGCTCATAGTGTGTCTGTATGGTGTAGGTGACATCGAAACAGGTGAAGACGATGTTCCTCCTCCTGAAACATGAATCCAGTTGACGAAGAATGATCGCAGGAGTGTGTTAGCGCAGTCGAGGCATTTCATGACCCGTGGGGACGAATGTAGGTATTTTGGGTTATTTTGGATAGAAAATGTTTAAGGAAAATATTTGAACAAATAGAACATTATAGGATGTTTGGATCTGGACTAGTTTATAGGTTTATGTTTTGAAGTTTTTAAACGTTTGGAAACTTGTTTTTTAAGTGTTTGGTAATAGGGATATGTTCAGTTTTTAAATACATCCATGCAGTTCGTTTTCGTGAAAATGTATTTCGTGTTAAATGTGTCTCGAGTCGGTTTTGAGCGAGAGTATAGAGAAGTATGAGTATCGAGTGGTTTGATGTTGAAATGTATGGTTGCGGTGTACATTAAAATTGTGTTAAAGAATTAGTTAAGTTGTGTTTATAGTTGTAGGAGTATGCAGGAAAATGAAGGGAAGAAGAAGAAAGAAAAGGGAGGGAGGGGAGCCGAGCTCTCTGGAAAAAAATTCCAGAGAGCTTGGCGATCGATCGCCCCTCTAAGATGAATGATCGCCTCCCCCTCCTTGGTCGCGCCCAGCGATCGCCTGGTGAGGCGATCGCTGGGAAATTGATCGATCGTCGAAGGGCGATCGATCGCCCCTTGGTTTTCAGGGACAAATGTCCCTTTTGTCCCTTCCCTTCTTTGGCCGATTGTTTCTTCATTGTTTTTAATTGTTTTATTCCAATTGTTTTAAAGTTTTATTAAGTGGTTTTCAAAATAGATTCGAACATTTTAACAATTTGGTTTCCTATCTGAATTCCGCTTAAACGCAATTAAAGTCTATTAGGATAAAAAAAAAATATAATACAAGAAAATTAGGATATGGTTAAGGGACGTTACAGTTATGGAATCAGAGCCCCCTTGTTTTAAAATCGGTTCTGTAGACTGCTCGACTGCACAGCCACTACGCGAACATCCTTCATCAACTGTAAGTACATTCTATTTTATAGAAAAATGGTTCGAGGAAAATATCCTAGAGACGACGCCTTGGAGAGACTTACGGAATTGTTGGACCGTCAGTCTCAACACATGGACCGACAGGCACAACAAATTGAGAGCTTAGTGAACCGAGAGAATCAGAGGGCCCAAGATTTGGTAGTTCCTAATAATCAAGGTATACAGAAGTTCCAAAGCCTACGGCCTCTAGTATTTGACGGCCGATCATCAGATCCAACAGTTGCTGAGGAATGGATTAAGGTGATGGAGGATATGCTAGGGTATGCAGAGGAAGGGAACGGGAGCAAGGTAGCCTACGTCACCTTCCATTTAGCTTGAGATGCCCGTTTCTGGTGGGATTCGATCAAGTCGACAACTGACGTATCAGTTATGACTTGGGAACGGTTCAAGACCGTGTTCTTCGACAAGTATTTCAGCCGTACTGTGAGAGTGGCAAAGAGGAACGAGTTTACGCAGCTAAAATAGACAGGTTCAGTTGCGGATTATATAAGGAAATTTGAAGCCCTATCGAGATTTGCACCGCGCTTAGTAAGTGATAATGAAGACAAGGTGCATCAGTTTATGGAGGGGCTGAATCCTGAGATCAAGATGAACATTATTGTGTCGGGTATTATAGACGTGCCCTATTTTGACATTGCAGCTAGAGCTCTGGACTTTGAGGCTGCCAGAGTGACTTGTGTTAGGCCGAGAGAGCCAGCTAAGGGTTTCTTCCATGAGATCCGCCCTCAGTCTCAGAACCGAAATTGGCAGCCTAGAGCACCACAACCCCAGCAGCAGCAAAGGGGTGTAAAGAGGCCTTTAGAGGGAGGCAATGATCAAGGCAAAGGCAAGCAAGTACATGAGACTTCTCAGATACCCTGGTGCACTAAATGTCAGCGAGAGCACAGTGGCGAGTGCCGGGTGGGCACTAACAAATATTATAGATGTGGTGAAGTCGGCCATTTTGTCAGAGATTGCCCAAAGCCAGGCCGAGATCAGTTGGGCGGAGACCAGAGAAGGGTTATGCCGAGGATCTTTGCATTTATCGAGCCTAGTGATATCGATGATGAGACTCAGCCTTCCGTGATAGCAGGTACTATATTGATTATGGGTGTAGTTGTATTTTCGCTAATAAACATTGGAGCTACGCATTCCTTTATTTCAACTGCTTGCATGGCTAGATTGGGGTTAGCGTCTGAGTTAGCAGAGGTCGAGTATAGAGTGATGCTGCCTTCGGGAGAGCATATGCAGTCGGATCGTATTCTCCAGGGCAATGTCGTCTCAGTGAGGGATGCTACCCTTTATGTTTGTCTGATAGTTATGAGCATAGAGCGGTACGATCTTATCTTAGGGATGGACTGACTTTCACAGCATTTTGCCACCATCGATTGTCGATCCAGGATCGTGACTTTTCGACCGCCGGGTAAAGCAGAGTTTTCTTATCAGGCGATGAGTGCTCTATTTATTTAGCCACAGTAGTTGATACTCAGTTGCTTAACAGAGTAAAGCCGAGTGATCTCCCTATAGTCTGAGAATTCTCTGAGATCTTCCTTGATGATCTCCCTGGTTTACCACCAGACCGGGAGATTGAATTTGTGATTGATGTTTATCCTAGTTCGGCGTCTGTGTCTAAAAATCCATACAGATTGGCGCCCGCCGAATTGAGAGAGTTGAAAACTCAGCTCGAGGAGTTGCTGGATAAAGGTTTCATCTGACCCAGTTTTTCACCTTGGGGCGCTCCCGTTTTGTTTGTTAAGAAGAAAGACAAGACTCTCAGAATGTGCGTGGATTACATAGAGCTGAATAAGCTTACTGTAAAGAATAAGTAACCATTGCCCCGGATAGATGACTTATTTGACCAACTGCAAGGTGCTAGAGTGTTTTCCAGGATCGACCTACGCTCGGGTTATTATCAGTTGAAGGTCCGGAAGGAGGATATTCAGAAAACGGCGTTCCGAATGAGGTACGGGCATTATGAGTTCCTTGTTATGTCTTTTGGACTTACTAATGCTCCTGCAGCGTTTATGGATTTAATGAACCGAGTCTTCAAGGAGTACTTGGACAAATTCGTTGTGGTTTTCATCGACAATATTCTAATATATTCAAAGACGAAAGAGGAGCATGAAGAGCAATTGAGGATTGTTCTCGGAATTTTACAACGACGTCAGCTTTATCCGAAGTTCTCTAAATGTGAGTTTTGGCTGGATAGGGTCAGTTTTCTTGGCGATGTCATATCACAGGAAGGAGTTTCTGTGGATCTGAGCAAAATCCAGGTGGTCAGAGATTGACCACAGCCTAAGAACGTGCGTGAAGTGCATGGATTTCTCGTGTTGGCTGGTTATTATTGGAAGTTCATAGAGGGATTTTCGAAAATTACAGTTCCTCTTTCACGCTTGACTAGGAAGAATAAAAAGTTTATATGGTCGGCTGCTTGTGACGATAGTTTTATGAAGTTAAAGAAGAGATTGACTACAGCTCCAGTGTTGACATTGCTTGTTGAAGGTGATAAGTTCAGTATATATTGCGATGCGTCCGGAGTTAGGCTCAGATGCATGCTTATGCAGGAAGGTAGGGTGATTGCTTATGCTTCTAGACAGTTGAAGCCGTACGAGCAGAATTATCCTACGCACGACCTGGAATTAGCAGTCGTGGTCTTTGCACTGAAAATATGGAGGCATTATTTATATAGGCAGTAGTGCGAGATATTTTCAGACCACAAGAGCTTGAAATACTTGTTTACGCAAAAGGAGCTTAACATGAGGCAGCGAAGATGGTTGGAATTTGTTAAAGATTACGAGTTTGAAATCAAGTACCATCCAGGAAAGGCGAATAAAGTTGCTGATGCTTTGAGCCGAATGCCTACTGCGAGTCAGCCTGCACTTGCAGCGTTGTCAGTTACATTGCGGTCTAAGATTGAGAGGTTCGATGTGGAGATAGTGGCAGAGTTGTCCAGTATGCTCACCAACATTTCTCTCAGGCCGACTATTCTGGATAAGATACGTGAAGCTCAGCAGAATGATATAGAGTGTGTGGAGCTTCAATTGAGCATGACCTCTGGAGACGTGTCTGAATTCAACTTGTCAAATGACGGTATTCTGAAGTTCAGGCATAGATGGTACATGCCTAATGATGAGGAACTGAAGATGGAGATATTGGCCGAGGCACATTCTTCAGCATACTCTGTGCATCCAGGAAGCACTAAAATGTACAGAGATTTAAAGCAACACTTCTGGTGGCCGAACATGAAGAGAGAGGTTGCCAAGTACGTTGAAACCTATTTAGTTTGTCAACAAGTAAAGGCAGAACAACAGAGGCCTGACCGGAACACTACAGCCACTGCCGATCTCGGAGTGAAAATGGGAGCAGATCTCCATGAATTTTATTGTGGGGCTCCCGAGGACGATGAAGGGCCATGATGGCATCTGGGTGATTGTGGACCGATTGACAAAGTCGGCTCACTTCTTATCTGTGAAGATGGCATCTTCTATGGATCAGCTCGCCGAGCTCTATGTGTAGGATAATGTTAGACTGCATGGAGTGCCAGTTTCTATTGTCTCGGACAGAGATCCGAGATTTACATCGAAGTTCTGGAAGAGTCTGTACAAAGCTATGAGAACTCAGCTTAATTTCAACAAGGCATTTCATCATCAGACTGATGGTCAGACAGAGAGGATAAATCAGATTCTTGAGGATATGCTCAGAGCTTGTGTGTTGGAATTTCAGGGATCGTGAAGCAGGTATTTGCCACTGGTTGAGTTCTCTTACAACAACAGCTTCCAGGCTACCATTGGTATGGCTCCGTACGAGGCTTTGTATGGGCAAAAGTGTAGATCTCCACTATATTGGGACGAGGTTGGTGAAGCCAGTATTGTTGGTCCCGAGATCCTATAGCAAACGGCAGAGAAGATTGCCATTATTAGACAGCGTATCGAGATAGCTCAGAGTCGACAGAAGAGCTATGCTGACACAAGACGGAGGGAACTGGAATTTGAAGAGGGTGATGAAGTTTATTTGAAGGTTTCTCCGTTTAAAGGTGTGATGAGATTCGGAAGGAAGAGCAAGCTGAACCCTTGGTATGTGGGGCCCTTCCCTATTTTGAAAAAGATCGGGAAGATGGCGTATTGACTACAGCTTTCGGCTTCAATGGAAGGCATCCACGACGTGTTTCATGTGTCTATGCATCGGAAGTGTTTGCGCGATCCATCGCATATTGTGGAGGCGAGAGACATCGAGGTACAGCCTACCTTGACTTATGTGGAGAAGCCGGTACGTATTTTAGAGACTTCCATCAAAGTATTGCACAACAAAGAGATTCCGCTAGTTAAAGTCCTATGGCGGAACCACAAGGTTGAAGAAGCGACTTGGGAGCGACAGCAAGATATGATGGCTATGTATCCCGAGTTGTTTGTGTAATCAAATTTTGAGGACAAAATTTTAAATAAGGTGGATGGAATGTAACACCCGGTTCTTTACGAGATTTTGTAAATAGATAATATAATGGCATTTTTGTAATTATGTCAAATCAAGTCCATTTTGTGAAAAGAAAGCGTTATTACGATCCTAATAATTAATAAGGATTCTAAGAAAATTTCTGGAATTTTAGGAGTTTAACGCTAATTTTACGAGAATTACGTTTCTCGTAATTTAATGGACGTTTTAGTAAAAATAGTAAATGGGGTCTGAATTGTGAACGGACAGTTTTAAAAGAACCCTGATAATAAGTTAGAGTTATTGTTGAAATAAGGAAATTTGGAGAAACCGAATTGTTAGCTATTTAACGAAACAAATGACGAAACGAATAGAAAAATCAAAGGAAGGGCGAAAAGGTAATTTCCAAAGTCAATTTTTATTACATTTCTCTCTGCTTCTCACGAAAATGCCAGAACACCCCCCTTGGCGATTTCATCTTTCCATCGGCCATCTTCCCTCTCCAACGACGAATCGTCCCCCAATCGTCTTGTTTTCTTCGTATTTTCTCCTCCAAACGACGCTCTAGGTAAGGTTCTATGATTTTGGAAAGTTTATTCGTAGTTTTTGGGTCGTTTAACGGTTAGGGTTTCGTTTAGGGTTTTGTAAAAAATGTGATTTAGGGTTTGAAATTGATAGGTTTGTTGTAGTTGTGAATATGATGAATGTATTGAGCGTTATTGGATGAAGTTAATCGATTTAGGACGAATGTTAGAAATTTGACAAATTTTTGAGTTTTGGGGAAAACTTGTTAATGGTGATTTCGAGGTATCGAGCGTTAATTGTTGGATAAAAATGCCTCGTTGAGCTAAGTTAGAATTTTAGGAAAATTTCCTTAGTTAAGATTTCGTTAAATTTGGACGTTAAACGGTTTAATCTCGTTTTAACGACAACTGTTATGTTTTGCCTCAGACAAACGATGCTCGTGGACGGAGCTCGAAGTTCAGCGCGCACAAGGTAAGTTCTCGTGACTTACTCTGGCCGAGTGGCCTACACCGTACGTCGAAGTCGTGTCGAGGATCTTTGGAGAATGTTTGTTTATATACTTTGGTCGAGTAGATAGGGTTAGTTCTTTTATAGGTTATGTTTTTTTATGGTCTCGATGGTATGTATGATGTTTGTTTACTTTATGTCTATAACTGTTCACGCATAACGTGTTTTTAAAATAGCATGAAAACAGATTTCCGCATGAGTTTAAAGAAAATGAAATGAACGAAATAAATGAATCTACGTAATCTGTTATCTGGTTACGCGAGGTGGGGCTCAGGCACGGCTGTTTACGGAATGTGAGCATGTACCCACTCCCCCCCCTGGTTAGGTGAAGAAGGCAGTCTAACTGCGGGATGTGTCCTCTCCATCTAATAGGCTGAGACTTCGGTGACATTCTGTCTGCGACGTAATGATAAGAAAAATGTTGCATGATTTCTGAAACTCATATGCACAGCATGCATTTACATTTACAAAACTTATTGAGCCTTTAGCTCATAGTGTGTCTGTATGGTATAGGTGACATCGAAACAGGTGAGGACGACGTTCCTCCTCATAAGCATGAATCCAGTTGACGAAGAATGATCGCGGGAGTGTATTAGCGCAGTCGAGGCGTTTCATGACCCGTGGGACGAATGTAGGTATTTTGGGTTATTTTGGATAGAAAATGTTTAAGGAAAATATTTGAACAGATATAACATTATAGGATATTTGGATCTGGACTAGTTTATAGGTTTATGTTTTGAAGTTTTTAAATGTTTGGAAACTGGTTTTGTAAGTGTTTAGTAATAGGGATATGTTTGGTTTTTAAATACATCCATGCAGTTCGTTTTCGTGAAAACGTATTTCGTGTCAAATGCGTCTCGAGTCGGTTTTGAGCGAGAGTACAGAGAAGTATGAGTATCGAGTGGTTTGATATTGAAATGTATGGTTGCGGTGTACATTGAAATTGTGTTAAAGAATTAGTTAAGTTGTGTTTATAGTTGTAGGAGTATGCAGGAAAATGAAGGGAAGAAGAAGAAAGAAAAGGGAGGGAGGGGAGCCAAGCTCTCTGGAAAAAAATTCCAGAGAGCTTGGCGATCGATCGCCCCTCTCAGGCGATCGATCGCCTTCCCCTCCTTGGTCGCGCCCAGCGATCGCCTGGTGAGGCGATTGCTGAGAAATTGATCGATCGCGGAAGGGCGATCGATCCCCTGTTTTGGGCGTTCGATCGCCCCTTGGTTTTCAGGGACAAATGTCCCTTTTGTCTCTTCCCTTCTTTAGCCGATTGTTTCTTCATTGTTTTTAATTGTTTTAAATGTTTTTAATTGTTTTATTCTAATTGTTTTAAAGTTTTATTAAGTGGTTTTCAAAATAGATTCGAACATTTTAACAATTTGGTTTCCGATCTGAATTCCGCTTAAACGCAATTAAAGTCTATTAGGATAAAAAAAATAATATAATACGAGAAAATTATGATATGGTTAAGGGACGTTACAATGGATGTGATATTGCATATGAGATATGGAGATTACTTGAGATAACTCTTGAAGGAACTAATCAAGTTAAAGAGAGTAAAATGAGTATGTTAGTTCATGAGTACGAATTATTCTTTATGGAAAAGGATGAAACCATTAACTCCATGTTTACACGATTTACTAATATTATAATGGTTTGAAAGTGCTTGGTAAAACTTATACCAATGAAGAATTGGTAAGAAAAATTCTTAGATGTCTACCAAGAGCATGGCAACCTAAGGTGACAGCCATTCAAGAAACAAGGGATCTCAAGGTCCTCAAGCTTGAAGAACTCATTGGCTCTCTTATGACACATGAGATTACCATGAGAGCCAATGAGAAGGAGGATCTCAAAGACAAGGAGATCACCAAAAGAAAGGACATTGCACTCAAAGCCTCCTCTAGCAAACAAGACAAATCCGAGAAAGAAGAGGACGATGAGGAGATAGCATTCACCACAATAAGGTTTAGCAAATTCCTCCAATGAAAAGGAATGCAAGGGAAGAGATTTTCAAAGGGAGACAAGCCTCAAAAAGAAAAGAAAATTACTTGTTTTGAATGCGGGAAGCCGGGACACATCAAGGCCGAACATCCACAAGCTAAGAAAGGACCCAAGAAGTTCAAGAAGAGAGCTATGAAGGCCACTTATGATGACAATGAAAGTGACACTTCTTCAGAAGATGAGGAAGTCGTCAATCTTTGCTTCATGACACACGAAAATGATGTTAATTTTTCCTCTAGTGATAGTGAAGCTGATGATGGTGATTTAATTGATGTATTTAATGACTTAGTAAAACAATTTGGCATGTTAAAGACTAAATACAATATATTACGAAAGGAAAATGCAAGTTTAATTGAAAAGCATGCTAAGGAGACTAACTTGCATGAAAAGAAAACTAGTGAACTTAAGAGTAGAAATGAGAAGTTGAATAACATTGTTTTTAAGTTTACTAATGGGAGCAAGAATCTGAATATGTTGCTAGGAAGTCAAAGAGTGACATTTGACAAGGCTGGGTTAAGTTATGAAAAATCTAATAAAAAGAAAGTTTATAAAAATTTCTTTATTAGATCTTCTACTTGTAATGCATGTAATGAAGTAGGACATAAATCTTATGAATGCCCTTTTAAATTGAGTAAAAATAAATCAAGTGGCAAGTTACAATTGGTTCCTAAGGGAACCAAACCTAACTCTAGGACCCAAAAGATTTGGGTACCAAAAACGAACTACTTGATTATCTTTCTTATAGGTTGAGAGCTCTCATTTGAAGAATCAATGGTACCTTGATAGCGGATGCTCAAGGCATATGACGGGAGACTCAACAAAGTTTGTCTATGTCAACAAGAAGAAAGGAAACGTCACTTTTGGCGGAAATCAAAAAGAAAAAATTGTTGGCATCGGTAACATAGGTAATAGCTCTAACCATATTATTGAAAATGTGTTGTTAGTATAAGCGTTAAAACATAATTTACTTAGTATCAGTCAATTGTGTGATAAAGGATATAAAGTGACTTTTAAATCAAATTCATGCATAATTAAGAATAGCTCATCTAGTAAAGTGCTGTTTAAAGGTTATATAAGAGAAAATGTATACACAATTGATTTAAATAATACTGAATGCTTTGATAACAAATGCTTTGCTGTGAATATGTTAGTTGATAGTTGACTTGGCATAGAAGATTAGGACATGTAGGTATGCATACCTTAGCTAAGATCACTAAGAATAATCTAGTTAGAGAGATTCAAAAAATATCATTTGAGAAGGATAAAGTTTGTGAAGCTTGCCAAATGGGCAAGTAAATCAAAAGTTCCTTTGCATCAAAGAATGCAATCTCTACATCCAAGCCCCTACAACTACTTCACATGGACCTTTTCGATCATTCTAATATGACCAGTCTATGAGGAAAACTCTATGCCTATATTATAGTAGATGACTTCTCTAGGTTCACATGAGTGTTCCTCCTAAAGTCAAAGGACGAAATATTCGATATCTTCTCTAGCTTTAGGAAAAGAGTTCAAAATGAAAATGATCTCACTATTGTAGCTATTCGTAGTGATCATGGTGGAGAATTTGAGAATGAGCGATTTGAACTCTTGTGCCTCAAACATGGAATTGAGTACAATTTCTCATCTCCTAGGACCTCTCAACAAATGGTGTTATTGAGAGGAAAAATAAGTCTTTTCAATAGCTTACTCGGACCATGCTCAACGAGAACTCTCTTCCAAAATATTTTTGGGCATAAGCTGTGAACAGCTTGCTATGTGCTAAACCGGGTCTCTATAAGACCGATTCTAGAGAAAACCCCCTATGAGTTATGGAACGACAAGTCTTCTAGTGTCAAATACTTTAGAGTTTTTGGTTGTAAGTGCTTCATCCTTAATACCAAGGATACCAAGGACAACCTGGCCAAATTCGATTCTAAAACGGACATTGGAATCTTCGTTGGTTATTCCTCCTCTAGCAAAACCTATAGAGTGTTCAACAAAAGAACTCTAGTAATTGAAGAATCCATGCATGTCAACTTTGATGAATCACCTCATCCCACAATCAATGTGGATGAGGATGATAAACTAGAAAAGCAATTGGATTCTCTCTCCTTAGACAAATCTAGAGAAGATATTCAAGGAAAAATCACCATAGAGCCTCCGTCAAACCCTTTAGAATTTGCTCAAATAAAAGATGTAAATGATGATCTCCCTAAGGATTGGAGATATGTCAAAAATCATCTCATAGATTGTAACACCCGGATTTACGGGATTTTGTAAATCAATAATATAATGACATTTTTGTAATTATGTCAAATCAAGTCCATTTTGCCAAAAGAAAGCGTTATTATGATCCTAATGATTTATAAGGATTTTAAGAAAATTTCAGAAATTTTAGCAGTTAAACGCTAATTTTACGAGAATTACGTTTATCGTAATATAAATGATACGTTGGTAAAAATAGTAAACAGAGTCCAAATTGCGAACGGACAGTTTTAAAAGAACCCTGGTAATGAAATAGAGTCATTGGTGAATTAAGGAAATTTGGTGAAACCGAATCGTTAGTTAATTAACGAAACAAAGGACGAAATAAATAGAAATAAGAGCAAAGGGCGTTATAGTAATTTACCAAGCCAAAATTTATTAAAAACAATTTTCTTCTTCTTCTTCTCCACGCCATTTTCTTCTTCCCCTACGATTTCCCTCTCCTCTCAACGGCGTTCTCCTCTCCGTCAACGATTCCTTCTCCGTTCGTCGTCCATTCTTTGTGTTTTCTTCCCCAAACTCAACCCTAGGTATGAATCTATCGTTTTAGAAACATTATTCGTAGTTTTCGGAGCGTTTAATGATTAGGGTTTTGTTTAGGTTTTGTGAAAAACGTAGTTTAAAGTTAGAAATTTATAGGTTTGATGTATTAGTGAGTATATTGAACGTATTAAACGTTATTGGACGAAATCTAGAGCATATTCGGTGTTTAGGTTGAAAAACTGGATTTTTAGGTTTGAGAATCTCCATTAATGGATTTTTGGGAATTCACGAGCACGAATTGCTCAATAAAATGTCTCGAAGAGTTGAGTTAGAACTTTAGAAAAATTTCCTTAGTTAAGGTTTCGTTAAATTTGGACGTATAATGGTTTAAATCTCGTTTAACGACAATTGTTGTGTTTTGTCTCAGACGAACAACGCTCGTGGACGGAGCTCGAAGTTTAGCGCGCACGAGGTAAGTTATCGTGACTTACTTGGCCGAGTGGCCTACACCGAATGTCGATCGCGTCGAGGATCTCTGAAGAGTTGTTTGTTTATATGCTTTGGTCGGGTAGATAGGGTTAGATCTTTTATAGGTTATGCTTTTTATAGTCTTTTATAGATTATGCTTTTTATAGTCATGATGGTATGTATGATGTTTGTTTATTTTATGTTTATAACTGTTCATGAATCACGTATTTTAAAATAACATGAAAACAGACTTCTGCACGTGTTTATGAAAATGAAATGAATGAACGTAATGAATCAATGCAATCTGTATCTGGTTACGCGAGGTGGGGCTCAGGCACGGCTGTTATGGGTGCGAGCGTGTACCCCTCCCCCCCTCCCGTTAGGTGAAGAGGGCAGTCCGACCGCGGGATGTGTCATCTCCATCTAATAGGCTGAGACCTCGGTGACATTCTGTCTGCGACGTAATGAAAAGAAAATGTGCATGATTTCTGAAACTCATACGCACAACATGCATTTACATTTAAGAAATTTACTGAGCCTTTAGCTCATAGTGTCTCTGTATGGTGTAGGTGATTACGAGACAGGTGAGGACGACGTTCCTCCTCCCGATGCATGAGTCCAATTGGTAAAGAATGATCGCGGGAGTGTGCTGGCGCAGTCGAGGCGTTCATGACCCGTGGGGATGTATGTAGGTATTTTGGGCTATTTTGGATATAAACCTGTATAGTTAGAGACATTTTAGGGTGTTTGGTTCTGAATAGTGGATAGGTTATATTTTGAGTTTGTTTTTAAAACGTTTTGGAAATGTATTTTGTAAATGTTTGGTATTAGGAAAATGTTCGATTTTTAAACATATCCACGCGATTTGTTTTTATGAAAATAGGCTATGTTTTTAAATGTGCCTTGAGTCGTTGTTTTGATGAAATTTTGAGTGAATTTATATTGTAAGGTATGGTGCCCCTTGTGTTAGACGATCGCCTGTTGAGGCGATCGCTGGGCGAATCGCCGAGCGCTCTAGAAAATAAATTTCCAGAGCGAGTAGCGATCGATCGCCGAGCGCTCTGGAAATAAATTTCTACAGCGAGTGGCGATCGATCGCCCCTCGTGTTGTCGCCGCGATCTGTGATCGCTTCACCCAGGCGATCGCTGGCAAAACCAGCGATCGCCCCTTCATTTTTAAGGCATTGCCCGTTTCTGCCCCTGTTCTCTACCGAATGCTTCCCCTCGGTTTGTAATTGTTTTATTAATGTTTTAGGTTTTCTTTTAATTCGTTTTTAAAGCTTTATTTCGTGGTTTTCAAAAATAGATTCGAATGTTTTACAAATTTTGGTTTCCGCTGTTAAGTATGCTTATGCAGGAAGAGAAAGAAGAGAAGGTAGTAGAAGAAAAAGAAAGAGGAAAGAAGAGGGAGGAAGCCGAGCGCTCTGGAAAGAAATTTCCAGAGCGATTGGCGATCGATCGCCCCAAACGGACGATCGATTGCCCCTTGTGTTAGACGATCGCCTGTTGAGGCGATCGCTGGGCGAATCGCCGAGCGCTCTAGAAATAAATTTCCAGAGCGAGTAGCGATCGATCGCCGAGCGCTCTGGAAATAAATTTCTACAGCGAGTGGCGATCGATCGCCCCTCGTGTTGTCGCCGCGATCTGTGATCGCTTCACCCAGGCGATCGCTGGCAAAACCAGCGATCGCCCCTTCATTTTTAAGGCGATTGCCCGTTTCTGCCCCTGTTCTCTACCGAATGCTTCCCCTCGGTTTGTAATTGTTTTTAATTAATGTTTTAAGGTTTTCTTTTATTCGTTTTAAAGCTTTATTTCGTGGTTTTCAAAAATAGATTCGAATGTTTTACAAATTTTGGTTTCCGCTTTAAATTCCGCCTAAATGCAAATCAAAGTTATTAAGATAATATATATATATATATATATATATATATATATTACGGGAAAAATGGGTACAGTGTTAGGGTCGTCACATAGATGACATTCTAGGTGATCCTTCCTTAGGAATCAAAACTAGAGCCTCTCTTAGAAATCTTTGTGCTAATGTTGCATTCATCTCTCAAGCAGAATCTAAGAAATTTGAGGAAACCAGTTAGATGAAAATTGGATAGTAGCCATGCAAGAAGAGTTGAATCAATTTGAAAGAAACAATGTATGGGAACTTGTTCCAAGGCCTAAAGATCATCCAATTATAAGAATCAAATGGGTTTTTAATAATAAGTTTTATGAAAATAGGATAGTTGTTAGAAACAAGGCTAAATTGGTTGCCAAGGAGTACAACCAAGAAGAAGGGATAGATTTTGAGGAAACCTTTGTTCCAGTAGCTCGCTTAGAGTCAATTAGGATGCTCTTGACCTATGCTTGTTACAAGAACTTCACACTCTTCCAAATGGACGTAAAGAGTGCTTTTCTAAATGGATATATCATGGAAGAAGTTTATGTAGAGCAACCCGTTGGTTTCGAAGCTTATGACAAGCTTGATCACGTGTTCAAGTGCAAGAAAGCTCTATATGGATTTAAGCAAGACCCTAGAGCTTGGTATGATAGGTTGAAGAATTTCCTTGAGAAAATGAAGTTCAAAAAGGATAAAATCGATTCAACTCTATTTACCATGTAAAAGGACAAAGACATACTCATTGTGCAGATCTATGTCGATGATATTATATTCGGTTCAATGAATGTCTCACTGTGTGATGAATTCTCCTTTCTAATGCAAAGTGAATTTGAGATGAGTATGATGGAGGAGTTAAAATTCTTCCTAGATTTTCAGATTAGTCAAAAACCAAATGGTATTTTCTTCTGTCAAGAAAAATATATTAAAGAGCTCTTAAAGAGATTTGGACTGAGTTCTTCTAAGTCAGCTAGAACTCCAATGAGCACCACTACAAAATTGGACAAAGATGAAGATGGGTTAAGTGTAGATTTTAAGAAATATCGATGAATGATTGGTTCACTTCTATACTTAACCGCTAGTAGACCTGATATTCTGTTTAGTGCGAACCTGTTGATGAGTGAAAGCCTCATGCTGGTGTTCAAATGGCAAAAGTAAGGGATGCAGGGGATGCAAATGATGGAGAAAGAATTCCTCCTGTTTCTCTTGTTGCTAGTGTTCCAGATGAAGAAACGGTAGATGCGTATCAAGATGAACCTATGTTCAGATGTGTGAGGGATTTCTATGCTCGCATGAACTAGGATGCTGTTTCTTCCAATGTGTAATCAATTTCTTCATTCTGCACTATGTCTCGGTTAGATAGTTTAGCAACTTAGGACTATCTTAGGACTAGTTTAGCGCTTTGTCTTCTTGTAACACCCGACATTATTGCCATGTAAATATTCCTTGAATTATTAGACGGAATTAATGGGAATATTTATACAATGTATGTTTTATGAATTTACCGATAGTTTCAATTGAATGTGGGTGATTCGTAAAACCGATTTGACAAACTAAATTGTAATTTAGTTAAAAACCAATGGAAGGGTAAAATAGGAAGCCAATTAAGGTTGGTGGGAGGAAGCCAATGGTTGAGTGACACTTGGGAACTTGTTGAAGAAGCCATGTTCTTCTTCTTTTTTCTCCTACGTGAAACCCTCATTTCTCCTTTGCTTCTTTCCACTCCCCTCTGTTTTCTCTCTTCCAGACAACAAACGCCCTTCGAAGCTCCTTCGATCTCCTCAGTTTTCTTCTGTTTCTCTGCCTAAGGTAAACATCTGCTAAAGCTAACAGGTTTGGATAAGTTAAAATGTGAGTTTCGTTGTAGTTTGGGGTTACGATAATTTGGAGAGAACTCACTGTTTTGGATGAAAACACGTTGGTTTGTTTTCAAAAGATTTGAATGGAGTTTGAAGCATATTCTACTAAGTTATTAGTTAGCATTTGCAGCTCTGTTTATTTTCTTTACGTGCATGTATAGGTTCGTGCATCACCGAGGCAACACGTTCAAGACTATCAACTCTACAGCAAACAGGTAAGTTCATGTGTGTAGATTGGACCTTAAGGCCCTACAACTCGGAGATACTAGGTTTTACTTTTTTCAAGTTGTTTCGGGTAGATAAGTTAGAGTTACGTTCTGAGTTTTCTGCATTTCTCTTCATGTTCTGCCGTTTTATTTCTGTTGCCTGCTGTTTTAATTTTAAGCACTGTAAACGTCCATGCATACACGTTTTCCCCGAAAGCTCATGCAAAAATGTTTTCTGTACACGCTTTAAAGTTAAGAAAGATAAAAGAAAAATCTAAATGTAATGTATCGGTTAAGTGTGGGACGGGGACTGGCCCTCTGTTTCTGTTATATTCTGTATATCTGTATGTTCCTGATAGTGCACTCGCCAGTTCCTCTATAAGCCTCACTTATACCCCTCTGCCAGTGAAACGTAATGTAATGTACTGTTACTGTATTCTGAAAGTTCATGCATAGCATATGCATCACTGCATTTTATTCATATTCTTATTGTAACACCCGATTTTACGGGATTTGATTTATTTCAATATAAACGGTATTTTTGTAATACGTCAAATTAAGTCCGTTTTGTGAATTGAATGTTTTAATGGAGCCTTAATAATAAATTAGAATTTATGGTGAAATAAGGAAATTTGGAGAAAACGAATTGTTAGTTAAATAACGAAAGTTGTGAAGGAATAAATTGAAAATCATAAGGAAGGCAAATGAGTAATTTTGCAAACCAAATTTTAATAAAATCACAAAAACTCTCCCTCCCTCACACTTACACGATTTCTTCTCCAGCATTTCCCCTCCTTCACGCGACATTTCTCCCTCCCACGGTGTTTCCTCTCTTCCGGCGATTATTCTTCTTCTCCGGCGATCGTTCTTCACGCTTTCTCTTCCAACTCCGACCCTAGGTGAGAATCTGCTGTTTAGGAGCCTTAGATTTTGATTTCTAGGGTTTAAAATGGTTAGGGTTCGTTAGGATTTTCGTTGAAAACATGAAATAGAGTTTGAAATCGATAGGCTTACCGTATTTATAGCTCTAATGGGCGTATTTATGATTGTTGGTAAGAGTTAGTTGAATTAATGAGAGTTATTGAGGTTTTGAGTGGTTGGAAGTTTTAAAAACTCCATTAATGGAGGTTTGGAAATTCACGAGCACGAGTTGCTCGATAAAATGCCTCAATGAGGTGTTTTAGAGTTTAGGAGATTTTCTTTAGTTAGGAGTTTGTAATTTTCTAAAGTCGATAGTTTAGAATTGATTTAAATGACGAATGTTGTGCATTGCCATAGGTGAACAACGCTCGTGGACGGAGCTTAAATTGCAACGAACGCGAGGTAAGTCTTCGTGATTTGTTTGGCCGTCTTGGCCTACACCATAAGAATGTACGTTAAATCGAGGAATTGGAGATATATTGCGTTCGGGTAATCAGATTGGGTAGTTAGTTTTAGGCTTAATTAAGTTGTTGATTGTTTAAGTTTATTGTTTATATGTTTCGATCTCGTTATGACACAACATATGTTCATGCATCATTGTTTTTATAAAGGCATGAAAAGAATTTCTATGTATATTTTTATGAAAAGGAAAGGCTAACGAAAAGGTTAATAAATATAATGATGGTCACGTCGGTGGCGGTGGTTCAGACATGGCTGTCAGATGAAGCATGTTTTCCCCCCGGTTAGATACGATGGGCTATCCAATCATCGGATGTGCCGCTCCTATCTAGCGAGAGTGAAGCCCCGGTGACATAAACGAAATGAATAGCGAAAAGGTAGGATGCATAATTTATAAACTGTACATGCATAGCATTCACATGCATTCACGTAGATTTATTCAGCCTCTAGCTCACATTTTATTTTCTATGGTGTAGGTGATTTTGAGACAGGTGAGGACAATGTTCCTCCGCCCGAAGTTTAAGCAGGTTGAAGAAGAATGCTCGCAGAAGTGTGCTGGCGCAGTCGGTGCTTAATTTGACCCGTGGGGACGTAGGTAAATGTTTCTGGAAAATTGATAGATAGGAATATAGGAAATTGTATAGTTGAACATTTTAGGATGCTTGGATCTAACTAGATATTGTGTAGTATTTTGTAATGTTTTTGATATTTTCAAATAGGGGAAAATGTTAAACTTTTAAACGGAACCACGCGGTTCATTTTTTTTATGTTTAAATGTGTTTTGGGTCGGTTTCTGAGTGATTGGGGGGGGGGAGAGTGAATTGTACGTGGGTGGAAGGTTGTTATGAAATGTTTAGAGGCAATTGATGAAAGAAAAATTGAGAAGTGTTTGAGTTAGATGTGCAGGGAATTGATGGGAGAAAGAAGAGAGGAGGCGGCTCTCTGGAAAATTGAATTCCAGAGAGCTTGCCGATCGATCGCCAGGGAGGGCGATCGATCGGCCTTCTTTGATTTTTTTGGTCACGCTCTGGAAGAAATTCCAGAGCGTGTGCCGACCGATCGCTTGTGAAGGGTGAACCGATCGGCTGGGTGGTCGCCGAAGGGCGATCGATCGCCCATATGAGGGGCGATCGATCGCCCCCCATGATTTTAACACAGCCGATCGATCGGCTGAATTGGCCGATCGATCGGTCATGCTTTTACGGGCAGAATGCCCTTTTTACCCCCAATTCCTTTGGCCGATGTATTAATATGTTTCTTTAATGTTTTTAATTAATTTTCCAAAGAAATTTCAACACTTATTTTAAGGTATTTTCTTAAATGGTTTTAAAGACGTTTTAAGTAGGTTTAGATGTTTAAAAAGAAAATTTTTACGAGAAATTAAGGTTAAAGGATGAGGGTCGTTACACTTCCTGAGTTTTAGACTCATAGGTGAACTTCTTGTTGTAGGTACGGATCCCGTGGATGAGGACTTTGTGCCTCAGTCCGACGACTAGGTGGCTGGTGGCTCGACCTTTCTGAGGCGGTTGCGACAGCCAGACATATTTTTGTCTTGAGGCCTAAGTTTTTAAAGTAAAGGTCATATCTGTAAACTCTACTGGGATTCTGGTGTTTCTATTTTAAAACTCTATTGGGATTCTGTTGGAAATTTGGATAATGTATATGTTCCGATGTCTAAGTTTTTAAACCTCTGTATTTGACAGTTGTATGTATAATTTGAAATATTCTGGAACTGCTTGAAAATCTCTCTTTTTAGGTTGTGCATGGATGGTCTCGAGTTTTAGAGCTATCCATGCAGTTTGTTTTCTTAAATCTCTATCATCTGTAAAGCATGTTTTACAACTTTGTTCTGTTTGAGGGTTTGAAACTTTTATGCTTTCTGTTTTATGCTCTCTGTTTATATGTCTTCCTGTTAAAAGTTGTCAATTCTGCCTTACTGAGTCTTCCGCTACATCTACCGCCTTATGGCTATATCCACCGCCCCGGTTTATTTAAGTCCTTCGGTTTATTTAAGTCTTCCGCCCTTGTCATCCACCCATATCTTCCGCCCAGTTCACTACATCTTCCGCCTGACGTACCCATATCTTCCGCCCAGTTCACTACATCTTCCGCTTGACGTCATCCACCCATATCTTCCGCCCAGTTCACTACATCTTCAGTCTGACGTCATCCACCCATATCTTCTGTCCAGTTCACTACATCTTTTGCCTGACGTCATCCACCCATATCTTCCGCCCAGTTCACTACATCTTCCGCCTGACGTCATCCACCCATATCTTCCGCCCAATTCACTACATCTTCCGTCTAACGTCATTCACCCATATCTTCCGCCCAGTTCACTACATCTTCCGCCCTGTTTCTCCTGCCCCGGTTTAGTTACATCTTCCGCCCCAGCTTACTTACTTCTTCCGCCCTATATCACCCGATCATGTTATTCACTGTAGCCTTCCTCCCAGTATGTCTTCCAGTTTATGTTTCTCATTTGTTTTCACTGCATGTATTTTATCACGTTTTTCCTTTGCATGTTCGTCGTCCATCCAGCCTTTTATTTAAATGTTCAAAGTATTCTGATTTCTTCAGTCTTCTATTTATGCAGTCCAAGTTTTTATATATTTCTTTTCTTCCCGTTTCCATTTGTTGTTCATTCCTGTTCTTCCTGTTTTTCTCACCTCGATGCTAGAGAAGGTTTACGTCCAAATTTTTAAGTATTCCAGTCTTCCTGCTTTCTTTCTGTCATTCATTATGTAGTCCGATTTTAACTGTTTCCCGTTTTGCTTTCAAATCCAGAGAATGTTTTCTCTCTCTGTAAAGTTTTAAGGGTTTGTTTTTTTAAAAGTTCAGTCTGTTTATTCAAAAATAATAATAATAGTCCACATTTTGAAATGTCCCGGAGTGATGGCTCCTCGACCCCGATCGGGTCCGGGGCTATCACACTTCTTATCCCTATTTATTCTTCACACTTGTGTTGAATGACACTGCTTGCTTATTATTTTTTTTGATAATGTTAAAAGGGGAGAAGAGTATATATTGGTTGAATGCATAGAGTATGAGAGAGTACATATATTGTTAATTAGAACAAACAGAATAGCATGAGGGAGTATATGTTTAATCATTTTATATTTGTCATCATAAAAAAGAGGGAGATTGTTAACTTAAAATATGTTTAAGTCTAACTATGTTTTTGATGATTGTGATTAACGTGAAATATTTAAATTGATGATTGTAAGAAATAAATGATATTAATAATTGCAGTTAATTGGGAATGCTATTTTAGAAAGGGTAGTATGTTTTTCTAACGTTTTTGATTAAGTGTTGATAGTCAAGACTAGTGCATGCATAATATTAACCAGACGCATAAGTCGTCTGCCAAAAGGAACATCGACCGTTGCCAAAGCAGATTTGAAAGTCATCCGCTAGATATATTAATCGGACAAAACAAAGTCGACCGATGGCGGAACCAATTGAATATCGACCAATACACTAAGGCCAGAAGTCGTCCGTGGGAATTATGTAGACCGATTTTGAAGTCTACCAAAATAAATGTAGACCAAAACTAAGAATGATTCTGCAACAATGAAGTCTACTGAAATCAATTATGACCAAAACCAAGAATGATTCGGCAACAATAATGTAGACCGATTTTGAAGTATACCGAAATCAATGTCGACCAAAATTAAGAATGATTCTGCAACAATGAAGTCTACTGAAATCAATTACGACCAAAACCAAGAATGATTCGACAACAATAAAGTCGACCGGATTTTGAAGTCTACCGAAATCAATGACGATCAAAACCAAGAATGATTCTGCAACAATAAAGTTGACTGAAAGTCCAATATGAGAATGCTCCGCAAGATCAACATCGACCGAACAAAGACTTCATTCATTAGGATAACATCATCAATATCAACCACAGACCACAACGACTAATTTTCTACGTACGGACTCTTCACACCGGTTATATTTTTGGTACGAAATGAAGGAATCTTTCGAATGTGAAGCTGTAACGACCCGGGGAGGATCGCCACGAAATTCTTGACTTTACATAAAACTTTAATTCATATTTGAACTCTTTTCTCCTTCTCTGTTTTTTTTTTTAATAACAGTATACCTAACAGGCTTAAAAGACTTCAACTTAACGAATGGAAAATTAGTCCTTCGTACATGCTTCCAATCGACGTACAAGTTGCATGGGTCTGCATGCATCAACCGATAGACATTGCGTCTTCCGGATGGCACGTGCACCCCACATGACTCGTTTAAACACCTATCGGCAGATGCGAATACTCGCATCGACCGACGATCACGTGCATCTCGTGTGACCAATTAAAACATCTACCGATAGACATGTGAAATTCACATGTTCATCTAAGACATCTTCCGATAGTTTACAAGCTCTATATCATCCGATCACTATACGACAAATTATCATTTACATCATCCGGCGAGGAAAACATACTTCATCTTCCGGTGTAATAGGGAAACATAATCCGATGGACATGTGCTCCCCACGTGCATAATTAAAACATGACCCGGTTACTAAACGACAAGAAAACCCTCACATCGTCTGATGGCTAAACACTCTACATCTGCTAATCGCTAGACGACAAAATAGCACTTTCATCATCCGATGGCTAAACACTCTACATCTGCCGATCGCTAGACGACAAAATAGCACTTTCATCATCCGATGGCTTAGACACTCTACATCTGCCGATGACGTCAGCCGGATGAATGCCTCATCCAGCTTCTATCATACGGCAATAAAACACTATAATCATCAAACAACCTCGTCCAACAGAAAATACTACAACTCACTCAAATCTTAACCTGGAAATTATAAACCTTAATGAGTAAAAACCATATCCCATACAAGATACACATAGCGGAAGGCTTAAGCAAAACAGACCATTCATAATCCTTAAAATCGTTAACAGACTCTGAAGTCAAACCATTCAAAATCCAAATCTCATTGTTATAAGAAAACTCTATTCTACTTAGTCATCTATTTATCATAAACTTCTCTGACTTACTATGGTTATAACCAGGGAACTTGGTCGCCTATCCAGCCTTCACTGTCACACTGAGCATCCTCCAGCAACCAAGCTTAGACATCTTCATTGACCTTGAGTTCCTCACCTGAAAACTCGTCACCTACATCATAAGGTTTAAACTATAAGCCTAATGCTTAGTAAGGAATGCAACACTAACATGGATGCATGAATGCATAATTTGGGAAAATCACATGCTCATAAGTATCTTCTTGTTCATGTCTTTGCTCGTAATCATCATTCATAGTCATGGATCATATTCATCATTCATAATCATTGATCATATTCATCATTCATAGTCATTGATTATATTCATCATTCGTAGTCATTGATCATATTCATCATTCGTAGTCATTGATCATATTCATTATTTAGGTTGTGTGGATCAAGAGAGGATTTGTGCCGGTAAATGGGGTTCGACAGTGAGTTTGATCTTGTTCCCTACTGCGGGTCGTATTCATATGTTCTTCTTTGGACTGTGACATACGCCGAACCGCCCCCAACCCTCACTTAATCCACGTTGCATAAATCTTATACATATACATATATACATACATATCTTGTTCATGGAAAACATGCGTTAAAACATTTTCTTATACTTGAGAAACATTCATGATGCATGAACATGAGAGCTTTTAACTCATCAAACTATGACAAGGATCATACTAGAGCAGACAACTTCACATTCACTAACAGGTCATCACATGGTATAACTCGCAACATACATAAATCCTTCAAGTGCAGACAAGCTCATAATCATAAGGTAAACATTAGACATTTCAACCTAGTACCCCCACGATGTAGGGCTCTATTAGCCAGAAATCTTAATACATTCACTTACCTGGTCTCCTTAGCACTTGACCTCCTTTCTCTTCAAACTTCTTCACCTAAACATTTACATTGCAGTAGTTAAAACAAAATCCTAATAGTTCTAATCTCGAGTTATCCTAAGATCTAATAGCTAAGAGTCATTCCCGAGTTCTTAGTTTAATACTCAATGTAACCCGAAATCCCAAAATCAAAACAGACGGATTCGATAATGATAATTCAGGGTTGGTTGTTTTAAATGTCCAGAATCGATTCGGAATGACATTACCAATCTCGGGTTTCAAAATGTTCTTATTAATATTCAGCCATTGAAGAATCCAAACTTCAATACAGAGCTGAAAACAGGGCTAATAAACTAACAGATAGCCACATTGTCAAACCCGTACCTCGAGCACAAAGTAGCCGAGAAGCAGCAAGGAAACCGATCGCCGAAGGAGGGATTTCCAGCTGACAGAGAGCGAGAGCTTGGGAGAGAAGAAATCGCCGGAAGTTGGGGATGTCGGCTACAGTGATTTAAATGAGGTTTGAATACTTTCCTTTTTCTTTAAATACTGGCCTCAATTCTCCATTATTACAACTTTGCCACTCAACCTAGTTTAGATCCACATGTAATTAATTAAGCTTGACATAAATCCTAAACTACGAAGATTAAATATTTATGACCGTTAATACAGTTAAGAAAATCACCTGGCCGTTAACTCGGGTGTTACATCCACCCTTCCTTAAACAAAATTTTCGTCCCCGAAAATTGATCAAACAAATAACTCTGGATACTTGTCCAACATGTCCTGTCGTCGCTCCCAAGTGGCTTCTTCAATGCCATGATTCTTCCATAAGACTTTGACCAACGGAATCTCTTTGTTCCTTAGAGTCTTAACTACGGATTCCAATATCTGCACTGGCTTCTCTTCATATGTTAGTGTCGACTCAATCTCAAAATCCACTGGTTTAACAACTTGTGTAGGGTCCCGTATACATTTTCTTAACATTGACACATGGAAAATATTATGAACTTTATCCAATGATGGAGGCAACTGCAGTCTGAAAGCTGTACTACCGATTCTAGCCAAAACAGGGAATGGTCCAATAAATCGTGGATTAAGCTTTCCCCTTCTGCCAAATCTTAGTACTCCTTTAAATAGTGAAACCTTCAGGAAAACTTCATCACCAACTGCAAATTCAAGATCTCTCCTCCTTTGGTCTGCATAACTTTTCTGTCGGCTTTGTGCAGTAATCATCCTCCTCTTAATGGTGGCAATCTTGTCTGACATCTGCTGTAACATCTCGGGACCTATGAGTTTTGCTTCACCAACCTCATCCCAAGACAGAGGTGATCTACATTTCCTACCATACAACGCCTCATAAGGTGTCATGCCAATGGTGGACTGGTAGCTGTTGTTGTAGGAGAACTCAACCAGGGATAAGTATCTACTCCAGGATGACTGGAAATCTAGTACACACGCCCTCAGCATGTCCTCAAGTATCTGGATAGTCCTTTCAGATTGACCATCTGTCTGTGGGTGGAAGGCAGTACTGAAGGTTAACTTTGTACCTAATGCGTCTTGTAAACTCTTCCAAAACTGGGAGGTGAACCTAGGGTCACGATCAGAGACAATAGATGCAGGAATTCCATGCAACCTAATAACTTCTTGTACATAAAGATCAGCAAGCTGGTCCATCGAGTAGGTTGTCCTTACTGGTAAGAAATTGGTTGATTTTGTCAATCTATCAATCACAACCCAAATACTATCATGTCCTTTAATTGTCTTAGGTAATCCTATAACGAAATCCATAGCTATGTGTTCCCACTTCCACTCGGGAATAGGTAAAGGCTGAAGGGTACCTTCTGGACGTTGGTGCTCGGCTTTAACCTGTTGGCAAACCAAACATGACTCTACATACTTAGCAACATCTCTCTTTAAGTTTGGCCACCAATATAGTAACTTCATATCTCGATACATCTTGGTGCTTCCAGGATGCACTGAAAAGGGAGACGAATGCGCCTCAGCCAAGATTAGCTTACGTAATTCTTCATCATTAGGGACATACCATCTATTTCTAAACTTCATAATCCCATCCTTGGAAAGACTAAACTCGGAGGTGGTGTCCTTCACCTTGTTCATCATACCGTTATTCTCCTCAGAGTCCTTCTGTTGTGCCTCTTTGATCTTTTCTAAAACCGTTGGTTGAATGGTCAAATCGGCAAGTAAGGTTGATAACTCTGGAACTATCTCCAATTCAAACCTCTGAACTTCTGTCCTCAAAGGTATAGACATAGTTGATACAACGGGTTGCATTGTTGTTGACATCCTGCTCAATGCGTCAGCTACAGAGTTAGCCTTACCCGGGTGATACTTGATCTCAAAGTCGTAATCCTTAACAAATTCCAACCAACGCCTCTGCCTCATGTTCAATTCCTTTTGTGTAAAGAGGTACTTCAGACTTTTATGGTCAGAAAACACCTCACACTGCTGTCCATATAAGTAGTGCCTCCATATCTTCAAAGCAAAAACGACAGCGGCTAATTCTAAATCATGGGTGGGGTAGTTCTGTTCGTAACTCTTTAATTGCCTAGAGGCATACGCTACAACCTTGCCTTCTTGCATCAAAACACAGCCCAAACCAACTTTTGATGCATCACAAAATACGCTAAACTTTCCTTCTTCGGTTGGAAGGGTCAATACCGGGGCTGTTGTTAACTTCACCTTCAATGTCTGGAAGCTATTCTCACAAGGTTCGGTCCAAGAATATTTATTGTCCTTCTTTGTCAAATTCGTCAGGGGCTTAGCTATCATAGAAAATCCTTTGATGAACTTTCTGTAATAGCCTGCCAATCCAAGGAAACTGCGGACTTTACTGGCATTCTTTGGTTGTGGCCAATCCTTTACTGCCTGAATTTTGGTCGGGTCCACTGATATGCCATTAGCAGAAACTACGTGGCCAAGAAAATTAACCTTGTCCAACCAAAATTCACACTTGGGCAATTTGGCATAAAGCTGGTGCTCCTTCAATGTTGTCAAAACTATTCTTAAATGCTCCGCATGGTCAGCTTCTGTCCGTGAGTATATCAGGATATCATCTATGAACACAATTACAAATTTGTCCAAATACTCCCGAAACACATGATTCATTAAGTCCATAAAGGCTGCAGGTGCATTGGTCAGTCCAAATGACATGACTAAGAATTCGTAGTGTCCATAACGGGTTCTGAAGGCTGTCTTTGGTATATCTCCTTCCTTAACTTTCAGTTGGTAATAACCTGAACGTAAATATATTTTTGAAAACACCTTTGCTCCTTGCAGTTGGTCAAACAAATCATCAATTCGGGGTAAGGGGTACTTATTCGTGACTGTCAACTTATTTAGTTCTCTGCAGTCTATGCACATTCTAAGGGAACCATCCTTCTTCTTGACAAATAAGAAAGGTGCACCCCAAGGGGAACTACTAGGCGTATAAATCCTTTGTCTACTAATTCCTGTAGTTGGACTTTTAACTCCTTTAACTCAACCAGTGCCATCCGGTAAGGATTCTTAGATACCGGTAAAGCCTCAGGGTATGTATCTATTACAAACTCTATTTCTCTATCCGGTGGTAATCCTGGCAAATCATCTAAGAACGCCTCAGGGAACTCTCTGACTATGGGGATATCTTGTAACTCTTTCTTATTCTTCACCCGAACATCCATTATGCTAGCTAAGTAACTCTCACAACCATTTTTCAGTAACCGGTAAATTTCTAGTGAGGATATAATCGGTATTTTGCTTATCTTAGGAATAGCTTGGAAGGAATAATGATCACCATTTGGGGGTCGAAAATCAACCATCCCAGATCTACAACTTATTGTGGCATAATGCCTAAATAACCAATCCATTCCCAATATCACCTCATATCCTTTCATGTCAATTACAATCAGTTCTACATATAGTTTCTTACTTTCTAAGGACACAACATCACCTTTAACAATCTGCTCTGAATATAGGGACTTCCCTGATGGTAACATAACATTATATGGCCTTTCGGCTGGTAAAGGTTCTAAGTTGTGATTGCACACAAACAAGGTTGATATAAATGAGTGCGTGGCTCCTGTATCTATAAGTGTGTAAGCAGCAAAACCACAGATCGTAATGGTACCTGTTATGACTGTATGCTGCACGGCTTCCTCATCCTCCATCATTGCATAGACTCTTGGTGCTACCCTTGCACGGTTCAGATCTGGCGGCATGGAGTAGTCTCTGACTATATGTCCAACCTTATCACATCTGAAACAGCGGCCAGAACGCAACTTGCATTCGCCGGAGTGGTTCTTCTGGCAGGTGGGGCATAAGGGTGCCAGGGGCCTCTTTTCTTTTCCTTGGTCATCATTCTGGTTGAGGGGTCTCTTTATTCCTTGTTGTTGTTGCTGTGGTCCCCTGTTCTGTTGTGGCTGCCAACCTTTGTTCTGACGTGGTGGCGGCAGAGTGTCCTTCGTGAGTTTCCTTGCCTGCTCGCGCTGTGCATATGCTGTCATTTCTGCCTCTTCCATCTCCAAGGCCTTAGCCGTCACTTCACCATAAGGTACATTGTGTATCCCAGCAGTCTTCACTTTCACATACAGACTCGGCTTCTGTAACGCCCGAGATTTGTTTAAGAAAGAAAAATTGGAGAGAAAATAAAATGATTAGGTAATTGTTTAATAATAGGTTATTTTAATTAGTTTAAAAGAAAAGTGAAGTTTCTAATTTAAGTTCGGGTCCTAGTGAAATTAAGCCGGGGGTTAGGTTAATTTAATAACGGGATTTAACGGAATGTTTGGAGGGGTATAATGGTAATTTAGTGTTAATTAATGTTATTATTATTATGTTTATTATTAAACTAAAAATAAATAAATAATAAAACAGAATGGCCGAAGCCATTCTGTTCGAGCGGCGAGCGCGAACAACAGGGGAGCGGGAAGGGAGGAACGGCGATCGCCGATCAAGACCGCTGACGATGCCCGACGATTTTCGGCCAGACGACGTCGACGACTCCAAGGCTGTCAGTTCCGGCCGTCGTCGCGCACAAAATCGAACGGTAAGTCTTCCTCTTCTCCTGTTTCGGTTTAGTTCGTGGCTGAGGGTGAGAAGCGAGTTTGAGCTCCGATCACCGGCAAAAATGGGCTGCTTCCGGCGTGGGTTTGCCAACCCTTGGGCCGGCGTGGGTTGCCTGGCAAAGAGAGCCCTTTTTGGGCGAAAAACAGTGAAGCCCTCTTTAGGGCATTTCGGGTTTTTGCTTGTAGTTCGGGGTTTTTGATTAGATTATGTTAATTGAGGCTAAATATGGTTGATTGGTGTGCAATTGAGTGTAAATTGATGAAAAATTAGAAAAGGGGAAATTCCGGCTATAGGGCAGTTCGGGTTTTGCACTAATTGACCTAGCTACGGTCGTTCGTTTTCAAATTTCTTTTGGCAGATTAAAATAGGTTATTAGAGGAGTACGTGGCCGCTGGAATCGTTCGATTCCGATATTCGACGCGAAAGTTACGCGCGTTTGAAGTTTCGGGTCGGTTTTTACCGAACCTCAATTAGTGGCCCGTTTAGTTAGATTTTAGTTGGAGTAGACTAAAAATAATAGTTTGAGAGTAATTGGTGAATGTAGGCTTAATTTTAATGGAGTTGAAGTTGGACGGTAAAATTTACATAAAAATCGGGTTTTGTGTTTTGGTGAGAGAAAGGAGTTTGAAGTATGGTTAGTTTTAGTTAGAAAATTTATGAGTGAATTGCTAAGTTATTTTCTATAATTGATAGGTTATCAGACGAGTGAATTGATCGTTAGAGGTGAGCACCGTAAAGCCGAGCAGTCAGGTAAGTAGAGGACGTTTGTGTTTTGCCTTCGAGCCTACACCACGGAACGGTAGGTTTGTTGTTTGTTGTTTGGTTGTCTTCTTTGTCGGTTGAGCATTGTTGGTTGATTGCTTTGCTTTGTTTTGGTCTGGTCTTAGTATTTGTGCGACTTGCATCATAGTGTGAAATGCATCGTAGTTTATAGCCTCGGGGGATGTTTGTTTGTTTGGTGTTGTATTGTTGATTGGTGTTGTTGTGTTGATGGTTTCGTGTGGTATTGCATATTTGAAGCATGCATCATGGTATAGCACGTTAGAAATGATTAGTGGCATTGTTTGGCATTGTGAGCATGAATGTAATCAGATAAAGTAAAATGTAAAATGCATCTCGAATAGGGTGACTTGTCGGGCTGAGGTTGCTGGTAGTAGCACCCCGAGGGGAACTCTATGAGAGATGACCGGCTAAAACACGAGATCCTTATTAGTCTGCCTTGTCGGGCTGAGGTTGCTGGTAGTAGAACCCCGAGGGGACCTCTATGAAGGATGATTGGTTAAAATACGAAATTCTGAATAGTGGGTCTTGTCGGGCTGAGATTGCTGGTAGTAGCACCCCGAGGGGACCTCTGTGAAGGATGACTGGCTATGATACGTAAATGTAAAATGCATCTCGAATAGGGTGACTTGTCGGGCTGAGGTGCTGGTGTGTAGCACCCCGAGGGGAACTCTATGAGAGATGACCAGCTAAAACACGAGATCCTGATTAGTGTGCCTTGTCGGGCTGAGGTTGCTGGTAGTAGCACCCCGAGGGGACCTCTATAAAGGATGATTGACTAAAATACGTAAATGTCGTGATTAAAGCAACGATCAGCAAACGAACACAACTGAGAGTTAGAAACTGCATTGTGTTAGGTTGATTGCATTGTGATGTTGTTGAGTTGCATTGGGAAGTTGTGTTGTTGCGTTGCGTTGTCGTGTTGAGCGTGTGTGTGTGGTTGTGTTAGGGTTGTGTGAGGATTAATTGTGGATTGCATTTGTTTATATTTATTATCCCCTACTTGCTAAGCATAAGCTTACGTGTGTGTGTGTTCCGTGGTGTAGGTGACGACAGGAGTACAGGTTAAAGCTTCGAGGAAAGCTAGGATTGGGACGCAGTCGTTGATGTACGCGGTATGCCGGTGCGGGCAGTTGTCGGGGCGTCTCGACCATGGTCTTCGGAGATGTGGGGTTTAATATTTTGGTGGTTATTGTAAATGTTTATTGTTGTATATAGTTAAGTTAAGGGTGATAGGTCGCCCTAACCTGTGGATGTTCTGCATTTGGGGATGTTAGTATTTTAGTTTCCCATTTTTCTATTATTGGAGATTTTGTATGCTGGATAGTGAGTGATTAGCTGAATAAGAATATTCTGGATCTGGTTGGGAATTGGTTTGTGTGCAGGTACTTAGCATTTTTGGAGGCGCCATTTTCAAGCATTACTCTGCCGAAATTTTCGGGGAAAACGCCGTGGTGTTTAGCGGTTAGGAGTAAGGGTAATTAGCGAGTCTAGGCCTAGTTTAAATTATGTTTCAACGTGGGTTTGGTTAGCAAAGTAGAGCACCGAGCCAGGGTGGGTTCGGGGGCGTTACAGCTTCAGCCCTTGAACAAATTGGTAAATCTTGTCCTCGTCATCCTCAATCATACGGGGAGTAAACCGTGATAAAGCATCAAATTTACATATGTAATCCGTCACAGAGCCAGTTTGTCGCAGATTCATGAACTCCTTCTTCTTGTTGGCCCGAATAGTCCTATTGAAGTACTTGTCAAAGAAAGCAGTCTTGAACATCTCCCAGGTCATAGCTTCGGCATTAGCGGTGTTCTGGATCGAGTCCCACCAATGCCTTGCACTTAACTCCAAATGAAAGACAGCATAGGTGACCTTATCCCCTTCCTCAACCTTTGCATACTTAAACATGTCTTCTATCTTTCGAATCAACTCTTCAGCATAAATAGGATCTGAAACATGCCCATTAAACACCGGGGGTCAAAGCCAGTGGAAACGCTCACCCCCATGATCATGAGTTGCATTAGTACTGGAGTTGCCTTGTTCCTCCCTAGCAGTCATCAGTCGTTCTATCTGGTGAGATTGGCGCATGACCAACTATGTCAACTGAGCAATAGCATTGCTATCCTCATTGATCTCTCCCTGCTGACCTCTAACCATTTTGGGATTCCTAGACAAATCATTACAGATATATCTTAACTTAATGACATAAACTGAAATCATAAATACTTACAGTTGTTGGAGTGTGCTCATGTGACAGTCAGTGCTGGAAGGCAGTCTGCAGAATCGGTTTTAGAACCCGGTTTTGCTTTGATACCATAATTGTAACGACCCAGGAGGATCGCCACGAAATTCTTGACTTTACATAAAACTTTAATTCATATTTGAACTCTTTTCTCCTTCTCTGTTTTTTTTTTTTTTTATAACAGTATACCTAACAGGCTTAAAGACTTCAACTTAACGGATGGAAAATTAGTCCCTCGTACATGCTTCCAATCGACGTACAAGTTGCATGGGTCTGCATGCATCAACCGATTGACATTGCGTCTTCCGGATGGCACGTGCACCCCACATGACTCGTTTAAACACCTATCGGCAGATGCGAATACTCGCATCGACCGACGATCACGTGCATCTCGTGTGACCAATTAAAACATCTACTGATAGACATGTGAAATTCACGTGTTCATCTAAGACATCTTCTGATAGCTTACAAGCTCTATATCATCCGATCACTATACGACAAATTATCATTTACATCATCCAGCGAGGAAACACTCTACATCTGCCGATCGCTAGACGACAAAATAGCACTTTCATCATCCGATGGCTAAACACTCTACATCTGCCGATCGCTAGACGACAAAATAGCACTTTCATCATCCGATGGCTAAACACTCTACATCTGCCGATCGCTAGACGACAAAATAGCACTTTCATCATCCGATGGCTAAACACTCTACATCTGCCGATCGCTAGACGACAAAATAGCACTTTCATCATCCGATGGCTAAACACTCTACATCTGCCGATCGCTAGACGACAAAATAGCACTTTCATCATCCGATGGCTAAACACTCTACATCTGCCGATCGCTAGACGACAAAATAGCACTTTCATCATCCGATGGCTAAACACTCTACATCTGCCGATCGCTAGACGACAAAATAGCACTTTCATCATCCGATGGCTAAACACTCTACATCTGCCGATCGCTAGACGACAAAATAGCACTTTCATCATCCGATGGCTAAACACTCTACATCTGCCGATCGCTAGACGACAAAATAGCACTTTCATCATCCGATGGCTAAACACTCTACATCTGCCGATCGCTAGACGACAAAATAGCACTTTCATCATCCGATGGCTAAACACTCTACATCTGCCGATCGCTAGACGACAAAATAGCACTTTCATCATCCGATGGCTAAACACTCTACATCTGCCGATCGCTAGACGACAAAATAGCACTTTCATCATCCGATGGCTAAACACTCTACATCTGCCGATCGCTAGACGACAAAATAGCACTTTCATCATCCGATGGCTAAACACTCTACATCTGCCGATCGCTAGACGACAAAATAGCACTTTCATCATCCGATGGCTAAACACTCTACATCTGCCGATCGCTAGACGACAAAATAGCACTTTCATCATCCGATGGCTAAACACTCTACATCTGCCGATCGCTAGACGACAAAATAGCACTTTCATCATCCGATGGCTAAACACTCTACATCTGCCGATCGCTAGACGACAAAATAGCACTTTCATCATCCGATGGCTAAACACTCTACATCTGCCGATCGCTAGACGACAAAATAGCACTTTCATCATCCGATGGCTAAACACTCTACATCTGCCGATCGCTAGACGACAAAATAGCACTTTCATCATCCGATGGCTAAACACTCTACATCTGCCGATCGCTAGACGACAAAATAGCACTTTCATCATCCGATGGCTAAACACTCTACATCTGCCGATCGCTAGACGACAAAATAGCACTTTCATCATCCGATGGCTAAACACTCTACATCTGCCGATCGCTAGACGACAAAATAGCACTTTCATCATCCGATGGCTAAACACTCTACATCTGCCGATCGCTAGACGACAAAATAGCACTTTCATCATCCGATGGCTAAACACTCTACATCTGCCGATCGCTAGACGACAAAATAGCACTTTCATCATCCGATGGCTAAACACTCTACATCTGCCGATCGCTAGACGACAAAATAGCACTTTCATCATCCGATGGCTACGATGGCTAAACACTCTACATCTGCCGATCGCTAGACGACAAAATAGCACTTTCATCATCCGATGGCTAAACACTCTACATCTGCCGATCGCTAGACGACAAAATAGCACTTTCATCATCCGATGGCTTAGACACTCTACATCTGCCGATGACGTCAGCCGGATGAATGCCTCATCCAGCTTCTATCATACGGCAATAAAACACTATAATCATCAAACAACCTCGTCCAACAGAAAATACTACAACTCACTCAAATCTTAACCTGGAAATTATAAACCCTAATGAGTAAAAACCATATCCCATACAAGATACACATAGCGGAAGGCTTAAGCAAAACAGACCATTCATAATCATTAAAATCGTTAACAGACTCTGAAGTCAAACCATTCAAAATTCGAATCTCATTGTTATAAGAAAACTCTATTCTACTTAGTCATCTATTTATCATAAACTTCTCTGACTTACTATGGTTATAACCAGGGAACTTGATCGCCTATCCAGCCTTCACTGTCACACTGAGCATCCTCCAGCAACCAAGCTTAGACATCTTCATTGACCTTGAGTTCCTCACCTGAAAACTCGTCACCTACATCATAAGGTTTAAACTATAAGCCTAATGCTTAGTAAGGAATGCAACACTAACATGGATGCATGAATGCATAATTTGGGAAAATCACATGCTCATAAGTCCTTTCTTGTTCATGTCTTTGCTCGTAACATCATTCATAGTCATGGATCATATTCATCATTCATAATCATTGATCATATTCATCATTCATAGTCATTGATCATATTCATCATTCGTAGTCATTGATCATATTCATCATTCGTAGTCATTGATCATATTCATTATTTAGGTTGTGTGGATCAAGAGAGGATTTGTGCCGGTAAATGGGGTTCGACAGTGAGTTTGATCTTGTTCCCTACTGCGGGTCGTATTCATATGTCCTTCTTTGGACTGTGACATACGCCGAACCGCCCCCAACCCTCACTTAATCCACGTTGCATAAATCTTATACATATACATATATACATACATATCTTGTTCATGGAAAACATGCGTTAAAACATTTTCTTATGCTTGAGAAACATTCATGATGCATGAACATGAGAGCTAAACTCATCAAACTATGACAAGGATCATACCAGAGCAGACAACTTCACATTCACTAACAGGTCATCACATGGTATAACTCGCAACATACATAAATCCTTCAAGTGCAAACAAGCTCATAATCATAAGGTAAACATTAGACATTTCAACCTAGTACCCCCACGATGTAGGGCTCTATTAGCCGAAAATCTTAATACATTCACTTACCTGGTCACCTAAACATTTACATTGCAGTAGTTAAAACCAAATCCTAATAGTTCTAATCTCGAGTTATCCTAAGATCTAATAGCTAAGAGTCCTTCCCGAGTTCTTAGTTTAATACTCAATGTAACCCGAAATCCCAAAATCAAAACAGACGGATTCGATAATGATAATTCAGGGTTGGTTGTTTTAAATGTCCAGAATCGATTCGGAATGACATTACCAATCTCGGGTTTCAAAATGTTCTTATTAATATTCGGCCATTGAAGAATCCAAACTTCAATACAGAGCTGAAAACAAGGCTAATAAACTAACAGATAGCCACATTGTCAAACCCGTACCTCGAGCACAAAGTAGCCGAGAAGCAGCAAGGAAACCGATCGCCGAAGGAGGGATTTCCAGCTGACAGAGAGCGAGAGCTTGGGAGAGAAGAAATCGCCGGAAGTTGGGGATGTCGGCTACAGTGGTTTAAATGAGGTTTGAATCCTTTCCTTTTTCTTTAAATACTGGCCTCAATCCTCCATTATTACAACTTTGTCACTCAACCTAGTTTAGATCTATATGTAATTAATTAAGCTCGGCATAAATCCTAAACTACGAAGATTAAATATTTATGACCGTTAATACAGTTAAGAAAATCACCTAGCCGTTAACTCGGGTGTTACAGAAGCAGATTACAGACACTAGTATTAATAGACGATTGAAACTTGAGAGAATAACTTTTTTGCCAACTTGAACAATTCTCTCTCTACTCTCACGAGCTTAAGTTTTTAATACTTTTCGACTCTCTACACCTCTCTACATCTAAACTTGAGATTTTGCTTTTTAAGAGAGTGTAGTTTTGTGCTCTATAATTTTCAACCCTGTAAAAACTTGAAGGTAGTAGATTGACGCCCGTGAAGTTCAATCCAAAATTGTAAGGCAGTAGATCGATACCCGTGAAGTTCGATCAAGAAATCTCGTTAAGGAGAAGAAAAGGATCTTCAAGGGGGAAACCTTGAAGCGTGGACGTAGGTAAGGTTGGCCGAACCACATAAAAATATTGGTGTCAATTTCTTTCTCTTACTCTTACTTTTAAGTGTTTGTTATTAATTGCACACAAAGAGAAAAAATAAGATAAAACTAATTTGCGTTGTTAAAAATGATTAGGTTAAGAAATTTCTAATTCACCCCCTCTATTAGACAATCACGATCCTACAATAAGTGTGTATTTTACACATTTAATTGTATTTTTTATACTTGATTTGATAAGCTTTACTCAAGTGTGTGAATGATTTTAATAACTTTGGTGTAAGTGTGTAGAGAAATTGAAGAATTCCAGGTTTTGCGAATTCGATCTGGGATAGAAAAATATACAGAGGACTTGCCAATCGATCGGTCACAGTGCAGGCGATCAATTGGCTGAAGAAAAGACGAAGATATTTTGGCAGAGAAGTTGCCGATCGATCGGCCAAATCTGGGCGATCGATCGGCTGAAGCTATGACAAGATGATGGAGCAGAAGCATAGCCGATTGATCGGCCACATTTAGGTGATCGATCGGCTGAAGCGGAAAGTTGAAGTTCGTTCTTTTGGCAAAAAGACAGCTGATCGGTCGGCTCTTGTGCTGCAATCGATCGGCTGTACGAGTTAAATTATTAATCTGAATTTAAGAGTTTAATTGGATTAATCTAGGCCATTGATCAAAGTAGACACCTGAATTAGGTTAAGAGGTGGCAAAAGAGGAGAGAGAGATTCATTCAGAACCAGCCCTAGCGAGACAGAGACCGGAACAGAGCGAGAGCTTTGAGGAACTAAATTTCAGTATAGTTTTTCTTTCTCTTTCTATTATGAACTATGAACATCTTAATTATTCTCGTTGTTTTTCTTTATTCTAGCATGAACTAATTTTCTTTTCTAGGGCTACGATGTAGTCGAATTGTGACTATTTAGTTTTTCTTTTAATTCAAGTGGTTAATTTTCTGTTTCGATATTGTGTTGAGTAAATTATCTTATTCTTAAAGTTTACGATTGTCTGATCAACAATAACATGTTCGTAGTATTATTTTGAGACCGAGAGATAATAAATAATCGTGTACTGAATATTTGACCATGAAAAGAATGTTAGACTAGAGATAACTAATGCGTTTATGTGGTATTTTAATTTCTCGTTCTTAATGTATTCAATTAATTCTCAGGATTAGAGACCGAGAGGTAATAATTCGTTAGTTAAATAAGTTTATCATTACTCGAGAGAGATTGATAAATAGTTTTGTGAAATTGCCATCAACACATAGAAATAAAAATTAATGAATTGAATTAGGAATACTAAATATGATTAATTTAGGTGAAATCGGAAACCCTAGAGTTCTTTTATGACATATTAAAACTCGTTTAATTTTTTGTTGTTTAATTAATTACTCTTGCTTTATTTTGAATTCAAATTTACTAAAATATCGTTATTCAAATTAGACTGAAATTAATTTTGTTTGATTATTAATTTAAAAGTCATCGTTGGTTCGGCACTCTATTTACCACTTTATTATTTGTTGCGACTCGTACACTTGCGAACTATTTTTCACAACAAGATCACATGTTTCCTTCATTCACTATAGATATTAGGGGTGTTCAAAACTAACCCAGAACCGTGAATCATTATGGAATTGATTGATTCGGTCTGGATCAGGTCGATTTTAAATTTTAAAGAATCAAGAAGTTTTATTTTTTAAGAACTAAGTTTATCAGTTCAGTTTAATAGTTCAAAACTGATACTAACCGAACCAAACCAATAAAATTTGAGATTTAAATTTTTTTTTCGACCCATAAGAAACCCAAGCAATTTTTTTTTTTTTTTTTTTAAACCAGTGTTTTGTTTTTTGTGAAAAGTATATATTTTTAATAGGATTGACATTATGCAATAAAATTTTGCTGAAACGAAAAATCGATAATTCATCCATTGATTTTTATAATATCATTTTTTCTTTAAAAGTTATTTTTGTTAAATTTATATAGGTAAGAATTAATTTTATAAAAATATATAAAATTAAAAAATATTTATTTTATGAATAGGATCTGAACAAAAAATTTCAATTCGATTCGGGTTTGGTTTCTATAACAAAAATACCGGTTTCGGTTCTAAAAATACTAGAACCGAGATAAATCGGTTTGGTTTTAATCTAATTTAGAATTTTTATATTTGCGGATGCCTTAGTTGTTAAACTCGTAATGGATAAGCGGAGGGTAAATAGGTTTTGTTGGGTACGTTTTTGCTCTAATTTAATATTTTAACGTAACTCTACTCAATCGGTGCACATTTTTGCTGCTTAACATTGCACGAGACCAGTTTGGAATATGAAATTTTCAGAGGTTTGCTGAGATAACAATGTGAACGCCTCCATTAATATACTTATGATTTAAAAAATCAAAACGAAAAGAATGAAGGGCTCTTTTCCACTGGGCTCGTTTTCTTTTCTAGGTCACTCTTCTTTTATCTTCCTCTTTCCTCTACCATTCTGTCTGGTTTGGCCGATGGGGAAGCTCTTCTCCTTTCTTTTTTTCGCTTCTACTTTCGGTGCTTAGGCTAGTGGGAGCTTGTTTCTATTCCTGGCTCGCTTGATTCTTCACTCTTGCGACACCATCTAGAGAAACTCGTGAAGAGAAGGTTCGAGACCCAATTGCTGCTCTTCGGTTGGAGAATATTGTGCTTTTTTTTTTTTGGTTTCATAGTAACATGTTTTCTGCATTTTTTCGAACCTGTTTCTTAAGTCTTTGAACAGAAAATTATCAAGTTGGTTGATGTGGTATTTAGCTATTTGTCAAGAAAAAACTTGATTTTTTTTTGTAGTGATTATTTTTCTTCGAAAAGTTAAAATGGTATTTATCTTTCAGATTGGGATAGCAGCCTTGCCACATATAGCTTTTGAGGCGAGGAAGCGTGGGTTTGCGACATACTAGAGATTATAGGTTCTCTCCCATCATTAACACTCCTGCTGATATAATTTCTTTAGACGGAAAGGAAGAATGGTTAGACTTACTGCCGATTTAATTTGGAAAAGCCCTCATTTTTTCAATGCCATTAAAGAACGCGAGTTAGATCTCCGAGGTTTGCGTCTCTTCTGTTTGTCATCCTATATGTCTATCTCTTTAAATTACTGATATGAGTTCTTCACCCATCATTGTTTTTCCTTTTGCTGGCAGGTAACAAGATTGCTGTAATTGAAAACTTGGGCGCTACTGAGGTTAGAGATTCTGTCATTGTCCTCTTAAATCGTGCTTTATTACGTGATTTTGTGGAGGAAGAAATACTCTTTGGGCAAAAATCTAGCAACATTCACAAACTTAATCTTTAAAGAACAATTATAATGAAAAGTCCTCGACTCTGTTCGACATCAGATGGAAAAAAATAGTAAGAATTAGATAACAAAAAGAGAGAAAGTGGAGGGAGATTTTCTGAACGGATGGTGGCAGAAATGATGGGCTAAGAAATCCTATCCTCTCTCCAATGACCTTTGGAAATTTCATTTTTCCTACTCATTTGCATTTCGTTTATTGATAGCAAATCAAGAAAAACCTCTAATCCACGATGGAATAATACGGTAAATTAGGATTTTGCATATCTGGTTCTATTGAACAAAAGTAGAGATTTTTTTTCCTTACATTCTACTGATATTATTATACTCTTGTTGACAGGATCAATTCGACACTATTGATTTGTCTGACAATGAGATTGTGAAGCTGGAAAACTTTCCATATCTTAATCGGTTGGGTACATTGCTTATAAATAACAATAGAATTACTCGTATCAATCCTAATATCGGAGGTAATCTTTCGACCTTCAACGTACATTCCATGAGGAAGTTTATTAATGTGCTAAATTTGAAATTTGTTCTGATATATACAAGATGATATGAAACGTGTCTAACTTTATATTTATTTCTTTCGGCTGCAGAATTCCTTCCAAAGTTACATTCTTTGGTATTGATCAACAATAGACTTGTCAACTTGGTTGAGATTGATCCTTTGGCTTCGCTTCCAAAACTTCAGTTTCTTACTTTGTTGGATAACAATATAACTAAAAAGCCAAATTACAGATTGTATGTGATCCATAAATTAAAGTCGCTTCGAGTTCTCGATTTCAAAAAAGTTAAAAATAAGGTTTGTTTTTTTTTCCCATATATGTGATTGTGCTTTTGCTACAGGGATTTTAAGGAGTTTTTGTTGTTTGTCATGCCATTTATGCATCTATGTCCTCAAAATTGTCCTTTTCCCCCTAGTATTGGAAATGAAATAGTAATTTCTCCTAGAAAAACATATGAAACGCAGAATAGTTGAAGGAACAGTTATATGTATCTTCTACTAGATACCGAGCTTGTTTATTATTTGAAATTCGCCTTTCAATAATGAGTAACCAAGAATATTTTGCGGCTAAGAGGAAGAAAAATGTCTTGAAACAATCGGATGAAATTTTATATAAGTTCAGAATTTAGAAATTATGTCAGAAACTCACTTCTATGTACTTAGTATTCTCTCTGTTTCTCAAGGGTAAAGGCATAAAAGAAGATATTTTCAAATCATCTTTGCCATTTGACTTATCATTCCTTGTGAATATCAGCGCTTGTTTTTCCTAAATATCCATTTTTGAATTGTAACTTTTTTAACATTGGTTGAACTTTCTATTTCAAAAGAATGGAGTTTAGAGTTCAATTTTTTATATTTCATTTGCTGTAATTTTTCATTCAGGTTTAATTGTGAATTCGAGCACAACTCACGTAGAATAATTTTTATAGATGCGGGGTTCAGATGAAATCCAAGGCGGTACTTTGGAAGATTATGGATTTTGGAGTAGAGAGGAAAAAAAATGAGCATGTATAATATGAAAAATAACTCCAAAACACTAATATTAGAATGGCTAGATTTTGTTAAGTGGACTTATAGTTACTACGTGTTCTAAGATTTATTCTTTAAGTTTGGTTCTCTTCAATTGGACAAATATTGTTGCTCACTAGTTGTATTGTTTGGTTTTTGCACGGAGAAGGTTCTTCCCTTCTATTTTCTAGTACAGTTTCTATTTTAATGCAATTTGGTTTTTTTATTAAAAACAAATCTAGCTAGACTATGAATTTTGGATTTTGGAATTTAAATCCACCAGAAGTAAAGAAATCTTTCTTAACTCCCTCTATTCAATGTTTTGGATAGCTAATCTCTAGACAAGGGGTATTACCTATGCCCCTACTCTCTTTTTGACTCCGGGGAAAGTGTTTTTTAATTTGCAATTAAATCTGCATTAATTGCTTATTTATCATGTGATTTTCTGATGAATGATGAATCAGGATTATAAAAAAAATTTAATATATGTGAATTTTATAACAATGATGAATCTCTACAGCCAAAGAAAATATTACCAAATAAATAATATTTAGCAAAAAGAAAACATGAGCATTTGCGAGTTTGAACTGTTTTTTTTTTTATTTTTTTTTATTTTTTATATAGTAAGCTTTGAGTAAAGTGCTTTCTATGAGTTTATCAAACAATGCATGTTAAAGTGTTACACGGTAGATTCTTTATTCTTTCAAATTTTTTTTGTGTTTATCGAATTTTGATTTCAAAATATTTGACATATATTAGGAGAGACTTGAAGCAAGGAGTTTGTTTTCTTCTAAAGAACTTGAAGAGGAAGCTAAAAAGGAATCCACAAAGACATTCACTTTGGGTGAAGTTGTGAACGTTTCAGTAGCTTCGGAGGAACAGCAAAGGCCAAAAGTGGTCGCTCCCACACCCGAACAAATTATCGCTATTAAGGTATGTCTCCGTATAAGAGGTTATATGAAATGAATCAAGTGTAAAATTAAACACTCTTTAGAATGTTGCAATGCTATGAAGAAAATAAAAGTTCATTCTCTCCTACAATAGGTAAGAAATCAAAACCAAATAAATCAATAAGAATTGGAAGACTTGCATTAGTTGCTGGTGTTGAACTATCCATGAAGTTATTTAATAAATCTCTCCTATTTAATTTGCATTGCAAAGACTAATTTCAGATCAAGATTGACGTATTTATGGAGATTCATGACAGAATTCATATTTCATTAAATAAAAGGTCCTTTATTTAGTGAATCTTGGATATAGACTATTTTTGTTGTTTAGTCACATTTGAAATTCAGTTGTGGTTTTCTTATTTTGGAATTTTGTTTCCCTAGAACAGTGAATTACATCTGCCCTATTGGTTTTAACTATCAAGCAGAACTTTATAGGAATTGGTTTTCTGTGTGTTGATAACAAGATAGGATAGATCTTTTGTCAACTGGGAAATTCCTGTGTCTTCAATTAATGAAAGATTAGGTAAAGGGGAAAAGTATGAGTTGATAAAAAAAAATTAGACCAAAAAATATGAGATCTTAAGGATTGAAGGATGAAGATCATGAAAGAAGAGATTTCTGTGTAGGTGATAAATAAAAATCTTTGGGCAAAATTTTTTTGTCGCAATTGTTTTTAGCTTAAACAATTTTTTGCTATAGTTTTTGAAAATAAAATTCAATTTTGCTATGAAAAAAATTACTAAAATTATTTAAGTATATTTATATATTTGTTGTAGTGGTGGGCAGAACTAGCTTGGAACCCGCAGTTTTAACTGACTCATACGGTTTGGTCTGATTTGGGCCTGTTTTACCCAATAGAGAAATACCTCATGGTTCAGAGGGTCAAAAATCTGCTGTTCACGGATTGGTTTGTGATTTTTAGAAATAAAACCATAAGAAAATCGAACCATAGATCAACCTGATGAAGGTGGTATTGCAAGAAGGTTAAATAGAAGGTTTGGTAATGTTTATAATAGGAGGAAGTTTTAAGTTATTTAATAAAGTGGTTACACATGCAAGGAAGTTGCTGTTAGGGACGGTTGGCAAGCAGAAAGGGTATTTGTTTGGGGAATGGAACCGGAGGAGGGGATGTTGAAATTGAAGAAAACTTCCTGAGCGAAGCAGCGAAGTCTGAACCTGTGGATTTCGGGTTTGTGGTGTGTTAGTGTGTGATTTGTTTCTTTAATTGTAAGGATGTAGAGTTCTGGTCTGTACGTTGTTTGTGTGATGAATATTTTGACGTTTTAATGAAAAGAATGTTGTTGAATTGAAACTCAACACAACCCAATAAAAATCGTATTAAACCCAACTCATTTCTCATTCTACCCGACCATGGACGGACCAAACTCTCAACTCTCATACATAACATTCTTCAGGACGAAATCCTCTTCATCTCTAGGGTTGTTCTTCGTGAAGGACGTGGTTTGCTGTTCCCGGCGAAGCCATTTTTCTAAGTTTCGAATGAGTTCCGTTCTCGTTTTATTCTTTCGACTTTCGACTTTCGACTTTCGACTTTCGACTTTCGACTTTCGACTTTCGACTTTCGCCTCGGCCACGATCTGTTCTTCCGAAGCTTCTTACCTCTTTAGTCTCGAACCTTCATTTCTTTTCTTCTTCATTTTCTCCAATTTCTTCGGTTCTTAAATTTTTTGGAACAATTTCAAGTTCTTTTATTTTTGCTTGGACTAAGTTGGATTAAATCTTGCTTGAAATTGTTATCTAGATGATGAGGATAAGAAACTGCTATCTGGAAGCTTGCTGCTATTGCTATTCTTATTTGAACTTGGGATTTAATCTGTGTTATTCTTCTCTATTCATTTTTTATTTCTCTATTCATGTAGATTCAATCCGTTGTGCTGCTGAAATTCTTGGTTTAATCTGTTTAGATTTTAGGATGATCTTTTTGCTTTTTTTCATTTTGTTTTAAAGAAACTTGGTACCGAACTGTGAAAATAGGTTTGGTTAGGGTTCCGAATTTCAGGATTAATCTTTTTTTTTTCCATTTATTTTTCATTTAATTATTTATTTGAATAATTTTTTTAGATAAATATTGGGACCGAACCGTGAAATAAGGATCGATTATTGTAGCTCATGGACCGTGCCCGCCCTTAGTTTGTTGTTTCTTGTTCAAGTTACAATAACTACTTTGTGGATTTGATGCTCCATAATAATTTTTTGAGTAACCTTTTTGTTTATTTGACGTTCATAGCAATTATAGCATCAATGAGGATGTGAATTCAAGTAATAGTATTTTGTTAGATAATATTAGTTCGTTTACAAAACAGATTAGGCATACTTTAGGCAACTGGGAGAGTTATTCATTCTTATTCCTCCCCCTCTTGCCATATAAACTCGGGAAAATGCTCTATCTTCCCCATTCCCTCTTGGTAAACATCTCCAATTGACTCTTTCTTCATTGTTTAGAAAGTGTCTTGAAAAGGAAGAATAGAGATAGGAAACAAATGTGATTGCCCTTCTAAAATTATTTAGAAATTTTGAACTTGTTGAAGGGGGCGGGCATACAGTAGCTATTCCAATGCAAAAAAAAAAAAAATATTAATGAAATAAAATAACAAAAAAAAAAAAAAACAAATTTTGTCAAGTCATTTGTTTTGTTTCAACATTGTTTAATTGCACATTAAAAAAAAAAAATCAATGAATTAGGGATTTTAGGTTCCATCTCAATGTATCTTACTATTATTGTTGTTCATAGTTCGATCATAGTTTAATTTCATTTACAGTTATCCTAAATATTTTACTTTGCATTTGGCGTTTAACTCATTTGAAAGTCAATTTTTAATTTACAGGCAGCAATTGTCAATTCTCAGACTCTTGAAGAAGTTGCAAGACTAGAACAGGTGTTTATTTTGTTCAAAACAGAATTTTGAATGTGAAAATAGAAAGATTGAATTAATGAGGAAAGATAGAATGGTGCCTTTGTTTGATCACTAATATGAATTAAACGAAACATGTCAGGTGAGAGTTGTCTCATCGTTGCTCTTGTTTTTTTCGTAACCATCAAACACTTGATTGCGAAAAGTAAAATTTGTATACGTATTTTGCTTCAATTTTAAATGGTTTTATTTTTTCTTTTTGTCCAAAATCAAGTATTATTTTGACAAAATAAAATATGCAACTCTTTTTGGTTTGCACCTTATTCTTTATTTGTTTTTTCTTCTACTCGGTAGAAATGTTTATAAGTTACATAGTATCCATTATTATTTATTATTGTTTGATTTTCTATGATCTATGTTTAATGTTCTATTTGTCAAGGTAGAAAATTGTGGAGTATTTTTTTTTCTTTTCTTCTCAATCATTATGTCACTTTTTCTTAACATTGGTGATTAACTCCCGTTTTGACACTTTTAAATGAGTCGTCTTTTTTTTTTTTGGCATTGGCAGGCACTAAAGTCAGGCCAGCTTCCAACAGATCTGAACATGATGGATGCAGATATTGAATCTGATACTTCCAAGGAGAACGATGAAACAATGATGTCAAACAGTGAAGAAACCGGGATGGGAGTTAAAGTCATGGATGTGACAGAGCAGAAACGAGATGAAACAACAATTGAGCAGGTGCTGGTTCCATCTGTTCTCAAATTATATTTTTAATAAATACTTCTTCAGTCACTTTGACAACATTTTTTTCATCTTCAAAATAAGAGATAAACAATTACAAAATGTGATTTTATGCTCTTGTTTTGCTTTTATCTTCATTGTTTTGTTTTAATTCACAGAAGTAATGTGAGTAAGTCAACCGTTTGATGCTCACATGCACTTACTCAATATACATATGAATTGAACACATTATAAATTCAGGGAAATCTTCTTTGAACATTTTGTTTGGTGGCAAGGCGCATGATCATTTTGATGAGGGTTTTGATAGGAGTGACCGTTTTGTTCACCTTCTATCATAAAATAAACTTTTTCTTCCCTTATATTGCAGGAGTAGAAAGCAGTTGGAATGGTTTCAGCCATCGGGTCTAGGATTTAATGCATTAGTTGTTGTATTATGGATCAGTGTAGAATCTTCTTATTCATACTGACCTTGTTAGTTGGTAGGACAGCACCTGTTTTTGGAGTCCATCCATTCACACTGCTGATTATGTTTGAGCTTACTGCTTTATCAAATGGGGATTGGTGTGAGTAGTGTGATGATGGAATGCCACAACAATGCTAGATTAAAAACATTGGTTGAATGGTATTCTGTATTATGCAAGACCTCTTTTTTGTTTCATTGATTGAACATACCTAATCAATTCAAGAATATCCTATAGGGCACTTAAATTTTTTTTATCAAGTGTATAAAGAACAGGAAAAGTTACTGTTATAATCAATGTAGAGCCAAGAAGAGTGAGTTTATGGTGTGAGATGCTTGGAGGATAAGAAACTATGAGAAGATTGTGTAGTTTAAGCTTGTAATTCTTGTCTACTATTCATCAAACAACATTGTTTGCATCCATAAATGCGTTGAGTTGTGGAGTTTACGCTGATTGAAAATTTTATGCATAGAAATTTGTAGTTAAATTTGTGTGTTTTTATTTTTTGTATTATTATTTGTTTCAAAGAAGGTTGGATTAAGACGTTTAATCTTAACATGCAAAACTTGACAATTCTGAATTGTGTTAAATTTTGTTTTTTCAGAATTCATTTGTAAATACCCTTTATCCCGACAAGGATGCATAAATGCAAAATTATTTCCTTGACTGAATTAATTTTTAGTTGAGACATTACAGTCACCTGCTATTATGTTCAATGTTAGCCGAGCTCATTCTGCACGTCTTGGATTCTTGTGAGCATCTCTGCTGACTGAGTATTGATTTTGATACTTAAAAAGCTTAAGGATGATTAAGAGTGGGGATAAATTGGAATTTAGTCGTAGTTTAGGGAACTTAACCATGCTATATTCTTCCAACCATAGTTCCTCATCCTGGCTAGAATCCACTTCTCCACTTTTTCGGTTATAGACTTGATGCTACACGCTTCTTCTTTTGCTCTTGGTATATGTTCATCCATGCTAAGGAGAAGATTGGCATGGTCTATCCACCCTGTTGTACAACATCCAAGTCATAGCATAATATATAGTTAATAACATACGAAACATTTAGTCGTGATGCATATAATTCAGCCGTAGCACAGTATATGAGGTGAATGATACTTTGCATCTTTGATTGTGAAGGGATCCGTTCATTATGTTTCTTAAAGATCAGCTCTTTCATATTGCTTGCCTTCATTTGATCTGATCTCCGGACTTCAGCCTCGGCCTTAATTTTTCCCTCATTGTATCAGCCGGTTCAGGTATTCTAATTTTTTTTTTTTGACATTTCATATTAACTTGGTTGATTATATTTAAAGCGAGTAATCTCAAATCTGAAACTTCTAGCAAAGAGACAGATGGAAAACGAATGAGATGACAAAACAACATACGAGAGCAACCATGATAACAACCGAGAGAAATCAATTGTTCTACAATGTGATTCAAAACAAGACCTCAAAAATTTTAGACAAGAAAAACTATGATATCTTATCAAGATTGAATGTCACTTTGTGAGAATTGATATCATTATATAAAAAAAAATAAAAATTATATATACGGTTTAAAATCAACAATTACATATATCTAAATAAGAAATATATGTTACGAATTATTTATAGTCATGACGCCATTAATTCATGATGAATCTGTCAACTCTAGATCCCAAGACTTTTTACCAAAACTTTAAAATTCCAAATTCAAAACCCTAAATCAGAAACCTATATCTTAGGGGTGTTCAAACCGAACCGGAACCGACGAACCGAACCGGAACCGATGAATTAGGTTCGGTTCGGACCGGTTTTGAGCCACTGAAAACCAAACTTCGGTTTGGCATTTCTCAAAACCGTCTAATGCGGTTCGGTTTTCGGTTTGGATTGGTGAAACCGCTCCAAACCGAACCGAACCGTTGTTGATTAAAATTCAGTATTCACTGAAGAGTGAAGACTGAAGAGCGAAGCGAACGGCGAAGTCGCGAAGACGCGAAGACCTAAATACCGATTCTTCAACTGTGACTGCGACTGCGACTTCGACGACTAGACACCCGGCAGACAAGGACGATCAGGCGAGGCGACGGCGACGGCGACGGCGAGGCGACGACTCTACTCTCAGTCTCTGCTACGGGCTATCGAGTATCGAGTATCAACGACGAAGCACCGACGACACACCGCAACAGAATAACGATAACCGGGTATGTTGATGTTCTATGCTTTGCAGTTAGCTCATTTTTGTGTTTGACAGAGAGCAAAATCAATGATTTTGCTCTCTGTGAACAAACGACAGAGAGCAAAATCATTGATTTTGCTCTCTGTAAAAAAATCACAGAGAGCAAAATTGCTCTCTGTCGTTTGTTCACAGAGAGCAAAATTGCTCTCTGTCACTAACCAAATCTTGAATGGTTTTTTCTAGGTTTTTTGCAGTCTCACGGTAATTCCAGTACAATAACCAAATCTTGAATGGTTTTTTCTAGGTTTTTTGCAGTCACTAACCAGGAGGAGAGCAAATTTCTCTCCTTCGTTTGTTTACAGAGAGCACGAGCAATTTTGCTCTCTGTAATAAAACCACAGAGAGCAAAATTGCTCTCTGTAATAAAACCACAGAGAGTAAAATCATTTATTTTGCTCTCTGTGGTTTTATTACAGAGACTCAGAGAGCAATTTTTCTCTCTGTGGTTTTATTACAGAGAGCAAAATTGCTCGTGCTCTCTGTAAAGTGTAAACAAACGAAGGAGAGCAATTTGCTCTCCTCCTGGTTAGTGACAGAAAAAACAAACGACAATGTTGCTCTCTGTTTTTAACCTAGAGCAATGTTTACTGTTTAGCATGTTTATATGTGTTTTGCACTGTATAATTACATAATGTTTCTGTTTTGGGAGACTCTTCGGGCGTGACCGAGAGCAATGTATATGTTTTATTTGTTTGTTCTGTGATATTTTATCATAACTGAGAGCATTAATCTAATGTTTACCAAACAAGTAAACAAGTCATTGATTTTGATTGATTAAATTTGTTTTAGGATGGAAAACATTAATGATAGTGTAGAGGGTCCTGCACGTAGTCAAACGAAAAGGAAAAAATCAGAAGTTTGTGATCATTTTACGAAGATTGACAGTTGTGATAGTAGCAATCCTAGAGCAAAATGTAATTATTGCTCACAGTCATATGCATGTCATCCATCGAAGAATGGTACAACAAACTTGAAAAAACACATTCTAAATTGCAACAAATTATTGGCAAGTGTTGATAGGAAGCAAAAGACATTAAGCTTACAGAGTATGGGAGGGGGATCGAGTCTAACTTGTTTTAGTCTTGAAACTTGTCGAGAATTGCTTGCAAAGATGATTATTGTTGATGAATTGCCTTTGAAATTCGTTGAAGGAGAGGGTTTTAGAACATATTCGCAATATGTTCAACCTAAGTTTTCCATACCTTCTAGAATTACCATTGGACGAGATATTATGAGTATTTATGAGAAAGAAAAATTGAAACTGAAAGATTATTTTAAAAATACTTCTCAACGAGTATGTTTGACTACAGATACATGGACATCTGTTCAAAATTTGAATTACATGGTATTAACTGCTCATTACATTGACAGTGATTGGATATTGGGTAAGAGAATTATCAATTTTTGCTTGATTTCGAATCATAATGGCGAAACGATTGGTAAAGAAATAGAAAGATGTTTGTTGAAATGAGGAATTGAAAATGTTCTGACGATTACAGTTGACAATGCTTCATCGAATGATGTTGCAATCTCGTATTTGGTCAAAAGTATTAGAAATTGGAATGAGTTAGTTTTGAATGGAGAACACATGCATGTGAGATGTTTTGCACATATTTTGAATTTGATTGTGTGTGATGGTTTAAAAGATCATCAAGAGTCTATTGCAAGAGTTCGTAGAATGGTGAAATATGTTCGATCTTCTCCTGCAAGGCTACAACAATTTAGAAATTGTGTTGATAATGTAAAGATCACTTGCAAAAGTAATGTTTGTCTTGACGTACCTACTAGATGGAATTCTACATATTTAATGTTAGAAAGCGCCGAAAAGTATGAAAGGGCTTTTGCAAAGTTAGTTAAAAGTGATAGTCATTATTTTTTTGATTTGAGCGGGGAAAGTGAAAGATCACCCACAATAGAAGACTGGGCTAATGTTAGAGAGCTTGTCAAGTTTTTGAAGATATTTTATGATACAACTGTTTCAGTTTCGGCTTCCTCACATGTCACCTCCAATATTTATATTAGTGAAGTTTGTAATTTGAAAATGATTATCCATGAGCACTCTCAGTGTGATAATCCATTGTTGAAAAGAATGACGATTGACATGCAAAGAAAGTTTGACAAATATTGGGGGAGTTGTGATAAATTCAATATGTTGATGTGTGTAGCAATTGTACTAGACCCTAGATATAAAATGAAGTTTTTGAAACATTGTCTCACCATGTTGTTTGATAGTAACAGAGCAAATGATTTAGTGAGACAAGTATAAATTGTGATGGAAAGATTATATCTCCATTATAAATCCGATTTTGATACTTCAGAAGACAATTCTAGTATGATGGTTGGAACGACTTCTACCGTAACAAGACAAAGTAGTACTTCAACTCGCAATAAGGTGCATGAGATGTTTTTTAATGATCAAGATGAGGATGGCGATTCAATTAATCAGACTGAAGTTCATCAATATTTATCTGAAAGATTAACAAAGTTTTCAGATAAAATTGATATTCTAGCATGGTGGAAAGTGAATTCCTTGAAATTTCTACTATTGAGTAAAATAGCAAGGGATGTATTAGTTATCCCCATTTCAACAGTTGCTTCGGAATCAACCTTTAGTAACGGAGGACGTGTGCTCGATTCATTTCGTAGTTCTTTGTCTCCAAAGACTGTCGAAGCTCTTATTTGCACTCAAAGTTGGATTCGGACGGCAAAACATCAATCTACCAACTTTAATTCTTCAATGACAAATATTGACGAAATTGAACAAGGTATGTTGTTCTGTTTTATTTGATATCTTTGTTTTCTTTTCGTTTCATAATTCTAATTCATTTTATCTAATTGGTTTGTCAACTATATTTTGTAGATTTCACATCAACTAATGGAGAAGAAGATATTCTTCTAATATTGGTGGAATAGTTGAAAGCTTGGAGCGAATATTCTGTTTTTTATTTATATTTTTGCAACATTCTGAAATATTGGTTTTTGTTTTTTGAAATATTGGTGGAATATTCTGTTTTTTCATTGACGCCATGTCTCTGTTTGGTAATATGTATCACTAGTGCTTACATTTTACCTTTTATCTAACAGTGGTGGGATTGGCAATTAGATTGTGATGTCTGTAAATTCCGAGCTTATCCACCAATTTCTTTCCAGGCCTTGTTTTTTGTTGGAGTTTTATAATAAAACAGGCGTAAAAGCTATGATGATATCCTTTGGCATTTGCATTTTTCACTGTTTTCTAAAAGCTGTGATGATTTCAGGCTCAAAGAAATGTTCCTGGGGTAGAGTTTCTGTTGTTTAATTAAACAAATTGAAGAAAATGTGTAGAAAAGAAAGAAAGCAGGCAGGGCACTTTAATTGAGATTTTGACCACCCAAAATTGTCTTCAGAATACATTTTTACAAAAATAGGTTGTAGAACCGAAACCGAACCAAAACCGAACCGAAATTTTCGGTTCGGTTTAGGTTCGGTTTTGGTGTGCCCCAAAACCGGTTTCGGTTTGTCAAATCCAAAACCGAAACCAATCGGTTCGGTTTGGTTCCTCCCCAAAACCGAACCGAAATCGGTTTTGAACACCCCTACTATATCTCAAACTCCATACCCGCGTCAACGTTAATGATCAAATTATGAAGAAAGCCCAAAACCCGTATACCAAAACCCAAAACCTGAAAATTCCGAAACCCTAGAATCCGAACTGTAAATCTTAAAACCGTAAATCCTAACCGGACCTTGAAGTCCCCACCCTAAAACCTTCCATATCTCATGAGCTTAATTAAAACTGCATATATTTTTCTTCCGTTGGTCGATCCTGCTTCGACATCGATTGCTTAAATTCTGAAGAAAATTTTTCCATTGCTTTCATCTTGAAGTTACAGTGTAGATAGGTGACATATTCCTGGATTAATATTGACGACCTAGCCGTCTTTTCTTTCCTTGTGTAGAAAGATGGGTCAAACTCAGAGCGAGGTAATAGCTCCAACAAATCTGAGCCATCTTACCCAAAACCGGCAGTCAGCTGAGGATTCTGCTTCCTCTTCGGCTTTAACTTCCATGAAAGCCCTCATCGCTGGTTGGTATCCTGGATGGACCTTTTTTGTGTTTCTCATCTTATGAAAAAAATGATCGACCTCACCTTCAATTGATTGGCGGATATGGAGATGATCATTAGTAACAATTCGTCTATTTCAATGCTTTTAACTCGTTAGTTTGCCGAACATTTTCGCTTTTGGTAAGCTTGGTTTTCTTTTCATGAAAATTAAATGAAATAGTTAGTAAACTGCAATTCTGTCTAAAAAATGGGATTTCAATACGAATGGCATCTTAGGCTTTCTGTTGCATTTTATAATGAACTGTACTTTTAATTTTAAAAATTAATCCCTAGTGGTCTCTAAATTCAATATGAATGAGATTTTTAGTTCGTTTCTTCTGAGCTTCACACTTTTGATGGCTGATTGGATGAATTTTACTTGATTGAACATGATCTTTATTTACAGAAGCTGAAAGTTATGGAAACGACGTAAATGAGGTTTGTATGCTATATAAATGTGTTTTTGTCGACAAAAACAAACATCTGAAAATGTTACTCAAGAGTTCAAATATGTTTCTTCCAGTCTCTTGATGCAAAGGCTCAAAGAGCACTGGAATGCCCTTGTATTGCTGATTTACGAAATGGATCGTGTGGCTTTCAATTTTCAGATGCTTTCCTCTGTTTTCTCAAGAGCAATGCTTTAGAGAAGGTGATCTACTTGATACTATGCTAGAACTTGGAACTGCAGGAAGAGTTTAGGGGTTCAAATTGAGCTTTTTAAGACTTATTCCTCTTGATGGCTTGTCTAGTATTAATATTTTAGCATTATTGTCAGAGTATGAAGAGATAGTTTGTTGATTATCCTTTTATTGTGTCATTATCTTTTGTAGGGCTCAGACTGTGTGCAGCCATTTCTGTCATTACAACAATGTATTAAAGCCAATCCGAATGCATTTTCTAAAGATATCTCGGAGCCGGATGAAACAACAAAACTCAACATAGAAGGCAGGCCAACGGAAGAATTCAGAATCATCCCTCCTGCATGGTCCAGAGAACCCCAAAGTTCAAAGTCCTAGCTCAAGTACAAAGGTCAATTATTGTCCTGCATAAACTTTGTGCACCCAAGTTGAAAATTTGTTTAGTTTGTTGATCAGCAACGTTGAGTCTATTGGTGCGATTACTAGCATAACATTACAAAGATGAAATAATGCTTGTGTTCTCTTGCTTTTTTAGGAGGGTCAATTTATTTACTTTTATATATAATTGAAGTTGGCGTGATAAAATCTGTGTGGATCCTAAAGACATTAGGATAAAGGAGGATAAATTTTGTAAGATAGTGCTTGCGATATTTTGACCGATATTGGTAGATCTATTAGGTACACCTATGACAGATTAGTTGCTTGATTGCAAATTCATTATTAGTAGCTTGGGCTCTGGCACTTTAATCTAATCGTTCCGATAAGTATCTAGTGGAAGAACAGCAGGATCAGTGTAGTAGTCACAATCATGATCCATAATCAATGGGATGAAAAGTTTTCTTCTATACTCAAATCTCTATGATCAAAATCAAAGTATAACGTGTCACTGAATTTTGCGATTAAAGTATCAATATATGGAGAAATTACGAAAAATCCTAATATTAAATATCGGTCCGACCCGACCCAATGAGAAGTTGGGTCACACTGAACTTTCACGAATTCCACATGAGAGATCCAATGTAGGTTTCTCGGGCTGACTCAAAGCTAATCAAGAACACTGAACTTTGACAATCTCTATCTTCAAGGAAATTCTGGTGTAGGTAAATAAATCTGAAAACTCTAATAAAAATAAGCTCATCTTCCACAAAAGCCTTTGATGGGCCAACTAAGCGACTGATACTTATTAAGTTTAAGTCTCACTGAAGAAATCACATATACTCTTTGGTATCACCTAGCTATCAAAATTATCATAACGAACTGCATTTGAACATATTGAAGATTCCCTACAGAAATCTATTCTCTCGAACATATTCAACGAATAATCCACTGAGCTAGTTTCACCACATCGTCTCTGAGCTTTAACCTTCCAGTTGGTTTTGTTTTTTAAGATACCACTCTTTTGTGAAATTGAAATTGGTGACGATGTGGTGACGACCTTACCTTGAACATCTGTAATTGATTGACACATCGACTTTGATATAGACTCATATCTTAATTTGAACTTTACCTCATAACTTGATTTCTTTCGAGTTTTCTCAAACGATCATTTAGAAGATGAATTCACAAACTTTTCAAGGTTATTACATGCAACTATAAAACCCTGCAACACACAAATTTGCTAACATTTTGCATCTTTTCAACATGACAAGAACTCCTCTACTGATCTTCACAACTCCACCTACAATGCTGAACTTGTATCCTTTCGAATCTAGAGTATTCAACGAGATCAAATTTTTCATCAAATTAGATACATGTCGCACATTATCTAGTGTCCTCACAATTTCATCAAACATTCTGATTCTGACAATATCAATATTAACTACCTTACATAGTATGTTATTATCATTAACACAACATCTACTGAAATAGTCTCATGTTTCAAAAATCAATTTTGATTGTAACTCATGTGAAACAAACAAATTGAATCCATAATTCAATTCTTATTTAGCTATGAGTTTCCTTCTGACACGATTAGAAGATCTCCATAACTATGGTTGTGACGACCCCAATCCGATCAGGGCCGCCACGGACTTGCCGTGACGTAATCATTACCTAAGCCCTCGTATTTTCACCTTAAACTTTTTCATTTCTACTTTAAACATTTCCCAAAACCCTTAAATAAACTAACCATAACTTAACCTTGACTTTAAACTCTCAAACCACTCCTAACATTTCGACTTCTAAATCATTAAATCGAAGTCTCGGATCATTGAAATCCCTTAAAACCACTCATTCATCAATCATCAAAATAGAACACTAATCTAACCTACAATTTCTAATAAATTCGAGAAATCGAACTGCGTGGATCGCTCTAAAAATCGAGCGTATCCTTACCTGTTTTAAAACAACCAAACAGTTTAAAATACCCAAACAGTTCCAGTATATTCTCCAAAATAAAGACTTCACATTCTAAACAATCTACATTTACATCAAACTCAACCCTTCATACATTTTTCTATCAAAACCAATCAATCCACATACTTAAACATTTTCATTCTCTTTCTTAATCAAAACGAATCGAATCCTCAAAACAAACATTAATAATAAAAGTAGAATCTCTTTAAAGCATCACCAAAAAGAACACGTCACCAAAACATTCAAAGCGACTCAATTCCAAGCCTACATCCTATTTACGATTCCTAAACATCAAACTTCTCTACATATTCTAAAATCCCTCACGTTTTTAACATTAAAACAAGTTTACATCAATTACCCAAAATTGCCCGGAGCACAACCGTGGTCATCGAACCTTGCCAAAACACACCCCGTCGCCACGAGCACCATCCATCAACCGCCTACTCTTTGTCATCGAGTTCACACCTGTCACCTACATCATTCAACATATACGTTAAGCCTAATGCTTAGTAAAGGGATGCTCTATAATGACGTATGCATGAATGCATGACTTTTCATTTAACATGTTCATTTACTTGTTCTTATTCTTTTTCTTTTCTTTTCGTTGACATGGATTAAGGTGGGCATCGTGCCAGGGAAGTAGGCCAAGTGCGTGTACATAGTCCTTTCGGCCGTATTCATGATCCAACTCGTGGATAGTGACAATAGTTTTGTTGTTTTTGGCCATACAGTCCCACCCACACTTAATCGTTACATTTTCCTTTACATAATCATACATGGAGACATTTCATATGACATTTGAACAAAACATGATGCATGAGGGACTTACATATAACATATCATCAAGACATATCATCAAACAATTCATAGACATACATAGACATACTTTAATCACTACGAACCTAACAAACAACAATTAACTAATAATCCTAGGCTACCCGACACTTCAAGACCCCACAATCAGAAAATCATCATCAAAATAGAAAAACCTAGCGTTGACACGATGTAGGGCCTTAAGGGCCGGAAACCTAACATCCACTTACCTGGCGTCCGTAGCTAGCCGAGCACCGTCCAAAAGTCGTCTCCACCTAAAGCATTTCATAAATAAAGTACATTAAAATTGATCCTAAGTAAACGAACCTCAAACTTAAACTAAACTCCTAGCTAAAGCAATTTCTCATTAAACTTTCACTTTCTCCATTCGGGCTTTTCATCGAGCACGTGATGCTCACAATTTACTTAAACTCCATTAATGGTTTTCCAATAATCTCCAATATTCGAACTTTAACCTAAAATCCACCAATAATCACCAATTCATTTCATCTACCTAAATAACAACAAATGTATTCACTAATAAGCATAAAAGCATAATATCGTCAATTTCTAACTAAAACTTAATTAAACGGCCACTAATTTGGGTTCGGTAAAAACCGACCTAAAACTTCGAATGCGCGTAACTTTCGCGTCGGTTATCGGAATCGAACGATTCCAGCGGCCACGTACTCCTCTAATAACCTATTTTCATCAGCCAAAAGGAATTTTAAAACAAATGACCGGAACTAGGTCAATTTGGGCAAAACCCGAAACTGCCCTTATTCCCGAAATTTCACTTTTTGATTTTTCGTCAAATTCCATCAATTTCTTCACCAATCTATCCTCCTAACATCCAATTAACATAAACTAATCTAAAATTGAAGTTTCCATTTAAGAAAACTGAATTGCCCTAATCGGCATCCACTGATTTTCGCCCAAATTGGGCATTCCACGGCCAAGCATTAATAGCCGGCCCTAGGGTTGGCAAACCCACGCCGGAAGTGACACAATTTGGCCGGCGATCGGAGCTCAATCGAGCTCAACGATCCACGGCCACCAATAGCACGAAAACAGGGCACGGAGGAGGCATACCGTTCGGTTCGTGCGCGAGGATGGTCGGAGCTTGCACACCGTCGCCAGTCTGGTCGGAGAGGGCCGGAGAACGCCGGCGTTCGTCGTTCGTCGGAGGGTCGCGCTCCCTTCTCTCTCTCGGCGTCGGGCTCGGGTTCGTCGAGATCAACTGAATGGTTTAACCATTCAGTTGATTTTAATTATTATTAATAATAATAATAATAATAATAATAATAATAATAATAATAATAATCCTTTATTAATTCTATGCTTAATTCTTTAATTAGTCTATCAATTCGGTTTTTCAGCAATTTTCTTATTTCTCCAAATATTCCAATTTAATATTAGAGTTCTAACAAAACTCACCGTTCACAAAACGGACTTATTTTGCTATTTTTTACGAATTAATATACTAAAAGGCTAAAACGGGAACTCTAATATTATTCTCTTCAACTTGGGTTTCTAAAATTTCACTTATTCCTCTAAAAATTCCCGTAAATTTCTAGGGCTCTAAGGAAACATCCCGCTCGAGAAAATACTTTAATTTGCTATTTACGAAAATAACCTAAGAAATTAGAAAATCCTAAGATCCGAAAATCCGGGCGTTACAATGGTCTTCTTATTCTGCGACAACTTCATTGGACGTCCATCAATTGTTTTCTCTTCTGAGCAACTCTCTTAGCATTCTACAATTTCTGGCACTCAGATTTAATGGGGCCCTTCTTCTGATAGAAGTAATATGTTTTATCCCGATTCCTTAACTTTGATCTACTTTGCACACCCTGAACATCGTGATTGCCTTTGTTGTTTGATTCTTTTGTTCAACCTTTGGAGTTCATCTCCGTTGCATTACAATTTCTTAGTGGTTTTATCCAAGCTTTGTGTGTGTGTTTCAAGAGTCCATTGTTTTTTATTTGAGTTACGTGAATTCTTCATTACCATCATCTTTCTTAATTCTTATTAAAAAAGAAAGACGTTTCAGCAAGAGGTTAGAACTCTCATCACCATCAGTTTAGAAGCATCTATTACTAGATAACCGATTATCAGTTTTGTGTGCATCCGTGGTATTCCATCGGAGTGGTGGATATTATTCATTGCATCACAACTTCTACTCTTTAGCGATTCTTTGTATGATGAAATTTGGAGGGATTGTTCATCATTCATGTATTGGAAATCTGTCCAAAATTCGCTTCAAAAAGTGTTTATTTGATAGGGCTGCATCGCACATAAAGTTGACACTTTTAGTAGCCGCAAACCCTAGTTTTCGCATGTAACGACAAGAAAAGATCTTATCATATTTTTATTATTTTAAGGCTTTTGAGCGTGTAGACATCTAGATTTTATGTTGGTGCAAATTTCACGTAAAAATAAGTTGATTTAGTTTGTTTTTGATTTGCTACAAATTGTGCTATAATTTGTCGGAAAAACCCTAATCCAAGTTTATTTTAAAGTTATCACCATTGTGGTACATCGGTACTTCACAAATCTCTTGGGGTTCAATACACACAATCATCCGAGCAGCTTGCTGATGCCTTAACTAAACGATATCAGTTACAAGTTTTCAAATTCAAGATCACCTTCCAGCCGTTGTTCTTGCGGGGTGATGATAGCTATTATTAGTTATAACAAATTGTATTATTAAGTTTTCTCTAGAATATTCTATTTGTATTAAATATACAATATAGCAAAGTATATTCAGAAACATCTATTTCTCTCTCTTCTAACATCTCTCTCTTTTCCCGACTCCAATGAACCATATTTTGAACTTTGCTGAATTTCTCAGCGATCCCCTTCTCCGAGATTATGTATCCCAAAGAATCACCTCTTACCAAACAAATAAGCATTTTTTTCTATTAACATATAATTGTTGATTGGATAAAGTTTGTAATGTCCCTTTAAGATGCTCCAAATGTTTTTCAAATGATTTACCGTATACTAGTATATCATAAAAAAAAACTCTTGAAGAAATTGACTGAATTACTTGTTCATAAAAAATTGGAATGCAGATGAAGTATTAGTGAGCCCAAAAGACATCATTAAAAATTCATAGTGTCTTTGTGTGTTCGAAATGTCGTTTTCGGTAATTCTTTCTTTCTAATATGAATTTAATGGTATGCGGATTTCAAAACCAATTTTGTAAATATTTTTGCCTTGTAGAACTCGTCCACCAATTCACCAATCACCAGAATTGGGAACGTATCTTTAACTGTCACTCTATTTAAATTTCTATAATCCACATAAAATCTCCAACTATCATCTTTTTTTTTTCACTAGGATGATTCATCTTGAAAACAGACTTAAACTCAGTCGAATAATTCTCGCTTTTAACATTTTTTTAACAAACTTCTCAATTTCATCTTTTTGTACCACAAAATATCTATAAGAACATCAATTTAGTGGAGTTCCCTCTTTTAATATTATAGCATGACCTTTTTCTCTAATAGGGATAACCTTATTTCTTCATAGTTCTCTTTTGTCTGCACCATACCTGGGCTTTCCAAACTACCGAGCTCCTCAAAAATACCTTGTTTTTTATTCTTAATTGTTCTCATCATTGCTCAAAAAGAAATTTAGTTATGCCCAAACTCCGATATGCTTTTATGTGAATTGTTTTATATCCTAACTTACACTTCATTGTCAACAACTTCCAATTTACACTCATATTGCCCATTAGCTCTAGCCACTGCATCTCCAATATGACATATGAATTGCCTAGTTCAATTGGCAAAATTTCCTTCAATATTTCCACTTTCGACAAAACTCATTAGGGCTGGCACGGGCAAACGAACCATTGCCCATCAAGTTCCTAATTGTCGGAAGCGACCCGAGAACTTGTTTCATGGTTTGATTTCAAAATTTTTTAAGAAGTTATTTATATTTTTAGTTGACGTCTCACCAACTTATGAGTAATAAAATTGTGGGTTGCACAATAATGTATCAAAACTACTACTTGTTGATTATTTATAATCCCCATTAAAAACATTGTGAGGACTAGTCAGGCCACCTACAGGATTTAAGGACAATTCCACAAAATCCTTAATTTCCTACCCACCTAAATCCAAAAAATCATCCTCTTCGTTCATTGTTTCTTCGTACCGCTCGTCCTCTTCTTGTATTGATGCCCAGTTGAGAATTTCTCATCAAACTTGAAGCCGAGACCTTTTAACCTTCTCATTCTCATTTTAGCCTCAGTTAATCTTCACCCTGGAATTTCTCCATTGTTGCTTCATGAATGAGTCAATTGATTATCGATAGATTGACTCTTATTCGTTCCAATTTTGTCTCAAATTGTCTCAAATGACACCTACTTTTTCAGATATGTGATAAGAACTTCACTTTTAATCAAGAAAGTCATAGAAAGAGTTATTGAATTGCCTCTCTACGATTAGGATACTTACTCACATACCTGGCTCTCTAAGGCTTTCTAGACTCTAGAATCTCCCTAATTTCTATTAATAGAATACTCGATTACTCGCTAACTCTTTTCTCCTCCCTTTTAACTACTAGATCAACTACCCAACAGAGTTACAAGAACCGCCTAAAAAAATACTAATTACAACTACTATTTATTTAGACATTCTAACATAAGTAAATATGATGGCTTATTGTTGACTCCTAAAATGAATCATCTTTATGTGTGTAAGATGCATTAAGGTTGGTCGGTTCTTAAGTAATATCCATGCAAATTCGTACAAATGGTGCAACATTTACTACATCAGACATAACAATAACTTTTAGGTTTTTATTAATTTTAAGCTATTTCTTTGAATTTATGAATGAAATATTACATAATTACGTATTATTTATTTTCAGCAATATATTGAGAAGAAAAAGCACAACTAAGAGAAAATCTAAAGAAAATTATTCAAAAAGAAGAAAATCATGGGACAGAGAGAAAAAAAAAACTGGAAGAGGGAATTAAGGAAATTAAAAACAAAGAAAAAAAATTAAAGAATAGAAAAGAGAAGAGAGGAGGAGGCACGAAGAGAGACCAGGGGGCGAGGAGCAGCGAATTCTTCTTCATTCTCTTCTCTATTGTTATCATTGTCATTCTTATGATTTTTTTGCGTCTTAATATGACGAACATGAACTAATTCTTCTTTAGTTGGTTGAGAGAGAGTATCCGTATGTATTTCACTATGAATGCTTAGCCTTGTTTTACATTTTTCCTCTGAATATATTTTTATGTTATTGTATGGTTGTAGTTAGACTTGTATCGAGAGGCAAAGTATAACACACATGTATTTCAGTGGATAGTTAAATTCTTAAGATGCTATAAATTTATTTGATTTACGGTTTTGCATGTTGTTTTAATCCGATTCATGTGGCATTGAGATTAAGTTTATAATATCGTGCCAATATTATTTTTTTTTCCAATAATCGTTAAAGAACTAATAGATGTATAAATTTAGGCAATTCGATGGAACCTCAGGATCTAAGTAAAATCTCAATGTTTGAAGGAGATGTTGTAGTGATGTTACAATATTTATGGTAAAATTCATGTACAGAGAAATCGACCTCAACCAATTGCTTAATCAATTTGAATTCCATTTCCATTTATTTCGATCAATTATCTTATATTTAATTAATTAAATCTAATTATTCTATTCTCAAATCTCAATCATAAATTTATGTCTCTTTGTTTATTGCATGAATGAACTAAATCTATATTGTCCTTGTGGAATCGACAATTTGATCTTACTCTATATTACCTATGTGCGATACGTATACTTGCGTGTATATTTTGTCAATAAATTTTTGGCGTCGTTGCCGGAGACAATAGATAAGTTTTTATGGTTTTGTGCTTTAAACAATTTTCACAAAATTGTTTTCTTCTTCGTTTTAGGGGTTCTTCTTTGATGCCTGACAAAAACAATTAGAATATAGTGTCATTCTATTAGGAAATTGAGCGTACATTTCGAGCACGACGAAGACAGCAAGGGCAAGAGAATCAACAATTCATAAAAGAAGAAAATTTGGCCGACCAAGAGGAAATATGAGAAAATATTAATTGGGTCATGGATGAACGAGATAGACCCATCCAAGATTTTGTTGTTCCAACATTTGACGACTTAATCCTAGGAATTATGAAACCGGAGCTGAATAATATCCAATTCAAGATGAAACCGATAATGTTTCAAATGTTAAATAGTATGGGCCAATTTAGCGATATGACTACTGAAAATCCATAAAACTACTTGAAAGTCTTTGAAGAAGTGAGTGGCGCATTTCACTTCCAGGGAGTATCTGGAGAAGGTCTTAGATGAAAACTCTTTCCATTTTCTTTACGAGACCGGTCACGTGAGTGGCTAAATTCTTTGCCATCTAACTCTATTACTTCATGGGGAGATCTAGCTAAAAAGTTTGTTATGAAGTGCCACCCACCGGCAAGCAATGTTAAGTTGCTCTATGATATTACCAGTTTTCTACAAAAGAAAGAGGAGTCACTTTATAAAGTTTGAGACATATTTAAGGAACTGTTAAGACAATGCCCAAACCATGGTATACCTTTCTGGATCCAACTTGAAACTTTTTATAATGGTTTAAATGAACATACTAGGTCAATCCTAGATGCTGCAACAAATGATATATTTCTCTCCAAATCGTACAATGAAACATATGACCTACAAGAAAGAATGTCAATCAACAATTACCAATGACCCTATGACAGAAGCTACGCAGCAAAAAGAGCAGCAATAGTGCATGAAATAGATGAGATGACAACATTGAATGCAAAGATAGCGATGCTTGAAAGCAATATTAAAACATTGAGTGTAGGTAACAACTCATCAAAGAAGGAAATCTCGTGTATATTCTGCAGCGAAGGACATGGACAAAATTACTACCCAACAAACCTAGAGTCAATAAACTATGTGGGTTATAATAAAAACAACAACACCTATTCAAATACGCACAACCCTGGTTGGAGGTAGCATCCTAACTTTCAATGGAAGCCACAACAACCAGAATCGCTAAGACAAATAATGCCCACAACATCTTACCCTCACGGATAACTGTAAGGAGAACAATGTATTAAGTAACAGTCAAAGCAAGTGACAATCGATCATCTAGTAAAACTTGAGCAATCAATTAAGGCAAACATCGATGAGTAATGGACAGAAACAAAATTAATGTTTCAGAATCAAGTTACAATCAACAAAAATTTGGAGACACAAATCGCTCAACTCACCCAGACAGTGAATACAAGGATGATGGGAAGTCTACTGAGTGACACGAAGTTTCACAAAGGTCGGGTAAGGAACATTGTAAGACTATGACCTTCCAGAACAAACGAATCTTGATAGCATGTTTATTTATAGTGTTGATCGACCAGAATACTCGCGTGAATCAATATTCAAGAGAGCCTACATGTGTTTCATTGCATGTAAGATATGTTTACTTCAGGAAGATAGACTGCTGCTATGCCTTGATGGGTGTCATTTGAAGGGCAAATGAGCAGGGCAACTTCTAACAGCAGTTGGAATTGATAGAATATATTTGGTTGCCGTTTCAGTTGTTGAAACCGAATGTACGACCTGATGGACATGGTTTTTGAAATTGCTAAAACGAGATTTACCACTTGATACAAGTGCAGGATGAACTTTTATATCCGACCAATATAAGGTATTGAACTATACACTACTATTTGGATTACGTGGAATTTTATGTACACTGTCTAACATTTTAATTTGTTAAATGCAGGGGCTTGTGAAGGCACTAGAAGACAAGGTCCTCGAAGTCGAGATTAGATTTTTTCTGTGGCATATGTATGTTAAGTTCAAAACCAAATTTCATGGTAAGCTTTACAAAGATACAATGATGGACGCTTTGCGAGCAACAATTGCAGCTCCATTCAAGCAAGCATTGAAGAGGCTAGAACATATGGATAAAACGGCATATGAGCTTCTGCAGTCATATGACCCGAAAGTATGAGCAAAACGTGCTTTCAGTCACGTGCCAAAATGGGATATATCTCTCAACAATCTCAATGATTCTTTCAACTCTATGATTTTACCAGCTCGAGATACACCAATTGTGACTATGTTTGAAATGATAAGGAAGATGTTGATGGTAAGGATAGTGAAGAGACATACGACCATGGAATAATGTCATGGCTTGCCATGCCCGCAAATAGAAAAGAGGTTGGATAAGTTGATGCATACTGCGAGAAATCGATCTTCTACTCCTGCTGGCGGTGATAAGTTTGAGGTTAGTGATCCTATCGATCGATTTGTTGTTGACCTACATAATCAAACATGCACTTGTACTTCTTGGGGACTCACCGGTATGCCATGTTTCCATGCAATCCCATGTTTGTTGTTTATGCGGATGAATGTGGAAGATTTTGTGCATCCATTTTACCATAAGATAGATATGTGAGAATATATTCTCATTTCATCTACACACTCAATGACCCCATTATGTGGCTACTATGGTTCAGGCGCCGTACAGGTAGGCTGAAGAAGAAAAGAGTGAGGGACACCGATGAGACACCGAGTCGCACTACACACAGTAGAAAGAATAAGATGATGACATGCAACAAATGTAAGCATTATGGTCACAATACACGTACTTGTCAAGGTGAAAGTTCTTCGAGGGTTAGTGTAGAGGCAGAATCAAGCCGAGAAGTAAGAGGAGGAAGATCACGACGAAGAGCTTTTATGGGATTTAGTTCCCAATCATTTTTTGGCTTCCATGTACATCAATTTTCCATTTGCATTTTCCACATTGTTCATGTTGTCGTACGAGAAACTAAACGCTAATTTTTTGCAGAGCTCATGTATGGGGGGAGGTGCAACACACCAACGTCGCTATGAGTTCACTAACCTTTTGGTTTACAGCACACTTTTAGTTTTTTGGTCTATATTTTTGACACTTTGGATAATAATTACATTACGTATTGGGTTTAATATCTGTAATGTATTATGAATTATTTTGAAATGGATTACTTTTGGATCGTTTTCAATTGATGTATAATGGATTACTTTTGGATAACATTTATGTGACATTACATGTATACTTCTTCCATTGTTTTGTGATGTCCTGCCTATTCACAAATTAGGTGATTGTCCAGCTTGAGCTGAGGAACAAGAAGGGAAGTGGAATTCACAAAAAAACCACATACCATATTGCATTTACAATGTACAATAGCACAATGCACAATAGGCCAAAACCATATTGCATTTTACATTTGCATTGCACAATGCATAATATTACACCGACATCGCATAAAAAGCCAAAACCTATATTACATTTAAAATGCACAATGCACAATGCACAATGCACAATGCACAATGCACAATGCACAATGCACAATGCAGATACATATGTGCGACACGTTCTCCTAAGTTGGTCATTAATAGCTTCTAACTTTCCGACTTTAGCTTGTAGCTGATTGAAAATCTTCTTCTCTCGCGCTCCAAATGCTACATCATGTCATTCAAAAAAGTCACACCCTCCAAATCCCCTCTACGTTAACATAAAAATATTGAGTCGTCAACTATACAAACATAACAAAAATTGTAGTATATTACTCAACTACTACCTCGTAATAGCGACAACCAAAAAATCTACGTCCAAGATTTGCTCTTGTCCATGACATGCGTACAACAACTCTGACATTGCAATAACATTTGTTATTTGAAACCACTTCAAAAAACTCTGTAAAACAAACCAATCGAATGGATTTTACCAATAGACAAAACAATATTGTACAACTCTTTGTTGGCATTTACTGGCCTATAATCAATAAAGAATCACAATTAAGCGACATTATGTTTTGTAATTCAATCTTAGAATGTACCACAAGTCACATTGATTGAATCAATTGAGGAATCAAGTGACATTATGCATAGATGCAGAATATAAACAGTAGTCCATAGACTATTAAAGTAGTCTATGGACTATTAAAGTCAAATTAGAGTCCATTTATATGCCCACAATATACATGCACATGAAATTCAAGCATAAATAGTTTAGATGGCCTCACATATGTGCATGAGTACATAGTAGAATCATCATAAGACATTTCTCTCTCTGTTTCTCGGACATGGGCGTACTAATAGAACACAAGATGCTAATGAACAATGAGGGCCACAATCTTTAGCGTTACTCATGTGATGCTAATGGACTTTATTGCATGATATCCATGTATGGAATTCAAATTGGCTGAAATTTGGACATAATTTGTAGCTAATAGGAAAAATGAATAGACCAAACTTTGAAATGGGTAGAACACAAGATGAAGAAGAATCACAGTTAATTACACACAAACAAGCAAACAAATAATGGAGATTTAAAAAATTAAAAAAAGAGACGTTGAAGGAAAAATAGCTATGAATCACAGTTTTTTTTGAACATTGAAGGAAAAGTTTTGTCAAACCTCCGAACTGAAGGAGATTAGGGCAAACGTAATATCGATGCTCACTTTGTCGTTCGTTTGCGTTCAACCCATCACACAGCTCAAGGGTCGGTGGTGTTTGTCGTTCGTGTTGAACGCGGGCGCTTGCTGCTTCCTTCTCCCTCAGCATCCACCAGCTCACTGCCTTCTTTGCGAAACAAAGGACGAAAACGCGAATGAAAGAGAACAAAAAATGAAGAACAGAGACAAGCGTGCATATCACGTGCACTATTTTAACATCCAATTAACACATTGGGTCAATTTACTAATGGGGGATAGTCTGATGTACGAATTGACGAAAAAAATATTGCAATGTTAGAATTGAAAATCACCCGATAGTTCAATATTTTATTTGATCTTTAACTTTTTTTTTTTGTGTCAGCTACACCATCCATGTTCCCCACGATGATTTCTTTCTCAGCCAGCTCTTCACTCTCGATATATTTCTCGACAATAATTCCCTCGGTTGTCGATATTCTTTGTCCTTTTATCTCAATGATTGCTACCTCCCTCGTATTTTCTCGCTCGAATTCCTTTTCCACCTTGTCCTTCTTCGCTGCCTTCGATCTTTTTCTTATCATTAGTTTTTTGTATTCTCTCACTCCATCTCATTTTGAACTTGATTTTGTAATTAGTACTTCAATTTTCTCCAAGAATAACATGATCGGATGTCATATTCCCACTAGAACCATGCTAAAGCCGATTCTGCTAGACACACAACCACAACTTCAACCTTTTACCTCATCTGTAAATCGATTGACTCCCAAATATCTCTTTGCGCGAGAATTCTATCCTTTTGGGTCCATCCTTTTAAACACAAGCAGCTCAAGTTTGCATGATAAATCATTTCTAATATTATCGTAACCTATTTCTTCGATGCCCCTTAAGCCCTGCCTTGAATGCCTGAATCTCGCTACTAACATCCATTTCAACTCTTGGCGCGAACAAATGAACACATTCCTTTCTATCATTAAAACCAGTTTGTTGCCAATGCCAGTGTAACGATCCGAGAGCTGTCACGTGACTTGGCATGACTTTTCATTTATCTAACACATTTTGAACGTAAAGTTTTTCATTTTTATTTAAAACTTCAAACGGTTTTTGGACTTTCAAATCCCTTTCAAAATAATTGAAAACGTGCTTGAAACGTATTTAAAAAGACCCGTTTAAAGTCGGAAAGAAACATCATTAAAAATCAGAAATCAAAAAGAAAGCACACACCTCACATGTGGCGCGCACCCCTCGCGCACTTCACGTCGTGCGCACGTCGTTCAACGCGCGCACCCCCTCGCGCACTGCACCGCGCCATCTCGCTCCACTTTCCCCTTTTTCACATTTTTTCCAATTTTCACCTAATAACACTTCATAAAATCTACCTAACCTCCACCAACCATTCATAACCTACAACATCATCATAAATCCTTCAAAACACTATTCTTTAAATCGACAAATCTTCCTGTCTCACAATTCACAACCTCAATCGAAAACATACAACGAAATTTTAAAACATTTGGAAAACCCATTGATAAAAACTTCTTCTAAAAATACAAAATCCCCAAGCAATTAAGAGTTCATCAAGACTTGAAATCAATTACTTCTTAATCTATCATATTCATGTACATTTACCAAAAATCGCTTGGAGCATCACCAACGGGTCAATATCGCCTCACCAAGCACAAAACGCCCGCCACGAGCACCTTCCACCAACTGAGCCTATACATCGACTTAAGGTTGAACTTCCTCACCTACATCACAAGGTTCACACTATGAGTCTAATGCTTAGTAAAAGGTGCACTAATGCATATAAATGCTCATGAATGCATGATTTCGTAAAAACATATTCTTTGACATTACATTTACGTTACATAACATGAGTTAAGGGGGATTTACATGGGGAGTAGGCACATAACATAACATGGTCTATCGAAGTAGACAAACATAGACCACCGAAGTGGACGAACATGAATTACCGAAATGGTCAATCATGGACCACCGAAGTGGCCGAACATAACCATACTCAACCACACCCGCAACTTAACCATTACATTCATTACATATTCTTGTTTCTTTTTACATAAAATATGCATGTCAAATGTTTTGTATGTCACTTTAGGAAAACATGATGCATGTAAAACGATGCACATAAACATAGACATACATGAATACAATTCTCTATAACATTAGCAATACATGTACATAACTTAAACTAAAGGGGGAAACTCAACAATTAACAACTACATAACATACAAGTATTACCTATATCACTTTATCCCCAAGTAAGTCACAATAACACGAAAACATCCATCAAACTCTAACATCTAGTGCCATTGTGATGCAGCGCCTTAAGGGCCAAACACCTAACATCCACTTACCTGCGTTCTTAGCCATTTAAAGCACTTGTCAATTCCTTTTTGAACCTTGGAAACCTAAAGCACATTTACTCAAAGCATCAGTATTCATAGTCAATTCAACGTATAAGATCTACATCCATAATCACAAATTATACAAGCAAATCTTAGTCCTAGTTTTTTAGCACCCGGTTCCATTAAACCCAATTTAATTTGTCAAATTAAGATGTGCAAAAATGAATTAGGTTAATGAATGGATATGCAAGGGCATTATGGTAAATTAAAAACTTATTAGTGGATAACCTATTTAAAAGAAATTTATTGAGCTTAGCCGCCACTGTTCATTCTTGCTCTCGGTTTTCAGCTCAAACCAGCAGACTTCCCAGGCGATTTCCTTCCCCGAGTCCGTTCGCCGAGCTAGGTAAGTTTCTACCTCGATTTTTCTGACTTAGTAACTAAGGAAGATTGTATGGGGGAGTGTTGGATATGTATTTTGGGAACTCATCAGGAAAGTGAGTAGATTCGGGTTTAGCATAGAATCAGTAATGCTTGGCGATCAGAACTCCCAACTATTCCCTTAGGTTTTCTGAATGCCTTAGAATGAGGTTTAGTACAGGTTGACTTAATGTTCTGTTTATGCTCTAGGTGAGAAAGATCCCGAAGAAGCTCCTAACCGAGCACTCGCCAAGAATCCAGGTAAGTAGAGTTTGTTTGTGCCTTCGGGCCTACATCACAAAACAGTAGGATTTATGTATGTTTGTATGTTTATTTTCCAGTTGTCATGCATCATGTTTTGAAAGATACGAAAATGAATTTACATGAAACGCATGGTAAGTGTGAGCAGGATGATCAGAACAACTGTTAAGGGGGATTAATCCGCCCCTTAACTGAGAACAGAGGATTGAGGTTTTGGGAAAAGTGATCCACTTCCCAATCCTATAGGGGGATCAGACCAGTTAACTGTTAAGGGAATTAATCCGCCCCTTAATTGAGATCAGAGGATGTATGCTTTGGGGAATGACTGATCCACTTTCCCATCGTACAGATGGATCAACAGAGAACGAATTTGAATACAACTGAGATGAGAAAGTAGAGACCGCATGTTTAGGGAAATTATTGCTTCATTGATCCATTTCATTCATCGCTCTACTTGCTTAGCATTAGCTAATGAATAATGAGTTTTGTGATGTAGGTGAAGAGTTACTGAAGGTATGTTTACCGACCAACATGAGGATAGGCTGGTTGGAGGAGCATTTTCAGGCATCGGTTTGGTCATCTGTTGAGGCGGTTTAAATCCATGGCTGCAGGTGTTGAGTTGAGGGTAACTAGTTCAGTATAGATGTTTTTCAGAAAATTTTATGACAATAGTGGTTTCAAAGCTTTGAATACATTTTTGAGAATCTTCTGATATTGGTATTCTTTGGATTTTGAAAACATTGTTTTTACTGAATTGGGAAGGGCAGTGATTTGGTTTGTTTCTGGATGTTTAGTTTTGTCGTTCTGCCTATCGGAAGGTGCCTTCAGTAAAGTCGTTGGATGAGAGAGAGAACATCCGGCTTAGACGTCATCGCAGTGCAAGTTGACTTCATCGGCAGATGAAGTTATGTTGACTTCATCGGCAGATGAAGTTATGTTGACTTCATCGGCAGATGAAGTTATGTTGACTTCATCGGCAGATGAAGTTATGTTGACTTCATCGGCAGATGAAGTTATGTTGACTTCATCGGCAGATGAAGTTATGTTGACTTCATCGGCAGATGAAGTTATGTTGACTTCATCGGCAGATGAAGTTATGTTGACTTCATCGGCAGATGAAGTTATGTTGACTTCATCGGCAGATGAAGTTATGTTGACTTCATCGGCAGATGAAGTTATGTTGACTTCATCGGCAGATGAAGTTATGTTGACTTCATCGGCAGATGAAGTTATGTTGACTTCATCGGCAGATGAAGTTATGTTGACTTCATCGGCAGATGAAGTTATGTTGACTTCATCGGCAGATGAAGTTATGTTGACTTCATCGGCAGATGAAGTTATGTTGACTTCATCGGCAGATGAAGTTATGTTGACTTCATCGGCAGATGAAGTTATGTTGACTTCATCGGCAGATGAAGTTATGTTGACTTCATCGGCAGATGAAGTTATGTTGACTTCATCGGCAGATGAAGTTATGTTGACTTCATCGGCAGATGAAGTTATGTTGACTTCATCGGCAGATGAAGTTATGTTGACTTCATCGGCAGATGAAGTTATGTTGACTTCATCGGCAGATGAAGTTATGTTGACTTCATCGGCAGATGAAGTTATGTTGACTTCATCGGCAGATGAAGTTATGTTGACTTCATCGGCAGATGAAGTTATGTTGACTTCATCGGCAGATGAAGTTATGTTGACTTCATCGGCAGATGAAGTTATGTTGACTTCATCGGCAGATGAAGTTATGTTGACTTCATCGGCAGATGAAGTTATGTTGACTTCATCGGCAGATGAAGTTATGTTGACTTCATCGGCAGATGAAGTTATGTTGACTTCATCGGCAGATGAAGTTATGTTGACTTCATCGGCAGATGAAGTTATGTTGACTTCATCGGCAGATGAAGTTATGTTGACTTCATCGGCAGATGAAGTTATGTTGACTTCATCGGCAGATGAAGTTATGTTGACTTCATCGGCAGATGAAGTTATGTTGACTTCATCGGCAGATGAAGTTATGTTGACTTCATCGGCAGATGAAGTTATGTTGACTTCATCGGCAGATGAAGTTATGTTGACTTCATCGGCAGATGAAGTTATGTTGACTTCATCGGCAGATGAAGTTATGTTGACTTCATCGGCAGATGAAGTTATGTTGACTTCATCGGCAGATGAAGTTATGTTGACTTCATCGGCAGATGAAGTTATGTTGACTTCATCGGCAGATGAAGTTATGTTGACTTCATCGGCAGATGAAGTTATGTTGACTTCATCGGCAGATGAAGTTATGTTGACTTCATCGGCAGATGAAGTTATGTTGACTTCATCGGCAGATGAAGTTATGTTGACTTCATCGGCAGATGAAGTTATGTTGACTTCATCGGCAGCATCATGTTTTTTGAAAGATTACGAAAATGAATTTACATGAAACGCATGGTAAGTGTGAGCAGGATGATCAGAACAACTGTTAGGGGATTAATCCGCCCCTTAACTGAGAACAGAGGATGAGGTTTGGGAAAAGTGATCCACTTCCCAATCCTATAGGGGGATCAGACCAGTTAACTGTTAAGGGAATTAATCCGCCCCTTAATTGAGATCAGAGGATGTATGCTTTGGGGATGACTGATCCACTTTCCCATCGTACAGATGGATCAACAGAGAACGAATTTGCATACAACTGAGATGAGAAAGTAGAGACGCATGTTTAGGGAAAATTATGCTTCATTGATCCATTTCATTCATCCTCTACCTTGCTTAGCATTAGGCTAATAGATGAGTTTTGTGATGTAGGTGAAGAGGAAAGGTCTGTTTACTTCATCGGCAGATGAAGTTATGTTGACTTCATCGGCAGATGAAGTTATGTTGACTTCATCGGCAGATGAAGTTATGTTGACTTCATCGGCAGATGAAGTTATGTTGACTTCATCGGCAGATGAAGTTATGTTGACTTCATCGGCAGATGAAGTTATGTTGACTTCATCGGCAGATGAAGTTATGTTGACTTCATCGGCAGATGAAGTTATGTTGACTTCATCGGCAGATGAAGTTATGTTGACTTCATCGGCAGATGAAGTTATGTTGACTTCATCGGCAGATGAAGTTATGTTGACTTCATCGGCAGATGAAGTTATGTTGACTTCATCGGCAGATGAAGTTATGTTGACTTCATCGGCAGATGAAGTTATGTTGACTTCATCGGCAGATGAAGTTATGTTGACTTCATCGGCAGATGAAGTTATGTTGACTTCATCGGCAGATGAAGTTATGTTGACTTCATCGGCAGATGAAGTTATGTTGACTTCATCGGCAGATCATCGGCAGATGAAGTTATGTTGACTTCATCGGCAGATGTAGTTGTGTTGGCTTGTCGGTAGATGGTGGTGCGTTGTTTGTACACGTCATCGGTAGAAACCTCCTATTCCTATTTCTGCTTCTTCTGTTGACGTTGTCGTCGGCAGATGTGTTCGACTTCGACAACTTCACGGGCATTCCGCGTTTTTTTTTAAGCTTTACGTCTTTTGGCCAATTACTCTTAACACTTCCAACAGTCATTTTAAAATATTTTCACAGGTTACTTAGCTTCATTGATGTTCAATTGATTTTCCGCTGCAAGTTTTTAAATATATTTAGTTTTAGAAAAAGTCAAATTTTGGCTGTCGAGTGAAATTTTAAATTTAGCATCAAGACGTCATGGTTCGGTTCAGCGTTATGAGTAGCAAACCGGGTTCAGATAACTCGGGGCGTTACAAGTTTTTATCCAATCCAATCAAACACGAATCACATCACAATTTTCTCAAAGACAATTTTCTAAAAATTTCTACATAACCTCCTTGTATTGTGCATTATCTCCAAAATTTCCACAATCATCAACATTGCAACAATATACCAACAATCAAAAATTATAATTCAACAAGAGCATAAACATGCATGGCACTTAAAGGAAGTGATGTGCCCCGTAGGCCCATTACACGATCCCAGACCCGAGTCCACAATTTGACTAACACACTTATCTCTTTTGCAGGTCATGGTTCGTGTGAAGACTTGGAGGACACCGTGGATGACTTGAAGTGGGAGATTAAAGCTGGAGACGTTGACCAACCGAAGCATCTCCTCATGTGGAAAGACTAAAGAGACACATTAATGCTCACATGGGAATTTGTCTTCCCGAGCTTTAATATTTGTTGCTTTTTTGAAATTTCAAACTTATTGACAAACGTTGGCCTTCTTGTTTAAACTTTATTAGATGCATGTTGGGATTAGATGCATGTTAGGATTAGATGAATGATAGGATTAGTTGGTGGCTTGGTTTGGCCCATTGAAGTTGAAGACATGGCTCAAGCCCACATGGTGACCATCATTCCTCTTCCAAGTCCAAGTCCAAGCCCAAGCCTAAGCCCAAACCCAAGCCCACCATTAGGTCTATATATATTCATGGCATTGGTGTTTGTAACTTTTTTTGGTTGATTTATGAGCACCCACGGATTTCTCTCTCAATAGAAGAAGAAGCTTGGAGCAAAGAGCTTCCAAGGTAAGCTCGGTTGACAACAACCGAGGGGTTGCGCTCCCGAACCATTCTTCTAGCTTGGTAGCTAGTTGGAGTGGATTTTGCCACCTCCTTCTCCACTCTTTTGAGAGCGAAAAACAGCAAGGAGTGGCCTTAACCGGTTCCTTGAATCGAGTTTTCTTCCTTGGAAGAAACTCTTGCCGGAAGCTCCATTGAAGCACTCACCGGTCGATTCTCGGAAAACATTCCATAAATCCTTCATCTTAACGAATCTGGACCACGACTTTCACCAGCACACACCTCACTCACTTCACAAGATTCACCTAAAATTTCATTAAATTTCAAGCACGTTTGATATTTCTTTTACATTTTCCATTTTCAGTTTTCTCGGATTTGTGTCACCCGGAGCTAACCGGTCTTCTTCGAGTTCTTGAGTCCTATTTGCAGGTCGGAGCTCATCAGGAAGCCGTGGTCTTTGTAATCAAGTCGTTTCCACATTTGTAGAGGAAGTTAGGATTTTTCGAAATTGGTTCATGTTTTGGGCTAAAATTCGAGTTTGTCCATTTTAACATGGTGAGAACCATTTATCAAAAACCTAACTCAATGAATGATAGAAATTCAAAAACCGAGTTGTCCTATTTATTTCGGTTTTGCACAATACCACAAATCATCAATTCTCAATTCAATCTTTTACATTTTCCAATAATTCAATTCATCATCAATATTTATAGCATCTAAGAGCAATAATTAGAGCAACGAGCCCTTATTTTTGTGAATCCAAAATAGAGTCCACAAAACCCAATATTTTCAACTATCCATTAACACAACCAATGCATTTAAGCCATGCAAGCATCAAACAACTAGGAAATGGTTGTCTTACCTTTGGTTCTTCAAGAAAATGAGGAGATTTCCATGGGTCACTTGAAAAGGGAACGAAAACCCGAAACCCTACGCCAATGTATAAAACCCATAAGAAATTTTTCCATGTAACCAAAAAATCAACCCATGAGAAGCATTGTCACGCCTCAAATGGGACCCGCAACAGAACGGGGAACGACCCGGCCTGAAAAAAGACTAGATCGTCCAACACTAAATCTCATTCACTTTAAAAAGAACACGCAGCGGAAAAGTTTATAAACTAACATAAAGTCAGGGTCCAAAATATAAATTAAATAGGTCCAACAAGTGACACCAGATAATGTGATAATATACGTCCAACAAAATATCTAAATACCATACGACTTACAATCTCAAAAGTCTCTAACCTCAAAAGAAATTTAAAATGAATTAAAAATAATAATACTTAACTGAAAATAAAATAAACCCCTACCTCGATTGAACTTACAACAGGTGAAACTCAATAAATTCAAGAGTCCAAGCAATGAGTCCACAGTTTAATTCAATAAATTGTTACCTAACAAAGAATAAAGCCATCCATTATTTTTGGGCTACCTATCTCTTAATTTACTCTCCACAATCAACGTAATTTACAGCCCAAAAATATCATAATTACAAACTAAAAGCACCCAAGCCATATAGATTGAAGGGCAATACCCAACTGTTGCTAACCCAACAACGTAAAAGAGGTATATTTACACTAAAAATCAACTTAAACTCTCGGTAATGATTTCTTAGTCAATATTCCAGAGCATACCGCAAAATAATTTTTGAATCTTAAAATCCATTCAAGAAAAGGTCTATCGAACATTAATTAATCTTACAATCGGAGGCTCTGATTATTCTTTCCTTCAGTTTCTACATGAGTTTATTTCTTCCCAAATATCCTATAGTTCATCATCTCATAATAGTTTTATCATCCAACAGGGAATTCAAGAAGGAAACAATAGAGAAGAAGGTGGAAATCGCTCACCAATTTTTCGAGCACCAGGGTCGAGCCTCCAGTTCGTTTTACAAAGGTTGAAGAGAATAAAACAAGGAGCGTTTTGAAACAGAAATCTTTGGAATCAGAGGCCAAATCGTCGTCGGCTGGTTTTCTCTCTAGGTTTCTACTTCCTTTGTTTTTCGTGCGGCGCCCTCAGTAAAATGAAGCTTCTGCCAAAAGAAAATTTGATGACAACCTTATGAGGGAGAGAGAAAATGTACACATGGCAGGTTAATGAGGGAAGAGGAAATTACTTTTTTCTCCCACTACACTTACGTTTTGTTTTCTAAGTAAAACGGTGGGTTTCACATTCTCCTCCACTTAATGAAATTTCGTCCTCGAAATTTGGATCAATTAAGGTCATATCACTAAATAGTTGGGGATACTTTATTCTCATCTCCGATTCAAGTTCCCAAGTACTTTCTCTTTCACTGTGATTCTTCCATTGCACTCTTACTAATGGTACCTCACAACGACGCAATACCTTGATATCTCGGCTTAAAATTTTCTCAGGCTCCTCTTCGTAAGAGACATTTTCTTGGATTGGCACTGTGGTCAAATATGAAATATATAATTCAACTATGGTGGTAAGTCCAAATGGTAGACCACTAAACCAACTCGATCTATGATTTGAAATGAGCCAATAAATCTAGAAGCCAATTTTTTTTTTTTTTTTTAACCCAAAAATGACTTACACCACAACTAGGTCTTACTTTCAACATTGTTTTTCATATTTTGCAATCAAAACTATATGATGAATCTGACTTTTCACCATATACCTAAACTTCCAAACTACAATAACTTTAAATTTTCATCCTTGCAATAACTTTATAATAACTTGACCTCTAGATTTCACCGCCATTAATAGACCGCATCTGAGATAACCTTAACTGTCACACCACCATGGATTTACTCAAACTAATTTTATTAACTCATAATTGGTTCTAATACTCAGTCTTCTATATAAGTGACATATGGCATCCCAAAACCAAACATGTCCAAAAACAATAGAATGGTTGTCTTAATGTTTCACTCTCAAGTTTGATGATAGTCAACACCCATAATTTAATCTCGATAAATTTCTTTAATCCATTCAACGCTGAAACTCTTCAATCCCATATACTAATCAATGTTGGACACTGATCTAACGTTCAATCAAAATTTATTCTATGACAGCGACCATGTATCTAACTGAATAATAAAGTAACTCCCATGGTATAGTATCACTAAAAAATTTCAACATTATAAATCATTCAATTTTGTACAAAGGCCTTTCCACTAAACTGGAATAATTAGAGCAATGGGAGAATGAAGCGTAAAATTCTCGTGGTCGGGTGTATCCAGGGCGTATCCTCAAAACAACCATCATGACACTTAGTCAAACTGACAATTCTAGAGACCACTTGACTATTACTTAGTCACCTCTAATAACAAGAAACATAAACCAAATGCTCTAACCTCAACAATATACGGTCAAATCAGACTATCATCACAAGCTTCACTTCACTATCAACTCTCAATAAATGTTCTCTTAATTGGTTCTTGCACATGATTGAATCAATTTAATCTATCTAAACTAATCATTTTAGTAGACAACTTGAGTCTAATGATCATAACATTCAAAGACGTGAATTAACTCACCATTGTTGTCACCAGTTCATGAAATAATATCCAAGTCTTATTATCACTACTTCCCAAATAAAGATAATAATATGATCCCATAAATTTATCTAATAAAGGGAAAAATAATTGCCGCACCATTTGTGACTATTTGTGACGAAAGGTCTGATCAAATCATCAGTACTTAAAAGAACTTCTCTGCTAGCTCTTCTTGCTCAATTCATTCTTAGCACCAATCTTTAGCCTCATCAAAACACTCTACAAATAGTTGTATCATGGTAAGTAAACTAAACTTCATATTAATGAGTCTAATAAATATTCAATCTAATCATAGTTATTAAACCAGGACATTATATTGATCATTTTCATCATCATTGAATAGGTTTCTCTTTGCCAAAAGATTTCTCGACGCATTCCACAATCATTAAAATCGACCTTAAAAACATTAAAGGAAGTCACCACTAATAAAAGAACATACCCACCAAAATGCTCCAATCTTCTACACTCTTAATATTCATCATAATAGACTATTTTCAATCATCCCTCTTCTTATACTTTGAAACTACTCCTGCCGATGACGTCAGCCGGATGATTTACTCATCCGATCAAAACAGCACTACTCACATCATCCGATCACAAAACGACAAAGTTTAAACTACTCCTGCCGATGACGTCAGCCGGATGATTTACTCATCCGATCAAAACAGCACTACTCACATCATCCGATCACAAAACGACAAAGTTTAAACTACTCCTGCCGATGACGTCAGCCGGATGATTTACTCATCCGATCAAAACAGCACTACTCACATCATCCGATCACAAAACGACAAAGTTTAAACTACTCCTGCCGATGACGTCAGCCGGATGATTTACTCATCCGATCAAAACAGCACTACTCACATCATCCGATCAAAACAGCACTACTCACATCATCCGATCACAAAACGACAAAGTTTAAACTACTCCTGCCGATGACGTCAGCCGGATGATTTACTCATCCGATCAAAACAGCACTACTCACATCATCCGATCACAAAACGACAAAGTTTAAACTACTCCTTCATGAACTCGACGTCTCCATTAACACTTTTGTCTTACTATATCACATAATTGAGCGACAATGCTCGGACATCAGTCACATAACAAAATCGTGCAGAAAAGACTGCCCTCAGATCACCCGACTCCATCGTTCTCGGGCTGCATGGATATCAGGCGTTATCGATAGGGGACACATCGCCTGATTGTCACGTGCACATTCGCGTGACTCATTAGTCGTCGCCCGTAGAGGACACCTACCGATGGCATGGTGCATGCACGTGGTTCTGAGACATAGCCCAAAACACAGACGACAAACCTTATACTTACCTCCATCGATATCGAACAACAACGTTTAAACCCTCCTGCCGATGACGTCAGCCGGATGATTTACTCATCCGATCAAAACAGCACTACTCACATCATCCGATCACAAAACGACAAAGTTTAAACTACTCCTGCCGATGACGTTAGCTGGATGATTTACTCATCCGATCAAAACAGCACTACTCACATCATCCGATCACAAAACGACAAAGTTTAAACTACTCCTGCCGATGACGTTAGCTGGATGATTTACTCATCCGATCAAAACAGCACTACTCACATCATCCGATTACTCATCTTTACTCACATCATCCGATTACTCATCTTTACTCACATCATCCGATCACAAAACGACAAAGTTTAAACTACTCCTGCCGATGACGTTAGCTGGATGATTTACTCATCCGATCAAAACAGCACTACTCACATCATCCGATCACAAAACGACAAAGTTTAAACTACTCCTGCCGATGACGTTAGCTGGATGATTTACTCATCCGATCAAAACAGCACTACTCACATCATCCGATCACAAAACGACAAAGTTTAAACTACTCCTGCCGATGACGTTAGCTGGATGATTTACTCATCCGATCAAAACAGCACTACTCACATCATCCGATCAAAACAGCACTACTCACATCATCCGATCACAAAACGACAAAGTTTAAACTACTCCTGCCGATGACGTTAGCTGGATGATTTACTCATCCGATCAAAACAGCACTACTCACATCATCCGATTACTCATCTTTACTCACATCATCCGATTACTCATCTTTACTCACATCATCCGATCAAAACAGCACTACTCACATCATCCGATCACAAAACGACAAAGTTTAAACTACTCCTGCCGATGACGTTAGCTGGATGATTTACTCATCCGATCAAAACAGCACTACTCACATCATCCGATCACAAAACGACAAAGTTTAAACTACTCCTGCCGATGACGTTAGCTGGATGATTTACTCATCCGATCAAAACAGCACTACTCACATCATCCGATCACAAAACGACAAAGTTTAAACTACTCCTGCCGATGACGTCAGCCGGATGATTTACTCATCCGATCAAAACAGCACTACTCACATCATCCGATTACTCATCTTTATTCACATCATCCGATCACAAAACGACAAAGTTTAAACTACTCCTGCCGATGACGTTAGCTGGATGATTTACTCATCCGTTCAAAACAGCACTACTCACATCGTCCGATTATTCATCTTTACTCACATCATCCGATAGACTTTACCCTAAAGACAGGAAACATTAACTTATTAAACGACTTCTACTGACAGAAAATATCCATCTTTGGGCAAACACCTTTGACATTTACCCATAGAGGACATCCAAATTTTCACACACTCTCATCATGACAATATAATCCTGCTCTGACTTAAACATAAACTCAATCTGAGTATGCATAGCGGAAGACTTCATTAAAACAGACCATCATATATATATAAATTCTCAGAGTTTTTCTCGAGCTCAGAAGCTAAAACAAGTAATATCTAAAAAAAATGACGCTCTTAAGAGAAACCCCATCCTACTTAGAAATTGTATCAATCATATTCTAGTATCTAATGACATGAGAAAACTCATCCTACTTTAACCTCAGTTTTCGTAATCCTTACTGACATCACATGAGCAGTAACCACGGGTCATAATCGCCTTTTCCAGCCACGCACTGTCACCCTGAGCACCATCCAACAACCAGCCTTAGACATCTTCGCTGAATTTAGAGTCCTCACCTGTTAATTCTTCACCTACATCATAAGGTTTAAACTATAAGCCTAATGTTTAGTAAGGAATGCAATGCTAACATGTATGCATGAATGCACAGTTTAAAGAAAATATATATTCTCATGAGTCTTTTCTTGTACTTGTTCATGTTCGTGCTCATATTCATCATTTATATTCATCATTTACGGTGTATGGATTAAGGGAGGATTTGTGCCGGTAAAGGGGGTTCGACAGTGAAAGTGTACATAGTCCCTTGCGGGTCGTATTCTTGGTCCCTCTTTAGGACAGTGACATACGCCAAACCGCCCCCAACCCTCTCCTAATCCATGTTGCATAGGTTTCATATTCATATCTTGTTCATGAGAGAAAACATGCACTTAAAATACTTTCATATGCTTGAGAAACATTCGTGATGCATGAGCAGGGATACTCTTGGTTCATCATCCTACTAAACAGGTCATACATCTAACAAGGATCATTCTTTCAGTTCAAGTGTCGTAACTAACAGGCAAAAACTCGATAATCTTTAAACATCGAAAAATAGTTTCTAACTAGCACCCCTGTGATGTAGGGCCCTAATGGCCGGACAATCCTACACATTCACTTACCTGGTTTCCTTAGCAATTTTGAGTACTTCTATTCAGACTTCCTCACCTAAAACATTCCACATTGTAAAGTTAAAACAATATCCTAAAAGTTCTAATCAAGAGTCACCCTAGAATCTAACGTGTATATATATATAAGTCCTTTAGCCGAGCACTCTGTATGCGTAGTCTAAATTTCTGGAATCAAAATAACCAGATTTGGTCTAGAACTATTCCCAGTCAGTTATAATAAAGTCTAGAATCGAATCGGAAATGCCTTTATTAAACTCGGGTTATAAATGTTACTACCATTATTTTGTCATTGAAGAATCCGAAATCCCAGCTCCAGCAGAAAACAGAGCTCAATGTAAACAACCAGTAACTACATTGCCAAAGTCTTACCTAGAGTGTGGATTGTCGGGGTAGAGGCTGAAGATTCAGTCGCCGATGAGAGAGTCGCTGGCAGAGGGAGACAGCTCGGGGGAATGAGAGAATGCAGAAGGGAATGTCGGCTACAGTGAAATTTTGGTAAGGTTTAAGAGTTTTCACTTTCTATTTATATTAAATCCAATTATCCTTAATTACAATTTTGCCACTCAACCTATATTTTCAACACAAGCAATTAAGTAAATCTTGGCATAAATTCCAAACCGAAAAGGTCAAAATAAACATGATCGTTAAAACAGTTAAAAAATCACTTGGCCAAACTTGTCGGGTGTTACATTAACCACTTCAGCAGAGACCTACCCTTGAGCTGAAACACACAAAATGAAGACCTATTGTGAATGTTCACCAATATTTTCTTTACGAACAAGAGTCCCTAACTCAGACTAAAGAATTCCTAGTAAGACAATATAAGTCTTGAATTTTTCTGAAAGAGACCAATACTTATATCATAAGATGTATTTCTTATTTTTCAGATAATCTCAAATGTCCACAAACTAATCCAAAAGAGTTCTCATTCTCTTTTCCATCCCTTATCTCAATCTGCGAAGCGTACACCTTGTAACACCCCGAGTCCTCTGAACCCAGTTCGTTACACATAATCCGAACATAACTGAGAAACTTTGGACCAAATTTAAAACTTCGCTCGAAAGTCAAAATTTGACATTTTTCTAAAATCTCAAAAACATTTAAAATCTTGCAGCGGAAATTCTTTTGAGCAAAACAGAATTAAGCAGAGCTATAAAACAATGTTTGAATAATCGGTTAAAATATTAAGAAATAATTCGACCAAAAGAGATCAATACTTAAGTGTGAAAACTTGAAAATCGCAAGAGTCAAACGCATCTACCGATAAACAAAGTACACGAAAAGGGGGCGGAAATAGAAACTGAAGGCTTCCACCGATCACAAAACGACAAAACTTATTATACACTTCTACCGATGACGTAAGCCGGATGATTCATTCATTTAACTCACACCGATCACAAAACAACAAACTTATTATGCGCTTCTACCGATGACGTAAGCCGGATGATTCATTCATCTAACTCACACCGATCATAAAACGACAAACTTATTATGCGCTTCTACCGATGATGTAAGCCGGATGATTCACTCATCTAACTCACACCGATCACAAAACGACAAAAGCCTTCACACACAAAACAAAAACACATCGCCCGATCACTAAACGACAAATTTACTGCCTACATCTTCCGATGGCTTCTTACTGAAGATATCTTCCGATGACGTCAGTCGGATGATTCAATCCTCCAACATCTGCCGGCGGACAAAACACCCAACTTCTACCGATAGACCAAAAAGAGACTCTAACAAGGAGTAAATCTGACTGCTAAATAATTTTGTACATTTTGCTAAAATCATTCTAATCAACACAAATCCACATTTCTTAAAAATTCAGAATAGCAAGCTACAGTCGAAATCAAATCATATTTTCAAATCCAGAAAAGAAGATCATAGAAGCATTAAAAGAAGTATCAAACTTCTACTATCATTAAAAATTCTCAGAACACTTCATCAGAATACCTAACCACTGAAAACTCTCATTCAGACAAAAGTTAAACCGCCTCATCAGAGCTCCTAACCGTAGCATAGAAGTGCTCCTCCAACATCACCTACTCCTTAGTAAACTCAGAGAATTCACCTGCTGTCACTTCTTCACCTACATCACAAAACTCATCTATTAGCCTAATGCTAAGTAAGTAAAGCTGTAATGAAATGAAATGCCAAAACATAAATTCCTAAACATGCAGTTTCTACTTTCTCATCTCACTTGTATATGCATTCGTTTCTGATCTGATCCCCCTGTGAAATTGGGAGTTGAATCACTTCTCCCAAAGTCATACATCCTCTCTCTTGATTAAGGGGCGGATTAGTTCCCTTAACAAACTGTTCAGATCCCCCTGTGAAATTGGGGTTTGGACCACTTCCCCCAAAGTCATACATTCTCTCTCTCGATTAAGGGGCGGATTAGTTCCCTTAACAACTGTTACAGTCTGTTCATTCCTTACCATGTCATTTCATATAAATTCATTTTCGCATATTTTCAAAATATGATGCATGACATACAAACACAATCAAGCATATACAACCCTACTGTTCTGTGTAGGCCAGAAGGCACAAGTATACTTCACTTACCTGGCTCCCTGGAAATTCAACTACTTTGGAAGCTTTGCTCACCTAGAGTCATAAACAGAATACTAATCAGATTTCTACTAAGCCTCATTCTAATCTATCCAGAAATCTAGGGAAACTAGTTTGGAAGTTTAGTTCATAGCACATTCCCGATTTACCACAAAACCCGGACTAGCTTACCCATCCGGCATTCACAAAACTCACATTTATACTCTCTCCAATCATCGATAGCTACCAGTACAGCAAGAAATCGGAAAAGGGCTCACCTAGTTTGGAGAAGATTTGAGTAGAAGAATCGCCTAGAGAGCTCTGCTACTTGAGCTGAAGACCGAAAGAGAGAAAATAGGGGATAGTGGCGGCTACAGTGCATTAAACCCAAATTTCTTTTCTTAAATACGTTATCCACTTTTAAATTTTTAATTACTCTTATGTCCTTTCCTAGTCATCCACTAATCTTACATTTATTATTGTCATTTAAAGTGTACCATTAATTAAAAGAATAGATAATTAGTTCAATAGAACCGGGTGTTACACACCTATTGCTTCTCCATTAATTTTCAACTATTCTAAACAACATATGTACGAATATGGAATATCCTCATTGTCTAGCGAGCAATCTCGAGATGCTTTTCAATTAGCATATTTGACCCAATCGGTTCTTGTGTTATGTCCTTTTTCATAATGAGAATTCTTGTACATCATCACATCATCTATCTTATAAGTGTCACTTTTCAAGATGGGCAACCTATCTCTAATACCATTTTTTTCTGTCACGCCCCAAAGGGGACCCGCAACAGAACGAGGAACGACCCGGCCCGAAAAGGACTATATCATCCGACCCTAAATCTCATTCACTTTAAAAAGAACATGCAGTGAAAAAGTTTATAAACTAACATAAAGTCAGGGTCCAAAATATAAATTAAATAGGTCCAACAAGTGACACCAGATAATGTGATGATATACGTCCAACAAAATATCTAAATACCATACGACTTACAATCTCAAAAGTCTCTAACCTCAAAAGAAATTTAAAATGAAACTTAAAGGAAATTCCTTGTTCACTCGCTGATAACTAGTCCTCTTGATTCGATCCTGAAAAAAAATAGTCGTTTGGGGTGAGTTGACTAAACTCAATAGGGATAGAGTTTATTTCCAGCAGTTATAAAATATTATGCATAAATTTAATAAAAATGCAGCTTTCAATTTAAATAGATGTTCGGTGAAAATGGAGCATCTCATGGATCCCGAGCACACTGGGCCATAGGCCAAAACATCAACATGAGGCGGTCGCATGCCATAATTACCCTGATCAGGTTTAGGGTTTCGCGCCCAAGGACACGGCTCTACAGCTGTCCTATTACTTCTAGTTAAAACCACAATTTTTATCAATGATAAAGTATGCAGTTGATAAATGTGTGAATGAAAATAATAGCATAAAATTAAATGAACATTTTATGCCAAATAAATGAATTAAAAATAATAATACTTAACTGAAAATAAAATAAACCCCTACCTCGATTGAACTTACAACAGGTGAAACTCAATAAATTCAAGAGTCCAAGCAATGAGTCCACAGTTTAATTCAATAAATTGTTACCTAACAAAGAATAAAGTCATCCATTATTTTTGGGCTACCTATCTCTTAATTTACTCTTCACAATCAACGTAATTTACAGCCCAAAAATATCATAATTACATACTAAAAGCACCCAAGCCATATAGATTGAAGGGCAATACCCAACTGTTGCTAACCCAACAACGTAAAAGAGGTATATTTACACTAAAAATCAACTTAAACTCTCGGTAATGATTTCTCAGTCAATATTCCAGAGCATACTGCAAAATAATTTTTGAATTTTAAAATCCATTCAAGAAAAGGTCTATCGAACATTAATTAATCTTACAATCGGAGGCTCTAATTATTCTTTCCTTCAGTTTCTACATGAGTTCATTTCTTCCCAAGTATCCTATAGTTCATCATCTCATAATAGTTTTATCATCCAACAGAGAATTCAAGAAGGAAACAATAGAGAAGAAGGGGGAAATCGCTCACCAATTTTTCGAGCACCAGGGTCGAGCCTCAAGTTCGTTTTACAATGGTTGAAGAGAATAAAACAATGAGCGTTTTGAAATAGAAATCTTTAGAATCGGAGGCCAAATCGTCGTCGGCTGGTTTTCTCTCTAGGTTTCTACTTCCTCTGTTTTTCGTGCGGCGCTCTCAGCAAAATGAAGCTTCTGCCAAAAGAAAATTTGATGACAACCTTATGAGGGAGAGAGAAAATGTACCCATGACAGGTTAATGAGGGAAGAGGAAATTACCTTTTTCTCTCACTACACTTACGTTTTGTTTTCTAAGTAAAACGGTGGGTTTCACAAGCATAGCTTTTACCTCTTTGTCTTCAAAATGGAAGACAAACTCAAAGGAGGAGAGAGGATGAAACGGTGCCGTGAGTGAAGGAGGAAGAAAATGAGAGAGAGAGGGAGAGGATGAGATATGTGCGTTGGAGGAGAAAATGAAATGTTCAACAATTCTCCCTTGTTGTTTAAAAAAATATAATTTATTAAAGGAGATGGGGCTTCTCAAGAAGCTTTGCCACTTGTCTAAATCCTATTGGGCAAGATCAACTACCGCTTTTTTATTTTCTAATTTACCCTGCACTTTCTTTCAAACCACTTAGTTAAGATTTAGTTATACCTTAGTTTGGCCCACTAGCCCAATTAGGTTAATTCATAAATTCTTTCTCATAATTTCACTTCTCTCAACTCAGAAAACCCAACCGTTGGAATTAGCTCCGCTAAACACAAGCAGCTCTAGCGTGCGAGGTAAAGATGTCTCGTAGTACCTCTTCTCTGTTGCAAAATTTCATGGAATTCCTTCACAACTGGCCGACGGCTTACTATCCTAATATCTCGCTTCTTATTTTGCAATCTGCTGATGAAGAACCATCATTTATCACTCAATTGACGAAATCTCTCATTTTTATGTTACTCCTTAATCCACCCAATCTCCTCTTATCAATCTGTTTAGACCTAGTAATTATTCTTTGCATTGCTAAAAATTTGTTCTAATACCAAATTGATTTATCTTCTCTAATTTGGAAAAGTTTCATGAATTTTGAAGAATTCTATATTAGTAGTAGGCTAGCTGCTATACCACACTACACACACAACCAAGGGATTGCGAGAGCCCTTCTAACATAGGTAAACCTCAAAGGAGGTTTATCAGAAATATTATCTAATATAGCAAATAATGACAATCCTAATATTTACAAAAACAAAGTATCGTCTGAGAGATAGATAGTAGATATTGTTTTTTTTTTGTTGTTTTTTGAATGATTATTGAGGTTGCATTCTTAAATTAACATCTTTCTTGCATTTGAGTATTTTGTTATGATTTTGGTATAACTTTTAAGAATCATAATACCTGTTAGTTTTTTTTACTATATATTTCTTATATGTGCCTGTCAAAAATACAGTGTTGTCAGTTGTGTCTTTTATCTTTTTTAAATTGCATAATCATCTACCCAATCGTGGAGACAATAACAAAATTGTTATTGACTTTATAACAATAAGTTTATCTCAATTTAACTGTGATATCATTGTTATATATGATGGAGATATGAATGATGGTATACCTGGTAGCTAAGTTTATCTTTATAATGCAAATAATGATTACGACAATAACGAATCAAATCGCAATAATCCAAGCAACTATCAATATTATATTCGTAGACTTTTACACAACAGATCATCCATTGGAATTAAATTTATTCAACTTCTATACCAAAAGTTAGAATTGATTGCTTTTGAAAATATTTTCGCTTTTTTGCGCAAACCCATTAACTCTCAAAATCAAATCAATTGTGCATCTTCTTGTCCAAAAGAATTGATCGTCAATGATGATTTTGATTTTTTGACTATCAAGTATCATGCGAGATGACTAAAAAAACTAATTATATGTTTTAAAAATAAAAAAAACTCAAGAAAAAATTGATTTTATAAAAGTTGGAATGAAAATAAATATAAATTTTCTGTACAGTTTGTAAGCGTGCCAAATAAAACGTACTTATAAGTAGATCTTCTCGTTATTGAGTGCTAATTTGAGTATTACATTTAACAATCATAATAGGTGTTAATTTTATTTTTGCAGAAATTGTATATTTATTATGTGTGCGACTATCAATAATAATCACTACGTTTCTGCCAAGTTGATGTTATTAGTTTTTTTGATTGTTCAAATGTAAATGAAACAACAAATACGTTCAAGTTCTTTATAAGGCAGAAAAGTCCATTTTTGCGCTGTATTTTTTACTTAATCGATGGAGGATTTTTTTACCTTGGATCTGGTCTATTGCAAATGCAATTTTGGTTTATTGCACCGTTACGTGAAAATGCATTTTGAAAAATGAAGAATTATTTTGTCTTATAAGAAACTTGGACGTCCTTATCGTTTCATCTACATTTGAATAGCAAAAAAAAAAAAACAAAAAAAAAAAAAAAGAACATTAATGTTGTCAACAACAATATCACTTGGTAGAAACAGAATGCCATATTCTTGAGAGTCGCACACATAAAAGATATATAATTTCGACAAAAAATAAAAGCTACAAGTAATATAAAAGCATCACTCAATAACGGGGGAATTTGCTTCAAAGAACTTGTTATTTGGCGTGCTTAGAGAACTTACAAAATATTGGATTTATTTTTATTGTCATTCTTATAAAATCATTTTTTTTTTTTTTTTTTTTTTTTTTTTTTTTTGATTGTTCAAATGTAAATGAAACAACAAATACGTTCAAGTTCTTTATAAGGCAGAAAAGTCCATTTTTGCGCTGTATTTTTACTTAATCGATGGAGGATTTTTTTACCTTGGATCTGGTCTATTGCAAATGCAATTTTGGTTTATTGCACCGTTACGTGAAAATGCATTTTGAAAAATGAAGAATTATTTTGTCTTATAAGAAACTTGGACGTCCTTATCGTTTCATCTACATTTGAATAGCAAAAAAAAAAAAAAATAAAAAAAACTCAAGAAAAAATTGATTTTATAAAAGTTGGAATGAAAATAAATATAAATTTTCTGTACAGTTTGTAAGCGTGCCAAATAAAACGTACTTATAAGTAGATCTTCTCGTTATTGAGTGCTAATTTGAGTATTACATTTAACAATCATAATAGGTGTTAATTTTATTTTTGCAGAAATTGTATATTTATTATGTGTGCGACTATCAATAATAATCACTACGTTTCTGCCAAGTTGATGTTATTAGTTTTTTTGATTGTTCAAATGTAAATGAAACAACAAATACGTTCAAGTTCTTTATAAGGCAGAAAAGTCCATTTTTGCGCTGTATTTTTTACTTAATCGATGGAGGATTTTTTTACCTTGGATCTGGTCTATTGCAAATGCAATTTTGGTTTATTGCACCGTTACGTGAAAATGCATTTTGAAAAATGAAGAATTATTTTGTCTTATAAGAAACTTGGACGTCCTTATCGTTTCATCTACATTTGAATAGCAAAAAAAAAAAAAAAAAAAAAAAAGAACATTAATGTTGTCAACAACAATATCACTTGGTAGAAACAGAATGCCATATTCTTGAGAGTCGCACACATAAAAGATATATAATTTCGACAAAAAATAAAAGCTACAAGTAATATAAAAGCATCACTCAATAACGGGGGAATTTGCTTCAAAGAACTTGTTATTTGGCGTGCTTAGAGAACTTACAAAATATTGGATTTATTTTTATTGTCATTCTTATAAAATCATTTTTTTTTTAATTTTTAATTTTTAAAATATATTTTTAGTTGTAATGTTCAAGACAAGGGATATTGAAATTCAAAAACTGTGACAGCCCCCCCCCCCCCCGGACCCGATCGGGGTCCGAGGAACCATCACTCTGGGACATTCCAAAACGGGGACTATTTTTTTTTTTGATAATTAGATTGAACTTCTAAAAACAAACCCTTGAAACTTTACAGAGGGAGGAGAACGTTCTCTGGAATTAAAAGCGAAACGGGAAACAGATTAAAATCAGACTACAGGACGAATGATAGAAGGGAAAGCAGGAAAACTGGAATACTTAAGGATTTGGACGTAAACCTTCTCTGGACGAGTGCAGGGAGACAGAGAGAATTGCAATTGGGGAGACAGAAATGGACGACTTGACATGCAGTAGGAAACCTAATAATGTGGAAAACAAAATTGGAAGTCATGCCGGAAGAAAGGCTACAGTGAATGTCAGGGTCGGGTGATGTAAGGAAAAAGAAGTAAATAAACTGGGCGGAGAATGTAAATAAACCGAGGTGGAAGACGTAAATTACAAGCAGAAGTGGACTGTTCACCGGCAGATGTGAACTACAGGCAGAATATTACTGTTCACTGGTGGAGGTGAACTGAGCGGAAGATGTGGGCAGATGACGTCAAACGGAAGATGTAGCTGACGTCAGGCGGAAGATGAAAATAAACTGGGCGGAAGATGTGGACAGATGACGTCAAACGGAAGATGTAGCTGACGTCAGGCGGAAGATGAAAACAAACTGGGCGGAAGATGTGAACAGATGACGTCAGACGGAAGATGTAGCTGACGTCAGGCGGAAGATGAAAATAAACTGGGCGGAATATGTAGGTGACGTCAGATGGAAGATGTAAATTTTAAAGGCAGCTGTGGATACAGGCAGAAATGCACTGTTCACCGGTGGATATGAACTACAGACAGAAATGAGTTCACCGGTAGATGTGAACTACAGACAGAACTGAGTTCACCGGTGGATGTAATCGGAAGATGTAGTTTTAAAGGCAGAATTTGACAACCTTTTTACAGGAAAACGTATAAGTAGGGAACATCAAAACAGAAGGCATAAATGTTTCAGATCTTCAAAACCCGATTCGAAACAAGGTTGTAAAACATATCTGACAGAGATTCAAGAAACACAGACTGCATGGATAGCTCTAGAATTCGAGACCATCCATGCACAACCTAAAAAAAGAAAGAACCCTAGCAGTTCCAGAATATTTTCAACACATTTGAAAACATATATACAACTGTCAAATACAGAGGTTTTAGACATCAATACAGAACTAAACCTAAATAACTGAACCTACACTTCAAATGTTTTAAAACTTCAAAGATGATACAGAACTTGACATAACATCAGAAAATACATTCTCACATGGTTAACTCTTGTCTAACTGCAACAACCACCCCGTGAGCTAATCCAGCCAACTATATCAACTTATCATCTTGAGGTACAATGTCCTCTTCTGGAGGATCCATACCTACAACAGGGAGTTCAACTATGAGCCTAGAGCTCAGTAAGAACATACAATGCAAAGTGATGCACGTGCTATGCATGAACATTTTCAAATATATGAACATTACATTACATTTCACTGGACAGGAAGATATAAGTGGGAGGAAGAGCTGGCGCAACAGGAGTACATGCCACAACAGGACATAACAGGAGTACATGACAGGATGTCAGTCATCGTCCACACTTAACCATACATTTCATTACAGGTTTTATCTTACTTAACTTCAAACCGTGTGCAGAAAACATTTTCATGACTTTCAGAGAAAACGTGTATGCATGAACATTCATAGACAGACGACAGAATAATAAGCAGGATATAAAACAAAACACACTTAACCTAAAACATAACCTACGGTTTAACTACCCAATAGAAATCCCGACAACATAAAACCTAGTACCTCCGTATTGTAGGGCCTTAAGGGCCAAACCTATATGTATGAACTTAGCTGTTGCTGTAGAGTTGCAAGTCTTGAACGTCTCGGTGATGCACGTGTTGACTTAAATTATATTTAAGTTTAACGATGTTTTTGATAATGTGTTTTTAAGTAATGCAATTTGATTGAGATTATATTGCTGAGAATAATAAGCTGATTATTGTATTAAATATATGAGATTAATGAATAAATAAATATTTATGTTATTTGCATTTATCTGGAAATGCCCTTTGAATAGGGTATTTTAGTTGTCTAATAAATCTGTTTGAGTGTTCAGAAAAACAGGGCTGAAATTGTTTTATATTGTATATCCACCGATGGCAAAGCAAAGTTTACATCTTCCGCCAGCTAAACGACGAAGGCGCAGCATTTCAAAGAAAAGCTTACATCTGCCACTCGCTAAACGACAAAGCAAAGTTTACATCTTCCGCCAGCTAAACGACAAGAACTACATCCACCGTTGGCGCTTTGAAGAAGACTTCTCCGCCAGCTAAACGACAAAGAATTACATCTACCGCTGGCGTTTCAAAGTCTTCCAAAGATTACATCTACCGCCAGCTACACGACAAAATTGCATATCCACCGCTGTAATTCAAAGAAGACATACACCACTAGCTAAACGACAAATGTCATATCCACCGCTAGCTAAACGACAAATTTTGAAGACTTCTACTGATAGAATTTTGAAGACTTCTATCGATGAAAATTTGAAGACTTCTACCGATGGAATTTTGAAGACTTCTACTGATGAAAATTTGAATACTTCTACCGATGGAATTTTGAAGACTTCTACCGATGGTATTTTAAAGATACATCTACCTATGGCGGTTCAGCTTTTTAAAGATACATCTACCGATACCGATTCAAGCAATGTAAAGCTACATCCACCTATGGCGGTTCAGCGTTTTTAAAGGTGCATCTTCCGGTGTACAGTATCTTCCGCCAGAATTCAAATTTACTGCGAAGCGATAGCGAAAGTCGTCCAGAGCTTTAACTCCTGTCCACTAATGGCGAAACACGAAAACAACTTCAGAACGCAACGGCTAGCTGTCTAAGTACGGATGCTTCTCCAACAGTAATATTTTTCCATATCCAGAAAGAAGCATTAAATGAAAAGAGCAAATTACAGATAGAGTATTTAAAAGAGAAAAAGAAGCTCGGGAGAAATAACATTTGCTGAAAATTCATCTTCGAACCCTAACGAGCAGACTTTTATAAATCACTCTGTATTCTCTTCTACATCTCTCTGATTCTAAACTTGAGATTCAATCTCTGAGAGAGTGTAGTTTGTGCTAAAAAACTACATACTTACAATTGTGTAAAAGGCAGTGGATTGTCACCCATGAAGAACAATCTGGTTTTGTAAAAGGCAGTAGATCGACGCCGGAAAGTTCGATCTGGTTTTCTCGTGAGGAGAACAAAAGAATCTTCAAGGGAGAGTCTTGAAGCGTGGACGTAGGCAAGCTTAGCCGAACCACGTTGAAAACTGTGGTGTCAATTTCTCTCTCTCTCTCTCTCCTTTATTGTTTGATTATTTGCTGTTTTCTTATCAGTTGAACATAAGAGAGAAATTGATTAGATTAACAAATTAAGTTTAAAAAGTCTAATTCACCCCCCTCTTAGACAAATATGATCCTACAATTGGTATCAAAGCAGGTTAAATATTGTCTAAGATACTATTACAGTGGCATTCAACACACAAACTCCACACACGTAGAAGGTCAAACTATTAATAGACCTTCTTTTTTTTATGGTAGTTATTATGTATACTGGAAGGCAAGAATGAGAATATTCGTTCAAGCCATGGATTATGAGATCTGGAACTTAATAGAGAATGGTCCTTTCAAGGCCATGAAGACTGAAAATGGAATCAATATTCCTAAAGAGTCTCATGAATTAACAGATTCTGACAAAAGAAATCTGAGTCCTAAATGCCAAGGCAATAAACACTCTGTACTGTGCTCTAAATAAAGATGAATTTAATAGAGTACAAGGGTGTGAGAGCGTTCAAGAGATTTGGCGCCTTTTAGAAATCACACACGAAGGCACAAATCAAGTGAAAGAGAGCAAACTGAATATGCTTATACATGAGTATGAACTATTTTCTATGCCTAAGGATGAATCTGTTTCTTCTATATTTACAAGATTTACTAACATAACTAATGATTTAAAAGCTCTTGGTAAATCCTACTCTAGTGAAGAACAGGTCAGAAAGATTCTCAGATGTCTTCCAAGAAGTTGGCAGTTGAAGGTGACTGCCATTCAGGAAGCAAAGGATCTCAAAGTTCTAAAACTTGAGGAGCTCATTGGATCACTCATGACGCATGATATCACAATGAGGTCAACGAGAAGGAGGACCTAAAGGAAAAAGAGGCTACAAAAAGAAAGGATATTGCTCTGAAAGCCTCCTCTAGTAAACAGAAAGTATCTGAAGGAGAAGAAGAAGAAGATGAGGATATAGCTCTCATCACTAGAAGATTTAGCAAGTTTCTCCGAAGGAAGAAGCTGCAAGAGAGAAGTTTTCCCAGGAATGATAGGCAACCTAAAGACAAGAAGATTATCTGCTTTGGGTGTGGAAAGTCGGGTCACATGAAGGCCGATTGTCCACAAGCTAAAGGCCCTAAGAAATTCAAAAAGATGGCAATGAAGGCCACTTGGGATAACAGTGAGAGTGACTCTTCTTCAGAAGATGAGGAAGTTGCTAATTTGTGCTTTATGACACACGAAGATGAGGTAAGTCATTCTTCCTGTGACAGTGATAATGATGAGGGTGATCTAATAGATGCCTTCAATGACTTAGTTAACCAGTATAGTATGCTCAAAGCTAAATATATTTCTGTGAAGAAAGAAAATGCAAATTTGATCGATGAGCATGCTAAGAAATGTAATCTGCATGAAAAGGAAATAATGGACCTTAAGTGGAGAAATGAAAACCTGAATAATCTTGTTCTTTGGTTCACAAATGGTGCCAAGAACTTAACCCTGCTGATAGGAAATCAGAGAGCTACTCATGATAAAGCAGGTCTAGGTTATGATAAGTTCAATAAAAGGAAAGCTTTTAAGAACTTCTTTGTTAAACCTTCTACTTGTCATGCTTGTAATGAAGTAGGGCATAAATCATATGAATGTCCCTTGAATTTTTGTAAGAAATCAAGTGGTAAACTTCAATGGGTTCCTAAGGGAACCAGACCTAACACTAGGACCCAAAAGATTTGGGTACCTAAGAAGACCAATTGATTACTGTTTTGCAGGTTGACTGTTCTCCCGGGAAAAATCAATGGTATCTTGATAGTGGTTGCTCGAGACACATGACGGGAGACTCAACAAAATTTGCTGTTGTCAACAAGAAGAAAAAAAATGTCACTTTTGGTGGAAACCAAAAGGGTAAGATTGTTGACATCGGTAACATAGGTAATCCTTCTAATCCTATCATTGAAAATGTTCTGCTAGTAGAAGGGTTAAAACACAATCTGCTTAGCAATAGTCAATTATGTGACAAAGGATATAAAGTAATATTTAGAACAAATGAATGTGTGATTAAAGATGTAGCTAATAGTAAAATTCTGTTCAAAGGGTATAGAAAAGAGAATGTGTATATTATTAATTTGGATATCCTTGAACTTGTTGATGAAAAGTGTTTTGCTGCTAACTTGCTGGTTGATAGTTGGACTTGGCATAGGAGATTAGGTCATGTAGGTATGGATACCTTAGCTAAGGTTACTAAAGAGAATTTAGTTAGAGGGATTCCCAAGATATCCTTTGAGAAGGATAAGGTCTGTGAAGCTTGTCAAAAGGGCAAGCAGATCAAAAGTTCCTTTGCATCAAAGAATGCAATCTCTACTTCTAAGCCTCTCTAACTTCTTCACATAGATCTTTTCGGTCCTTCTAATGTAGCCAGTCTAGGAGGTAGATTCTATGCTTTTGTCATTGTAGATGACTTCTCTAGGTTCACTTGGGTATTCTTTCTGAAGTCAAAGGATGAAACTTTTGATACATTCTTTAGCTTTAGGAAAAGAGTTCAAAATGAAAAGGAGCTCACCATTGTTGCTATTCGTAGTGATCATGGTGGAGAGTTTGAAAATGAGAAATTTGAACTCTTGTATCTCAAATATGGAATTGAGCACAATTTCTCTTCCCCTAGAACTCCTCAGCAAAATGGTGTTGTTGAAAGGAAGAATAGATCCCTCCAAGAGCTTGCTAGGACTATGCTAAATGAAAATTCCCTTCCAAAGTATTTCTGAGCTGAAGCTGTTTCAACAGCTTGCTATGTGCTTAATCGGGTCTCTATAAGACCTATCCTTGAGAAAACTCCGTATGAGCTTTGGAATGGAAAAACTCCCTCTGTCAAGTATTTTAAAGCTTTTGGTTGTAAATTCTTCATTCTTAACACTAAGGATAACTTAGAAAAATTCAATTCTAAATTTGATCTTGGAATTTTTCTGGGTTATTCACTTTCTAGTAAAGCTTATAGAGTGTTCAATGAGAGAACTCTAGTTGTAGAGGAATCTATACATGTCAACTTTGATGAGTCCCCTCAGCTCACAATCAATGTGGATGAGGATGTTTCTTTAGAAAAGCATCTAGATTCCCTTTCCCTAGATAAGCCTACAGATACTCTTCAAGGAGAAAAATCCATAGAACCCTCTTCAAATTCTCTAGACATTGTTCCTGTCAAGGATGAAAATTCTGCTCTGCCTAGAGATTGGAAGTAAGTCAAAAATCATCCCTTAGATGAAGTCTTTGGTGATCCTTCCTTAGGAGTAAAGACTAGATCCTCTCTTAGGAACCTCTGTGCCAATGTTGCATTCATTTCATAAGTAGAGCCTAAGAAATTTGAAGAGGCCGAGAATGATGATAATTGGATTTTGGCTATGCAAGAGGAGTTAAATCAATTTGAAAGGAGCAAGGTATGAGAACTTGTTCCACGGCCTAAGGATCATCCTATTATTGGAACTAAATGGGTTTACAAGAATAAAATGGATGAAAATGGGATTGTTGTAAGAAACAAGGCTAGACTAGTTGCTAAGGGGTACTCTCAAGAAGAAGGTATTGATTTTGAGAAATAGAGTCAATTAGAATGCTCTTAGCTTTTTCTTGCTACAAGAACTTCACACTCTTTCAAATGGATGTAAAGAGTGCATTCTTAAATGATTATATTACTGAAGAAGTTTATGTTGAGCAACCCTTAGGATTTGAAGCTTTTGACAAACCCAATCATGTATATAAACTTAGAAAGGCTATTTATGGATTAAAACAAGCTCCTAGGGCTTGGTATGATTGGTTAAAGAATTTTCTTGTGAAAAGGAAATTTAAAAAGGGTAATACCGATTCAACTCTTTTTACCAAGCAATCGGATAATGATATTCTTATAGTTCAAATCTATGTCGATGACATTATTTTTAGATCAACTAATGTCATTCTGTGTGATGAATTTTCTTCCCTAATGCAAAGTGAATTTGAAATGAGTATGATGGGGGAGCTAAAATTCTTCCTAGGTTTTCAAATCAGTCAAACTCCTGATGGCATTTTCTTCTGTCAAGAAAAATACATTAAGGAGCTCCTTAAGAAATTTGGTTTAGAATCTGCTAAATCCTCTAGAACTCCTATGAGTACTACTACCAAGTTAGATAAAGATGAAAAAGGAACAAGTGTTGATATTAAAAAATATCGTGGTATGATTGGATCTTTGTTATATCTGACTGCTAGTATGCTAGATATTCTCTTTAGTGTCTGTCTCTGTGCTAGATTTCAAGCTGCACCTAAGGAATCCCACTTTAATGTTGTCAAGATAATATTTAAATATTTGAGTGGAACTCATGATCTTGGATTGTGGTATCCGAAGTGTACTTCTTTTGATCTCATAAGATACTCAGATTCTAACTATGCTGGAAGTCTAGTTGATAGGAAAAGCACCAGTGGAACATGTCAATTCCTTGGTGAATCTCTAGTTTCCTGGTACTCCAAGAAGCAAAATTCTGTTTCACTTTCAACGGCTGAAAGTGAATATATTGCTGCTGGCAGTTGTTGTGCACAAATGTTGTGGATGAAGCAGACCTTGGAGGATTATAATCTTTTCTATGATAGGATTCCTATTCGGTGTGACAACACCAGTGCAATCAATATTTCCAAGAATCCAATCCCACATTCTAGAACTAAGCATATTGAGGTTAGGTATCACTTCATCAGAGATCATGTTCAAAGAGGTGATATTTCTTTAGAATTTGTCAATTCTGTAGATCAATTAGCAAATATCTTTACCAAGCCTTTGGATGAAAAGACCTTCAACAATATTAGAATAAGGTTAGGTCTCATTCGGTTTGAGAAAAACTGAGGTTCTTCGTCTGTTAGTAAAATTTGAGTAATAGAGCAGATTGGTCAATGAAGGCATCGGAAGATATGCATCATCCATTTACCATCGGAAGATGTATATCTACCAATATGTATCAGAAGATATATTCTTTAATCTGTTGACACGTGTCACCCATCGGGCGATATCGGTGTTACTAGTTTGTCTTCATATATTCGGGCGAAGCCCTAATTCAAACTCACTTGTTTGAGACGCTTCATATTTTTCGTGCTCTTTCAAAAACTCCTGCCCTATCTGTCGTTTCCTTACTTCCTAATCTTCCTCTCCATTTGAGTTTTCGCATCCAGAAAGCTGTTTCATCGATCATGGCTTATTCATCTCGCGCTGTTCCGGGACCAGCTAAGAAAAAGGCCAAGGTTTCCGTTCGTCAGCCACGGGAACTTCCTCGTGCAACTGAATGGCCGTCTCTCTACTTTCTCAATCGTGATGCCGAAGCAAGGTATCGTGATGATTTTAAGCATAAATCTCTAATTCCTAGTCTGGGTATTATCTTTGAGGACTTTGATGGCTTGGATTTAGTTGAACCTCTGAAGAATCTTGGTCTGTTGGGGTTATTTGACGTTGAATCTTTTTATTATTCCGTAGCCATTAAAATGTTTTATGCCAATCTTAGCTACCCTTTTGACTTCTCTACAGTTTCGAGCTATGTGTATAGAAAATACATAGTTCTAACATCCCTATCAATCAATAAGTTGTTGGAAAGCCCCCTTTTGGATTCTCAAGTCAAGTTCTTTGCGTCAGGAAATGAGCCTCCCTTCCTTAACTCTCCTGAGGGTCAACAATTTTATAGGACTATTGCTCTTGACCCAAATCTTATCCCTAACAAATTAAGGAGCAAGCACCTCAACATCAAGGCTCGGCTCCTTCATCAGATGATAGGATACAACATCATTCCAAAGGGGGGTCACTACGATCAAGTGAGTGGCATGGAACTGTTTGTTCTGTATGCACTCTTCCAAGAGACACTTTTCAATGTGGGGTACATTGTGTTAAGAAGGATGATTCAAAGTGTTTCAGCCAGGGCTTCATCTCTTCCTTACAATCTGCTTCTCATGAAAATCTTTGAGAAGTTTTCTGTAGAATTTTTAGAGGAAGATGAGCCTTTCCTTTTTCAACCTTCTAGCTTTTACTCCCTCACCACTTTGAACAGAATGAGGATCAAAAGGAATAGACAATGGGTTTTTGTCTTAGATGAGTCTCGCCAGAAGGGTTCTAAGGCACAATTTGTCAAGCTAGGGAAGAGGAAATTTGTCCTGCAGGAGGAATCAATTAACGAAGGAGGGGATGAATCTGAGATCCTTGCCTTTGATAATTCACCTTCCACTTCTCAGGTGTCTCGCTCCCACCCTCTTTCTCCTCCTGTTCCCAGACACCCTTCCCCCACACATACTTTTATGGCACCTCCTGTTCACTCATATGTGCCTCTTCTACCTCCAGAGAGTTCAACTTCTCCTTCACCTACTCCTCTTTTGCCATCTTTGCCTGCTCCACCTTTCATTTCTCCGGTTCCACCCACTTCTCCTCAAGTCCAAACCTTCTCCCCAACTCCAAACCTTCAAATTGCTCCTCCAGTACAAACCTCCTCCAATCCAAACCTTCCGATTACTCCTCAAACTCCAAAGACTTATCAGAGGAGATCAACCATAAGTGAGGAACAGTTCTCTAAGTTAATGACTCGCATAGAAAGCTACGGCACTGCTCTCTCATTTGTTCAGGATCAGATGAATAAATCTTTAGATGCCAAGCTCACTAAGAGCAAATTGGATATGGGCATTGATCTTGACTCTGTTCAGGAAAAGTTGACTAGAAGGATGGATAGACTTGAAGGCTCTTTCTCCAGGGACTTTCGGTCTCTTCAATCTGACATTCAAGGTCTTCAGCCAGAACCGCCTCGACCTCTTTCTTACTCAGTAGCTTGTTCTGAAGATTTCCTCCCTCCTATCATCAGACCTGAGGTTGACCAGGCAGTGAACTTCATGCCTTTAGATATCCACGATGCTGAGCTCAGGTTCACTGATCCTTTTAGTTCCCCTGTCTCCGAGTCTACATCTGATCTTCAAGGGTCAATGGCTGCTTTTCAGGCTGCTCTTCCAGTAGAGCCACCACCATGTCTGGACTTGGTGGTATATCAAGCACCCTCTCCATCTGCTGCTCCTCTACTAGAGCCTCCTCCATGTTGGATTTGGTGGTCTCTCAAGAACCATTTCCACCTTCTGCTACATGCATGGACTTGGTGGTATATCAAGAACCACTCCCTCTCGATATTGAATCACTTCAAGCACTCGTAGATAATTATTTCTTTCCGAACCTTGAAGTGCCTTCTTCGCTTATCCAAGCGCTTTGGAAGCGCTTTTTAGATTTCGTTTAAATAGGCGATATTTTTTTTTTAACAATTTTACTGCTATGCCCATATTTGGTATTCTGTTTTTCCTCTTTCATTAATATACACATGTTTGAGTTGTTGATTGCTTTATATTTTTTTTTATAATGTCAAAGGGGGAGAAATCTGTGTATGAACTGCTGAACTGTTATGAACTATTCTGTTATGAACTGTTGAAAACTAAATTGGCTTGTATGCACATGTTGTGGGGGGAGCTAGAATTATGGGGGAGTGATTGTCAATCAATTAATACTCATAGTTTGTCATCATCAAGAAAGGGGAGATTGTTGACTTAAATTATGTTTAAGTCTAACGATGTTTTTGATGATGTGTTTTTAAGTAATGTAATTTGACTGAGATTATGTTGCTAAGAATAATAAGCTGATTATTGTATTAAATATATGAGATTAATGAATAAATAAATATTTAAGTTATTTGCATTTATCTGGAAATGCCCTTTGAATAGGGTATTTTAGTTGTCTCATAAATCTGTTTGAGTGTTCAGAAAAATAGGGCTGAAATTGTTTTATATTGTATATCCACCGATGGCAAAGCAAAGTTTACATCTTCCACCAGCTAAACGACGAAGGCAGAACATTTCAAAGAAAAGCTTACATCTGCCACTCACTAAATGACAAAACAAAGTTTACATCTTCTGCCAGCCACATGACAAGAACTACATCCACCGTTGGCACTTTGAAGAAGACTTCTCCGCCAGCTAAACGACAAAGAATTACATCTACCGCTGGCGTTTCAAAGTCTTCCAAAGATTACATCTGCTGTCAGCTACACGACAAAATTGTACATCCACCGTTATAATTCAAAGAAGACATATACCGCTAGCTAAACGACAAAGGTCATATCCACCGCTAGCTAAACAAAAATTTTGAAGACTTCTACCGATGGAATTTTGAAGACTTCTACCGATGAAAATTTGAAGACTTCTACCGAAGGAATTTTGAAGACTTCTACCGATGGTATTTTAAAGATACATCTACCTATAGCGGTTCAGCTTTTTAAAGATACATCTACCGATACCGGTTCAAGCAATGTAAAACTACATCCACCTATGGCGGTTCAACATTTTTAAAGTCGCATCTTCCGGTGTACAATATCTTCCGCCAGAATTCAAATTTATTGCGAAGCGATAGCGAAAGTCGTCCAGAGCTTTAACTCCTGTCCACTAATGGCGAAGCACGAAAACAACTTCAGAATGCAACGGCTAGCTGTCTAAGTACGGATGCTTCTCCAACAGTAATATTTTTCCATATCCAGAAAGAAGCATTCAATGAAGAGAGCAGATTACAGACAGAGTATTTAAAAGAGAAAAAGAAGCTCGGGAGAAATAACTTTTGCTGAAAATTCATCTTTGAACCCTAACGAGCAGACTTTTGTAAATCACTCTGTATTCTCTTCTACATCTTTCTGATTCTAAACTTGAGATTCAATCTCTGAGAGAGTGTAGTTTGTGCTGAATAACTACATACTTACAATTGTGTAAAAGGTAGTGGATTGTCGCCCGAGAAGAACAATTTGGTTTTGTAAAAGGCAGTAGATCGACGCCCGGAAAGTTTGATCTGGTTTTCTCGTGAGGAGAAGAAAAGAATCTTCAAGGGGGAGCCTTGAAGCGTGGACGTAGGCAAGCTTAGCCAAACCACGTTAAAAACTGTGGTGTCAATTTCTCTCTCTCTCTCTTTTATTGTTTGATTATTTGTTGTTTTCTTATCAGTTGAACATAAGAGAGAAATTGATTAAATTAACAAATTAAGTTTAAAAAGTCTAATTCACCCCCCTCTTAGACAAATACGATCCTACAGTACGAACCTATGACGTGCACGGAAAGGGAAAAAAATTAACAAGCTACAAATGCTAACCAATAACTTAGTAGAATAAGCTTCAAAGTCCATTCAAACCTTTAGAAAACAAACCAACGTGTTTTCATATAAAAACAGTGAGCTTACTCCAAATTATCGTAACCTTAAGCTCCAACAAAACTCACGTCTTAACTTATTCAAACTCATTAGATTTAGCAGATGTTTACCTTAGACAGAGAAACAGAAGAAAACTGAGGAGATCGAAGGAGCTTCGAAGGGTGTTTGTCACCTGGAAGAGAGAAAACAGAGGGGAGTAGAAAGAAGCAGAGGAGAAACGAGGGTTGGGGAGAGAAAAGAACATGGCTTCTTCAACAAGTTGTCAGGTGTCACTCAACCATTGGCTTCCTCCCACCAATCTTAATTGGCTCCCTATTTTGCCCTTCCAGTGGGTTTTAACTAAATTAATATTTAGTTCCACAAATCGATTTTTTTTTTACGAATGACACATATTCAATTGAAAACATCGACAAATTCGTAAAAACACGCATTGTATAAATATTTCCATTAATTCCGTTTAATAATTCAAGAAATATTTACATGGCAAAATTGCCGGGTGTTATAAAAATCGTCATTGACGATCAATTGTTTTCGCAAGAAGACGTATCATTGACTTGATTTTGAGAGTTAATTGTAAAAATATGATAAGGGTAGCTTGTTGATGATTGTGATTTGATTCATTATTGTCATATTGCTTTTATACATTACAACAATAAACTTAGCTATCAGAAAAACAACACTCATTCTTCCACTCTAGATGACAATGATGTCATTAGTAAATTGAAGATAACTTTGAAGATAAATTTACAGTTATAAAATTGATAATGGTTTTGTTATTGTATGCAGTAATGGGTGGATGACTATGTAATTTTTGAAGAGAATATTTCCATAATTTTTTACCAAGTTGAAAAGAGCACCAATTAACTGCTATTAGAGTATTCTGTACAACTACAAGTAAATAACTATATTCTTAATAATTTGTCGAGATAAATATGTTAAATTATTTTAGGATATTATAATCAATTACTATATTGTTTTAAACTAGAACTTTATTGAAATTAAAGGGTATTTATTTATTTATTTTTGCCAGACCTATTTAATCAAGGATATTAACATATTCTTTTGTATTTGAGTGATTTTTGATATGATTTTGGTATTACTTTTCGCAATCATGATATTTGTTAGGTTTTTTTTTTCCAGAAATTATGTATTTCTTATGTGCGTGATTGCTAAGAATATGGTGCTGCGTCTTTATCATTTACGAGATTGCATAATCAACTATCCAATCTTGCAGGCAACAACAAAACCATTATTTACTTTATAACAATAATTTATCTTCAATTTAACTATGACATTATAGTCATATTGGATGGAGATATAAATGATATAATATCTGGTAGCTAAATTTATTGTTATAATGCATAAAAACATAACATTACAACAATGACAAATCAAAACACAATCATCGCAACAACTATCCTCGTAATATTCATAGACTTGACCAACACATTATCCTCTCCAATTAAACATTCCACAATTTTATATCCAGTCAAAAGAGCTTTAGTTAATTGTTATTAATACAGAGGAAATTGTATTTCGTAATCGTAATAGGAAAATAAAATAACAATAGAGAAATAACTCTCGAAATAGGAAAAATTATATTAATTGTCAAAAGTCTTCCATCAATGTTTACCACAACCTTTTAAATAGAGTTTGGTTGTGACGGCCCCCAACCCGATCGGGGCCCGAGGAGCCATCACTCCGAAACATTCAGACGGGGACTATTTTTTTTTCTAAACAGAGCAGACTGGACCTTTAAAACAAACCCTTAAAACTTTACAGAGAGAGAAAACAGTCTCTGAATTTAAAAGCAGAACGGGAAAACAGCTAAACCAGACTGCAGAATGAATTACAAAAGGAAATCAGAATACTTGGAACATTTAAATAAAAGACTGGATGGACGACGGGCATGCAGAGGAAACGTGATAAAATACATGCAATGAAAATAAACGAGGAATATAGACTGAAAGGCATACTGGGAGAAAGTTACAGTGAATAACAGAATCAGGTGATATAGGGCGGAAGATGTAAATAAAACGGGGCGGAAGAAGTAGGCAGATGACGTCAAGCGGAAGATATGAATAAACTGGGCAGGAATGAACTATTCACCGGTATAAGTGAACTACAGACAGAAATGAACTGTTCACCGGTGGAAGTGAACTACAGATAAAAATGAACTATAAAGGTAGCGATGGATGTATTCGGAAGATGTGAGATGAATGACGTTAGGCGGTAGATGTAAATAAATCGGAGTGGTGGATGTGAATCCTAAGGCAGTAGATATAAATAAACCGAAACGGTAGATGTGAATCCTAAGGCAGTAGATGTAAATAAACCGAAGCGGTAGATGTGAATTCTAAGGCTGTAACACCCGGCATTTAATTGCCATGTAATCATTTTCTCGAATGTATGAGCGGGATCAATATTATTTTAATACAATGAATGTTTTGGTTGAATTGTTGGAATAATTAGTGGAAAACTAAACTAACGTGGAACCAAAACAAATCAATTAACAAGTTGGTTAGAATCAAAAGGAGGGCTGTTTAGGTAAGAATTGTGGTTGGTGGGATGGAGCCAAAATGCCATCGACACTTGGCAACTTGCTGAACAAGACATACTCCACTTCCTACGTGAAACTCACTTCACTCTTTCCTCTGCTCTTTCCATTCTCTTCTCGGCATTCTCTCTTCCTGTCGACAAACAATCATCGAAGTTACTTCGATCTCCTCAGATTTCTTTCTGCTCCTCCGCTAAGGTAAACATCTACTAATGCTAACAAATTTGGACAAGTAAAAGTATGAGTTTGCTGAAGTTTTAGGTTAAGTTATTTTGGGAGAAAACTCTCGGTTTTTGTATGGAAACACATTCGTTGTTTTCTACAAGTTTGAATGGGGTTAACTGCATAATCTTCCAAGTAATTAGTTAACATTTGCAGCCTTGTTTATTTCTCCACGTGCATGTTACAGATCTGTGCATTTTCGAGACTTTCCAGCTAACTGCATCGCAGATAACAGGTAAGTTCATAACCGTAGGTTGGCCCTTAAGGCCCTATATCACGGAGGTACTAGGTGTTTCATTTCTGTCGGGTTGTTTTTGGTAGAAACGTTATAGTTTATGTTCTGAGTTGTCTGTGTTTTGCTTCACAGTATGTTCTGTTATTTTTGTCATCTGCTATTGTAAGTTCAGGCACTGAAAATGTTCATGCATACACGTTTTCACCGAAAGTTCATGCAAAACATATTTTTGTACACTGTTTGAAACTAAACAAGATAAAATCTAACTGAAATGTATCAGTTAAGTGTGGGACGGGGACTGGCCTCCAGATCTGTTTCTGTACTGTATCGTATAACTGTTTGTGCCTGATAGTGCACCCACTGTTCGCCAGTTCCCCTATAAGCCTCACTTATACCCCTCTGCCACTGAAACGTAATGTTTTGTACTGTCACTGTATTTCTGAAAGTTCATGCATAGCATATGCATCACTGCATTGTTTTATATGTTCTTACTGAGTTTTAGACTCATAGGTGAACTCCCTGATGTAGGTACTGAACCCGAAAATGAGGACTTTGTGCCTCAGTCTGATGAATAGGTGGCGGGTGGTTCGAGCTCTCAGGTTGGTTGTGGCTGTTAGACAAATTCCCAACTGAGAGAGTGAAATTCTAAACTATGTTCTGTTTATGTATTTAAAACTTCTGTTTTGGAAATTCTGCAAATATATGTTAAGTTCTGTACTGATCCTCAGATTTTAAAATAATGCACAATTGTGATGTCCTAAAGTTTCACAAACGACCTGTATTTTGACAGTTGAATTCAATATTCTGATGTTCTGGAATTGTTTGGGGATATTTTTCTGTTAGTTTGTGCATGGATGAACTTCTGGGTTGGAACTATCCATGCAGTCTGTTTCTTTGAATCGGTCAATTGTAAAGTATGTTTCGACAACCTTGTTTAGAATCAGGTATTGAAGTTCTACAACTTCCATGCCTTCCTGTTTGTATTGTATTAGACAGTTGAATTATGTTCTGATGGTATTCAAAAATGGTTTTGGAATATTTCTATTAGTCTATGCATGGATTGGTCCTCTGGTTTTTGACTATCTATGCATTGTGAGGTATTCTTAAGTTTCTGTTAGGCCTTCTGTGTGCTCGAGAAACATGTTTGGAAGTGGTTTGAGAAATCTGAGACGTTTTCATCTGCTGCCTGTATCTTCCGGATGACGTCATCCCCTCATCCGATTTCATCTGCTGCCTGTATCTTCCGGATGACGTCATCCCCTCATCCGATTTCATCTGCTGCCTGTATCTTCCGGATGACGTCATCCCCTCATCCGATTTCATCTGCTGCCTGTATCTTCCGGATGACGTCATCCATCTTCCGGCTGACGTCATCCATCTTCCGGCTGACGTCATCCCCTCATCCGATTTCATCTGCTGCCTGTATCTTCCGGATGACGTCATCCCCTCATCCGATTTCATCTGCTGCCTGTATCTTCCGGATGACGTCATCCATCTTCCGGCTGACGTCATCCCCTCATCCGATTTCATCTGCTGCCTGTATCTTCCGGATGACGTCATCCCCTCATCCGATTTCATCTGCTGCCTGTATCTTCCGGATGACGTCATCCATCTTCCGGCTGACGTCATCCCCTCATCCGATTTCATCTGCTGCCTGTATCTTCCGGATGACGTCATCCATCTTCCGGCTGACGTCATCCCCTCATCCGATTTCATCTGCTGCCTGTATCTTCCGGATGACGTCATCCATCTTCCGGCTGACGTCATCCCCTCATCCGATTTCATCTGCTGCCTGTATCTTCCGGATGACGTCATCCATCTTCCGGCTGACGTCATCCCCTCATCCGATTTCATCTGCTGCCTGTATCTTCCGGATGACGTCATCCCCTCATCCGATTTCATCTGCTGCCTGTATCTTCCGGATGACGTCATCCATCTTCCGGCTGACGTCATCCATCTTCCGGCTGACGTCATCCATCTTCCGGCTGACGTCATCCCCTCATCCGATTTCATCTGCTGCCTGTATCTTCCGGATGACGTCATCCCCTCATCCGATTTCATCTGCTGCCTGTATCTTCCGGATGACGTCATCCATCTTCCGGCTGACGTCATCCCCTCATCCGATTTCATCTGCTGCCTGTATCTTCCGGATGACGTCATCCCCTCATCCGATTTCATCTGCTGCCTGTATCTTCCGGATGACGTCATCCATCTTCCGGCTGACGTCATCCCCTCATCCGATTTCATCTGCTGCCTGTATCTTCCGGATGACGTCATCCATCTTCCGGCTGACGTCATCCCCTCATCCGATTTCATCTGCTGCCTGTATCTTCCGGATGACGTCATCCATCTTCCGGCTGACGTCATCCCCTCATCCGATTTCATCTGCTGCCTGTATCTTCCGGATGACGTCATCCATCTTCCGGCTGACGTCATCCCCTCATCCGATTTCATCTGCTGCCTGTATCTTCCGGATGACGTCATCCCCTCATCCGATTTCATCTGCTGCCTGTATCTTCCGGATGACGTCATCCCCTCATCCGATTTCATCTGCTGCCTGTATCTTCCGGATGACGTCATCCATCTTCCGGCTGACGTCATCCCCTCATCCGATTTCATCTGCTGCCTGTATCTTCCGGATGACGTCATCCATCTTCCGGCTGACGTCATCCCCTCATCCGATTTCATCTGCTGCCTGTATCTTCCGGATGACGTCATCCCCTCATCCGATTTCATCTGCTGCCTGTATCTTCCGGATGACGTCATCCCCTCATCCGATTTCATCTGCTGCCTGTATCTTCCGGATGACGTCATCCATCTTCCGGCTGACGTCATCCCCTCATCCGATTTCATCTGCTGCCTGTATCTTCCGGATGACGTCATCCATCTTCCGGCTGACGTCATCCCCTCATCCGATTTCATCTGCTGCCTGTATCTTCCGGATGACGTCATCCCCTCATCCGATTTCATCTGCTGCCTGTATCTTCCGGCTGACGTCATCCATCTTCCGGCTGACGTCATCCCCTCATCCGATTTCATCTGCTGCCTGTATCTTCCGGATGACGTCATCCATCTTCCGGCTGACGTCATCCCCTCATCCGATTTCATCTGCTGCCTGTATCTTCCGGATGACGTCATCCATCTTCCGGCTGACGTCATCCCCTCATCCGATTTCATCTGCTGCCTGTATCTTCCGGATGACGTCATCCATCTTCCGGCTGACGTCATCCCCTCATCCGATTTCATCTGCTGCCTGTATCTTCCGGATGACGTCATCCATCTTCCGGCTGACGTCATCCCCTCATCCGATTTCATCTGCTGCCTGTATCTTCCGGATGACGTCATCCATCTTCCGACTGACGTCATCCCCTCATCCGATTTCATTTGCTGCCTGTGTCTTCCGCTTGACGTCATCCATCTTCCGGCTGACGTCATCTCTGCTTCTACCTTCAAAACTACATCATCAGATAGAATTCTTCCGCCAGTCATCTGACTATGTCTTCCGCCTTTATTTCTTGTTTTCTGCTGCCATTTATAACTGTTATTCATATTCTTTTTACATTCCTTCCTGCACTCTTCAGATTTCTCCTTGCCTGATATTCTAAATGTCCAAAGTTTAGTTTACATCTGTCTCCCTGTTTTCTTCAGTCTGTCATTTCCTGTGGTCCAAAACTGTCCCGAGTATTCTGATATTCATCTGTTGAGTATCCCGCAGTTTGGTTTCAATTGTGGTTTTTTTTTTTCTTTCCCGATTGATTTCTACTCCAGAGAACTCTTTCTCTCTGTGTCAATGTTTTAAAAGTAAAATGTTCAAAAAATATATATAGTTCGAGTTTTCTGTTATGTCCCGGAGTGATGGCTCCTCGGACCACGATCGGGTCGGGGGCTATCACAAAGGCAGTAGATGTAAATAAACCGAAGCGGTAGATGTGAATCCTAAGGCAGTAGATGTAAATAAACCGAAGCGGTAGATATGAATCATAAGGCAGTAGATGTAAATAAACCGAAGCGGTAGATGTGAATCCTAAGGTAGTAGATGTAAATAAACCGAAGTGGTAGATGTGATTTTAAAGGGCAGCGGTGGATGTGATTTTAAAAGGGCAGCGGTAGATGTGATTTTAAAAGGGCAGCGGTAGATGTGATTTTAAAAGGGCAGCGGGCAGCGGTGGATGTGATTTTAAAAGGGCAGCGGTGGATGTGATTTTAAAAGGCAACGGTAGATGTGATTTTAAAAGGGCAGCGGGCAGCGGTGGATGTGATTTTTAAGGGCAACGGTAGATGTAATTTTTAAGGCAGAATTTGACAACTTTTGACAGGAAGACGTATAAACATAGAACATAAAACAGAAGGCATAAAAGTTTTAAATTCTCAAAAACCGATTCAGAACATAATTTTCGGACATAACAGAAAACATGACATAAGTTTAAGAAAATCTATCTGCATGGGTAGCTCTAAAACCAGAGACCACCCATGCACGAACTAATCAGAGGGAACTCAATGCCGATCGCTAGACGACAAAATAACACTTCATCATCCGATGGCTTAAACACTCTACATCTGCCGATCGCTAGACGACAAAATAACACTTCATCATCCGATGGCTTAAACACTCTACATCTGCCGATCGCTAGACGACAAAATAACACTTCATCATCCGATGGCTTAAACACTCTACATCTGCCGATCGCTAGACGACAAAATAACACTTCATCATCCGATGGCTTAAACACTCTACATCTGCCGATCGCTAGACGACAAAATAACACTTCATCATCCGATGGCTTAAACACTCTACATCTGCCGATCGCTAGACGACAAAATAACACTTCATCATCCGATGGCTTAAACACTCTACATCTGCCGATCGCTAGACGACAAAATAACACTTCATCATCCGATGGCTTAAACACTCTACATCTGCCGATCGCTAGACGACAAAATAACACTTCATCATCCGATGGCTTAAACACTCTACATCTGCCGATCGCTAGACGACAAAATAACACTTCATCATCCGATGGCTTAAACACTCTACATCTGCCGATCGCTAGACGACAAAATAACACTTCATCATCCGATGGCTTAAACACTCTACATCTGCCGATCGCTAGACGACAAAATAACACTTCATCATCCGATGGCTTAAACACTCTACATCTGCCGATCGCTAGACGACAAAATAACACTTCATCATCCGATGGCTTAAACACTCTACATCTGCCGATCGCTAGACGACAAAATAACACTTCATCATCCGATGGCTTAAACACTCTACATCTGCCGATCGCTAGACGACAAAATAACACTTCATCATCCGATGGCTTAAACACTCTACATCTGCCGATCGCTAGACGACAAAATAACACTTCATCATCCGATGGCTTAAACACTCTACATCTGCCGATCGCTAGACGACAAAATAACACTTCATCATCCGATGGCTTAAACACTCTACATCTGCCGATCGCTAGACGACAAAATAACACTTCATCATCCGATGGCTTAAACACTCTACATCTGCCGATCGCTAGACGACAAAATAACACTTCATCATCCGATGGCTTAAACACTCTACATCTGCCGATCGCTAGACGACAAAATAACACTTCATCATCCGATGGCTTAAACACTCTACATCTGCCGATCGCTAGACGACAAAATAACACTTCATCATCCGATGGCTTAAACACTCTACATCTGCCGATCGCTAGACGACAAAATAACACTTCATCATCCGATGGCTTAAACACTCTACATCTGCCGATCGCTAGACGACAAAATAACACTTCATCATCCGATGGCTTAAACACTCTACATCTGCCGATCGCTAGACGACAAAATAACACTTCATCATCCGATGGCTTAAACACTCTACATCTGCCGATCGCTAGACGACAAAATAACACTTCATCATCCGATGGCTTAAACACTCTACATCTGCCGATCGCTAGACGACAAAATAACACTTCATCATCCGATGGCTTAAACACTCTACATCTGCCGATCGCTAGACGACAAAATAACACTTCATCATCCGATGGCTTAAACACTCTACATCTGCCGATCGCTAGACGACAAAATAACACTTCATCATCCGATGGCTTAAACACTCTACATCTGCCGATCGCTAGACGACAAAATAACACTTCATCATCCGATGGCTTAAACACTCTACATCTGCCGATCGCTAGACGACAAAATAACACTTCATCATCCGATGGCTTAAACACTCTACATCTGCCGATCGCTAGACGACAAAATAACACTTCATCATCCGATGGCTTAAACACTCTACATCTGCCGATCGCTAGACGACAAAATAACACTTCATCATCCGATGGCTTAAACACTCTACATCTGCCGATCGCTAGACGACAAAATAACACTTCATCATCCGATGGCTTAAACACTCTACATCTGCCGATCGCTAGACGACAAAATAACACTTCATCATCCGATGGCTTAAACACTCTACATCTGCCGATCGCTAGACGACAAAATAACACTTCATCATCCGATGGCTTAAACACTCTACATCTGCCGATCGCTAGACGACAAAATAACACTTCATCATCCGATGGCTTAAACACTCTACATCTGCCGATCGCTAGACGACAAAATAACACTTCATCATCCGATGGCTTAAACACTCTACATCTGCCGATCGCTAGACGACAAAATAACACTTCATCATCCGATGGCTTAAACACTCTACATCTGCCGATCGCTAGACGACAAAATAACACTTCATCATCCGATGGCTTAAACACTCTACATCTGCCGATCGCTAGACGACAAAATAACACTTCATCATCCGATGGCTTAAACACTCTACATCTGCCGATCGCTAGACGACAAAATAACACTTCATCATCCGATGGCTTAAACACTCTACATCTGCCGATCGCTAGACGACAAAATAACACTTCATCATCCGATGGCTTAAACACTCTACATCTGCCGATCGCTAGACGACAAAATAACACTTCATCATCCGATGGCTTAAACACTCTACATCTGCCGATCGCTAGACGACAAAATAACACTTCATCATCCGATGGCTTAAACACTCTACATCTGCCGATCGCTAGACGACAAAATAACACTTCATCATCCGATGGCTTAAACACTCTACATCTGCCGATCGCTAGACGACAAAATAACACTTCATCATCCGATGGCTTAAACACTCTACATCTGCCGATCGCTAGACGACAAAATAACACTTCATCATCCGATGGCTTAAACACTCTACATCTGCCGATCGCTAGACGACAAAATAACACTTCATCATCCGATGGCTTAAACACTCTACATCTGCCGATCGCTAGACGAAAAAAATAACACTTCATCATCCGATGGCTTAAACACTCTACATCTGCCGATCGCTAGACGACAAAATAACACTTCATCATCCGATGGCTTAAACACTCTACATCTGCCGATCGCTAGACGACAAAATCATATTCATCATTCATAGTCATTGATCATATTCATCATTCATAGTCATTGATCATATTCATCATTCATAGTCATTGATCATATTCATCATTCATAGTCATTGATCATATTCATCATTCATAGTCATTGATCATATTCATCATTCATAGTCATTGATCATATTCATCATTCATAGTCATTGATCATATTCATCATTCATAGTCATTGATCATATTCATCATTCATAGTCATTGATCATATTCATCATTCATAGTCATTGATCATATTCATCATTCATAGTCATTGATCATATTCATCATTCATAGTCATTGATCATATTCATCATTCATAGTCATTGATCATATTCATCATTCATAGTCATTGATCATATTCATCATTCATAGTCATTGATCATATTCATCATTCATAGTCATTGATCATATTCATCATTCATAGTCATTGATCATATTCATCATTCATAGTCATTGATCATATTCATCATTCATAGTCATTGATCATATTCATCATTCATAGTCATTGATCATATTCATCATTCATAGTCATTGATCATATTCATCATTCATAGTCATTGATCATATTCATCATTCATAGTCATTGATCATATTCATCATTCATAGTCATTGATCATATTCATCATTCATAGTCATTGATCATATTCATCATTCATAGTCATTGATCATATTCATCATTCATAGTCATTGATCATATTCATCATTCATAGTCATTGATCATATTCATCATTCATAGTCATTGATCATATTCATCATTCATAGTCATTGATCATATTCATCATTCATAGTCATTGATCATATTCATCATTCATAGTCATTGATCATATTCATCATTCATAGTCATTGATCATATTCATCATTCATAGTCATTGATCATATTCATCATTCATAGTCATTGATCATATTCATCATTCATAGTCATTGATCATATTCATCATTCATAGTCATTGATCATATTCATCATTCATAGTCATTGATCATATTCATCATTCATAGTCATTGATCATATTCATCATTCATAGTCATTGATCATATTCATCATTCATAGTCATTGATCATATTCATCATTCATAGTCATTGATCATATTCATCATTCATAGTCATTGATCATATTCATCATTCATAGTCATTGATCATATTCATCATTCATAGTCATTGATCATATTCATCATTCATAGTCATTGATCATATTCATCATTCATAGTCATTGATCATATTCATCATTCATAGTCATTGATCATATTCATCATTCATAGTCATTGATCATATTCATCATTCATAGTCATTGATCATATTCATCATTCATAGTCATTGATCATATTCATCATTCATAGTCATTGATCATATTCATCATTCATAGTCATTGATCATATTCATCATTCATAGTCATTGATCATATTCATCATTCATAGTCATTGATCATATTCATCATTCATAGTCATTGATCATATTCATCATTCATAGTCATTGATCATATTCATCATTCATAGTCATTGATCATATTCATCATTCATAGTCATTGATCATATTCATCATTCATAGTCATTGATCATATTCATCATTCATAGTCATTGATCATATTCATCATTCATAGTCATTGATCATATTCATCATTCATAGTCATTGATCATATTCATCATTCATAGTCATTGATCATATTCATCATTCATAGTCATTGATCATATTCATCATTCATAGTCATTGATCATATTCATCATTCATAGTCATTGATCATATTCATCATTCATAGTCATTGATCATATTCATCATTCATAGTCATTGATCATATTCATCATTCATAGTCATTGATCATATTCATCATTCATAGTCATTGATCATATTCATCATTCATAGTCATTGATCATATTCATCATTCATAGTCATTGATCATATTCATCATTCATAGTCATTGATCATATTCATCATTCATAGTCATTGATCATATTCATCATTCATAGTCATTGATCATATTCATCATTCATAGTCATTGATCATATTCATCATTCATAGTCATTGATCATATTCATCATTCATAGTCATTGATCATATTCATCATTCATAGTCATTGATCATATTCATCATTCATAGTCATTGATCATATTCATCATTCATAGTCATTGATCATATTCATCATTCATAGTCATTGATCATATTCATCATTCATAGTCATTGATCATATTCATCATTCATAGTCATTGATCATATTCATCATTCATAGTCATTGATCATATTCATCATTCATAGTCATTGATCATATTCATCATTCATAGTCATTGATCATATTCATCATTCATAGTCATTGATCATATTCATCATTCATAGTCATTGATCATATTCATCATTCATAGTCATTGATCATATTCATCATTCATAGTCATTGATCATATTCATCATTCATAGTCATTGATCATATTCATCATTCATAGTCATTGATCATATTCATCATTCATAGTCTTTGATCATATTCATCATTCATAGTCATTGATCATATTCATCATTCATAGTCATTGATCATATTCATCATTCATAGTCTTTGATCATATTCTTTGTTTAGGTTGTGTGGATCAAGAGAGGATTGTGCCGGTAAAGGGGGTTCGACAGTGAGTTTGATCTTGTTCCCTACTGCGGGTCGTATTTATATGTCCTTCTTTGGACTGTGACAATACGCCGAACCGCCCCCAACCCTCACTTAATCCACGTTGCAAAATCTTATATATATACATATATACATACATATCTTGTTCATGGAAAACATGCGTTAAAACATTTTCTTATGCTTGAGAAACATTCATGATGCATGAATATGAGAACTTTTAACTCATCAAACTATGACAAGGATCATACCAAAGCAGACAACTTCACATTTACTAGCAGGTCATCAAATAGTATAACTCGCAACATACATAAATCCTTCAAGTGCAGACAAGCTCATTATCATAAGGTAAACATTAGACATCTATACAACCTAGTACTCCCACGATGTAGGGATCTATTAGCCGGAAATCTTAATACATTCACTTACCTGGTCTCCTAAGCACTTGAGCTTCTTTCTCTTCAAACTTCTTCACCAAAAATATTTACATTGCAGTAGTTAAAACAAAATCCTAATAGTTCTAATCTCAAGTTATCCTAAGATTTAATAGCTAAAGTTATTCCCGAATCCTTAGTCTAATACCCTGTGCAGTTTGAAATCCAAATCCCAGAACAGACAGATTCTATTATCGATAACTCAGGGGTGGTTGTTCTAAATGTCCAGAATCGATTTGATAAAAGCATTCCCACTCACAGATTCCAAATGTTCCTATTAATAGTCTGCCATTGGAAAATCCAAAAACTCCAATGCCGAGTAGAAAACAGAGCTAACAAGCTAACAGATAGCTACATTGACTATTGCATACCTCGGGCACAGAGTAGTCGAGTAGTGGCAGAGAAACCCTTCGTCGAAGAGGGTAAGCAGGAAGCAGAGAGCAAGAGCTTGGGAGAGAAGAAATCGCCGAAAAGGAAGGTGTCGGCTACAGTAGTTCAATTGAGGTTTAAAACATTTTCTTTTTCTTTATATATTGGTCATCACCCTCCATTATTACAACTTTGCCACTCAACCTAGTTTAAATCCACATGAAATTAATTATTCTTTGTATAAGTCATAAACTGTAAAGATTTAATATTCATGACTGTTAATATAGTTAAGAAAATCACCTGGCCGTTAACTCGGGTGTTACATCCACCCCTCCTTAAACAAAATTTTCGTCCCCGAAAATTGATCAAACAAATAATTCTGGATACTTGTCTAACATGTCCTGTCGTCGCTCCCAGGTGGCTTCTTCAATGCCATGATTCTTCCATAAGACCTTGACCAACAGAATCTCCTTGTTCCTCAGAGTCTTAACTGCGGATTCCAATATCTGTACTGGCTTCTCTTCATATGTTAGCGTCGGCTCAATCTCAAAATCCACTGGTTTAACAACTTGTGTAGGGTCCCGTATACATTTCCTTTACATTGACACATGGAAAACATTATGAACTTTATCCAATGATGGAGGCAACTGCAGTCTGTAAGCTGTGCTACCGATTCTAGCCAAAACAGGGAATGGTCCAATAAATCGTGGATTAAGCTTTCCCCTCCTGCCAAATCTTAGTACTCCTTTAAATGGTGAAACCTTCAGGAAAACTTCATCACCAACAGCAAATTCAAGATCTCTCCTCCTTTGGTCTGCATAACTTTTCTGTCGGCTTTGTGCAGTAATCATCCTTCTCTTAATAGTGGCAATCTTGTCTGACATCTGCTGCAACATCTTGGGACCTATGAGTTTTGCTTCACCAACTTCATCCCAATACAGAGGTGATCTACATTTCCTACCATACAACGCCTCATAAGGTGTCATACCTATGGTGGAGTGGTAACTATTGTTGTAAGAGAACTCAACCAAGGGTAGGTATCTGCTCCAAGATGTCTGGAACTCTAGCACACAAGCCCTCAATATATCCTCAAGTATTTGGATAGTCCTTTCTGATTGACCATCTGTCTGCGGGTGGAAAGCAGTGCTGAAAGACAACTTTGTACCTAATGTGCCCTGTAAGCTTTGCCAAAACCTCGAGATGAATCTAGGATCGCGATCAGAGACAATAGATGCAGGGATTCCATGCAACCTAATAACTTCTTGTACATATAGATCAGCAAGCTGGTCCATCGAGTAGGTTGTCCTCACTGGTAAGAAATGGGCTGATTTCGTCAGTCTATCAATCACAACCCAAATACTATCATGTCCCTTAGTTGTCTTAGGTAATCCTACAACGAAATCTATAGCTATGTGTTCCCACTTCCACTCGGGAATAGGTAGAGGTTGAAGGGTACCTCTTGGACGTTGGTGCTCGGCTTTAACTTGTTGGCAAACAAAACATGACTCTACATACCTAGCAACATCTCTCTTTAAGTTTGGCCACCAGTAGAGTAACTTCAGGTCTCGATACTATCTTGGTGCTTCCAGGATGCACAGAAAATGGAGACGAATGCGCCTCAGCCAAGATTAGCTTACCGTAATCCTTCATCATTAGGGACATACCATCTATTTCTAAACTTCAGAATCCCATCCTTGGAAAGACTAAACTCGGAGGTGGTGTCATTCACCTTGTTCATCATACTGTTATTCTTCTCTGAGTCCTTCTGTTGTGCTTCTTTGATCTTTTCCAGAACCATCGGTTGAATGGTCAAATTGGCAAGTAAGGATGATAACTCTGGAACTATCCCCAATTCAAACCTCTGAACTTCTGTCCTCAAAGGTATAGACATGGTTGACTCGACGGATTGCATAGTTGTTGACATCCTGCTCAATGCGTCAGCTACAGAATTAGCCTTGCCCGGGTGATACTTGATCTCAAAGTCGCAATCCTTAACAAATTCCAACCAATGCCTCTGCCTCATGTTCAATTCCTTTTGTGTAAAGAGGTACTTCAGACTTTTATGGTCAGAAAACACCTCACACTGCTGTCCATATAAGTAGTGTCTCCATATCTTCAAAGCAAAAACAACAGCGGCTAATTCTAAATCATGGGTGGGGTAGTTCTGTTCGTAACTCTTTAACTGCCTAGAGACATATGCTACAACATTGCCTTCTTGCATCAAAACACAGCCCAAACCAACCTTTGATGCATCACAAAATACGCTAAACTTTCCTTCTTCAGTTGGAAGGGTCAATACTGGGGCTGTTGTTAACTTCACCTTCAATGTCTGGAAGCTATCCTCACAAGCTTCGGTCCAGTAATACTTGTTGTCCTTCTTTGTCAAATTCGTTTTTTTCAAGGGGGGGGGGGGCCTTAGGCTGAAAAAAAAAAAAAAAAAAAAAAAAAAAAAAAAAAAAAAAAAAAAAAAAAAAAAAAAAAAAAAAAAAAAAAAAAAAAAAAAAAAAAAAAAAAAAAAAAAAAAAAAAAAAAAAAAAAAAAAAAAAAAAAAAAAAAAAAAAAAAAAAAAAAAAAAAAAAAAAAAAAAAAAAAAAAAAAAAAAAAAAAAAAAAAAAAAAAAAAAAAAAAAAAAAAAAAAAAAAAAAAAAAAAAAAAAAAAAAAAAAAAAAAAAAAAAAAAAAAAAAAAAAAAAAAAAAAAAAAAAAAAAAAAAAAAAAAAAAAAAAAAAAAAAAAAAAAAAAAAAAAAAAAAAAAAAAAAAAAAAAAAAAAAAAAAAAAAAAAAAAAAAAAAAAAAAAAAAAAAAAAAAAAAAAAAAAAAAAAAAAAAAAAAAAAAAAAAAAAAAAAAAAAAAAAAAAAAAAAAAAAAAAAAAAAAAAAAAAAAAAAAAAAAAAAAAAAAAAAAAAAAAAAAAAAAAAAAAAAAAAAAAAAAAAAAAAAAAAAAAAAAAAAAAAAAAAAAAAAAAAAAAAAAAAAAAAAAAAAAAAAAAAAAAAAAAAAAAAAAAAAAAAAAAAAAAAAAAAAAAAAAAAAAAAAAAAAAAAAAAAAAAAAAAAAAAAAAAAAAAAAAAAAAAAAAAAAAAAAAAAAAAAAAAAAAAAAAAAAAAAAAAAAAAAAAAAAACAACAGCGGCTAATTCTAAATCATGGGTGGGGTAGTTCTGTTCGTAACTCTTTAACGCCTAGAGCATCTGCTACAACCTTGCCTTCTTGCATCAAAACACAGCCCAAACCAACCTTTGATGCATCACAAAATACGCTAAACTTTCCTTCTTCAGTTGGAAGGGTCAATACTGGGGCTGTACAGTAATACTTGTTGTTCCTTCTTTGTCAAATTCGTCAGGGGCTTAGCTATCATGAGAAATCCTTTGATGAATTTCTGTAATAGCCTGCCAATCCAAGGAACTACGGACTTCACTGGCATTCTTAGTTGTGGCCAATCCTTACCGCCTGAATTTTTGGTCGGGTCCACTGATATGCCATTAGCGAAATACATGGCCAAGAAAATTAACCCTTGTCCAACCAAAATTCACACTTGGACAATTTGGCATAACAGCTGGTGCTCCTTCAATGTTGTCAAAACTATTTTTAAATGCTCTGCATGGTCTCAGCTTCTGTCCGTGAGTCTATCAAGATATCATCTATAAAAACGATCACAAACTGTCCAAGTAATCACGAAACACTCGATCATCAAATCCATAAAGGCTGCAGGTGCATTGGTCAGTCAACTGACATGACCAAGAATTCGTAGGTCCATAACGGGTTCTGAAGGCTGTCTTTGGTATATCTCCTTCTTTAACTTTCAGTTGGTAATAACCCGAACGTAAATCTATTTTTGAAACACCTTTGCTCCTTGCAATTGGTCAAACAAATCATCAATCCGAGGTAAGGGGTACTTATTCTTGATTGTCAACTTATTTAGTTCTCTGTAGTCTATGCACATTCTAAGGGAACCATCTTTCTTCTTGACAAATAAGACAGGTGCACCCCAAGGGGAACTGCTAGGGCGTATAAATCCTTTGTCTACTAATTCCTGTAGTTGGACCTTTAACTTCTTTAGTTCAACAGGTGCCATACGGTAAGGGTTCTTAAATACCGGTAATGCCTCGGGATATGTATAAATTACAAACTCTATTTCTCTATCAAGTGGCAATCCTGGCAAGTCATCCAAAAATGCCTTAGGGAACTCTCTGACTATGGGGATATCTTGTAACTCTATCTTATTCTTCATCCGAACATCCATTATGCTAGCTAAGTAACTCTCACAACCATTTTTCAGTAACCGGTAAATTTCTAGTGAGGATATAATCGGTATTTTGCTTATCTTAGTAATAACTTGGAAGGAATAATGATCACCATTTGGGGGTCGAAAATCAACCATCCCAGATCTACAACTTATTGTGGCATAATGCCTAAATAACCAATCCATTCCTAATATCACCTCGTATCATTTCATGTCAATTACAATCAGTTCTACATATAGTTTCTTACTTCCTAAGGACACAACATCACCTTTAACAATCTGTTCAGAATGCAAGGACTTCCCTGATGGTAACATAACATCATATGGCCTTTTGGCTGGTAAAAGTTCTAAGTTGTGTTGGCATACAAACAGAGTCGATATAAACGAGTGTGTGGCTCCCGTATCTATAAGTTTGTAAGCAGCAAAACCACAGATCATAATGGTACCTGTTATGACTGTATGCTGCACGACTTCCTCATCCTCCATCATTGCATAGACTCTAGGTGCTACCCTTGCACGGTTCGGATCTGGCGGCATGGGGCAGTCTCTGACTATATGTCCAACTTTGTCACATCTGAAACAGCGGCCAGAACGCAACTTGCATTCGCCGGGGTGGTTCTTCTGACAGGTGGGGCATAAGGGTGCCAGAGGCCTCTTCCCTCTTCCTTAGTCATCATTCTGGTTGAGGGGTCTCTTTATTCCTTTGTTTTTGTTGCTGTGGTCCCCTGTTCTGTTGCGGCTGCCAACCTTTGTTCTGACGTGGTGGCGGCTGAGTGTCCTTCGTGAGTTTTCTTGGCTGCTCACGCTGTGCATATGCTGTCATTTCTGCCTCTTCCAGCTCCAAGGCCTTAGCCGTCACTTCACCATAAGGTACATTGTGTATCCCAGCAGTCTTCACCTTCATGTACAGACTCAGCTTCAGTCCTTGTACAATGGGTAAATCTTGTCCTCGTCATCCTCAAATCATACGGGGAGCAAACCGTGATAAGGCATCAAATTTGCATATGTAATCCGTCACAGAGCTAGTTTGTCGCAGATTCATGAACTCCTTCTTCTTGATGGCTTAAACACTCTACATCTGCCGATCGCTAGACGACAAAATAACACTTCATCATCCGATGGCTTAAACACTCTACATCTGCCGATCGCTAGACGACAAAATAACACTTCATCATCCGATGGCTTAAACACTCTACATCTGCCGATCGCTAGACGACAAAATAACACTTCATCATCCGATGGCTTAAACACTCTACATCTGCCGATCGCTAGACGACAAAATAACACTTCATCATCCGATGGCTTAAACACTCTACATCTGCCGATCGCTAGACGACAAAATAACACTTCATCATCCGATGGCTTAAACACTCTACATCTGCCGATCGCTAGACGACAAAATAACACTTCATCATCCGATGGCTTAAACACTCTACATCTGCCGATCGCTAGACGACAAAATAACACTTCATCATCCGATGGCTTAAACACTCTACATCTGCCGATCGCTAGACGACAAAATAACACTTCATCATCCGATGGCTTAAACACTCTACATCTGCCGATCGCTAGACGACAAAATAACACTTCATCATCCGATGGCTTAAACACTCTACATCTGCCGATCGCTAGACGACAAAATAACACTTCATCATCCGATGGCTTAAACACTCTACATCTGCCGATCGCTAGACGACAAAATAACACTTCATCATCCGATGGCTTAAACACTCTACATCTGCCGATCGCTAGACGACAAAATAACACTTCATCATCCGATGGCTTAAACACTCTACATCTGCCGATCGCTAGACGACAAAATAACACTTCATCATCCGATGGCTTAAACACTCTACATCTGCCGATCGCTAGACGACAAAATAACACTTCATCATCCGATGGCTTAAACACTCTACATCTGCCGATCGCTAGACGACAAAATAACACTTCATCATCCGATGGCTTAAACACTCTACATCTGCCGATCGCTAGACGACAAAATAACACTTCATCATCCGATGGCTTAAACACTCTACATCTGCCGATCGCTAGACGACAAAATAACACTTCATCATCCGATGGCTTAAACACTCTACATCTGCCGATCGCTAGACGACAAAATAACACTTCATCATCCGATGGCTTAAACACTCTACATCTGCCGATCGCTAGACGACAAAATAACACTTCATCATCCGATGGCTTAAACACTCTACATCTGCCGATCGCTAGACGACAAAATAACACTTCATCATCCGATGGCTTAAACACTCTACATCTGCCGATCGCTAGACGACAAAATAACACTTCATCATCCGATGGCTTAAACACTCTACATCTGCCGATCGCTAGACGACAAAATAACACTTCATCATCCGATGGCTTAAACACTCTACATCTGCCGATCGCTAGACGACAAAATAACACTTCATCATCCGATGGCTTAAACACTCTACATCTGCCGATCGCTAGACGACAAAATAACACTTCATCATCCGATGGCTTAAACACTCTACATCTGCCGATCGCTAGACGACAAAATAACACTTCATCATCCGATGGCTTAAACACTCTACATCTGCCGATCGCTAGACGACAAAATAACACTTCATCATCCGATGGCTTAAACACTCTACATCTGCCGATCGCTAGACGACAAAATAACACTTCATCATCCGATGGCTTAAACACTCTACATCTGCCGATCGCTAGACGACAAAATAACACTTCATCATCCGATGGCTTAAACACTCTACATCTGCCGATCGCTAGACGACAAAATAACACTTCATCATCCGATGGCTTAAACACTCTACATCTGCCGATCGCTAGACGACAAAATAACACTTCATCATCCGATGGCTTAAACACTCTACATCTGCCGATCGCTAGACGACAAAATAACACTTCATCATCCGATGGCTTAAACACTCTACATCTGCCGATCGCTAGACGACAAAATAACACTTCATCATCCGATGGCTTAAACACTCTACATCTGCCGATCGCTAGACGACAAAATAACACTTCATCATCCGATGGCTTAAACACTCTACATCTGCCGATCGCTAGACGACAAAATAACACTTCATCATCCGATGGCTTAAACACTCTACATCTGCCGATCGCTAGACGACAAAATAACACTTCATCATCCGATGGCTTAAACACTCTACATCTGCCGATCGCTAGACGACAAAATAACACTTCATCATCCGATGGCTTAAACACTCTACATCTGCCGATCGCTAGACGACAAAATAACACTTCATCATCCGATGGCTTAAACACTCTACATCTGCCGATCGCTAGACGACAAAATAACACTTCATCATCCGATGGCTTAAACACTCTACATCTGCCGATCGCTAGACGACAAAATAACACTTCATAGTCATTGATCATATTCATCATTCATAGTCATTGATCATATTCATCATTCATAGTCATTGATCATATTCATCATTCATAGTCATTGATCATATTCATCATTCATAGTCATTGATCATATTCATCATTCATAGTCATTGATCATATTCATCATTCATAGTCATTGATCATATTCATCATTCATAGTCATTGATCATATTCATCATTCATAGTCATTGATCATATTCATCATTCATAGTCATTGATCATATTCATCATTCATAGTCATTGATCATATTCATCATTCATAGTCATTGATCATATTCATCATTCATAGTCATTGATCATATTCATCATTCATAGTCATTGATCATATTCATCATTCATAGTCATTGATCATATTCATCATTCATAGTCATTGATCATATTCATCATTCATAGTCATTGATCATATTCATCATTCATAGTCATTGATCATATTCATCATTCATAGTCATTGATCATATTCATCATTCATAGTCATTGATCATATTCATCATTCATAGTCATTGATCATATTCATCATTCATAGTCATTGATCATATTCATCATTCATAGTCATTGATCATATTCATCATTCATAGTCATTGATCATATTCATCATTCATAGTCATTGATCATATTCATCATTCATAGTCATTGATCATATTCATCATTCATAGTCATTGATCATATTCATCATTCATAGTCATTGATCATATTCATCATTCATAGTCATTGATCATATTCATCATTCATAGTCATTGATCATATTCATCATTCATAGTCATTGATCATATTCATCATTCATAGTCATTGATCATATTCATCATTCATAGTCATTGATCATATTCATCATTCATAGTCATTGATCATATTCATCATTCATAGTCATTGATCATATTCATCATTCATAGTCATTGATCATATTCATCATTCATAGTCATTGATCATATTCATCATTCATAGTCATTGATCATATTCATCATTCATAGTCATTGATCATATTCATCATTCATAGTCATTGATCATATTCATCATTCATAGTCATTGATCATATTCATCATTCATAGTCATTGATCATATTCATCATTCATAGTCATTGATCATATTCATCATTCATAGTCATTGATCATATTCATCATTCATAGTCATTGATCATATTCATCATTCATAGTCATTGATCATATTCATCATTCATAGTCATTGATCATATTCATCATTCATAGTCATTGATCATATTCATCATTCATAGTCATTGATCATATTCATCATTCATAGTCATTGATCATATTCATCATTCATAGTCATTGATCATATTCATCATTCATAGTCATTGATCATATTCATCATTCATAGTCATTGATCATATTCATCATTCATAGTCATTGATCATATTCATCATTCATAGTCATTGATCATATTCATCATTCATAGTCATTGATCATATTCATCATTCATAGTCATTGATCATATTCATCATTCATAGTCATTGATCATATTCATCATTCATAGTCATTGATCATATTCATCATTCATAGTCATTGATCATATTCATCATTCATAGTCATTGATCATATTCATCATTCATAGTCATTGATCATATTCATCATTCATAGTCATTGATCATATTCATCATTCATAGTCATTGATCATATTCATCATTCATAGTCATTGATCATATTCATCATTCATAGTCATTGATCATATTCATCATTCATAGTCATTGATCATATTCATCATTCATAGTCATTGATCATATTCATCATTCATAGTCATTGATCATATTCATCATTCATAGTCATTGATCATATTCATCATTCATAGTCATTGATCATATTCATCATTCATAGTCATTGATCATATTCATCATTCATAGTCATTGATCATATTCATCATTCATAGTCATTGATCATATTCATCATTCATAGTCATTGATCATATTCATCATTCATAGTCATTGATCATATTCATCATTCATAGTCATTGATCATATTCATCATTCATAGTCATTGATCATATTCATCATTCATAGTCATTGATCATATTCATCATTCATAGTCATTGATCATATTCATCATTCATAGTCATTGATCATATTCATCATTCATAGTCATTGATCATATTCATCATTCATAGTCATTGATCATATTCATCATTCATAGTCATTGATCATATTCATCATTCATAGTCATTGATCATATTCATCATTCATAGTCATTGATCATATTCATCATTCATAGTCATTGATCATATTCATCATTCATAGTCATTGATCATATTCATCATTCATAGTCATTGATCATATTCATCATTCATAGTCATTGATCATATTCATCATTCATAGTCATTGATCATATTCATCATTCATAGTCATTGATCATATTCATCATTCATAGTCATTGATCATATTCATCATTCATAGTCATTGATCATATTCATCATTCATAGTCATTGATCATATTCATCATTCATAGTCATTGATCATATTCATCATTCATAGTCATTGATCATATTCATCATTCATAGTCATTGATCATATTCATCATTCATAGTCATTGATCATATTCATCATTCATAGTCATTGATCATATTCATCATTCATAGTCATTGATCATATTCATCATTCATAGTCATTGATCATATTCATCATTCATAGTCATTGATCATATTCATCATTCATAGTCATTGATCATATTCATCATTCATAGTCATTGATCATATTCATCATTCATAGTCATTGATCATATTCATCATTCATAGTCATTGATCATATTCATCATTCATAGTCATTGATCATATTCATCATTCATAGTCATTGATCATATTCATCATTCATAGTCATTGATCATATTCATCATTCATAGTCATTGATCATATTCATCATTCATAGTCATTGATCATATTCATCATTCATAGTCATTGATCATATTCATCATTCATAGTCATTGATCATATTCATCATTCATAGTCATTGATCATATTCATCATTCATAGTCATTGATCATATTCATCATTCATAGTCATTGATCATATTCATCATTCATAGTCATTGATCATATTCATCATTCATAGTCATTGATCATATTCATCATTCATAGTCATTGATCATATTCATCATTCATAGTCATTGATCATATTCATCATTCATAGTCATTGATCATATTCATCATTCATAGTCATTGATCATATTCATCATTCATAGTCATTGATCATATTCATCATTCATAGTCATTGATCATATTCATCATTCATAGTCATTGATCATATTCATCATTCATAGTCATTGATCATATTCATCATTCATAGTCATTGATCATATTCATCATTCATAGTCATTGATCATATTCATCATTCATAGTCATTGATCATATTCATCATTCATAGTCATTGATCATATTCATCATTCATAGTCATTGATCATATTCATCATTCATAGTCATTGATCATATTCATCATTCATAGTCATTGATCATATTCATCATTCATAGTCATTGATCATATTCATCATTCATAGTCATTGATCATATTCATCATTCATAGTCATTGATCATATTCATCATTCATAGTCATTGATCATATTCATCATTCATAGTCATTGATCATATTCATCATTCATAGTCATTGATCATATTCATCATTCATAGTCTTTGATCATATTCATCATTCATAGTCATTGATCATATTCATCATTCATAGTCATTGATCATATTCATCATTCATAGTCATGAATCATATTCACTCACTTCATAGTCATGGATCATATTCATCATTCATAGTTTCATATTCGAGTCATGATCAATTCATCATTCATATCATTGATCAGTATTCATCATTCATATGTCTTTGATCATATTCAGCATTCCAGATCATTGATCATATTCATCATTCATAGGTCATGGAGTCATATTTCATCAGTCATATTCTTGGATCATAATTCTCTTTGTTTAGGTTGGTGGGATAAAGAGAGTGATTGTGGTGCCGGTAAAAGGGGTTCAGCGAACAGTGATTTGATCTTGTGTCCCTACTCTGCGGGTCGTATTCATATGTCCTTCTTTGGACTGTGACATACGCCGAACCGCCCCAAAACCCTCACTTAATCCACGTGCATAAATCTTATATATATACATATATACATACATATCTTGTTCATGGAAAACATGCGTTAAAATATTTTCTTATGCTTGAGAAACATTCATGATGCATGAATATGAGAACTTTTAACTCATTAAACTATGACAAGGATCATACCAGAGCAGACAACTTCACATTCACTAGCAGGTCATCAAATAGTATAACTCGCAACATACATAAATCCTTCAAGTGCAGACAAGCTCATTATCATAAGGTAAACATTAAACATCTATACAACCTAGTACTCCCACGATGTAGGGATCTATTAGCCGGAAATCTTAATACATTCACTTACCTGGTCTCCTTAGCACTTGAGCTTCTTTCTCTTCAAACTTCTTCACCTAAAACATTTACATTGCAGTAGTTAAAACAAAATCCTAATAGTTCTAACCTCAAGTTATCCTAAGATTTAATAGCTAAAGTTATTCCCGAATCCTTAGTCTAATACCCTGTGCAGTTTGAAATCCAAATCCCAGAACAGACAGATTCTATTATCGATAACTCAGGGGTGGTTGTTCTAAATGTCCAGAATCGATTTGATAAAAGCATTCCCACTCACAGATTCCAAATGTTCCTATTAATAGTCGGCCATTGGAAAATCCAAAAACTCCAATGCCGAATAGAAAACAGGGCTAACAAGCTAACAGATAGCTACATTGACTATTGCATACCTCGGGGCACAGAGTAGTCGAGTAGTGGCAGAGAAACCGTTCGTCGAAGAGGGTAAGCAGGAAGGAGAGAGCAAGAGCTTGGAAGAGAAGAAATCGCCGAAAAGGAAGGTGTCGGCTACAGTGGTTCAAGTGAGGTTTAAAACATTTCCTTTTTCTTTATATATTGGTCATCACCCTCCATTATTACAACTTTACCACCCAACCTAGTTTAAATCCACATGAAATTAATTATTCTTGGTAAGTCCTAAACTGTAAAGATTAAATATTCATGACTGTTAATACAGTTAGGAAAATCACCTGGCCGTTAACTCGGGTGTTACAAAAGCTCAGTAAGAACATATAAAAATGCAGTGATGTATATGTTATGCATGAACTTTCAGAATACGGTGACAGTACAGTACATTACGTTTCACTGGCAGAGGGGTATAAGTGGGGCTTATAGGAGAACAGGTGTGACAGAAGTGCACTATCAGGCACTAGCAGAGAAACGGTACAGAAATATAGAACAGAACACCAGTCTCCGTCCCACACTTAACCAATACATTACATTCAGATTTTTATCTTTCTTAACTTCAAAACGTGTGCAGAAATCATTTTGCATGAGCTTTCGAAAAAAAAAAAAACATGTATGCATGGACGTTTACGGTGCTTTGACTTAAAACAGCAGACAACATGAATAAACGGCAGAAAGAATAGAAATACAGAAAACTCAGAACGAAACTTTAACTTATCTACCCGAAACAACCCGACAGAAGTAAAACCTAGTATCTCCGTGTTGTAGGGCCTTAAGGGCCGATATACGCACATGAACTTACCTGCTGTCTGAAAAGCAGCAAGCTTTGCACGTGAAACCACGGTGATGCACGAACCTATGACGTGCACGAAAAGGAAAATTAACAAGCTGCAAAGGCTAACTAATAACCTAGTAGAATAAGCTTCAAACTCCATTCAAACCTTTAGAAAACAAACCGACGTGTTTTCATACAATAACAGAGAGTTTTTTTCCAAAATATCTTAACCCTAACTTCAGCAAAACTCTCATTTTAACTTGTCCAAACTCGTTAACTTTAGTAGATGATTACCTTCACTGGAGAAAACAGGAGAATGGAAGTCTTTTGGAAAGGTTGCAGTCGCCTGAAGGAGAGAAAACAGAGAGCAGTGGAAAGAAACAGATGAGAAATGAGGGTTTTACGTAGGAGGAAAGAGAAGAAGAACATGACTTCTTTAACAAGTTTCCAAGTGTCAAGCACCCAATGGCCAACTCCCACCAACCTTAATTGACTTCCTATTTTTCCCTTCCATTGGTTTCCAACTAATTTGTTAATTAGTTAATCAATTCTGTTTTTTCATTAAACACTCTGATAAATTCATTAAAACATTCATTGTATTAATGTAATCATTTATCCCGCTAAATGAATTCCGGGAATATTTACATGGCAAAAATGCCAGGTGTTGCATTGGTTCATGAAATTCGTAATAAATCTCTAGAAAAATAAAATAAATTTCTACAAAAACTTTTAAAAAGATAAATTCTATCTAAAAAGTTATAACAAATAAAATCAAATAAGAAGATAAAAGATAAAATCAAATATTAAAAATATCTCGAATCTTAAAAGATACACGAGCTTATGGGCTTGGGCCACCATCGTGTCCAATTATTCGAGTATTATGTACAATCGCAGGTAAATAATTATCTTCATAATCATTTATCGAGACAAATATGTTAAATTATTTGTAGGATATTTACCTAATTACTACATTGTTTTAAACTAGTATTTTATTGAAGTTTTAGTGTATTCATCTTTTTTTTTTTTCTCGCAAAACCTTGTTAATTAAGGAGGTGATAGCTATTGTTTTTTTTTTAATGATTATAGTGGTTCCATTCCTAAATAACATATTCTTGCATTTGAGTGATTTTTGTGATGATTTTGATAATACTTTTAGCGATTATGACACCTATTAATTTTGTTTTTTTTTTTTTGCAAAAATTATAATTCTTATGTGCGCAACTATCAAGAATAGTGCTACGTTTTTATGTTTTACACAATTGCATAATCATCTACGTAATATTGCAGGCAACAGCAACATTGTTATTGACTTTATAACAATAAATTTATTTTCAACGTAACTATGACATCATTGTCATATAGGATGGAGACATAGTGGTATGTCTTTATCTTTTTGAAATTGCATAATAATTTACCCAATTTCGCTGGCAAGAACAAAACTGTTATCGACTTTGTAACTATAAATTTATCTTCAATTTAGTATGACATCATTGTCATATAAGATGAAGATATTAATGATGTTATACATGCAACCTAGTTTATCATTATAATGCATAAAAGCATTATGGAAATAACGCACTAAGTTGCAATCATCCAAGTAGTCATCCTTATAATATTAGTAAACTTGACGCAACAGACCATCCACTGAAATTAAAATTTTCCAACATTTATACCAAAATTTTAATCTAATGGTGTTTGAATTTTTTCCCGGCTCTTAGGCAAACCCATTAACTCTCAAAATTAAATCAATTCTATGTCTTCTTGTCCAAAAGATGGATAGTCAATGATGATTTTTCGACAATCATGTGTTCTATACGACTAAAAATATTAACAATATAATTTAAAGCTAAAAATTAAAAAAATAAAAATAAAAAAACTGATCTTACAAGGGTGGGGATGAATTTTTTATTTTTTTTTGTAAGATCTCTAGGCACGCCAAATAGCATGTCCTTATAAGCATATCCCTTTATTATTAAGTGATGATTTGGGTATTACTTTTAGCAATCATAATATGTATTTATTATTTTTTACAAAAATTTATTTATCTCTTATATGCGGGACTGTTAAGAATATGAGGATACGTTTCTGTCAAGTGATGTTGTCATTGACAACATCAATGTTAGGATTTTTTAGTTGTTCAAGTGTAAATGAAATGATAAACACGTTCAAGTTCTTTATAAGCCAAAAATGTACTTCATTTTTTGGAGCGCATTTTTTATTTAATCGCGATGGAGAAAGTTTTGTCTCGGATTTGGACTACCGTTATGCAATTTCGGTCTATCGTGCCATTAAGTAAAAATGCGTTTCAAAAATGAAGAATTGTTTTGCCTTATAAGATACTTGGATTTGCTTATCGTTTCTACATTTGACCATATAAAAAAAAAACTAACATTGATATTTTGAACGACTACGTCACTTGATAGAAATGTAGCGCCATATTCTTGACAGTCACGCACATAAGATATAGATAGTTTATGTAAAAAAAATAATAAACACCTGTTATGATTGCTAAAAGTAATATTCAAGTCATCAATCAATAAAGAAGGGATATACTTATAAGGATGGTTATATGGCGTGCTAAGAGAATTTACTGATTATTTGAATTTATTTTTGTCGCCACTCTTATATATTAAATTTTTTCTTGAATTTTTTTTCATTTTAAACTTTTGAAATATATTGCTAATATTTTTAGTTGTAATGTCGTAGATCAAAACGAAATAGATAAAAAAAAATCTCTTATAGTTTGAAAAATCTCTTGTGAGTATTCTTTTCGACTATAAACAATGGAATCGTCCATTGCGATATATACAAAATGATCATTTGAAAAATACTGTAAAAAATGAAATGTCACAATATTTTTTAATTCAAAATCATCATTGACGATCAATTCTTTTGTCAAGAAGACGCATTATTGATTTGATTTTGAAAGTTAATGGTTTGAAAATAATGTTGGAAAGACTTCAATGGCTGAGTCGGTTAATGTTTCAGGAAAGGTCGTGGAGAATAATAAATGTTGAAAAAAAATCAACTTAATCACAATTTTCTTAAAATTTCCAATTGCAATTTTGTGTAAACATTGTTCCCAAATTTGGTATGTTTACCATCAAAACGGAGGAATCCCAAACTCGAAAACATAAGATAGATGATGAAAAAACCTATGCGTTGGGATCTCTTCTTCTTTGTCTTCTTCGTCGAGGGCAAAGATCGCAAAACAATAAGTTGTTTCGTCATATGTCTTTCATTGTTTTCGGTTAAGGCTTTGTTCTCGTCACGACTTGCGTGAGTCAACGGTTTTTCAATAGAGAGGATAACCATTACTAATCAGAGTAATTATAAGGTTTAACGAGCTAATTAAATATAGAATATCTTTACCACCACCCCAAAGTTTAGTGTCTATATTACTATTTACTTTAAGTAAGAAAAATGACACATTATTTTGTTACTCTAGCCTTATCATGATAGAGATTGGGGAATGCATCTTTAATGTTGTATTTATTGTTATTATTCTATTAATATTCTGAAAAATCATATAAAAAGGTTTGTATAAATTAATTTATTAAGGGCTAGCCATTAGATTACAATGGCAAAAAAAAAAAAAAAAAAAAAAAACCTCAAATTTGTAATTTGTTGTTAATTTTAATATGAACAATGCAACATTTACCATTTAATTATATATTCTAATTTTACTTTCTAACGTATCGTCCATTAACATAATATAATAATTAACATTAGTTATAAATAGTTAAGAAAAAATTTTAATTCCATCAATTAACGAAGGTCACGTTATGAGATAAAACTTAGAGTATAAAAGTATAATATAAATCGAAAATCACTTTTTAAACAATATTGGCTTTTGAGTCACTTTTTTATTTGAGTAAAAACAAAATTTGTCAAACCCATCTAAATACAAATAAATTAACCTAGATAACATTTTTTTTTTTTTACAACAAAATTATTTGAATATATAGATGAATAATGGATAAAATCTTCAAGGCGGAAAGATTTTCTTGGGCTATTTTGGTTAAAAGAGACTTTAATATAAAATGACAATTTAGGTTGTTTTCCTAAATTTTTGCAAAATGGACCAATATAATCACAGGGTTTGATCTTTTCTTAGAAACTTTGCATATAATTTGAAAATTATATTGCAAGCTTATAAATAACACTAATTTATATTTTAACCAATACGATTTAAGGTTGTTGAGAATCGAATACTAATAATCGAAAAAAAGAAAATAAACACAAAATAACCATGATACCAAAATTTACATGGAAAACCTTAGACAAGAAAACCCCACGGACATATGAGAAATTCACTAATTAGAAATCAAAGTACAATTGAATTTTGTCACTCAAACATCAATATATAGAAAAAACAAAAAATTCTAACATATGTCGTTTAACCTTACATATTCTAAAATGGAGTGAGACTTAATATGCACAAATGAGTTGTATGATACTTTGATGCAGTGCACAATTGAAGTTCCACTTAGAACTTAAAAGTTATATAATAAGAGTACGTTTGATCTCTCCTCAAAAATATGATATAGAACTAGAGATTTTGTCCAAAAAAAACAGTCTTGGTCTAAAAGATCCCAACCGTCAATCTGAGAATTACAAGATGATGGTGGGTAGAGGAGATTAATAAATAAATCAAGAAACAAACTGTGAAATCAACTGTTCAACACCCGTAAAAAACAAAACTATCAAAGTATATCAGTTACAAAAAGACTGGTTATTACGGCCGTTGGTCTAACTCAGGCCGCCGCCATTAAGACGCGAAGTTAGTTTACAATGCATTCCTAAATATATTTTTTGGCAGGTTTTCCATACTCGCCATTATCGACGCTTTCTTCGATACCGGCTACACCCAAGCTAAGAACGCTGAAGAACAATCAATGGGTTTTTTCAAAGCTTCTCTGTCTAGGATTTGCTCACTCGGCTCTCGCTCTTTCTTCCCTCAAATTCCAGTTTCCACATCGTTTTCCATTCCCTCCCATCGTCCCATGCTAAAGATTAAGCTACAAGCTTCCCTCTCTGCTGCACAAGACTCATCTCTTTCAACTTCTTCTCTGCTCCACAACAAAACCGAAAATCCATGGAAGCCGATTTGTTTGTATTACACCCAAGGCAAGTGCACTAAGGTCAGTAATTCATTCATCCCAATGTTTCCAAGTTCGAACTGCTAAGATTTGTGTTTTTCGATTTTTTTTTACATTTTTATTGAATGTTCTGATTTTAAATTTTTTGCACCATTACATTTTTATGAAGTGCCCACTGTGTGTTTGATGAAATGTTTTAAAGAAATATTGCTTGTTCTGGAAATTCGTCTACTGACGTCAGTTACAGTTATATCATCTCACCCCAATATCTAAGGAAAATGTTATTCTGTATTTTCTTCTCCACTTTCGGTTGTGGAATGAAGAAATGTTCGTTCATATGTTTGGTCAGTATATTTTTGTGTGTAAATTAACTTCAATCAATGTGCTTTGTGATTTTTCTGAAATCGATTTTGAAACTGTGGTATCTCTAAATCTACCCATTAAATTGATATTTGTATTTTTCTTTTGCAAATATCACCTGGAACTGAGTTTCTTTACTTGCAGATGGATGATCCAGTTCACATAGGCAAGTTCAATCACAATTGCTCAACAGATCTTCAAGTTAACTTTGATAAGTTAAATTACCAGGCCTCTCAAATTAGAGATTTTTTTCTGGTTCTTGATTTGGAGGGTAAAGTTGAGATAATTGAGTATCCTGTTCTTCTGATCAGTGCTAAAACAATGGAAATAGTCGATATCTTCCACAGGTTCTTCCCCGCCTCCTCCTCGCATGTATGATGAGATTATTATTTACATTTCTGGATTTATATTATTTATCTTTCTGCTCTTAAATGTCTAAAGCCAATTTGGAGAAGCAACACTTGAAGGACAACTTGTATACTCGTATAATTTTGTGCACTAACCAAAGAGGGTACTTTAGTAAGATTACAGCACTTTTTGCTTATTGGGGTTGAATGGCTCTAGAGTTGGAACTTTGGTGTACTCTATTTTTAATATGATTTTTTAAAAAGAAACTTGCTTCTCTTTGGGCTTTTCAATAAACATTTTAGATCTTATAAAGTATATGTTCATGTTGGAATATTTTCTTTTACAGGTTTGTGAGGCCATCAAAAATGAGTCAACGACAGATAAATGATTATATTGAAGGAAAATACGGGAAAATTGGAGTGGACCGGTATGCTGCTAACTTTCAAGTGTTTTTTTTGTCGCACTTGGGAAGGTTTAACATATAATATATCAAACTTATGGTATGTCACGTGATGTAGTCGCTTAACTTATACAAAGAAATAACTTGAAGAAAATGTGCAGCGTTTGGCATGACACAGCTATACCATTCAATGAAGTTATTCATCAATTTGAGGATTGGTTGATACATCATCACCTCTGGGAGAAGGATGTCGGTGGGCGGCTTGACAGCGCAGCATTTGTAACTTGGTATTGTGTTATCTCTACAGATTTGAAAATTATTACCCGCTAAACTCAAAATAAAACCAGTCACTGTTAAAACTCGTAGTTTCAACCTGTATTTTAACAATACTGATTAGAGTTCTTAGCGTTTTCTAATTCGATGTCAAATAAAGTCATATCTCCTGATTGTATTTGGGTAATTTTTCTATTCCAAGCATAATATCACGTTGAACTTTGCTTTTCCTCTCTACTAGCGGAAATTGGGATTTGAAAACTCAAATTCCCCATCAATGCAATGTATCAAAGATGAAGCTTCCCCAGTACTTTACGGAGTGGATCAACATCAAAGATATTTATCTCAACTTCTACAAAAGAACAGTAAGTTCACGTTATAGGTTCGAAATCTGAAATACCTCTTCTCTGATTTTGGGCCAGTAAAGTCAAGTAAGAACCCCTTCTTTTCGTATTTGATAAGCGACTTAGCATAAAAATCCAATATGTTTGATAGTAATACAAGCCTTTGAATCCTATCCAATATGCAGTGCTTTTGCTGATTGATCTTTCATTGGTGATTTATGATGTGATAATAGGCCTCAGGAATGGTGCCGATGTTGAAACAACTACAAATACCATTATTGGGAAGTCACCATCTTGGGATTGATGACGCAAAGAACATCGCAAGAGTGTTGCAGAAGATGGTCGAGGATGGCGCACATATGCAAATTACGGCATGGAGGGATTGGGATTATCCTAAAGATGTCAATTTTCTTTTCAAGGATCGGATAAAGTAGGCCGATTCTTCACTATAAAGCTAATTGTTAATGCAATTTGTAAGCTTTCTAATTTCACTTAAACCTTCTGAGAATCCACATTATCAATGGCATAATTATAATTACTGCGAAGCCAAAATTGAAGCTTATAGCAAATGAAAGGATTAAGGGACATCATTTTCTTCATATTTCCAATTGTAACAATTAAGAACTCGCTCACTATGGTATGGAACAGATTGATTGACACTGTGCGAGACGCTTAAGAACTTCATTTGGTTAAAGATCAGGAATGTTGTTGTCCAGTCAGGAACTCAAGCACCTTCGACCCACCGAGCGTGGCAAATCATAGCTCTGCAGCTGGTGACGAATGATCTCAATCCAATTCTCGAGTTGTGAAGAAGCTAGCCAAAACTTAATTATGGGTGTCCAATTGTGATTTTATTCGAGTTGAAAGTTCTCATTCTCAACGCAATCGACGGCTATATACTAGAGAGAGGACTAGGAGGAAGGAAAGAAAAAGAGCGAGAGAAAAGAGTTGAAGCGTTGGCCTCAAATTCTGAATTGGCGAAGTAAGAAGAGAGTGACTACATTTCTTAATCCTTTTAATTTACATGGAACACGACACTCACACGAGCTCATTTGTTCTCCTAAAATAGAAACCATTGTACTTGCATACATAAACGCGCCTTCCAAGCATAAGAACGCATGAAAATTAAACATGCTATAAAAGAGAGAGAAGTTAGAGCAGTTTTAGCTCGGGGGAAAATTTCTAGTATTCTCTGGTAATGATTGTGCGAATGCTGTAACATTATTTGAATTTTTTATTTTCAGAAAAATATTATAAATTTTATTTTCATAGTAAAATCTTTGCAGACTAAATCTCCATATATATATTTTTTTTAATTTAAGTTTTCGCGTAAAAAATGTTGATGTTTATTTTATCAATTATTTCGTGTTGTTGTAATCTGTAGGTGCAACTAGTTATATAATTTTACGATGTTAGTCTTTGTATTGTGTTAAAAACTTATGTGAAATTATGGATCATTATCTGGAAAATTAGTTCAATCACATTTTAAATTTAATTTTAGCAATTTTGCTAAATTTTTTTCATAATTGTTGTCATAGTTGGGAAAGTATATACATGAACGACGATCATATTCTCTAATTTTAATCTCATTGAAAACAATATAGCAGAAAAAACTTGATAATGAACAATTCTTTTTGTTGCACGATAGCTTACAAAGATATTTAATTTTATCAATTTTGTTATTGTTTATTATAGATAGTTACATAATGTCCGTAGTAAAATAGTTTTGCATAAAAGAAAGACACTTCGTATTTTGCAGTAAATTAAACGGACAGAAAGAAGTAGAGAGAGGGTCAAAGTTTTGTAGCGAGAAAAGAAAGAGTGAGTAAAAAATATATTAGGTGTTTGTGTGCACATTGTAACATCTAACAATGATGAATTTATCTTAGTGGACGTTTTCTAGATTTTTTTTTATTTCTAGAAAAATATCTAAATCTTATTTTTTATAATTCTACATCAAATTACTCTTATGATGTTATTATTAGTTGCGTTTGACAATTAGGTCTAACGATGGATAAATTTATTGGTTTTCGATTTAAAACGAGTGGGTCTGATTATAAGGACATGTCATCTAGAGTGCCTTGACAACTTATAAAATATCTAGATTTATTTTCGTTGACCACTCTTTTAAGATCAATTTTTTCTTGACTTTTCATTTTTTAAGTTTTTAAATATGTTGTCAATAATTTTACTCAATCTCGCAGGGCATGTGATAGCTGAAATATTAAAATAATTTTTGACAATTCATTTTTTTTTTTTTTTTGGAACAAGAAGACGCAAAATTGATTTAATTTTTTGAGTTGCTAGTTTGTGCAAGAGCCATGGAAAACATTCAAGCAATCGGTTCAGATTTTAGGTATAATAATTGGAAAAAATTTGGTGCTTATTTTATCAATTATTTCTTCAACTTCTTTACTATTATAAATTAATACGGTAGAAAAATACTACTAGTTTTTTTGTTGTTGTTGTAATATTTAAATGCAACAAGTCAAATTAGTTTATCGAGATTGTTTTGTTACTGTGTCGAAAACTTTAATAATTATACGTACAATGATAGATAATTCTACATCGCATTACTTTTATGATGTTATACTTAGTTGTGTTTGACAAGTAGGTTAAGTGATGAATAAATTTATTAGTTTTCGATTTAAAATGAGGGGATCTACTTATAAGGACATGTTATTCAGAGTGCCTCGAGAGCTTACAAAATATTTAGATTTACTTTCCTCGACCACGCTTTCAAAATCAATTTGTCACGACCTGAGAGAGGGTCGGACAGAAATGCCAGGCTAAACGATCAACCTCGGGGAGGTTCACCGTCTAGCCTAAGGCTGAGTGCGGACATTTTTGCAATGATCAAAGACTCCTCAATGTAACAAATATGAGAAAACGAGCAATAATAGAAATACTGGAAAAATAAAAATAGTTACAGATCCAAGTGTGTAGCAATATCTAGAATATGTCCTTACATTTCACGAAATGCCAAAAAAAATAGAAATAAATACGACTCCTAATCGATTGGTGCTAATCCAGCTCACTTCTGCTTCATTCTTCCTTTACCTGTGGAAAGGGAGTCGTTGGGGTGAGTGACAAACTCAGTATGGGATGTTATACCTATCACTTATGTTATAATGCATGCTAATTATAATATCAATGAATGAGTATCAACTCTCAAAACCAATCCTATGTTATTAAATCTCTTCTCATTTTTAGATCGATCGATCGGGCTAACTTTTAAAGTAAAGTGGATACAAACTACGCCCTTACTATCCATACCGTACTACATAGTCAAGTGCACCGTGAAAAAGAAGACCACACAAGGATCCTCCGAAACACACCACACAGAAAGGCAGCAATAACATTAGACAAAACCTCATAAGGAGAATATATATAGTCAACCACCAGGGGAATCACGGTCGGCATACCCTGGGCTTCGTGGATCACACGGTAGGTCACCAAGAAGAAATCAACGATCACTCTCGATCGGTCGATATACCCTGGGCCTCGTAGATCACACGGTAGCTCACTAGGAGGGAATCAACGATCACTCTACCCTGAGCCCTCAGAAACACTGCACAAGGGACTTATTGTTGATGCTAGTGCTTTAGGATAATCATATGGATGATTTTTGTAGATCACATCTTATTTTAATATGGGTAGTTATAATGTCTTGCTAGAGACCAATTATAACTTGTGGACCCTAAAAATGTTTTAGGCCCACTGTCATATTAAATGAGCCTATTGGGTCGCACAACTGAGCGGGTTTTGGGTTAAAATCGTTATGGGCTTATGAAGCCCATATGAAGGGAATTAAAAGGGTTTTAATTTCGCAACCCTAAGAAGTGTGAGACGATTATCATTCTACAGGAGATTTTGATCGTCGGTTGAAAAAGGCAAATTCTAGATTATTCTCTAGAATTTGCGGGTCCTAGCAGACAAGAATCCAAGGCGTTGGATTCCCGCTCACGTGTGGATACGAATAGAGGGCGTTCGATTATTTCAGCGTCTCCGTGATCGAATCGGCATCTTTAAGAGAAATTCGAAATCAAACCAGGTTAGCATAATCGTTGTGGTTTAATCAAAATGCACGATCGTACGGTTCGTTAGGGTCTGCGATTATTTTTATTGAATTAATCGTTTTCCGCTGCGCGACCTAAACGAATCGTGAAGATAAAATACCAACAGTGGTATCAGAGCGAGGTTTGTTGCATTTCGATTAAATTGAATCTGTGTTCTTTTTCGAAATTATATGGATTTTGAATCTGTGATTTGTTCGAATCGGATTTGTTTGCTTAATTCCGATTAGGGTTTGACATAAGATGTTGAACCCGAGACTTTTATTATTCTCGGATTCGTTTGCTTAAATCCGATTAGGGTTTGACATGAGATGTTGAACTCCGAATCTGTATTTTTCTTTTCGAATATGTTTGCTTAATTCGGAATTTGAATTCGTTTGCTTGATTCCGATTAAGGTTCGGACTTGGTTCTGGTTAGGGTTTATCATGAGATGATTAATTCGAATCTGTTCTATAATTCAATTTTGGTTTAATATGAGATATTCTGAATCATGCAATCCAATTTTGATATCCGATCTGATTTGCGGTTACATAATACGGTTTGATTTGATCAAATCTAATATGCGGTTATACGGTTTGATTTGATCAAATCTAATATATGGTTATGCGGTTTGATTAGATCAAATTTATAGCACATTAGGAAGTCGGGATATATGATTTGATTGGATCAAATTTAGTGCAAAATTTTGGTCGGATTTGATGAGATCAAATCGGATTTGATGAGATCAAAATTTGGTCGAATTTGATGAGATCAAATCGGTTTTGATGAGATCAAATTTTGGTCGGATTTGATGAGATCAAATCGGATTTGATGAGATCAAATCTGGATATTTTTGTAACTAAATCTTAATATATCTTTTGATAAAAAAAAAAAAAAAAAAAAAAAAAAAAAAAAAAAAAAAAAAAAAAAAAAAAAAAATTTTGGTCCGGGGCGCTGCCCCGAGCCCTGCAAGGGGCGGCCTCCCCTTGACCCCCGCCCGCTGACCGGTCAGCGGGACCACCGTATCGTAGCGCATACAAAATTGTTTTGTGACTAAAAACCGCGAATTTTAGACATTATTTTCATGAGATGAAACTATGTCATTATTGTGTTTTATCATGCTATTCTTATCATGTGTGTTTATGTGATAATTAACCCATGTATTTTTATACTTGATAAAACATATTATTTAATGTGTAATGTGACCCTCACTTAAAATTTAAGTCTAATACCACCCATGTATCAATACTTGTCAAGGCTTCGATCACTTAATGTACGTTCTACCAAAGTAGGAGTGCATTTAGTTATCTTAGTTAGGCAGGATGGAGTAATGGTGCTACTCATATGTTTGAATATGGTTAGACTTAATTAGGCTGTCAAAACAGTTTTGGGCCTAATGGTATTAGATGAGATTTGTTAAACATGCCTTGATATTTGATATCATGATCTCATAAATTATCTAAGAGTTACATGAGATGTAATTGATAAGTTGTTATCTACCTAAATAACCTAATTTTAAGTGTCATGCCAAAGCTGACTTGAAATTATGTGAAATATGGATCTTAGCCTGCTAAGTTTAAATTTCAGTTATTATGAATAATTGTTTTGAGGGTATGATACTTAGTAGGAGTATTTTTTCTTTCATTTATCATTCTATGTTAAATTATTAATATCTGTATTGCATATTTTATTTCATGTCTGTTTTGTAGATTATGGCAACTTCTAGCAATACTTCTAATCTGTCTATGCGATCTATCCTTGAGAAGGATAAACTTACTGGAGCAAACTTCCTTGACTGGTCTCGAAACCTAAGAATTGTTCTTAGGCAAGAGAGGAAGTTGTATGTCCTTGAAGAGGAAATCCCTGCTGAGGAGCCTCCTAATAATGCATCAAAAAGTCAAAAAGATGCCTATCAGAAGCATCTTAATGATTCTGTTGATGTTACTTGTCTTATGCTTGCATCCATGACTTCGGAGCTTCAGAAGCAATTCGAAGAAATGGAAGCCTTTATGATGATGGGTCATCTAAAGGCAATGTTTCAAGAACAAGCAAGGCAAGAGAGGTTTAATACCATCAAGGCATTCGTGAACTGCAAACTGACTAAGGGTAGTCCAGTGAGCCCTCACGTTCTCAAAATGAAAAATTATCTTGAACAACTTCAGAAGCTGGGCCTAGAGATTAGCCGTGAGTTGGCTATAGACTTGGTTCTCCAATCCTTGCCTGATACTTTTGATCAGTTGTTTTGAACTATAATATGCATGGAATGGAGAGAACTTTGACTGAGCTGCATGGGATGCTTAAAACTGCTGAGCAAAACATCAAGTCTAGCCCAGATGTTATGTTAGTTCAAAGGAAGAATCCCAAGAAAAGGGAGAATCCCAAAGGAAAGGGCAAAGGCAAGGCCAAGGCACCAAAGGTTGATGCCAACTCCACGCCTAAGTCCAATCCTAAAGGAAAGGTAGATAAAGAGGGACAGCAATGTTTTTTCTGCCATAAGAATGGCCATTGGAAAAGGAATTGCAAACTTTATCTGGAGGATCTAAAGAAAAAGAAGGGTAGTGAGACTACTGCTTCAGGTATCTTTGTTATAGAAGTCAATTTATCTACTTCAACATCTTGGGTATTAGATACTGGATGTGGTTCTCACATTTGTGCAAATGTTCAGGGACTGCGTAGAAGTAAGACATTGACTAAAGGTGAAGTCGATCTTCGCGTTGGGAATGGAGCAAGAGTTGCTGCATTAGCCGTCGGGACTTATGATTTGATTTTACCTTCTGGACTTGTTTTAGAATTAAATAATTGTTATTATGTGCCTGCTATGAGCAGAAACACTATTTCTATTTCATGTTTGGATTTGGATGGTTTTCGATTTGTTATTCAGAATAATAGTTTTTCTATATTTAAACAAGACATTTTTTATGGTAATGGTTACTTATTTAATGGTCTTTATGTTCTGGACAATGAATCATCCAATAGCAGGTCTATATATAACATTGAAACTAAAAGGTTTAAGTCCAATGATTTGAACCCGACTTACTTCTGGCATTGTCGTTTAGGGCATATAAATGAGAAACGCATTTCTAGACTCCATAAGGATGGACTTCTAGATTCTTTTGATTTTGAATCATTTGAATCTTGCGAATCTTGTTTGCTAGGCAAAATGACAAAGAGTCCGTTCACTGGAAAAGGTGAAAGGACAACTGAGCTATTAAATCTCATACATACTGATGTTTGTGGACCAATGAGCTCACCTGCTAGAGGAGGTTATCAGTACTTCGTTACATTTACTGATGATTTCAGTAGATATGGTTATGTTTATTTGATGAAGCATAAATCTGAAACTTTTGAAATGTTCAAATCTTTCAAGAACGAAGTACAAAATCAGCTTGGCAAGAATATCAAGAAACTTCGATCGGATCGAGGTGGTGAATATTTAAGTCAAGAATTTATTGACTATCTTAGAGATTGCGGAATTGTTTCGCAATTGACTCCACCACGAACGCCGCAATGGAATGGGGTGTCTGAAAGGAGGAATCGAACTTTATTAGATATGGTTCGATCTATGATGAGTCAGGTAGATCTTCCAATATCTTTCTGGGGTTTTGCTTTAGAAACTGCAATGTTCATATTGAACAGAACTCCGACAAAAGCGGTTCAAAAGACACCATATGAGATATGGACTGGGAGGTGTCCAAGTTTGTCTTTTATGAAGATTTGGGGTTGTGAAGTTTACGTGAAATGTCAGATTTCAGATAAACTAGCACACAAGTCTAACAAATGTTTATTTGTGGGGTATCCTAAGGAAACTAAAGGATATTACTTTTATCTCGCTTCCGAGAACAAAGTGTTTGTGGCTCGGAATGGCACCTTCTTGGAAAGAGAGTTCCTTTCCAAGAATACTAGTGGGAGCAAAGTTCAGGTCGAAGAAATTCGAGAACCACAAATAGACATTGAACCGAGTGAGAATGTTGAAGAATCTCAACCAATCTCACAAGAAGTTGTCAAAACTATGCCAGAGACACAAGAATTTCGGAAGTCTGGAAGGATACGTCATGAGCCTGAGAGATATGGATTTCTCGTAACTAGTGATGATGATGTCATGCTCATTGATGAGAATGAGCCTACATCTTATCAAGAGGCTGTGACAAGTTCAGATTCTGAAAAATGGCTTGATGCCATGAAGTCCGAGATGCAATCCATGAGTGACAATCAAGTATGGTCCTTGATTGAAGCTTCTGAAGGTTTAAAAATCATCGGATGCAAATGGGTTTTCAAAAAGAAAATCGACATGGATGGCAACGTACACACTTATAAAGCACGATTGGTTGCAAAAGGTTTTCGACAAATTCATGGTGTGGACTATGATGAGACCTTTTCACCAGTGGCGATGCTCAAGTCAATCAGAATTCTTATTGCCATTGCTGCATACTATGATTATGAGATTTGGCAAATGGATGTCAAAACAGCGTTTCTTAACGGAAACTTGCTCGAGGATGTGTACATGACACAACCCGAGGGTTTTGTCGATCCTAAGAATACTGATAAAGTGTGCAAGCTTCAGAGATCCATTTATGGATTGAAGCAGGCTTCACGGAGTTGGAATCTTCGTTTTGATGAAACAGTCAAAGAGTTTGGTTTCATTAAAAATGAAGACGAGCCATATGTCTACAATAAAGCTAGTGGGAGATTATTATTGGTGCTAGTATTTTAGAATAATCATAATGGATGATATTATATGTTATTTTTTTTTTCATTGTTTAATGAAAACATTTCATTATTATTATTCAATTGCATGTTTATTGTTTAATAAGATCCAAGAATATATATTTGATATATTCTAAAAGGTCCCTAGTCAATTATTATTGTGGGAACAATAATAAATTAAGACTAGTATAAATTATGATTGATAATCATGAGATGATTATTTATGTGGAGACATAAATCATAATTATAAGTTCTTATAAGAGTATAAGAGACTGGACTGACCCACGAGAAATTACTACATGGATATGAGTCATAAGTAATTTCAAAATGATTGATTGTTGCAATCCTTAGACCTGAGGTTATCATAGAATCCTGCATATGGATTAATTTGTTTTGACATAATCAAACGTCATCTTTAACCGGATGATTATAAAGGTTATGCTCGGACATATTTTGAATTATGTGGTGGATTGTGAATAACTAAGATGGAATTTGTCCCTCTTATTATAAGAGAGATATCTCTGGGCCCCTCGTGTAAATATGACTGAGAAATGCATGGCCGTGCTATAAATGAATTAATAAGTGTATTAATGTCATTTATTACGTCAGTTTATTTATTGAACGAGAAAAATGATTGAATCTGATAAGGTGGCTTTATCCATGCCTTATGTTCAATCACAGATATCATCTGACAAAGGGATTTTTAACAATAATTATGATTAGGCATGGGTATTAGATACTTGATTGATTATGCATAAAGCAAGTGGGAGATTGTTGATGCTAGTGCTTTAGGATAATCATATGGATGATTTTTGTAGATCACATCTTATTTTAATATGGGTAGTTATAATGTCTTGCTAGAGACCAATTATAACTTGTGGACCCTAAAAATATTTTAGGCCCACTGTCATATTAAATGAGCCTATTGGGTCGCACAACTGAGCGGGTTTTGGGTTAAAATCGTTATGGGCTTATGAAGCCCATATGAAGGGAATTAAAAGGGTTTTAATTTCGCAACCCTAAGAAGTGTGAGACGATTATCATTCTACAGGAGATTTTGATCGTCGGTTGAAAAAGGCAAATTCTAGATTATTCTCTAGAATTTGCGGGTCCTAGCAGACAAGAATCCAAGGCGTTGGATTCCCGCTCACGTGTGGATACGAATAGAGGGCGTTCGATTATTTCAGCGTCTCCGTGATCGAATCGGCATCTTTAAGAGAAATTCGAAATCAAACCAGGTTAGCATAATCGTTGTGGTTTAATCAAAATGCACGATCGTACGGTTCGTTAGGGTCTGCGATTATTTTTATTGAATTAATCGTTTTCCGCTGCGCGACCTAAACGAATCGTGAAGAAAAATACCAACACTTATCATATCAGGGGTAACAACAAATAAACACTGATCAGGTCAGGTAACAGGGCTAGCATAGCTCAGAACCCAGGGCTAGCCAAAGCTCCGAGCCCACAACTCCACATGCAAGGAGTTTAACAAGAGGGAACTCAACCCGGAGGGAATCAACAACCACTCATCCCGGAGCCCTATCCAAACAAGTGTGGGGAGTACCACGGCAACCCTCAAACACAGGTGCATCTGGACAAAATCCCATGATACTCTTAGCTGGGCCCCGCTAAGAGTGTCAAACGATTACCTCCAGAATCAACTCCAAATGGCAATACAGAATACTAGGCAATGCATCAGAAAACCAATCCACAATAAAATACAACAGCATAGTATGATGATTAATCTCAACTCAAACCCGTCGGCAAGACTAGAAAACATGGTTGTAGGCAGTCAAATCAAGTCAAAAGTATACATGCCGATTTAATGCAATATGCTCATGTTTTTAAAACAACCGATATCAATATTATGAGTAATCCACCAAAATAATACATATATGCATGTTATGTAGGTATATCGCAGAAAATATAATAACTCATACCACCGAGGTGAGTCCTCCTAACTTCAGTGGTCTGTGTCTCCTCAGGGATCGTCTCGAGGTTTGCAAAGTCCTCCAAATCCAGGAGACAACACAAGAAAAGAACCCCGTTAAAATCCAATTGGGGTTATAAACGATATAAACTGCAAACTGGGGCGAAAACGGGCCCAAACGGTTCGAGTTGACTTTTAATCAAAAGTCAACATTTGGTCAAAATCAATGGTCAAAAGTCAAGTCAACATTGACCGTTGACTGGGTCGGGTTAGACCGAACTGGGTCAACCCAGCCCAGCTGGGTTCGGGTCGGTCCTGGCCCAGCTCGGGCTGACCCGACCCAATTGGATCGGGTCAGACCCGGTCAAGAATGGGTTGGACCTGACCTGGCCCACCAGACCGCTGGTCTGGGCTGACCTGAACCGAAATTGGGTCGGCCCGTTTTGCAATGGGTCTGGGCCAACTCGGCCCACAACCGAGTGAACTTGCTATCGGCCGAGTTCACTCGACCGTCTACACGGCCGTCAGAAATTGCGATTTCTGGCCATTTTCTTCGCGCATTCCGCTCGTCACCATTCCTCACCTCAAATCTGTCGTTTCCTTGCCAGAAACATCCACAATCGGCCTCCAAAATTCACATCGTCAAGACCTAAAAATCCCAAACCTTCTCGGGCAAAAATCAGGAGAAAGAGAGCTTACTGTCGAAAGCGCCTTTTAGCAACGTTGATCTATGCTTCAAGACGAACGTTTTGACACCAAGATTACGCCGAACGGAGGTCAGAATCACGTCGGCCGATTTTCCTCTTCGCGACTGTCTCTCTCTCTCTCTCTCTCTCTGTGTTTTGCTTCGGCAGAATGAAAATAGGTTTCTTAACCTATCTTCTTCTTTTATTTTATTCTTTTTATTTTAATTTCTTTAAATTCTATTTTAATTCCTTTAAATTTTATATCAAACCTATTATCTCATTTAATAGATTTTCGGTTTCCAAATTAAAATTCTCGAATAACTTTGCTCGACAATATCGAATGTTCTACCCTCGTGATTTTAATCCATTTATATTGCACGAAAAAAATATTTAGAAATTTTCATTCACTAAAATTTGGCGGATTTTACATCTTTTCACATTTTTTATAAATTTCGTCCTCAAAATTCGCCTCAACCACTATTCATAAAATAAAGAAGGGTATCTCTCTGCCATCTCGGACTCCAGCTCCCAAGTAGCCTCCCTCTCTGTGTGATTCCTCCACAGCACCCTAATGTATGGAACCTCTCAACGACGTAGCAACCGAAGCTCACGTCCCAAAATCTACTCTGGCTCCTCATCATACGTCGTGTCAGCCTGGACGGGAATCTCACCCCACGTAACATTGTGAGACGAATCTGGAATGTACTTCCTCAGTTGCGATATGTGGAATACGTCGTGCACGTGTCCCAACTGAGGCGGCAAATCAAACCTGTAAGCAACCACTCCAATCCTCTCAGTAATCTGAAATGATCCAACATATCTCGGGGCTAACTTCCCTTTCACCCCAAACCTGCTGACACTACGGGTAGGATGAACCTTCAGAAAAACAAAGTCCCCAACATCAAACTCCACCTCACATCTTTTCAGGTCGGCATAGCTTTTCTGTCTACTCTGCACAATCTTTAGTCTCTCGCGAATTTGGTGAATCTTCTCAGTAGTCTCTCGGATGATATCAGGCCTAAGCGAAAGTCGTTCCTCCTTTTCTGCCCAATACAAAGGAGAACGACATGGCCAGCCATACAATGCCTCAAACGGAGAGACTCCGATGCTGGTTTGGAAACTGTTGTTGTACACAAACTCTACCAGTGGCAAGTGCTTGATCCAACTGTTACCAAAATCCAGAACACAAGACCCCAGCATGTCCTCTAATATTTGAATGGTCCTCTCTGATTGCCCATCTATCTGGGAGTGATGTGCAGTGCTGAACTTAGTCTTTGTACCAAGCTCCTTCTGCAATCCTCTCCACAACCTTGAAGTAAAGCGAGGATCATGATCAGACACAATGCTCAAAGGTACCCCATGAAAACGCACAATGTGCTGCACATATAATCGGCTGAGCTTGGCAACTGAGAAATTCATTCGAATGGGAATGAAATGTGCCGACTTTGTCAACCGATCCACAATAACCCAGATAGCATCCAGACGCTGAGGAGTCATCGGTAGATGAGTAACGAAGTCCATGGTGACTCCCTCCCACTTCCACTCTGGAATAGGCAATGGCTGGAGCAACCCTGCTCGCCACTGGTGTTCAGCTTTGACTCGCTGGCATATCATACACCGAGCCATAAACTCGGCTACCTCTCTCTTCATGCCAACCCACCAATACTGGCGCTTCAGATCATGATGCATCTTTGTACTGCCTGGATGAATTGTAAAACTGGACCTGTGAGCCTCATCCAGGATGGCTTGTCTCAAATCGATGAACTGCTACCTTACCATGGTAGAACAGATCACCATCGGCGTTCACTAACAACCCTCAAGCTATTCCCCATTTTGAAGCTGTCCCACTTTCGCTACAAGTTCCTCATCTTGCCGCTGTAGTTGCTTCACCCTAGTAAGCATCGAAGGTGTAGCCACTACATGGTATATATAGGCCGTACTCCCAGAATCATGATAATGAAACTCCAAATCTCCGATGGTCACCGATCTCTTCCACTCATCTCGAATCAAACAAGCTATGGAAACATGAGGACATCGGCTCAATGCATCAGCAACAACATTATCCTTGTCGGGATGATACTCCATATTAAAATCATAATCCTCCAAATACTCCATCCACCTGCGCTGCCTTAAGTTGAGCTCTTTCTGAGTGAATAAGTACTTCAGACTCTTATGATCAGAGAAAACCTGGAAGCTGACTCCAGATAAATAACTCCTCCACATTTTCAAAGCGAAGACAATGGAGGCGAGCTCTAAGTCGTGAGCTTACAAAATATTTAGATTTACTTTCCTCGACCACGCTTTCAAGATCAATTTTTTCTTGATTGTTATTTTTTTTAAGTTTTTAAATATATTGCCAATAATTTTACTCTATCTTGCAAGACACATGATAGATGAAATATCAAAATAATTTTTTACAATTCATTTTTTTGGACAAGAAGACACAAAATTAATTTGATTTTGAGAGTTGGTGGTGTGTACAAGAGCCACGAAAAACATTCAAAAGCAATTGGTTCAGACTTTAGGAAAGGAAGTTAGGAAAACTTTTATCCTAGTTGATGGTCCACTGTGTCAAGTCTACGAATATGATGAGGATAACTACTTTGATGATTATGACTTGATTTGTTATTGTCGTAATGCTTTTATGTATTACAATGATAAATTTACTATTAGGCATGGCATCATTCATGTCTACATTCTAGATGACAATGATGTCATTGTTCAATTTAAAATAAATTTATTGTTATAAAGTTGATAATGTTAATGTCGGTAAGATTGGATAGATGATTATGTAATTTGGAAAGATAGAAAAAACATTACAAATTATTTCTTACCAAGTTGAAAAAACTTTAATTAATTGTTATTCGAGTATTTTTTATCTTAACAACATTGTTATGCTAATAATAGTATGTAATTTGGAAAGCTAATAGATTGAGCAAATGATTATGTAATGATAACAAAATAGTCATGTAGAATTCATTTGACAATAAAGTTTGGGAAAGATTAGAACTCTATTACACTACAACCTTCAATAAGCTCTTGAATAGCAATAGCTTTCACACGAGTAGATGTGACCAGCGTGTTTTTATTACCTTAAAAACTTTTATCTCGATAATTGGAATAGTAGACATAAAAAATTGAAATCTAAATTATGTGTAAGAAGTAGAGAGATGTTGAAATTTTTGCAGGAGAGAATAGAAAATGTGTGAAGAAAAATATATGAGGTGTTTGTATACACATTGTGAGATAATATAGTGGTGAAATTTCTATTAGCGGATATTTTTAAGAATTTGTTATTAGAATTATAAGGATTTAGAATTCTATTTGGATTTATAATGTTAAACTATAAATTATACATTATGTTATCATCAGGTTTAAGTCCACATTAAAGTGATTTAATATGATTTCAATGGACTTTGAAGTATATTAAATATAATATGGTTATATTATAATGTGTAGAGACATTAGAGGTAATTTACCAATTTGTGATGGGTAAAATGGTAAATTATCCAATTAGGTTAAATAAAAGGTTATGATCCACAATTCACAATCAAGACCTTTTGCCTATTTGGAACCGCCATCACTCTAGAGAGCGTTCGAAAAGGTGATTGTCGAATTCGTAAGATCCATGTACCTGATTTACAGTATTTTGCATTCAGACAATGGATCTGGGTACGTTTTTCTCGTTTTAATGATTTACTTTTAGAATTTCTAATGTATGAAAATTGAGAATTAGGTTTTCGTTTATTTTTAGGGATTCAATAATTTTAATTGAATCCAACAATTGGTATCAAAACCGATCATGTTAGAGTACGAGTAATCGTTGTTTGGAATCAAATCGGATTAAGAATCAATTTTTTAATTTTCAAAATATTTTTTTTATATGCATATAATTCCGCTAGATTGTTCTAGACCTTAAAAAATTGATTTTTTGTTATGCACGTTGATGATTATTGCCCGATCTATCATTATTTTCGATAAATCAGACAATTTTGGGGTGAAAATCTGCCAAAATCAGTGAGATTTTGGCGATTTTCGTTGCTGGTTTACAGCCCCTCTCCAGCGGTTTGGACCGATTCGGTCCGATTGGGTTAGGTTTGGTACGAATCGGACCAAACCATTTGGGTTCCATTCCAATTCGGTTAGGTTATGGTTCAGACCGGTTCTTAAGTTTGTTTGACCTGAACCTGTTTGGTTCTGTTCAATCAACCCAAAACGGATTCGATCCGGTTCAGCTCGATCCCAAAAAAAAAAAAATTGGGTCTATCCATTTGGTTAAATGGGCTCCGATTCACCTTTGTTCGGCAATTTTGAGTCTTTTTAATGACTATTTCTGGACAGTTCAGGGCTCGGTTCGCCCTGTTTTTGCCAATTTTGTAACGCCCCCGAAACCAGCAATACCATAGTCAAGATGCCCCGACAACTGCTCGCACCGGCATGCCACGTGCGTCGCCAACTGCATCATAGTCCTGGCCTCCCTCAAAAAGCTCACCTGAGATTTCGTCGTCACTTACACCATAGAACACAAAATGTAAGCCCCATGCTTAGCAAGTAGGGAATAATGAATGTAAAAACATAATGCACACTCAACCCTTAACACATGCAGTTTCTACTTGCTCTGTTGTTCTCGTTTCGTTTTCGTTTCATTAATCTTTCACTTTCCCGTGTGGATCAAGTAAGCACACATCCGAGCCCCGCTCATTGGACGGCCACACCCTGACCCAGCAGAGCAAGATCGAATAGCTCACATCGGAGCCCCACCCATTGGACGGCCATACACGATCTCCTCCCACATTGATCATAGAACCCTCTAGTGCTTTCACTCGCACGTTAACGACGAGGTGTTCATACTCACGACAACTTACGTATATTCAGCGGTACGTCTCTCGTAGAGCCCCTCACAAGTGATACCCTAGCACCCTAACGTGACTAGGCGACTCCATTCGAGACTACATTATGTTTCTTCTTATCTTTTCATGCTCACACTTTAAAAACCATGCTCAAAACTCGTTTTTCGTGGTTCGAAAACAATGATGCATGTCAATACAATGCTCAAACACAAAACAAAAAAACAACCAAACAATAAATCCTACCGTTCCATGGTGTAGGCCCGAAGGCAAACGCACACACTCCACTACTTACCTGGTTACCCCGCACGTATTCAGTTACTTCGACTACGTTAACTGCTCACTCGTCAACCTAATAAATATAGGGAAAATCACTTAGTAACTGTCTAGTAATTCTAAAAAATGCCTAAACTAAAACTAACAACACATTTAACCAAATTTTAAAGCATAAACCCTAACTCTCGAAATTCTCCCATTTTTAGTGTCCAAATTTCAATCGACCATAACTTACTCGTTTTTCATTGGATTTACACGATTCAACCCATTCCATAAACCTCTACATGTCAACTATCCAATGAATCAATTCAATTTACCAACCAAACAAGTATGGCCGATCGAATTCTGCACCTAACAAAATCGGCAACATTGATCCAAAAACTAATTTTTCACCAATTTTCACCAATTCTCTAAACTAACTACCTAAACAACATAAACCAATCTATCCTAAGTTTAAACCACCAAAATTAGCAAGAAAATACAGCCAATGAATGAAAATTTCAGATCCCTCACTTAGGGTTTCTTAAACTTCACTAAACCTCACCAAAAACCTTAACAAAACCTCATAAATCTTCATTAACATACATCTACAACAAAACTCATTAGATAACTAACCTTAATCCTTGCAAAGCTTTAAAAAATGAAGGTGGAGAAACCCTACAATGGTGGCTGCAAAATCGTGGAGAGAAAAAGGGAGGAGGAAGAAGATTTTGACTTTTAACACATTATCCATCCAACCCTTTAAACTCACACTTTTCTCCCTTTTTATTTTTAACCTTCAAACTTTTAATTTTACAAAATAACCTCTCCGTTCACTCCACTCATCTCCCTCACGTGGAAACTCCTCTTTCCCTCATACTTATTTTTTATTTCTTTTATTTCCATTTGCTTAGCACATCATTAGACAACACTATACTCTATTCCATAGTTTTCATTCTAACTTTCACTTCCAATTTCACTTTCCACTCAAGAGTTTAGGAGAACTCTAGGATTAATGTTAACTCTCATAATTTAACCTAATCTAAGGCTATATACGTTATAGGAAACTTCCAGGTGTTTACAATCCACCCTCCTTAAAAAAATTTTGTTATCAAAATTTGCGTACCTGAAGAGCTCAGGATAGCGTTCCATCATATCATGCTGCCTTTCCCATGTCGCCTTCTCAACATTGTGGTTACGCCATAATACCTTTACTAGTGGAATTTCCTTGTTGCGTAACATCTTTACTGCATAATCTAAGATCTCCACCGGTTTCTCCTCGTATGTCAATGTTGGCTGCACCTCAATATCCTGCTGCACCACGACGTGTGATGGATCCCTTAGGCACTTTCTCAGCATCGAGACATGAAAGAAATTATGAACTCCCTCCATAGAAGTTGGCAGCTCTAACTGGTATGCCATTTTTCCAACTCTCTTAGTGATCGGGAACGGTCCAACATACCTCGGGTTCAACTTACCCCTTTTCCCGAACCTCATCACTCCCTTAAACGGCGAAATCTTCAAGAAAACTTCGTCTCCCACCTCAAATTACAATTCCCGCCTCCTTCCATTAGCGTAGCTCTTCTGCCGACTCTGAGCTGTCAACATACGCTGTTGAATAAATTTGATCTTGTCAGTTGTTTGTTGTACGATTTCTGTAACACCCGATTTTACGGGTTTTTGAATTTTGCGCGCGATGAAATTTTTGATATTTTGCGAATCGAGACTTTTAATGGAACCCTTAAAAGGGTAGTTTTGGGTCAGACTTTGCTCCACAACAAGCACTATGCATAACATCATTTGTAAAATCCCCATGTTTTTTAGCCGGCAGGAACGATCCAAACAGGCTTTTATATTTCTATCAGGGCTCCGGAATGCAGCTGGGTGTGGAGGGTTTCGCTGTTGGGTTTCATCATACATGTGCTGGCTATAGTGAGAAATGTGAATGTTCAATGTGCAGTTATGATCTTCTTGCTCTTTGCCTCCTGGGCGGTTTCAAAGGTAGTGTCTCTTGATAACTAGAAAACAGGTTATGGTATCTTTTGAATCAAGAACAACAATACAGAAACAGAATCTTAAGATTAGAAGAAATAAAGAATCGGCACCGATTAAACACCTTGGTTCGGACACCTTGGTTCGGACGACGTGTCCTTTGTCGACAACCTTACAAAGTTTTTGTGTATTTAAATATTTAATTTAAAAACTTTTAACATTGTAAAATTAGAGTTTTGCAACACTTAATTTTAAACCTTATTTGATAAATTAATTTGGAAAAAATAAATTCTAAGAATTTGGGGTGTTACAAAGAGATATCAGGTCGTGTAATCGTTACACTAACGGCCGACTAGACGACGATGAACTATAGGATTCTCAATTGGAGCACTGCTTTCGTAATACCATTTTTTAGCAAGATCCATGGGTGAAGCAGCTAGTTTGCAATTTAGAAAACCAGTATTTTGCAACAACTCAAGATGATAACGTCGTTGGTTGAGAGACAAATCTTTGTTAGACAAGCAATCTGCAAGCCAAGAAAATAATGTAAATCGTTTAATTCTTTGAACTTGAATTTGCTGTTAAGATGACATTGAATAGTATCCAAGTAAGCGACAGAGTTGCCAGTTAGAATAATATTGTCAACATACAGTATAATTACCAAAAAAACATTTTGTTGTTGACGAATGAATAGGAAATTATCAGCTTTAGATTGCTTAAAACCATAATCCATCAAAACATTAGACAATTTGAAGAACCATTGACAAAAAGCTTGCTTCAAGCCATAATGACATGCCTTGGGTTACATTCAAAAGGAAAATTGGTAAAGTCCCAAACTTTATATCTTCTCTCTACTTATTACGTATTTTTCTCTTGTAAGTATAATTCTTGGAAGGAATGCATATGGAGCACTTGGAGGAAGTCACCAACTAGCCCGATGGGAATTTGTCTTCCCGGGCCCCTATCTTTGTAATTTTTTTATTTTTGAACTTATTTGGCATACATTCGCCTTTATTGTATGGATTATATAATTGCGTCATGCATTAGATTGTGTGGTTAGGGTTAGATGTATGTTGGTGGATTATGGGTTGAAGAAATTCAACCAATTATTCAAAGAAAAAAGGCTTTCACAAGATCAAGCCCAAAGGAAGCCATGACTCAAAGAAGAGCCCACATTTAAAGGTATGATTTTACAGGTACAAGAGTTAGTGGCAACATGGATTGATGATGTGGCAAGATTCCCTCCATTGATCTATTTAGGCATGACATTCATCTCCTCCCTAAGATGTGTGCTTGTTTGCCTTGATCTTAGCCATCCATCCTTTTTCATCTAAAGGCCACCATTCATTCATCCTTATGGAAACCCTAATTCACCCTACGATCTCTATAAAAGCATGACATTGGTGAATGTTTTACAACTTTTGCCCAAATCAATACACTACTATTTCCCTAATATCCAAGGTGTTTCCTTTGGTGTTTTCCTTGGTTCTTTGAACCAAGTGGAGTATCCCTCTATTATTAACTTAGCTTGGGTTGCTAAGTTAATTCTTACTCATTCCCTCGCCTTCTCCATTGGGAGTTGGAGTTGAGGACGAAAATCCTGGCCTACGGTAGTCGTTTTTCCTGCGAGAAAACCATTCACTCGAGAGCTTAAATCATAAGATCGCTCTACGAGTCCGCTAAGGGTATTGCCTTTACTTTCTTGCCATCACATTTTCACACACATCACCCTTTAATTTTCGGCCATCAAACTCACACACTTCACATTTATTTTATTACATTTTTTCTCTTCATTTTTATCTTGCATATCTTCATCATTTCACACACCCTCTCTTCATCTCTTTGCTTATTTTTATTTTATCTTTCTTGCCCTCGTTATCCACCATATATTCGGCCAACAAGGCTTCCCACGATGCGTTTTAGTTGCCATGACAATAGTCAAAAATTGACACAAAACTGGGATAGCAGCTCGTTTTATTTTCTAGCATTTTTCCTTACTAATATTGTGCTAACTTGTGCTATTTTATTTTTATTACTTGCTGCCATTATTATTGTCATTTAAATGCTTAAAATATTCTAGAAAATATGGTATACAATGTGTTAGAAAATCGGCCAAGGTGAGCATTTCAAATCCCTCATTTTTCTTTTCGGTTTTATCTCCTTTATTCTCGGTTTTTCTATATTATTTGCTGTATTTTGAGCTGTGTTTTAGCACTTAGATATTGTCCATTAACTATATAAAAATTTTGGAATTTTTGGTGTTTAAAAATCGGCCTAAAACTAATTCTAAAAATCGGTTGTTGAAGTGTTATTCTCCTTGGATTTTGTTAGACTTTTGCCTCAGTTTCATGGTTATTTTTGCCTTGATTTTTTTATTCTACTTTACTATGAATGAGACACGAAATTTCATCTAAGATATGTGCTATTAACTTGTTTCAAAATCGGAATTAAAGGATGCATAAATTGACCCTAAAGTTTGAGCTATAAAATCGGTTCATTTATGTTACTTTTCTTCTCGGTTTTGCATGTTATTCCTCTGATTTTTCTTGGCATCTTTTGATTATAATTGAACCATGTTTTGCATCTAAATGTTGTTCCAATAACTAAAGATTAATTTTGAAATTTTGATGCATGAAAGTCGGCTCTAAATTTTTACTTAAAAATCGGATTCTACTTGTTTAATGCTTATTCGGTTTCTCGAGTATGTTCCTCTCGGATTTCCTTGTTAGTTTGCTGAATGTTTGCACTTAGATTTAGCTTATAATTCATCTATTAAATGCTGTAATTTAATTGCACAAAATTTGATTTACAAGGATGATTAATTTTCTAGCTAAAAATCGGCTATATTGAATATCATGCACTTAGAAAATTCTGCTCTATATAACTTGAAATTTCTGCATATTAACTATGATTAAATTCATGATCTAATTGTATTAGTTGCTATTAATATTTTTTTGAGTGATTCTAATTAAAAGTTGATAACTTGATTGAAATTGGTTAGATTTGTAATAATTGCACGAATTGAAAATTTTATTTCTAAAACTAGTTATTGCTAAGTGATATTGAAACTTAAGTTGTTTATTGAATACCAATTTATAAATATTGATTGTGAGCATGATCCTTATTTTACTTTTGTCTTAGCTAGGAAATATTCCTTAGTACCTAAAATTTTTCCTAAGACAATTAATCAAGATAATCACTTCACTAACTTTTGGGATAAAACAACTTAGTCAAGAACTTGAAATTTAAAAATTAAAATACTTAGACATGATTAATAGGAGCGGCTTTGCACGTGACACACCCCATAAAGAATCAAATCATGCGAGGGGCACTCCCACTCCCGAACCTACACGTCACGAAGGTGAGACTAGTGCTCAATGAGGCATGCAAGGACAACTCGATACTTTAACGAGCGTAGTTCACAACCTTACCCAACAAGTCTAATCATTATTGAACAATCCTCCCCGAAAAGAATCCCAAGAATGAAATCCTTCACGAGAGACATCTTCTAGGGTTATTTCCGAACGTCCTAGGTGTAGAAATCCTTTTCCACAACCCTTAGAGGAAGAAGAATGAGATGAGCCCCAAGGAAGGAGATCCCAATATTTTGAATCGGAGGATGAGGATTAGGCACACAATCAAGAACCAAACATTATCCCATTTAGTGGTCTCTATGGTAGTGATGAATATTCTATTTGGGTTAAAAGGTTAGAAAAGAGATTTGCTTATAAGTATTATGGTGAAAGGGCAAAAGTTAACTTAGCCTCTAAGAGTTTAACCAAGAAAGCTAAATCTTTGTGGGAAAGATTTATAGCAAATTTAAGAAGAAGTAAGGAAGAAGACTTGATTTCTTGGACAATAATGAAGAGGATATTAGAGAGGGAATTTGGCCCAAAACTACAGAAGGAAGAGCCCAATTTTAGAAACAAAATTTTTAAGGAAGATCACCCTATATGTTACCCTATCTCCTCCAAATTTAAGAATCAAAATAGGCGTGAATATCCCTCCACTCATGGAAGAAATTTAAGGGATAAAAGGGGGATAAGGACTAGGATTAATCAACCACCAATTCTATCTTCCTAACCAATTATTGACGAAATTAAAATTACTGGCCACCTTTTGGAAAATTGGGTACAATAAACTTCAGGATACTTGCCAATTCATCAACCATTCTTGGATCACCACATATTATGCCCAAAAAGATGAATGAATTCAATGAAGAAGTCTTAAGTAATGTAGAATTGCAAGAAATTTTAGAGAAAACACCAAGCTTAAGTAAAGAGGAAGAAGAGACATTAGAAGGAGCCAATTATTACTCCGAAGAAGTTCCTCTTGTTGAGTGGAAAATCAAAAGGAGGAAGACATTTTGAAGGAAGAGGAAAGTGAACGATTAAAGGAGGAATTACCACAAGGTTTACCACCCATGCATGGTAATGCTTACCAATTGGATGGAACAACCCAAGAGCACCTTCATTCAAGTGTAGTCATTTGGCATCATAATCCCCTTTATAATGAATCACCCACCTCCCAACCCTCAAATTTATCCTTCTTCAAAACAAATCCCATTTGAGAAGAAATTGTTGAAGAGGAAAAGATGCTTTGCCATTTGAAAGAAGAGTCAACATGGCGACAAAAAAAGATAGAGTTAAGTGAAGAGAGTATTTTTAGAATTTCTAATATGATCATTGGTCTACCACACTCCCTTCCAAATATTAAAGGAATAAACCCTTCTTCCCAACCATTCCTAAGAAATAAACTTGAGGAAATTTCCTTACTATCCCCCTCAATTAGGAAGAGGTTTGTTTATGACTTTGAGCCTCAATATTTCTTTCCCACATTGCACCATCAAGCCCAACAAATAAATAGAAATTTTACTTCCTTTGTGTTCCACAAACACCCCATCTTATTAATGGGAGAATTACCAAACCCACGTATTCCATTTGGCTACCACAAATTCTACCATAGAACTAGAGTTAAGGTTCAATTGGTTAGAAATTTTATCTTTGCAGTCTTAAGAGAAAAATGATTATTTCTTTGGTCAAAGGACTTTAACATTTCCACCTCACTACATGTCGGATTTGATTACTTTGGAAAATTTTGTCTCATCATTGAGCAATCGCCCTCCAAAGTAACTTTCGAATCCAATTCTACCACCCTTAACGAAGAAAATTTTAGTTAGACCATCCAACCCCCTTGCCATTTACAGTATCATTTGGTGATAGACTTTCAAACGAAAGAACATACTTTCGTTGCATTCAAATTTGAGCCTTCAAAGAGTAGACAAGAAATCGTAGGAGACAATTTTGGGGAGAAGTCAACCAACGAATTTGAGGTGAAATTCTCAAATCACCCGGAGAGGATGACATGCCTCGGGTTACATTCAAAAGGAAAATTGGCAAAGTCCTAAACTTTATATCTTCTCTATACTTATTACGTGTTTTTCTCTTGTAGGTATAATTCTTGGAAGGAATGCATATGGAGCACTTGGAGGAAGTCACCAACTAGCCCGATGGGAATTTGTCTTCCCGGGCCCCTATCTTTGTAATTTTTTTATTTTTGAACTTATTTGTTATACATTCGCCTTTATTGTATGGATTATATAATTGCATTATGCATTAGATTGTGTGGTTAGAGTTAGATGTATGTTGGTGGATTATGGGTTGAATAAATTCAACCAATTATTCAAAGAAAAAAGGCCATTACAAGATCAAGTCCAAAGGAAGCCATGGCCCAAAGAAGAGCCCACATTTAAAGGTATAATTTTGCAGGTACAAGAGTTAGTGGCAACATGGATTGATGATGTGGCAAGATTCCCTCCATTGATCTATTTAGGCATGACATTCATCTCCTCCCTAAGATTTGTGCTTGTTTGCCTTGATCTTGGTCATCCATCTTTTTTCATCCAAGGGTCACCATTTATTCATCCTTATGGAAACCCTAATCCACCCTAGGATCTTTATAAAAGCATGGCATTGGTGAATGTTTTACAACTTTTGCCCAAATCAATATACTACTATTTCCCTAATATCCAAGGTGTTTCCTTTGGTGTTTTCCTTGGTTCTTTGAACCAAGTGGAGTAGCCCTCCATTATTAACTTAGCTTGGGTTGCTAAGTTAATTCTTACTCATTCTCTCGCCTTCTCCATTGGGAGTTGGAGTTGAGGACGAAAATCCTGGCCTACGGTGGTCGTTTTTCATGCGAGAAAATCGTTCACTCGAGAGCTTAAACCGTAAGATCGCTCTACGAGTCAGCCAAGGGTATTGCCTTTACTTTCTTGCCATCACATTTTCACACACATCACCCTTTAATTTTCGCCCATCAAACTCACACACTCCACATTTATTTTATTGCATTTTTTCTCTTCATTTTCATCTTGCATATCATCACCATTTCACACACCCTCTCTTCATCTCTTTTCTTATTTTTCTTTTAACTTTCTTGCCCTCATTATCCACCATATATTCGGCCACTAGCACACACACCACTCTCCTCATTTTTTTTTGCATTTATTATCATATTTAGTCCATATTTTCAGCCATTTTCACTACCACACAACCGAGTACTCTTCTTGAATATTTTGTGGGTTTGAACACAACCCTTTTCTAAGGGATTTTGTGTCACATAAAGAGATTTATTTAATTTTCAAACTAAATTAGAAGAATTCTCCCCCTAAATAGAATAACCCAGTGGTAAAGACATGTAAACTTCCTCATTTAAATCACCATTCAAAAAAGCATTATGAACATCAAGTTAAGAAATGAACCATCCGATGATGAAAGCTAAGGCAAGTGGAAGCTTAACTATAACTATTTTTGCTACTAGAGAAAATGTATTAAGAAAATAAACCCTCTTGCTGTAACACCCGACAATCTCTGCCAGGTGATTTTCTTAACGGAATTAATTGTCACCTTTATTATTAATACTTGAATTTAATTTTAATGCCAAAGTTTATTTGATTTCTAATTTTGGGGTGGAAAATGGTAATTAGGAAGGATCTTATTAATATAAATAGAAAATGGAAACCTTAAACCTCACTAAAACCCCACTGTAGCCGACATTCTCTCTCGGCAATTCCCGTGCTTCCAGAGCCTTTTCTCTGCCAGCGATTCCCTCTTTGGCGATCGATTTCTCCAGCCTCCACTCCGATAACCTACATTTGAGGTAAGATTTAGTCAATGTAGTTGCCGTGTAGTTGTTTGGAACTCTGTTTTCAACTAGAACCCAATGTTTCAAGATTCTTCAATGGCCGGATAATAGGAACATTTTTATCGATGTTTGGTAATGGCATTTCCGAATCGATTCTGGACATTTAATATAGCCGACCCTGATTAATCGTTAGTTGAACCTAGCTGTTTTGGTTTTGGATTTCAGACTGCACACAGAGAACTAGACTAAGGGATTCAGGAATGACTTTAGTTATTAGATTCTAGGATGATTTGTGATTAGGACTATTAGGAATTTTATTTTAACTACTATAATATAATGTTTTAGGTGAAGAAGTCTGAAAAAAAGGAGCTCAAGTTGCTAAGGAAACTAGGTAAGTGAATGTGTAGAATTCTCGGCCATTAGGGCCCTACATCATAAGGATGCTAGGTAGAAACTGATACGATGATTAGAAGTTATTTTAGCTATTGTCTGTTACTTATGTTGATGTTTGTTTAAGTTAGTAAGATGGTTTGTACTTGGATGATTTACGGATGTTTGAGAACTATGTTATGTGATGTTCTGTTAGAGTCCATGAAGTCAACTGTCTAGTATGATAATTTCCATAGTCTGATGATTTAAGAACATTCATGTCATGCATCATGATTTACTCCTCAAGCATATGAAAATGATTTATGAGCATGTTTTCCCCATGAACAAGGTATGAAAATGAATATGAAAACGATCTCATACAACATGATTAAGTGAGGGTTGAGGGCGGGTTGACGTATGCCACAGTCTAAAGAGGGACCATGAAAATGACCCGAAAGGGAATATGATCAAAATCACTGTCAACCCCCCTTTTACGGCACAAATCATCCCTTAATCCATATGATGAAAACAATGAACAGAAATAAGAATGATAAATGATCAAAAACATGTTTTCTGTCAACTGTAAATTCATGAATACATGTTAGTTTGCATTCCTTACTAAGCATTAGGCTTATAGTTTAAACCTCATGATGTAGGTGACGAGTTTTCAGGTGAGGATCTCAAAGTTAATGAGGATGTTTAAGCTCGGTTGCTGAAAGGTGCTCAGGGTGGAGATTTATGGCTGGCAGGCGATATTGACCCGCGGTTATGCTCACATTAAGTCAGTAAGGTTTATGAAAGACTGAAGTCTGTGTAGGATGAGATTTCTTTTTATAACATTCGGATGTTGGGATTTGTCTATTTGATCTCTGAGTTCGAGGAATGATTTAAGTTTATAGAATGATCTGCTTAATTAAGTCTTCCACTTCACGTATCCTGAATGGGTCTATGATTTTTATTCGTTTAAAGTTTATGCCTATCAAGTTGAAATCTATGAGATTCGGGGTATTTTTCTGTTGGTTGAAGTTTTTTGATGATTATCGTGTTTTACTGCTGAGTGATAGGAGTCGGATGAGTGTATCATCCGGCTGACGTCATCGGCGGATGTCGAATGATAGAAGTTGAACGATTGAGTCTTCCGGCTGATGTCATCGGCGGATGTCGAATGATAGAAGTTGAACGATTGAGTCTTCCGGCTGACGTCATCGGATGATGTCGAGTGTTTACTCACCGAATGATGTAAGTAAAGTATTTAGTCGTTTGTTAACCGGATGATGCCTCTGTTGGATGAAGACATCATCCAGCTGACGTCATCGGTGGATGGTGAAAGATTGTTGATCACCGGGCGATGTAGGTGTTTTCTTTACCGGATGATATAAGTAATGTTTTGTCGTTTAGTGACCGGGCGATGTAGGTGTTTTCCTTACCGGATGATATAAGCAATGTTTTTTCGTTTAGTGACCGGGTGATATTTTAATTAGACACATGAAACGCCCGTGTCCGCCGGCAGATGTGTAATGTATTTCGTCGCTGGGCGATGCCTAATGAATCACGTGTGATGTCTTGAATTATGATTTAAAAGAAAAATATAGAAAAAAAAGGAGAGAACAAAGGAATGTAAGGATATATGGTCAATTCTAAAAGAGTCATGGTTTGGTCTCGGCTCTACTGGGGTCGTTACAATTATGGTATCAGAGCAAAACCGGGTTCTAAAATCGATTCTGCAGACTGCCTCCCAGCACAGATTGCCACCTGAGTACACTCCAACAACTGTAAGTGTTTAGGATTTTAGTAATGTCATTAAGTTAAGATATGCTATGATTATTTTCTTAGGAATCCCAAAATGGAGAGGGGACAACAGAGAGAAGACAATGTGGATAGTACCACTATTGCTCAGCTAACGAAGTTGGTTATACGCCAATCACGCCAAATCGAGCAGCTTATGACCACCAAGAAAGAGCATGGGAACTCTAGCTCTAATGCAAACCATGATCATGGTGGCGAACGCTTCCATAGACTTAGACCCCCAACATTTAATGGCCAAGTTTCGGATCCTGTTTATGCTGAGGAGTGGATTCAGAAAATGGAGGACATGTTCAAGTACGCCAAGGTCGATGAAGGAGATAAGGTCACTTATGCTGTTTTTCATTTGGAACTGAGTGCAAGGCATTGGTGGGACTCAATCCAGAGCACCATTAATGCAGGAGCTATGACCTGGGAAATGTTTAAGACTGCGTTCTTTGATAAATATTTCAATAGGACCGTTCGTGCCAGCAAGAAGAAGGAGTTCATGAATTTGCGTCAAACTGGCTCTGTGGCAGATTACATATGTAGGTTTGAGGCTTTATCACGGTTTGCTCCCCGATTGGTTGAGGATGATGAGGACAAGATCCACCAGTTCGTTCAAGGATTGAAGCCGAGTTTGTATATGAGAGTAAAGACTGCTGGAATACATGATATACCATATGGTGAAGTGACGGCTAAGTCCTTGGAACTGGAAGAAGCCGAGATAATGACATATGCACAGCGTGAACAGCCAAGGAAGTTCATTAAGGAGGCTCAGCCGCCACCACGTCAGAACAAAGGATGGCAACCGCAACAGAACAAAGGACCACAACAACAACAGCAAGGTATAAAGAGACCCTTCAATCCAAATGATGATCAAGGAAAAGGAAAACGACCATTAGCCCCTCTATGCTCCAACTGCCAGAAGAACCACCATGGCGAGTGCAAGCTACACTCTGGCCGTTGCTACAGATGTGACAAGGTCGGACATGTAGTCAGAGACTGCCCCATGCCACCAGACCCCAATCGAGCAAGAATAACACCCAGAGTCTTTGCTATGATGGAGGACGAAGATGTTGTGCAGCATACGGTCATAACAGGTACAATTATGATCTGTGGTATTTCTGCTTACACACTTATAGATACGGGGGCCACCCACTCATTTATAGCAATCATGTTTATCTGTAAGCATACGTTAGGATACTTACCAGCTGATAGGTCATATAGTGTCATGTTACCGTTAGGGAACTCCTTACATTCTGAATAGATAGTGAAGGGTGACATTGTGTCCTTAGGAGATAAGAAGTTATATGTAGAGCTGATTGTAATTGACATGAAGGGGTATGAAGTTATACTAGGGATGGATTGGTTATTCAGACACCATTCCATGATAAGTTGTAGGTCTGGATTAGTTGAGTTCCGACCCCTGAATGGAGATCGGTATACATTCCAAGCTATCCCAAAAATAAGTAAAATACCAATTATATCCTCTCTAGAGACTCAACAGTTATTGAAAAGTGGCTGTGAGAGTTATCTAGCTAGTGTAGTTGATGTTCGGGTGACGAATAAAATAAAAGTACAAGACATTCCTATAGTCCGAGAGTTCCCTGAAGCATTCTTGGATGATTTGCCAGGATTACCGCCTGATAGAGAAATAGAGTTTGTGATTGATACATATCCCGCGGCATTACCTGTATCTAAGAACCCTTACCGTATGGCACCTGTTGAATTAAAGGAATTAAAAGTCCAACTACAGAATTAGTAGACAAGGGATTTATACGCTCTAGTAGTTCTCCCTGGGGTGCACCTGTTTTATTCGTTAAGAAGAAAGATGGTTCTCTTAGAATGTGCATTGACTACAGAGAGCTAAACAAGTTGACAATTAAGAATAAATATCCTTTACCCCGAATTGATGATTTGTTTGACCAATTACAAGGAGCTAAGGTATTTTCAAAGATTGACTTACGCTCGGGTTACTACCAACTGATGGTTAAGGAGAGTGATATACCAAAGACAGCCTTCAGGACCCACTACGGACACTATGAATTTCTTGTGATGTCGTTTGGACTGACTAATGCGCCTGCAGCCTTTATGGACTTGATGAATCGTCTGTTTCGTGAGTATTTGGACAAGTTTGTGATTGTGTTTATAGATGATATACTAATATACTCACGTACTGAGGCTGACCATGCAGAACATCTAAGAATAGTTTTGACGACATTAAAACAGCAACAACTTTATGCCAAGTTGTCTAAGTGTGAGTTCTGGCTGGATAAGGTTAACTTTTTAGGTCATGTCATTTCTGCTGAGGGCATATCAGTAGATCCAACCAAGATTCAGGCTGTTAAGGACTGGCCACAGCCAAAGAATGTCAGTAAAGTCCGTAGTTTCCTTGGTTTGACAGGTTATTATAGAAAGTTCATTAAGGGATTCTCTATGATAGCTAAGCCTTTAACTAATTTAACAAAGAAGGACACCAAGTACTATTGGACTGAAGCTTGTGAAGAAGGCTTCCAAACACTTAAGCTGAAGTTGACGACAGCCCCACTACTGACTCTACCAACTGAAGAAGGAAAGTTTAGTGTTTACTGTGATGCATCCAAAGTTGGACTGGGGTGTGTTTTGATGCAAGAAGGAAAGGTCGTGACGTATGCCTCTAGGCAGCTGAAGAGTTATGAACAGAATTACCCCACTCATGATTTAGAGTTAGCCGCAGTTGTTTTTGCACTAAAGATTTGGAGACACTATTTATATGGTCAGCAGTGTGAGGTGTTTTCTGACCATAAGAGCCTGAAGTACCTGTGATGACCCGAATGTGCACGTATGATACGATGGCTGCACTAACCGGAACCCGGATGGCGGTACGTCTGCGCGGGAGAACCGGAAGGTGACAGGTCGTAAAAAGGGGGTCGTCACAATCCCACATCGCTTAGGGAAGTATGTGGAAATGAAACATATGTAAAGAGACACTCCCAACATAGCAAGACGCGTTTTGGAGAACAATTGGCAACGGATCCCATAAGAACTCTGAAGTTAAAAGTGATTCGGCGAGAGCAATTCAAGATTTGGGTGACCTTCCGGGAAGTTCTCGCCAAACAAAGCCGTGAGGGTAGGATATTGGGTTGCGGCCCAATCCCCAGAGCGGATAATATCTTGCTGGGAAAAGGGTCATTACAAATTGTATCAGAGCCTGTACCCAACCGTAAATGTGGCCAATGAGGACGTTGGGCCCCCGAGGGAGGGTGATTGTGATGACCCGAATGTGCACGTATGATACGATGGCTGCACGAACCGGAACCCGGATGGCGGTACGTCCGCGTGGGCAAACCGGAAGGTGACAGGTCGTAAAAAGGGGGTCGTCACAATCCCACATCGCTTGGGGAAGTATGTGGAAATGAAACATACATAAAGAGACCCTTCCAACATAGCAAGACGCGTTTTAGAGCACAATTGGCAATGGATCCCATAAGAACTCCGAAGTTAAAAGTGCTTCGGCGAGAGCAATTCAAGGTTGGGTGACCTTCCGAGAAGTTCTCGCCAAAAAAAGCCGTGAGGGGAGGATATTGGGTTGCGGCCCAATCCCCAGAGCGAACAATATCTTGCTGGGAAAAGGGGTCGTTACAGTACCTATTCACCCAAAAGGAATTAAACATGAGGCAAAGACGTTGGTTGGAATTTGTTAAGGATTATGACTTCGAAATCAAGTATCACCCGGGTAAGGCTAATGTTGTAGTCGATACTTTAAGCAGAATGTCGACAACAATGCAACCTACGTTATCAACCATGTCTGTACCATTGAGGTCGGAGGTTCAGAAATTTGAATTGGAGATGGTTTCTGAGTTGTCAGCCTTACTTGCCAATGTTACAATTAGACCAACTATTTTGGACAAGATCAAGGAGACACAACAAAAGGATTCGAAGAAAAATAATAGCATGATGAGTAAGTTGCAGGACGCCTCCTCTGAATTCAGTCTCTCCAATGATGGTATTTTGAAATTTAGGAGTCGATGGTACATTCCAAGTGACAAGGAGTTGCGTGAGTTGATCTTGGCTGAAGCTCACTCATCTTCTTTTTCTGTACACCCTGGTAACACCAAGATGTATCTGGATTTAATGTTACATTATTGGTGGCCAAATATGAAGAGGGATGTTGCCAAGTATGTGGAGTCATGTCTTGTATGCCAACAAGTTAAAGCAGAGCACCAACGCCCAAGAGGTACCCTTCAACCCTTACCGATCCTCGAATGGAAATGGGAAACATTGCCATGGATTTTGTTGTTGGACTACCTAAGACAACTAAAGGTCATGACAGCATCTGGGTTGTGATTGACAGATTGACGAAGTCAGCTCACTTCCTACCCGTGAAGACAACATATACGATGGACCAAGCTTGCTGATCTGTATGTTCAAAAAATTATCAGATTGCATGGGATTCCGATATCTATAGTCTCTGACCGTGATCCCAGGTTCACCTCAAGATTCTGGCAGAGTCTTCGGAGCACATTAGGATCGAAGTTATCTTTCAGCACTGCTTTTCACCCACAAACTGATGGACAATCTGAGTGGACAATTCAGATACTCGAGGATATGTTGAGAGCATGTGTGCTAGACTTCCAGACATCTTGGAGTCGACATTTGCCCTTAATTAAATTCTCCTACAACAATAGTTACCAGTCCACTATTGGTATGGCACCCTACGAGGCGTTGTGTGGTAGGAAATGTAGATCACCCTTATACTGGGATGAAGTTGGTGAAGCAAAACTCCTTGGACTCGAGATTTTACAGTAGATGTCAGATAAGGTTGCCATTATTAGGAGGAGAATGATGACTGCACAAAGCTGACAGAAGAGTTATGCAGACCAAAGAAGGAGATATCTTGAATTTGCTGTTGGAGATGAAGTTTTTCTAAAGATTTCACCCTTTAAGGGAGTTTTAAGATTTGGTAAGAAGAGAAAGCTTAATCCACGATTTATTGGACCATTCCCCGTCTTAGCTAGAATTGGCAGTACAGCTTACAAACTGCAATTGCCTCCATCACTGGAAAAGGTACATAATGTCTTCCATGTGTCAATGTTAAGGAAGTGCATACGTGATCCAGCACATGTTGTTGAACCAACTGGAATCAATATCGAGCCGACCCTAGAGTATGAAGAGAAACCAGTAAGGATTATGGAATCTGCGGTAAGGACTATTCGAAATAAAGAAATTCCACTGGTGAAAGTCTTATGGATGAATCATGGTATTGAAGAAGCCACTTGGGAGCGACCGCAGGACATGTTGGACAAGTATCCAGAACTCTTTACTTGATCAATTTTCGGGGACGAAAATTTTGTTTAAGGATGGGTGGATGTAACACCCGACAATCTCTGCCAGGTGATTTTCTTAACGGAATTAACTGTCACATTTATTATTAATACTTGAATTTAATTTTAATGCCAAAGTTTATTTGATTTCTAATTTTGGGGTGGCAAAATGGTAATTAGGAAGGATCTTATTAATATAAATAGAAAATGGAAACCTTAAACCTCACTAAAACCCCACTGTAGCCGACATTCTCTCTCGGCGATTCCCGTGCTTCCAGAGCTTTTTCTCTGCCGGCGATTCCCTCTTTGGCGATCGATTTCTTCAGCCTCCACTCCGATAACCTACATTCGAGGTAAGATTTAGTCAATGTAGTTGCCGTGTAGTTGTTTGGAACTCTGTTTTCAACTAGAACCCAATGTTTCAAGATTCTTCAATGGCCGGATAATAGGAACATTTTTATCGGTGTCTGTTAATGGCATTTCTGAATCGATTCTGGACATTTAATATAACCGACCCTGATTAATCGTTAGTTGAACCTAGCTGTTTTGGTTTTGGATTTCAGACTGCACACATAGAACTAGACTAAGGGATTCGGGAATGACTTTAGTTATTAGATTCTAGGATGATTTGTGATTAGGACTATTAGGAATTTTATTTTAATTACTACAATGTAGTGTTTTAGGTGAAGAAGTCCGAAGAAAATGAGCTCAAGTTGTTATGGAAACTAGGTAAGTGAATGTGTAGGATTCCCGGCCATTAGGGCCCTACATCATAAGGATGCTAGGTAGAAACTGATACGATGATTAGAAGTTATTTTAGCTATTGTCTGTTACTTATGTTGATGTTTGTTTAAGTTAGTAAGATGGTTTGTACTTGGATGATTTACGGATGTTTGAGAACTATGTTATGTGATGTTCTGTTAGAGTCCATGAAGTCAACTGTCTAGTAGGATAATTTCCATAGTCTGATGATTTAAGAACATTCATGTCATGCATCATGATTTACTCCTCAAGCATATGAAAATGATTTATGAGCATGTTTTCCCCATGAACAAGGTATGAAAATGAATATGAAAACGATCTCATACAACATGATTAAGTGAGGGTTGGGGGCGGGTTGACGTATGCCACAGTCTAAAGAGGGACCATGAAAATGACCCGAAAGGGAATATGATCAAAATCACTGTCAACCCCCCTTTTACGGCACAAATCATCCCTTAATCCATATGATGAAAACGATGAACAGAAATAAGAATGATAAATGATCAAGAACATGTTTTCTCTCAACTGTACATTCATGAATACATGTTAGTTTGCATTCCTTACTAAGCATTAGGCTTATAGTTTAAATCTCATGATGTAGGTGACGAGTTTTCAGGTGAGGATCTCAAAGTTAATGAGGATGTTTAAGCTCAGGGTGGAGATTTGTGGATGGCAGGCAATATTGAGCCACAGTTATGCTCACATTAAGTCAGTAAGGTTTATGAAAGACTGAAGTCTGTGTAGGATGAGATTTCTTTTTATAACATTGGGATGTTGGGATTTGTCTATTTAATCTCTGAGTTTGAGGAATGATTTAAGTTTATAGAATGATCTGCTTAATTAAGTCTTCCGCTTCACGTATCCTGAATGAGTCTATGATTTTTATTCATTTAAAGTTTATGCCTATCAAGTTGAAATCTATGAGAGTCGGGGTATTTTTCTGTTGGTTGAAGTTGCTTGATGATTATCGTGTTTTACTGCTGAGTGATAGGAGTCGGATGAGTGTATCATCCGGCTGACGTCATCAGTGGATGTCGAATGATAGAAGTTGAACGATTGAGTCTTCCGGCTGACGTCATCGGCGGATGTCGAATGATAGAAGTTGAACGATTGAGTCTTCCGGCTGACGTCATCGGATGATGTCGAGTGTTTACTCACTGGATGATGTAAGTAAAGTATTTAGTCGTTTGTCCACCGGATGAGTCCTCTGTTGGATGAAGACATCATCCGACTGACATCATCGGTGGATGGTGAATGATTGTTGATCACAGGGCGATGTAGGTGTTTTCTTTACCAAATGATATAAGTAATGTTTTGTCGTTTAGTGACTGGGCAATGTAGGTGTTTTCCTTACCGGATGATATAAGTAATATTTTTTCGTTTAGTGACCGGGCGATGTTTTAATTAGACACGTGAAACGCCCGTGTCTGCCGGCAAATGTGTAATGTATTTCGTCGTTGGGCGATGCCTAATGAATCACGTGTGATGTCTTGAACTAAGTTATGATTTAAAAGAAAAATATAGAAAAAAAAAAGAGAGAATAAAGGAATGTAAGGATATATGGTCAATTCTAAAAGAGTCATGGTTTGGTCTCGGCCCTACTGGGGTCGTTACACTTGCTGTGTATACCTTTTATAAATCTAATTACATCCTATAGGACGTTTGTCAAATGATAAAGAAACCAAAGTACATGTATTGTAATTTTTAAGAGCACTTAATGGAGCATCCATATCATCTCTCCATTTAGGAATTTGAATTGCTTCAGAGAAACTTTTATATTCATTTACAGAAGAAATAGCAAAATATATGAGTGAAAAGAGGGAGACAATATATGATAGGTTATAATAGCTGACCAAGGATATGTCGCATTGGACACAAAAGAATAAGTAGATGACTGTGCAAGATAACAATGATAATCAACTAGATAAGAAGAAGGTTTAGATAACTGGGTAGATTTATGTGTAGGAAAAGAAATATCAGTAGAAGGAGAATTATCAGAAGTTACTGAGGAACAACAAGTAAGAAATTCTTAGAAATATGAATAGAAGTTGGAGATGTTTTGAATGAGAATAGGTGCTCATGAAAAATGACATTTCTAGAAATAATAACATTGTTCGATTCAAGATCAAGAACAATATAGCCTTTATATCCATAATGATATCTAGGGAAAATCACAGCCTTAGCACGAGAAGAAAATTTATGACTACCACTTGCAATCGTGGTCACAAAACATAAACACCGAAAGTTTTGAGATGATTGTAACTAGGAACTTTACTATATAATTTCTCAAAAGGGAATTTATTATATAAAATAGGAGAATGTATTTTTTTGATGAGATATACAGCTGTTAGAATACCATGTCCCCAGAATTCTAAAAGAACATTAGATTGAAAAAGTAGAGATCAAGCAACCCTCAATTGTGTTGGTGTTTTATTTCCACAATAGAATTTTGTTGTGGCGTTTCAACACAAGAATGATAATGGATTATGTCTTTTGAATCAAAAAAACACTAAGAAAAATTTCACATCCATTATCCAGTCGAACTCCCTTGATTTGAATGTTAAATTCATTTTGGATCAGCTGAAAAAACTTTTGAAATATAAGAGCAATATTAGCCTCGGATTTAAGAAGATAAACCAAAGTAGTTCGAGAGAAATTATTAATAATTTTCAAGAAAAATTTATAGTCATCATAAGTCTTGGTATTAAAAGGACCCCGAATATCACAATGAACAAGCTGAAAAACAAAATTAACAAAAATGATTCTAAGAAGAAAAGGGTAAATTCTTTTGCTAGCAAGAAGACAAATGGAACAAATATCATTTTCTATACATGAAAAATGTAATTGTTATTTAACATCTGAGGTTTGATATGCGATGGATGACGAATGCGACAATGTCATAGTTTGGTAGAAAAAGTGACTGATTTATTGTGTTGAACAACTAAAGCAGAAGATTGAAATGTCAATTTAGATTGTTGAAGAACATATAGATTGCAAAATTGATTAGCCGTTCTAATCATCTACCCCAATGAAAGGTTCTGAATTATGCAAGAATAAGAATGAAAAATTATCTTACAATTGAGAGAAGAAGTAAGAGAGCTGATTAAGACAAGATTGAAATGAAATTGAGGAACAAAAAGAAAATGAAATTAGAACATTTATGGTGTGTTGCACTAGTTTCAAGAATCCAATGAGATAAACCCTTTAATTGAATAAACCAGTTTAAAATACACAAAGAACCAGACAACAACAAAAAATCTGCTTGAAACAATCTCTACAGAAAATTTCAAACTAGAAGAAGACACACTTATCATATGAAAAACCCTTCTCCATCACTCTTCCCTAACTCTTTGACTTGGTAAAAGAATATCTCGGAAAGTACTTACCACTTCCACTAAAACAAATATTTATTACTGTAAGAAATAAATCCCAAGTGAACCCAATAAATTACTCCAACTATAAAGACAGAGAATAAAGAAAAAATAAACCAACGCCAACCAGAACTAAATATTCACAATTCTCGACTTGGTTTTGAGTTCCTTCAACAAACAATATAAGATTGCATCAGCTCTTGATAGAGCTTAAATATTTTTGGATACCTACCAAGTCTAAACAATAGTTAAACTTGGTAACCGATAACACTTGTCAACACATTAGCAGGATTGTCTTAAAAAATGATCTTCTTCACATGGATACTTCTTCTTCAATTACTTCACAAATGAAATATAACCACACATTAATGTGTTTTCGTCTCTTGTGAAAAAACAAGACTTCTCATTAGAAAAATTATACTCTGGATGTCACAATAAATTATAGTGTCAGTGCAGATGCTACCCTTTTGAGTCCCATGCCTTCTTTGACTTAGTTGCTATATATTCTGCTTGTCTAGTAGATAAAGCCACGACCTTTGAAGACATGATTTTCAGCAAACGGCTCTAGCATATACAGTGAAAATATATCAAGAAGTGGACCATAAGTTGAAGACATTAAAATTGTATTCATTATAAAACTCACAAATTTGGATACATAAAAGTAGAGAAGTAAATGACTAAACTACCCTTATATGCTAACATCCCCCCGCAAACTCACGATGCGACAGCTATAAGCATTGAGAGTTTCTCAGACAAAAAATGAAAGCGTGAAGCTGAGTGTGCCTTAGTAAACAAATCAGCAATCTGCAAAGAAGAAGGGACATAAGACAAGATGATAGTGCCAAGCTGAAGATGATGACGGGTGACGTTACAATCAATCTCAATATATTTGGTTCGCTTATGAAATACTGAATTATGCGCAATCTGAATAGCAATTTGATTTTCACAATATAACGGAGTCGGACGACGAAGATGAACACCCATGTCCGCAAGCAACCAACGTAACCAAACAATCTCACAAGTAGTCAAGGCCATGGCACGATACTCAGTTGCTGTAGAAGACCGAGAAATAACATCATGTTTCTTACTCTTCCACGAAATAAGCGAATCACCAAGGAAAATACAGAATCCAGTGGTGGACTTGCAATCGGTAGGATCACCAGCCTAATCAACGTCGGAGTATGCACGTAGCTCGAAATATGACATAGAAGGGAACAAGAGACTTTGAAACTGAATGCCTCGAAGATACTTGAGAATACAAAGAACAACAGCCCAATGAACAGTAGTAGGAGCAGTAACAAACTGACTAACCACATGAACAACATTCGCAATATCTGGACGAGTCACAGTAAGATAAACCAAGCAACCAACAATAGTACGATATAAACCAAGATCCGACAAAGGAAGACCATCAGACAGAGAATATCGGGCATTAGTCTCAAGAGGAGTATCAGCAATCCTGTTGTCAGAGAGACATGCACACTCAAACAGATCAACTATTTACTTTAACTGAGATAATAGATAACATTTTGAGGAATAAGCAACCTCAATGCCCAAAAAGTAACATAATAAACCCAAGTCTTTCATAGCAAAACAACGAGCCAATTCAGACCTTAAAAACTCAATTCCATCATAATCATCATCAGGAATGATCATGTCATCAACATATAAGGATAACAAAATACGACCTGTATTCGTATGTCTAACAAACAATGCGGAACCATGATGACTAGGACGAAAACCAAGCAAAGTAATCACTGTGGAGAACTTCTCAAACCAAGCACGAGGTGCTTGTTTGAGACCATAGATAACCTTACAAAGCCGACAAACTTCACCTGGTTTGTGGGCGACACCCGGAGGAGGCATCATATAAACTTCTTCATGAAGATCACCATTTAAAAAAGCATTATTGACATCCATTTGAGATATTCTCCATCGACGTACAAAGGCGACCACAATCATAGTATGAACAGTTGTCATCTTTGCAACAAGGGCAAAGGTTTCTTCATAATCCATGTCATACTCCTGGGAGTAACCCTTAGCAACAAGTCGGGCTTTGTATCGTTCAATAGAATCATCAGAATTTGTATTAATCTTGTAAACCCAATGACAGCCAACAGTACATTTTTCGGATGGCAACGGTACCAAATCTCATGTATGAGTCTGATGAATAGCAGTAAGTTCCTCAGCCATAGCATCTTCTGCCAAAGTGGGTCACAAACAGCCTCTCTATAGGACAAAGGCTCATAAAGACGATGAACAGAAGCAACAAATGAAGCAAAAGAACTAGAATATAAAGAGTAAGCAAAATCAGGTTGCTTAGTAGACTTACGTGGTCTGGTGGACTGACGAAGTGGGGGGACATCCACAATCTCAGGAGTTGATTGAATGGCCGATTGAATGGCCGTAGGAGTAGTAGAGGGAGAGGTAGATGTCTCGGGAACCAAAGTATCAGACTCTATCGATCCATCAGCAGGAACAGCTGGAACTGTGGATGTAGTTTACTCAGTGCCAATATCAAAAGGATCAATGTGAATGAGATTTGACTGCGTCATCTGATGTGAACTAGCAGGAATAGAGAAGAAATGAATATGCTGTAAAAACACAACATGATGAGAGACATTCAATTTTTGATTAACCAGATCAAAACAATGATATCCCTTCTGACTAAAACAATAACCAAGAAAGACACACATGGCAGACCGAGAGGACAATTTATTACGCTCGACATGTGGTCGAAGAACAAAAAAAGTACAACCAAAGACTCGCAAAAAGGAATAATCAGGCACATGCCCATACAACTTTTCAAAGGGAGACAAACTTGAGTTATGAAAGATTAGAATTTTATTGATCACATGAGCAGCAGTAAGAATCACTTCCCCCCAAAACTCACTAGGAACATTGGCTGACAATAAGAATGAGCGAGCTGTTTCAACAAGATGCCGATGTTTCATTTCAGCAACTCCATTTTGTTGAGGAGTGTAAGTACATGATGTTTGAAGTATAGTCCCATAAGAAGCAAGTAAATGGGAAAAATCGTTAAAAGTATATTCACCTCCCAAATCACAATGAAAACATTTGATGACGGCTGAATGTTGTGTTTTTACAAGAGCCCTAATGTAACCCTCGACTTTTTCTTATCATGTAATCGTCCCTAAAATTCGGTTGTATAAAAGAAATTCACTATAAATGCAATGTACATTTTATTGGAATTTAGATGCCAAAGTTAAGGGATTAAAAGATAAAATGATCGAAGAAGGAGTTAAAACGTTCGGGATTTTAAGTGGAGGTTTTAAGTCAAAATAACGAAACTTCTTGAGGAAGTTTCCCCTATCCCAATAACCAAACACCCCCCCAACTCTCTCTCTCTCTCTCTCTCTCTCTCTCTCTCTCTCTTTTCACGATATAACCCTCTGCAGAAAACACCCCTCCCTCATTTCATTTTCTTCTTTTGCTTCTCTTCTCCAGCCGACACTCTCCTCACACCGACGACAAAGCGTCAAGCCCCTCCTCTCCATTTTCTTCTTATTTCTTCCTAAAAGGTAAGCCTATACGTTAGTTAATGGATTTAGGCTATTTAGGTGTTCATTTCGGTGGAAAGTTTTAGAGTTAGGGTTTTAGAAATTCATCGTATTTGATGCTAATGCATGATAGAACGTTGTTTAAGGGTTTGAATGGATAAACCAAATGAAAACTAAGCACGTTTAATGAAAATCGAATTTTCAAAAATCAAAATTGACACAACACAGGGCACCCATGAATGTGCATATTATAGGGTTTTCGATGCTAAACTAGACGTTATAAGGTTTCCGATGCATGTTGAATCGTAAAAAATGGATAAGAATAGAGAAAGTTATGACCGTTTGAAATTTAGCCTAGAAATAGGGAGAAATCTGAGATTTTGAATGGAAATTGCTTGAATTTGTTAGTTGAATTGAGCATAGACTATGTTTTGATTGTTTATTAGTTAGTACCGATGTAATGTAAATAGTGGTTCGAATGTGCATATTATAGGTTCGTAAAACGCCAAGGAGAAACGCTCAAGATTTGCTAAATTTGACGGACCTTACGTAAGTTCGTATGCATGTATTTGGCCCTTAAGACCTACATCACAGAGGCATTAGGACTTTATGCTTTATGGGGTATGTTGACGGGTGGACAGGTTATAGAACACGTCATAGGTTATGAGTTATTGTTTTATGTTACCGTCTAGATGAACTGTCTATGTTATGCTTCGAGGACCTGTCTTTTATTTATGTTATGTTTTATACACAATGTATGTCCATGCATCACGTTTTCAAGGAAATCATGCAAAACGTTTTATGCACATGTTTTAAGTAAGAATGATAAAAATGTAAATGTAAACTACGGTTAAGTGTGGGATGGGAACTGACATATATGTTTTTGTCCTTTTTTGGGACTTATGTAAAATCGTCCTTGCCGCAGACAATATGTTATTTTATCTCTCCTTGGGACAAGGCAAAACCACTAACCCACGTCATGTACATAATGTTTCACAGTTCCTCTATAAGCCCCTCTTAACCAACATGTCCACTTAAACGTAAATGTAACGTATGTACATGTTTTGAAACGTTCATGCATAGCACGTGAATTTTACTGCATTTATACGACGTTACTAAGCTTTAGGCTCATTAGTTAAACTATGTGATGTAGGTATGGATCGTACTGACGAGGACTCTGAGCCTCAGGCTAATGTTTAGGTGCGGTTGAAGGAACAAGCTTACGAGGTTTGTTGCGGCAATCAGGCGCCCCTTTTGACCCGTGGGTGAATGTTAAGGTTACGTGTAAATAGTTTAAGTCTTTTGGATGTGTAGATAGTAAGGATTTGAAAATATTCTGGAAATGTTTTGGGATTTATTTCTTTATGGATATGTTCGGTTTTTAGAGTCATCCATGCAATTTGTTTTCGTAAATTTTGCCACGCTTTTGTATAATATTTTTAGTCGTGTTTTTGGAGTTTTGAAGTATTTTACGTTTGGAGAGATTTGAGAAAGATTTTAGGTAAGTTTGAAGTGAAATGTAGGTGAAAGAAATGGAGGAAAGGGATGAAAAGGGGTGAAATGTGGAGCTGGGCACGTGTGGCTCGCACGCGCGATGCTAGGCTGGTGCGCACGTCGCTGGAAGGTGTCGCGCGCAGCCGATCGATCGCCGGGTGAAAGTGATCGATCGCCCCTAAGGATCGCTCGCTGCTGGGTAGGTAGAGCGAGCACCGATCGGTCGGTGCTTTGCGCGCGATCGATCGGCACCTGATGTTCTTATGAGGCGGGCAACACAGAGTTTGTCGATCAATCGGCACTGTGTGCACGATCGATCGGCTAAGTTAAGGCCAGAACACCTCAAGCATAGTGTTCTCCAATCGATCGGCGCTTTACGCACGATCGATCGGCCGTTCTTATGAGAGCAATCAGTACCCGAGCAGGCGCCGATCGATCATGCGTAAGACGCGATCGATTGGCCCCCAAGCGCGCAACTCCAGCGCATGCACTCAAGTTGGCGACGCGCGCGCGCTCCGATAGGGCAACGCGAGCGCCGCGACCGAGCGACTTGCGCACGCCAGCAGGCCACCGCGACAGGGCGATGTGCGCGTGATGACTGGGCGACACGCGCACCGCATGCAATGTTTCAAAAAATGTTTTTTTTTATTTTAATTTTTAAACACGTTTCAACCCGATGTTTTACGATACTTCCCAAACGTATTTTTCAAACAGTTTTCCTCGTATTTCAAATGGTTTAGACGACCCAAAAACTGAGTCAACGTTTTATCGAAAACGATTTTAGTCTTCGATTTAGAGTTTTAAAAGTTCAAAAAATTTCACGTCAAAAATGTCTTTAATAAAGTGAAAGTCACGTCAAGTCCAGTGGCAATGTAAATGTTGCTACAGTAGTGGTATCAGAGCTCCCGGATTTTAAAAGTAATTCTGTAGACTGTCTGACTTCGCAATCCACCATATGAGATCGCTCCATCAACTGTAAGTGTTTAAGTTTCAGTACAAGTTTTAGTTTATTAAATTATGTTTACTATTATGTATAGGATTTCTTAGAATAGTGAGACGATGACAAGGGGAAGCTAACGACAGGGACGACGCCATCCGACAGTTAACTGAATTGGTTGGTGTTCAGTCTCGTATGGTGGAACGAATGATGGCAAGGGAGGATAATGGAAACAACAACCACAAAAATTCTCCTCGTGACACTAGTGGAGAAAGATTCTGACGTCTCCAACCGCCAATTTCGACGAACAATCTACGAACCCAATTCACGCTGAGGATTGGATCCGAACGATACAAAGGATGTTTAATTATGCGAAAGTGGAGGAAGACAGGAAAGTTGCATGTGTCGTATTCCATGTCACTAAGGATGCGAGATTCTGGTAGGATACAAGAAGGTGTTCTACGAGATATATTTTAGCCGTAGCATATGGAAGAGAATACTAATTGAATTCGCTTAGCTACGACAATATGGATCGGTGGCCGAATATGTCTGCAAATTCGAGTTGCTTTCCCACTATGCTACCCATTTGGTGGACACTGAAGAGAATAAGGTCCATTAGTTCATCTATGGTTTAAAGATGAATGTGCTTAGAGGGGTTACAACGGTGGGATTGGGCAATGCGCCGTATATCAAAGTGGTGGCCAAGGCTCTACAGATAAAGGCCATGGAGATGAAGTTTTAGAAACAGAGGGAACCACCAAAGAGGTTCTTTTAGGACGTTCCCCAACAACAACAGAATCGTGGATGGCAACCACAACAACAACAAAACAGGGGCGTGAAGAGGCTCAACAAAGCATCTGCTGACCAAGGCAGGGGAAATAGACCACAAGAAGCTCCTCAACTTCTTGTGTGTCCACTGTGCCAGAAGAGTCATATTGTGGAATGCAAGCTTTACACCGACCGTTGTTTCAGGTGTGATAAGGTAGGCCATCAAATTAAGGATTGCCCAAATGCCAGAAAAAGGACCGAATAGGGCTACTCCAAGAATATTTGCAATGATCGAAGATGACGACAACACACAGTATACAGTTATCACAGGTACTATTCTGATTTGTAATGTACCTGCTTATACATTCTTAGACACAGGGCCACACACTCGTTTGTAGCAGCAAGAGACTTTGTGGTTAGGGAGAACTTATGGTTTGTACCAACAGACCAACCCTATAGTGTCATGCTACCGTCAGGACAATCTATGCACTCGGATCAAGCGGTGCAAAGCGATGTTGTATCTATAGGAGACCAGCAATTATATGCAAATCTTATTATCATTGGTATGAAATGATATGATGTAATTCTAGGAATGGATTAACTGTTTAGACACCACGCCACCATTGACTGCAGATCTGGACTTATATGTTTTAGATGCCCGAACAAGAAGAAATTTTCTTATCAAGTGATACAAAAGAGACACAAAATTCTTATTGTATCCTCCAGAGAAGCTCAACAACTAATTAAATCAGGATGTGTAGGATTCTTAGTGTGACGACCCAGACCCACCGGGCCAGCACGGGACGTGACTTGACATTGACTTTGACTTTAACGTTTTGCACGTGAAAATTTTTGACTTTTTAAAACTCTAAATCGAAGTCTAGAGTCATTTTCAGAAAAACGTTGACTCGGTTTTTGGGTCGTTTAAATCGTTTAAAATATGTGGGAAAACGTTTGGAAAATACGTTCGAAAAGTATCGCGAAACGTCGGGTTGAAACGTGTTTAAAATCAAAAACATGAAAAAACATATGTTGGGTGCACGTGAGGTGCAGCGCGCGAGGCGCGCTGCTATCGCGCGAATGGCACACCCTCATCGTGCGCGCCGCCCACTCGGGTGCGCACAGCATGCTGGACGATCCCCCACGCGCCACGCACGAGCCATAGCCGATCGATCAGTAAAAGCGCCGATCGATCAGCAGGCTCTCTGTATTTTCGGCCAAAAACTAGCAAAAATGCTGATCAATTGGCCCCCGGGCACGATCGATTGGTTGGGTGCGCCCAGCGCCCTCCTCGCGCACCACTTCACATTTTTCCACCCCTTTTTACATTTTCTTCATTTCCACTACATACACTTAACATTAAACTTCCCAAAACCCATTCCCAACCTTTTAAACACAAAATACCTCAAGGCCCCTAAAAACCCGACTCAAAACGTAATTTTAAACGTGTTAGAAAATGTGGCAGAAATTTGAGAAATCAAACTGCATGAATTGATCTAAAAACTGAACGGATCCATGCATAAACCTAAAAGTTCAAACAGTTCAGTATGTTTTCGAAAAGACAACTATCAAAACAAAGGTTTAAAACATCATAACAAAACCTATACATTGACTAAATTTCAAAAAGACTATACAAACGTGACATATACTTCAAAACCTCACCCACGGGTCAAAATGCGCCTGACTACCGCAACCAACCCCGCAAGCTCGTCCCGCCAATTGTGCCTACGTATCAGCTGAGGCTCAGAGTCCTCATCCGTGCGATCCATACCTACAACATGGAGTTCAACTAATGAGCCTAAAGCTCAGTAAGGACATATAATGCTAGTGATGCACGTGCTATGCATGAACATTTCAAAAAACATTAACATTACTTTACATTTACGTTCAAGTGGACATGTTGGTATAAGTGGGGCTTATAGGGTGTGAGAAACATAACATACGTATATGACGTTGGGGTTAACATGGTTAGTACTTTTGCCGTATCCCATGGAGAGACAAAATACATGTTTGAGAATACATAAAAATCACATGTTCGTCCGCGGCGAGGACGGTTTTACATAGTCCCAAAGAAGGAAAAAACATATGACAGCATCTGTCCCACACTTAACCGTACTTTACATTTACATATTTTATCTTTCTTACTTCAAATCCCGTGCATAAAGTATTTTGCATGACTTTCGAGAAAATGTGTATGCATGAACGTACATTGTGTGTAAACATAACATAATAAAAGACAAGTAATCAAAGCATAAAATAAACGACAAATCCTCGAGACATTACATAAAACAAACATACTTAATTTAGGACCTATTCTACAACCTATCTACCCATTGACAATCCCGAAAGCATAAAAACCTAGTACCTCCGTGATGTAAGACCTTAAGGGCCAACCTATACATATGAACTTACCTGGCGTCCGTAAAGTTTGCGAGCCTTGAACGTCTCGGCGAGTCTCGAACCTATAATACGTACAATAAAACCATAAGCCACGTTACAATAATACTAACTAACAAACTAAGTAGGATATGCACCAAACTCCATTCAAATTGCTTAAAACCAATCTAACAACTCATTTGGATAATTCGTCGAACACCTTATGTGCACAAATTTATACTCGAATTCCTAACCCAAACGATATCTGTTTTCCACGATCCAATATGTTTCAGAATCCTCATTACGTCTAGTTTATCATAGAATCGTTAATTTATAAAAACTACGCCAAAAATGAAAGCAAAATAGCAATTTATTGGGTGCCCTAAATACGTGTCGATTTTCTATCGAATTTCCATTTTTCGTCGAACGAACTTAGTTTTTTCTTAGTTTATCCATTCAAACTCTTAGATAATATTCTAGCATGTTCTCGTATAAAAACAGCGAGTTTTCTCCAAAACCCTAACCTGAAATCCTTCAACGAAAACCCATCACCCAAAGCCCTAAATCGTTGAAAATCAATAACCAAAGCATAAACTTACCTTAGTGACAAAGAGAGGAAGGAAGATCGAAGAGGAGCGTCGCTTGAAGTCTGTCGAGCAAGGGGCTTCGTCGTCTGGCGTTGTTTGCGTGGAGAGAAGAAAAGAAGGGGAGGAAAAGAGAAATGTGAAGGGAGGAAGGAGAAGCATCAGGTTGGGGGGGGGGGGGGGGGGCGGGGGGGAGAAAAGTCGTGGGAGGGAAGGAGTGAGGGAGGGAGTGAGAGAGAGAGAGATTGCGCTCTGGTTTCGATTCGGAATTTCACTTAAATTCTCGACCTTTCCTTCTTCCATCAAATATCCTAATAAATTCCTAGGGTTTTAACAAAACTCTCTGCTCGCGAAACGTCCTTTAATTCACTTATTTACGAATTTAACTATAATTAGCATAATACCGAAATTTCGGGCGTTTGACTTTCTCCTTTTCGTTCTATTTTTCTTAAACCCTTAATATTCTCAGTGTCCAAATTCCAACAAAATATTCATTACATTTCTAGCAAATTTCTTCCATTCAAATAAAATTAGGGACAATTACGTGACCAAAAATGTGGGGTTTTACATCTCATCCACCTTAATAGAATTTTGTCCCCAAAATTTGCTTAGACAATTAGTCCCGGATACATCTTCATTACATCCAGCTGTCTCTCCTGTGACGTCCCTAACACTGTACCATTAATTTCCCCGTATTATCTATATATATATATATATATATATATATATATATATATATATATTTATAACTTTCTAGTAAACCCTTTCGTTAAATTGATAAGTCAAAGTATAAATTGTTGAAACATATTTAAAACAGAAGAGGAATCGGCCCAGCAGAACAGAGGGCAAAAAGGGCCCAAGCCAAAAATTTTTCCCTGTTCACATCCGCCGCTCACTTCTGCTAAGCTACATCCACCGCTCAAATCACATCTACCGCTCACTCAAAAAACACATCCACCGATCACTCACAAAACACATCCGCCGATGACTCACAAAACACATCCACCGGTGACTCCCAAAACACATCCACCGATCACTCACAAAACACATCCACCGGTGACTAACAAAACACATCCACCGGTGACTCACAAAACACATCCACCGGTGAACAGTAACCTAACACATCTACCGATTGACTTTGACCAAGCAACATCCACCGCTGATCACATCCACCGCTCAACACTTCTATCGCTCACATCCACCGCTCAACAGTAACCTAACACATCTACCGATTGACTTTGACCAAACAACATCCATTGCTGATCACATCCACCGCTCAACACTTCTATCGCTCACATCCACCGCTCAACAGTAACCTAACACATCTACCGGTTGACTTTGACCAAATGCTTATGTAACACCCGACATTTCGGCCAGGTGATTTTCTGACCATTTTCATTGTCACCCTCTTATTTAACCTTTATGATTTAAAATTTAATGTTAAGATAAATTATTACAAGTTAAGTAAAACTAGGTTGGGTGGCAGTTTTGTAAATTAAAATCGATGGATTTAGTATAAATAGGAAATGGAAACCTTAAATCTCATTTATTGCCACTGTAGCCGACATTCCCTCTCGGCGATTTCTTCTCTTCCAAGTTCTTGCTCTCGGCTACCAGAACTTTCCTCTGCCGACGACCGGTTTCGAGCTTGCCCTTCTCTGCAAATCCACACCCGAGGTGAAGAAGTTTAAAGGAAAGAAGCTCGGATTGCTAAGGAATCCAGGTAAGTGAATGTGTTAAGATTTCCGGCCACTAGGGCCCTACACCGCAAGGGTATTAGGAAATCACTGAAATGTTAACTTGTTGACTATGATTTGTTATTTCCACAACATGAAGAAGTTGTGTAAGTAAATGTAAAGTTACAGGATGTTCTACTTGTCCTTATGGTATGACTTTTCTCTGTGAACCTCATGTCTATGCATTATGCCCACGTTTATGATTAAGTAGAGAACATGAAAAGTAAATGTAACCATAATTAAGTGCAGAATGGGGAAAAGACTATGCTATGTATGACTCGCGAATTCTCCCACTGGTGGAGGCCGAGTAATGATATGTAGGACTCGCGAAATCTCCCACTGGTGGAGGCCGAGTTAATGATATGTATGGCTCGCGAATTCCTCCCACTGGGGAGGCCGAGTGATGTATCAGGATTGCCGCGATAGGCAAATGATTATGTACGACTGCCGCGATAGGCAAATGACTATGTACCCCAGTCTTCCTCCCTCGTTCCCTGCCTTAATACATGTTATGTAAAGGATAAAGATGAACAGGAATGAAGAATGGTTTATGAACTTATGTCCCTTTAAATTGTGTACTCATGTATATCTGTCAGCATGCATTCCTTACTAAGCATTAGGCTTATAGTTAAACCTTATGGTGTAGGTGAAGAAGGTTCAGGTGAGGATGTTATGTTCAAAGAGGATGCTTAAGGCTGGTTGCTGGAGGATGCTCAAGGTGACAGTGTGCGGGACTGGAGAGGCGATTTATACCCCTGGTTAAGACTCTTATGTTACAGTATGTTAAGAATATGGTAGTTTAAGTAGGATGAGATTATTTAAAACGTTGAGCTTTGAAACTGTCTAGTGGATCACTGAGTCAGGGAATGATTATATAGATTTATAAATGGTCAGTTGCTTAAGTCTTCCGCTATATGCATTTTGAATGAGTTGTGTTTTCTTTCTGTTGGAAAGGAGTCATTTGATGATTTAGAGTTCTCTACCGTAAGACGGAAGCTGGAAGAGGTTTCCGGCTGACGTCATCGGCAGATGCCGAAGGAATAGTTGTTGATGGTTTAGTCTTCCGGCTGACGTCATCGGCAGATGCCGAGAGTTAATTGTTTGATGGTTTAGTCCTTCCGGCTGACGTCATCGGCAGATGCCGAAGGGTAGTTGTTTGTTGGGTTGGTTTAGTCTTCCGGCTGACGTCATCGGCAGATGCCGAAGGGTAGTTGTTTGTTGGTTTAGTCTTCCGGCTGACGTCATCGGCAGATGCCGAAGGAATAGTTGTTGATGGTTTAGTCTTCCGGCTGACGTCATCGGCAGATGCCGAAGGAATAGTTGTTGATGGTTTAGTCTTCCGGCTGACGTCATCGGCAGATGCCGAAGGAATAGTTGTTGATGGTTTAGTCTTCCGGCTGACGTCATCGGCAGATGCCGAGAGTTAATTGTTTGATGGTTTAGTCTTCCGGCTGACGTCATCGGCAGATGCCGAAGGAATAGTTGTTGATGGTTTAGTCTTCCGGCTGACGTCATCGGCAGATGCCGAAGGGTAGTTGTTTGTTGGTTTAGTCTTCCGGCTGACGTCATCGGCAGATGCCGAAGGAATAGTTGTTGATGGTTTAGTCTTCCGGCTGACGTCATCGGCAGATGCCGAGAGTTAATTGTTTGATGGTTTAGTCTTCGGCTGACGTCTCGGCAGATGCCGAAGGGTAGTTGTTGTTGGTTTAGTCTTCCGGCTGACGTCATCGCAGATGCCGAAGGGTAGTTGTTGTTGGTTTAGTCTTCGGCTGACGTCATCGGCAGATGCCGAGAGTTAATTGTTTGATGGTTTAGTCTTCCGGCTGACGTCATCGGCAGATGCCGAAGGGTAGTTGTTGTTGGTTTAGTCTTCCGGCTGACGTCATCGGCGATGCCGAAGGAATAGTTGTTGATGGTTTAGTCTTCCGGCTGACGTCATCGCAGATGCCGAAGAATAGTTGTATGATGGTTTAGTCTTCCGGCTGACGTCATCGGCAGATGCCGAAGGAATAGTTGTTGATGGTTAGTCTTCTGGATGACGTCACCGGAAGATGTAAAATGTGTTTTGTCGCTTGATGCCCGAATGAAATGTGTTTTAATTAGCACGCGGGCCCACGTGCCCACCGGAAGATGTCTCCTTTTAGGTGATGATAAGCGAGTCACGCGTAATACACGTGATGACCGGACGACTAAATTTCTGAGGGTTGTCAACGCATGCAACCTATGCAGACCCGAGTGGTATTTGTTAAGAGAATTGAGGGCACTTCCTCTTTTCCCGAAATTGTCAAGAAACCGATGACCGAGTCCAGTCGCTCGACTCTGTGAAAGTTTGAGCCGACGAGGCATGGGAAGTTGGGCATGAGAGGGTTCGTCTTCCTTAATGGTTCTGCGTCTCTATTACCAGTTTAAAAAAAAATATATATGTAGAATGTGAAAGTCTGTTGAGAGATAGTAAGTGAATGTAATAATAGTAAAAGTCAAGCAAACGATTAATGAAAGGACATGAACACGTGACGGCTCCTGGCCGGGGTCGTTACAATTGTGGTATCAAAGCAAAACCAGGTTCTAAAACCGATTCTGCAGACTGCCTCCCAGCACTGACTGTCACTTGAGCACACCTCAGCAACTGTAAGTGTTTATGATTTCATGTATGTCATTAAGTTAAGTTATGCCTGTAATGATTTGCCAGGAATCCCAAGATGGTTAGAGGTCAACAGAGAGAGGCCAATGAGGATAGCAATGCTATTGCTCAGTTGACTGAGTTGGTCATGCGCCAATCTCACCAGATAGAACGACTGATGACAAGCTAGAGAAGAACAAGGCAACTCCAGTACTAACGCAACTCATGATCACGGGGGTGAGCGCTTTCACCGGCTTCGACCCCCGGTGTTTAATGGGTATGTTTCAGATCCTGTCCATGCTGAGGAGTGGATCCGAAAGATTGAAGACATGTTTAAGTATGCAAAGGTTGACGAAGGGGATAAGGTCACCTATGCTGTCTTTCATTTGGAGTTAAGTGCAAGGCATTGGTGGGACTCGATCCAGAGCACCCCTAATGCCGAAGCTATGACCTGGGGGATGTTCAAGACTGCCTTCTTCGACAAGTACTTCAATAGGACTGTTCGGGCCAACAAGAAGAAGGAGTTTATGAATCTACGACAAACTGGCTCTGTGACGGATTATATATGTGAATTTGATGCTTTATCACGGTTTGCTCCCCGTATGATTGAGGATGAGGAAGATAAGATTTACCAGTTTGTTCAAGGACTGAAGCCAAGTCTGTACATGAAAGTGAAGACTGCCGGGATACATAATGTACCTTATGGTGAAGTGACGGCTAAGGCCTTGGAGCTAGAAGAGGCAGAAATGACAGCATATGCACAACGCGAACAGCCAAAGAAACTCATGAAGGACGCTCAGCCGCCACCACGTCAGAACAAGGGTTGGCAGCCACGACAGAACAGGGGACCACAGCAACAACAGCATGGAATGAAGAGGCCCCTCAACCAGAATGATGACCAGGGGAAAAGGAAAGAGACCTCTGGCGCCTCTATGCCCTACATGTCAGAGGAACCACCCTGGTGAGTGCAAGTTGCTTTCTGGCCGCTGTTTCAGGTGTGATAAGACCGGACACATGGTCAGAGATTGTCCCATGCCGCCAGACCCGAACCGTGCAAGGGTTGTACCCAGAGTGTATGCATTGATGGAAGATGAGGGAGCTGATCAACATACAGTCATATCAGGTACCATCATGATTTGTGGTTTTGCTGCTTATACACTCATAGATACAGGGGCCACACACTCGTTTATATCAACCTTGTTTGTATGCAAACATAGCATAGGACCCTTACCAGCTGAAAGGTTATATAGTGTTGTGTTGCCATCAGGGAGGTCCCTACATTCAGAGCAGATTGTTAAGGGTGACGTCGTGTCCTTAGGGGATAAGAATCTCTATGCGGAATTAATTGTCATTGACATAAGAGGGTATGAAGTAATATTAGGGATGGATTGGTTATTTAGACATCATGCCACGATAAGTTGTCGATCTGGAATAGTTGATTTTAGACCCCCAAATGATAACCATTATTCCTTCCAAGCTATTCCTAAAATAAGTAAGATACCAATTATATCCTCACTAGAAATATACCGAATGCTTAGAGGTGGTTGTGAGAGCTACCTGGCTAGTGTAATAGATGACCGGGTGAAGAATAAGATTGAGCTACAGGATATTCCTATAGTTCGAGAGTTTCCCGAGGCATTCTTAGATGATTTACCGGGTATACCACCTGATAGGGAAATAGAATTTGTGATTGATACATACCCCGAGGCATCACCTGTATCCAAAAATCCTTACCGTATGGCACCTGTTGAGTTGAAAGAATTGAAGGTTCAACTGCAGGAATTGGTTGACAAAGGATTTATTCGCCCCAGCAGTTCTCCTTGGGGTGCACCAGTCTTATTTGTAAGGAAGAAGGATGGTTCTCTTAGAATGTGCATAGACTACAGGGAACTAAATAAGTTGACAATCAAGAATAGGTATCCCTTACCCAGGATTGACGATTTGTTTGACCAATTGCAAGGAGCTAAGGTATTTTCAAAGATAGATTTACGTTCGGGTTATTACCAACTGAAGGTTAAAGAAGGAGATATACCAAAGACAGCCTTCAGAACCCGCTATGGACATTATGAATTCTTAGTCATGTCGTTTGGTTTGACAAATGCCCCTGCCGCTTTTATGGATCTAATGAACCGTGTGTTTCGTGAGTATTTGGATAAGTTTGTGATTGTATTCATAGATGATATCTTGATATATTCCCGAACTGTGGCTGACCATGAAGAACATTGAAAGTAGTTTTGACGACATTGAAGGAGCATCAACTTTACGCCAAGCTGTCTAAGTGTGAGTTTTGGTTAGATAAGGTTAATTTCCTTGGCCATGTAGTTTCTGCTAATGGCATATCTGTGGACCCAACCAAAATTCAGGCAGTAAAGATTGGCCTCAACCTAAGAATGCCAGTGAAGTCCGCAGCTTCCTTGGATTGGCAGGCTATTACAGAAAATTCATCAAGGGATTTTCTATGATAGCTAAACCCCTGACAGGTTTGACAAAGAAGGACATTAAGTATTCTTGGACTGAAGCCTGTGAAGATAGCTTCCAGATGTTAAAACTGAAGTTAACAACAGCTCCTGTTTGACCCTCCCAACCGAAGAAGGAAAATTTAGTGTTTACTGTGATGCTTCTAAAGTCGGTTTAGGTTGTGTTCTGATGCAAGAGGGTAAAGTTATAGCGTATGCTTCTAGGCAGCTAAAAAGTTACGAGCAAAATTACCCCGTCCATGATCTAGAATTAGCTGCCGTTGTTTTTGCCTTGAAGATTTGGAGACACTATCTATATGGACAGCAATGTGAGGTGTTTTCTGACCATAAAAGTCTAAAGTACCTCTTCACATAGAAGGAATTGAACATGAGACAGAGACGTTGGTTGGAATTTGTCAAGGACTATGATTTTGAGATCAAGTATCACCCCGGGAAGGCTAACTCTGTAGCTGATGCGTTGAGTAGGATGTCAACAACAATGCAGCCCGTGATTTCAACCATGTCTATACCCTTGAGAACAGAAGTTCAGAAATTTGACTTGGAGATAGTTCCGGAGTTATCAGTCTTGCTCGCTAAGTTAACTATTCAGCCAACAATTTTGGAAAAGATCAAGGATGCACAACAGAAGGATTCAGTGGAAATATCAGCATGATGGATAAGTTGAAGGACACCACCTCCGAGTTCAGTCTCTCAAGGATGGGATCCTGAGGTTTAGAAATCGGTGGTGCATTCCTAATGATGTGGAATTGCGTAAGTTGATCTTGGCTGAGGCGCACTCCTCTCCTTTTCCGTACATCCTGGCTGCACCAAGATGTACCGAGACCTGAAGTTACAGTACTGGTGGCCTAACCTAAAAAGGGATGTTGCTAAGTATGTAGAGTCCTGTTTAGTATGCCAACAAGTCAAGCCGAGCACCAACGTCCAGGAGGTACTCTTCAGCCGTTGCCTATTCCCGAGTGGAAGTGGGAACACATAGCCATGGATTCGTAGTAGGACTACCTAAGACGACAAAAGGGCATGATTGTATTTGGTTGTGGTGGATAGACTGACAAAATCGGCCCATTTCTTACCTGTAAGGACCACCTATACGATGGACCAATTTGCTGATCTTTATGTTCAGGAAATTATTAGATTGCATGGAATCCCTGTATCCATTGTCTCTGACCGTGACCCCGGTTCACCTCTCGATTCTGGAAAAGTTTGCAAGGTACATTGGGTACAAGTTATCTTTCAGCACAGCTTTTCACCCACAGACCGATGGCCAGTCAGAAAGGACGATTCAAATACTCGAAGATATGTTGAGAGCATGTGTACTTGACTTTCAGACAACTTGGAGCAGACAATTACCTCTAGTTGAGTTCTCCTACAATAACAGTTATCAGTCCACCATTGGTATGGCACCTTATGAAGCACTGTATGGTAGGAAATGTAGGTCACCTCTTTATGGGACGAGGTGGTGAAGCAAAACTCCTTGGCCTGATATTCTGCAGCAAATGTCAGATAAGATTACCACTATTCGGAAAAGAATGATGACTGCACAAAGCCGACAGAAGTGTTACGCAGATCAAAGGAGAAGGGAACTCGAGTTTTCGGTAGGAGATGAAGTATTCTTAAAGGTGTCCACCATTTAGAGGAGTCTTAAGATTTGGCAAGAAGGGAAAACTTAATCCTAGATCATTCCCTTCCCTGTCTTGGCAAAAATCGGGAGTACAGCTTACAGACTGCAACTGCCTCCATCATTGGATAAAGTTCATAATGTCTTCCATGTGTCAATGTTAAGGAAGTGCATGCGTGATCCGATGCAGGTCATCCAGCCATCGGATATTGGTTTAGAGCCGACACTAGAGTATGAGGAGAAACCGATACAGATACTGGAATATGCAGTCAGACTCTGAGAAACAAAGAGATCCCTTTGGTGAAAGTTTTATGGAGAAATCACGGCATTGAAGAGGCCACATGGGAAAGGCAGCAGGAGATGTTTGACAAATATCCTAAGTTATTTGCTTGAGCAATTTTCGAGGACGAAAATTTTGTTTAAGGAGGGGTGGATGTAACACCCGACATTTCGGCCAGGTGATTTTCTGACCATTTTCATTGTCACCCTCTTATTAACCTTTATGATTTAAAATTTAATGTTAAGATAATTATTACAGTTAAGTAAAACTAGGTTGGGTGGCAGTTTGTAAATTAAAATCGATGGATTTAGTATAAATAGGAAATGGAAACCTTAAATCTCATTTATTGCCACTGTAGCCGACATTCCCTCTCGGCGATTTCTTCTCTTCCAAGTTCTTGCTCTCGCTACCAGAACTTTCCTCTGCCGACGACCGGTTTCGAGCTTGCTCTTCTCTGCAAATCCACACCCGAGGTGAAGAGTTTAAAGGAAAGAAGCTCGGATTGCTAAGGAATCCAGGTAAGTGAATGTGTTAAGATTTCCGGCCACTAGGCCCTACACCGCAAGGGTATTAGGAAATCACTGAAATGTTAACTTGTTGACTATGATTTGTTTATTTCCACAACATGAGAAGTTGTGTAAGTAAATGTAAAGTTACAGGGATGTTCTACTTGTCCTTATGTATGACTTTTCTCTGTGAACCTCATGTCTATGCATTATGCCCACGTTATGATTAAGTAGAGAACATGAAAAGTAATGTAACCATAATTAAGTGCAGAATGGGGAAAAGACTATGCTATGTATGACTCGCGAATTCTCCCACTGGTGGAGGCCGAGTAATGATATGTATGACTCGCGAAATCTCCCACTGGTGGAGGCCGAGTTAATGATATGTATGGCTCGCGAATTCTCCCACTGGGGAGGCCGAGTGATGTATCATGATTGCCCGCGATAGGCAAATGATTATGTACACTGCCGCGATAGGCAAATGACTATGTACCCCAGTCTTCCTCCCTCGTTCCCTGCCTTAATACATGTTATGTAAAGGATAAGATGAACATGAATGAAGAATGGTTTATGAACTTATGTCCCTTTAAATTGTGTACTCATGTATATCTGTCAGCATGCATTCCTTACTAAGCATTAGGCTTATAGTTAACCTTATGGTGTAGGTGAAGAAGGTTCAGGTGAGGATGTTATGTTCAAAGAGGATGCTTAAGGCTGGTTGCTGGAGGATGCTCAAGGTGACAGTGCGGGACTGGAGAGGCGATTTATGACCCCTGGTTAAGACTCTTATGTTACAGTATGTTAAAGAATATGGTAGTTTAAGTAGGATGAGATTATTTAAAACGTTGAGCTTTGAAACTGTCTAGTGGATCACTGAGTCAGGGAATGATTATATAGATTTATAAATGGTCAGTTGCTTACGTCTTCCGCTATATGCATTTTGAATGAGTTGTGTTTTCTTTCTGTTGGAAGGAGTCATTTGATGATTTAGAGTTCTCTACCGTAAGACGGAAGCTGGAAGAGGTAGTCTTCCGGCTGACGTCATCGGCAGATGCCGAAGGAATAGTTGTTGATGGTTTAGTCTTCCGGCTGACGTCATCGGCAGATGCCGAGAGTTAATTGTTTGATGGTTTTAGTCTTCCGGCTGACGTCATCGGCAGATGCCGAAGGGTAGTTGTTTGTTGGTTTAGTCTTCCGGCTGACGTCATCGGCAGATGCCGAAGGGTAGTGTTTTGTTGGTTAGTCTTCCGGCTGGACGTCATCGGCAGATGCCGAGAGTTAATTGTTTGATGGTTTAGTCTTCCGGCTGACGTCATCGGCAGATGCCGAAGGGTAGTTGTTTGTTGGTTTAGTCTTCCGGCTGACGTCATCGGCAGATGCCGAAGGAATAGTTGTTGATGGTTTAGTCTTCCGGCTGACGTCATCGGCAGATGCCGAAGAATAGTTGTATGATGGTTTAGTCTTCCGGCTGACGTCATCGGCAATGACGAAGAATAGTGGTATGATGGTTTAGTCTTCTGGATGACGTCACCGGAAGATGTAAAATGTGTTTTGTCGCTTAGTGACCGAATGATGTTTTATTTAGCACGCGAGGCCCACTGCCCACCGGAAGATGTCTCCTTTTAGGTGATGATAAGCGAGTCACGCGTAATACACTTGATGACCGGACGACTAAATTTCTGAGGGTTGTCAACGCATGCAACCTATGCAGACCCGAGTGGTATTTTGTTAAGAGAATTGAGGGCACTTCCTCTTTTCCCCGAAATTGTCAAGAACCGATGACCGAGTCCAGTCGCTCGACTCTGTGAAAGTTGAGCCGACGAGGCATGGGAAGTTGGGCATGAGAGGGTTCGTCTTCCTTAATGGTCTGCGTCTCTATTACCAGTTAAAAAAAAATATATATGTAGAATGTGAAAGTCTGTTGAGAGATAGTAAGTGAATGTAATAATAGTAAAAGTCAAGCAAACGATTAATGAAAGGACATGAACACGTGACGGCTCCTGGCCGGGGTCGTTACAGCTTATATAAACTTTTGCTGATCACAAAACGACAGAGTTTACTACGTAACCGTAACCCATACAATTTCTCCTGTACTTACACACCATTCACTCAGACTTCCAAAACATTAAAAATAAACATTCTCCATTTTCAGACATCAAAATGAACATTAAATACATAGATGTTCACGAACTATCCATACTAGCGGAGGCTATCAAAATATCATCAAAACATAATTTCAACCTATCCAGATACCAAGCATCCTAATAAGAGTTTCTATACATTTC